>VBSM01001562.1:46262672-46304786 GCA_008086735.1 Cheirogaleus medius | reverse complement strand
CTCGGCCTCCCAGAGTGCTAGGATTACAGGCATGAGCCACCGCACCTGGCCTAAAACATAATTTTTAAATCACTTGATATTTTTTCTATTATTTTTTATTTCGTTAGGAGTGAATTCATCACCTGATTGATGATTTTTTTGACTGTCTTTTTTGGTGGTAGTTTTCCCAATGGTGGTTTTATGTTTGGGTTAGTAAACTCATCTTGGGTGGGTTGGTTTTTGTTGTTGTTTTGTCTTGGGATGTTTTCTTGCTGTGTGCTCACCCCTCCCTGTGTATAAGTTTTGCATTTGCCTCCATTCAGCCCCCAGGGAGAACTACCACTCAAATCCAGAACCAGGTCTTCTTTTGGAGCTGCCGTGCTCCCTGCCCAGAGTGATGGGGCTGTTGTAGATCTAGTTACTGAGCCAAATAGGTCCTGCTGCTTGGCTTGCTCTATTTGCTTCCGTCCCCTACAGAGATTCAGCTTTATAAAATCACAGCTTCAAGCAGTGATCAGAGCTGTTCCAACCTCCTTTCATGGTCAGGGCAGGCCCATCTAGCCTTTGGTTTTACACAGTGAAGCTGGCTCCGGTGCCCCACCACATGTGGGCCACTTTGGTTTTCATTGCCCTGTGGGAGCCACACTCCTAACTCTGCCTATTTCTGGACCTGGAGCCCAGCAGGCCTAAACTGCAGTCCCAGCTTACTGCCGAGTGTTTCCATTTCTGGCCCATGAAAATGTATGGTTTTGGGTTTTTCCCCAGCTATGTCTTTTAAGTCTAGAGCAGAGAAGAAAATTTTAAAGATACACTCACAAGGTCACTTTATGGGGAAGTCTGGAAAACAGCTAAAGAAGGGTATAGCTATAGATAAATCTGTAGATCAGGGCTCAGAAATTGAAGATGATCACAGTTTTGCTTGACGATGGCCCTGCTCCTGAAGACACAGAAATATCTAATCAGAGGAAGCAGGTGTGTCAGCTAAGGAATGAACCATGCTCAAATGCACATTTACTGTAAAACTCTAATCAAGAGATATTCTAAAGAGGAGGAGAGAAAAGAGAAAAAAAGGATTGCCAGGATGCCAATCAACCCTTGCAGTTGTCCAGAGTCTATCCTCATCAACCTCCACCACCTTAAACTCAGAGGAAATGCAATCAAGACATTAATCATCATACTAAATTTCAAATTTCACTGAAAAATCCACCACTCCTGTACACTGGTGCCTCTTCTTGCACGATTCCAAAATTTACATTGAGGGTCTCACCAATCTCTAGGCTTAGGTTTTTTTCTTCCTATTTGTGTTCGTCCTGCATAATAAAAATTCCTTCATTTGCTTTTATATCTATTCCTATATTTCTAGTGCCCGAATGCTGAACTGAGCTGGAGCCCCATCTAAGAGTGCAGTCTCTGCATTCCTGTAAGTGTTCTGCCTGTTTACAGGAAGCCTCTCCAAGCACCCAGTGTTCCTGGCCATATATAATATTCCCCCTAGAGACGATTTCCTGCTTCTCTCTATCTCCCCACCAGATGCCATGGTTTGTTTGTTTGTTGAAGTCTCATGATGTAGTTTATGCTGAAGATGCTGCTATTTTATACTTTGGAAATTTTTAGTCCTAACAATCCTATTTCCTAGGTTAGATTTCCCTTCTGCCTCCACATTTGTGCCAGCTGGAGAATCCTTCCATCCACACGTTTCTGAACTGGAATTGCTGTTGGTGATGTTTCTCAAGCCTTTAGTGGTGCCGCAAAAAGCAATATGTCTTTTCCCACATGTTTTCTAGCTTTCTTTCGGGCCAAAAGAAATACTGAAAATACTGCTTTCTCTACCTCTTTTCCTGCAGCAGCACAACCTAACTCTACTCCTGTGCTCCGTTTCCATTTCCCCCTAAGGATTCCCTATCTATTGCAGGAAGATTCATAATGTTTTCTAAACTTCCGGCTGTTCCTAAGGTAGTCTCATTCCTCCTCAAAAACATGTCTGCTTACCCTTGTCTGAGTGATGTCATCCTTACCATTATGTTCTTCTCACATGATCTCAAGAGAAAAATCTATTTTTAAAGCTAGTCCTGTTCCTTTCTATGTCCCAGACTTTCCACTTCCAAAGCCCAAGCAATACTTTTCTGATCCCACATCAGATTTTGAATCCTTTTTCCTCTTTGTCTGTAATTTTTCTTCTGCCTCTGAGAAACTTGATATCTAGAACCAGAATGTTCTGGTACCATAGCCCTTTATGTTTTCCAAGAAGATGACACATTCCTATATAAAAAGGGTCTGCTTAAATATATATGTATATAGAGAGAAAGGAATAAAGATAAAGATGCATATAGACAGATATAGATGAATATCCATATGAACGTATAGTAAAGACGGTTTCTTAAATAAGAAACTGAAAGCAAAATGAAAAACAAAACAAGTAAGAAAAGATTGATTGACTTAATTGTGTTAAAATTTAGGCTTGTATGCCAAAGACTTCATGCAAAAAGCTGAAAGATAAGCAAAGCTGATTAGGAGAAAAGTCTATGCAACATACTTAACAAAACATTATCTTAGAGATTAATAAGAACAAGACAAACAATATGATAGAAATGTGAACAGAGATTACGAACAGATAAGTCATAGAAAAGAAAATGCAAATGGCCAACAAACATGAAAAGATGCTCAATCTCACTAGAAATCAGGGAAATGCAAAGCAAAACAATGATAACATAAATGACTGTACTGTTCCTCTCCATTAATCGGTAAAAAAATGTTTAATTTTGTTAATGAGTTTTTGCAAGGTTTTGAAGAACTAGGTACTCTCGGGTACCGCTGTGGGAGTATAAATTGGTTCAAGCAATTTGCACATTCCCTACAACCTACAAACCAGCAGTTCCACATATAGATTTCTATTTGAGAGAAACTGGCATAGATGCACAAGGAGATACTTTTATGTTAAGGTTCCAAGCAGCACTGTTTATCATAGAAAAATATTAGTACCATTTTAACTGCCCAACAATAAGAAAATAGCTGAAGAAATTATAGCTACAAACCAGTATATTACATAGCAGTTAAAAGAATGTACTAGATTCATTTGCGTCAACATGGATAAATCTCAAAACATCAGTGCTAATTGGAAAAGTCAAGCTGCAGAATAGTATCTATGACACCATTTTGTCAAACGCACACATAAAAACGATACTAAAATGATATTCTGAAAACTCATAATAGTGGTCACCTCTGGGAATTAGGGAGAAGTATATGCCACAAGTGAGAAGTGTAATAACAGTAGCTAGCATTTATGAAGAGCTGACTAAGTGCTATATGGTGTTTAAGTGCTTTATAAATATTATTACGTTTAATCCTTAAAACCACTCTATGAGGCAGGCATTAACATCTATTCTCCAGATAAAAAAAACTTAGGCACAGATAGATTAAGTAAATTAAAGTTGCACAGCCAGTTAATTAGTCAAATTTGAGGCTAGACGATCTGTCTCCAGCCCTCCCTTAACTACTCTACTACAATGCCTGGGATACGACATTGGGGAAGTGGGGTAGTACTCACAGAAGACTTAATGGCAGTTTTAGCTGTAGCTTTCCAGTTTTTTGGAAGGAGTAAATATTAAGGAATTATCTATAGAGTTAAAAATAAATTTTAAATAGGAAAAGCAATCACTGATATATCTTAGATGGAACCACCTCCAAAAGGAAAAGAAGAATGAATGAAAAAAAGCGAGGAAGAAGGAAACAAGAAAAAAGAAGGGCTTTCACTCCTCATCATCTGCTTAATGGTGAATTTCACAACTCTGGCTTATTGGACACTTTTAGTGCTCCAATATCCATGCCATTATCAGAATTTGTATCAGCCAGGTTAAGAAAAAGGAGATAAAAAGGAAAACAAAACCCTGGAATTGTCCCTCCTGTCCTCCAATGCCAGCACCATCGGAATTATCTCCAGAGAAGTTCTGTTTTGAGATGGGCCCTCCTTTGCCCTTGAAATTAATTCCCAACCTGGTACAATTGATTCTGTCTCATTACCCAGAGATGTTACCTGGCCTGTACTCATCCTCATTGTTTGGCTCTAATGGAAAGAAAAGGCAATTCCAATCAAATCGCAACTAAAACAAGGATAAAGGAAAAGTTTTTCTTATTTCCTAGAAACCATTACCCCAAGACCTTCCAGGGAGCAGCAGGGTATGTGGGTCTAAGCAGAGACCTTGACCTCTTTTATTACCCCAGTGGGATGGGAAACCAGTTCTCTTAAAAAGCCAATCAAGGAGAGAAAACTCTACAAAATGAATTAAAGAGAAATTTTGCCACCAGGAACTGTGTTTCACCTTTCCTTCAGCACAGAGAAAGTTCCAGGTCCAAGCATAGTGACCTAACCCGTGCTCTTGGACTTGGCCAATCCAGTGTCAGCGGTCAGCCTCTTTGTGGGTGGAGTAACAGCTCAGGGAAGTGAGATTTGAGCTCCCCCTCGTGGCAGAAGCTTTCCACTAACCCTGATGGGGTCAGTGGGTTTTTGCAGACTAGCCTAGATTTCTCGGGTCTATGTGCAATTCACTTACCTTCTTTGGATGTAAGTTTTTTATGGCATTTTCTGAAATAACATTTTGTGATAAGAGTTCATGTCCTACAACATTGAGAAATGTAGTGATTGTGACTGGAGTTAGTCCAGAATATTTTCTCAGTAATAGACATTACAATCTGTTTATTCCCATTTGTTTTTGCCAATTCACACTACACTTTTTATGTGAACTCATTTTTTTTTTTTTTGAGCAAGATTTTCTTTTCAGGGCTGTGTTACAACTTATTTAGTATCTGATGATCCAAATATTCTATGACCAAGGAGAAAAACAAATCCACTGTGTATCGTTCTTTGTAAGGCAGTCCTTAAAATGGGCCATTTTGTCCCATGAATAAGAATAAAATAAACCCTATTGGCTTTGGTACACATTGCTCACCCCCAAAACATCGTAAGAATACAAAACACAGAAGTCCTTGGCCACAGCTTGCCGTATTTTCTTCCTTCAATGTCTTAGGAACTCCTTCCAGATATAGAACAAGCCTTGAGTTTGGCAACTCTTCTTGCTGGAGCAGCATATTTTCTCTTTCCCAAGAAAATGTTCTTCCTTTTAAAAGAGTAAAATGACCAAAATTAAAAGGCAAACCACAAACTTCGGAAACACTGCACCTACTTACATACAATAAAGCACTTACATAAAACTACCAGACAAAGACTACTACTTCAATAGATAAAAGGACAGGAAGATTGTTTGCAAAGGGGGTAACAAAGTTTGGAAATGCTTTACCCTCTAAAAATTTTTTAAAAATACAAATTAAAGCAATATAACATTTTTTGCTATCATATTAACAAAGATGTTTAAAATGCTAGAATGTTATATCTATATGCAGTAAAATAGATACTGGACTATTTGCTTTTGAAAACAATTTGGAAAAATAGCAATAAGAGCCTTAAAGATATTCATAGCTTTTGACTTCTGGGATTGATGCTGAGAACATAATACAAAATAAGGGGAAAGCTTTATGCACAAAAATTTTTATTGAAATATTATGGCTAGAAACAACCTAAATAATCAATATTAAGGGATTGGTTACCGCCATAGTTTTCTTAGCCTAGTGGTTCTCATTTCTGGATCCACATTAGAATCACTTGGGGAGCTATAATTTCACAATAATGATGCCCAATCATCTGAACCAAAATGGTGTGAGACCTGGGCAGGTATATTTTTTAAAACTCCCCAAGTGGTTCTCGTCTGTAGCCAGGGTTGAAAACCATCAGGAAATATGACAGATTACTATGCAGTAGAATATTATGTGGCCAATAAAAAATGCTTACAGAGTTTTGAAAAAATATATTTTATCCTAACCTTAACAAAATGTTGCGAGGTTGATACAAAGAACTCTCATTTACCCATCATCCAGAGGATCCATTCAAGTTTGGCCAATTGTTCCAGAAACACTCTTTTTAGCACAGGAAACAGTTTGAGTTTTCACATTGTTCCTACTTGTTATGATTCTCTTGACTTTCTTTTTAAGATTACAGGAAAACCATTTTGTAGACTATCTTTCGATGTGGGTGTGTTGGGTTTCCCAAGATCACCTCCAGGTTTGACGACTGCTAGGAGGACTTGCAGAGTTCAGTGTATAGTCACACTCATTGCTATTATTTATTATAGACAAAGAATAAAAAGCAAAATCAGGAAAGGCACAATTGGTAAACTCCAGAGGAAACCAGGTGCAAACTCCCAAAGAGTCTTCTTCCAGTGGAGTCACACAGGATATGCTTAATTCCCCCAGCAATGAGTTGTGATAACACATGAAATGCTGCCTATCAGGAAAGCTTATTAGAAACTCGGTGCCCAAGATTTTTATTGGGACTGATCATATAGGCACTCTCTGTCTAGCAAGTACCAAGATTCTAGACACCCAAAGGAAAGCAGATATTCAGCATAAACCACATTCTTTTCACAAACAGTTTAGGCACAGTGAACCATTCATATCAGTTAGTGTGGTGGGGACACTCCTGAAATTCAAGTTCCCAAATTCCAACCAAGGGCCAACCTTGCTAGAAGGCCTTTCTAAGGATGGCAGCCTCAGATCTGCCATGTTAATGCTTGTCTACACAGTGCATTTGATGTTTCTCATAATTAGACACAGGTAATATATTTTTTGGCTGGAATATCACAGATGTTGCTTTCTTTTCATTGAAACTATTGCATGGAACAAAGCATGTATTGATCTCTAGTCTGGTTCTATTTCTGATGTGTGACTACGGACAGCTTTCAAGCCCTAATCCTCTCTCTTCTCCTTCTGCCCCACATCTGGACATGCTGATAAAGAAGCCTGAGTGCTTCCTTCTTTGGTGCTGGTGGGAAATTCAAACCACACAAGCTCCAGCCTGTGTCTGGGAACCCTCACCCCAGCCCCAGCCCATTAACCACAAGGAAAGCCAGAGTCACTCATCCTCCTTGCCTTCTCAGCCATTTTCAGACCTGTTTGGGGGCCTGCCCTACTCTCCCCAGAAAGCCTCAATATACGAGTAAGAAACCTCTTTCTATCCTCATGGTGTGTGTGTCATCATCAGTTGTGACATCTTAACCAGCTTTGGAGGGGGTGGGTCCATCTTGCATCCGTAAAAGTCCCATTACTGGTGGTGTTAACTTGACCACAGTGAACAAGACAGTGTCTGCCAGATTTCTAAAATTGGGAAGTCAGGTTTTCCCCCTTTTGTAATCAATAAATATCTCTGTGGGGAGTAATTTGAGACTGTGTAAAATCTCATTCTTTGCCCCACTTTCTTTCACCCACTATTTTGGGCATCCATTGATGTTAATTATTACTGTGAATGTTCTCAAATGGAGATTTTCTCATATCGCCAATCCTTCTGTATGTATCAGTTGGCTTTCTATTCTAAGGGAAACTTTGCTTGTATTCCCATTTACTCATTCATTTGTTCATGTTTTTTCTCTTATCAGTGTGGAACCACGTGTTTTTGTTTATTCAGTGGGTTATAATCCGTAACAACCGTTATTTATCTTGATGCTCAAATTACCAGACTTGGCCAGTGAAAGCCTCTTTAAACTGGCTTGTGAGAGCATTTGTTATCTCCCCATCATGGTTTGAGGATTTCTTTGCTTTCCAGCACAAAAGAATATTCAGGTTCATCTTGTACTTTCCCTGCCTCTTCCCTGGGAATCAGCTGTTTCTCCACAAATCCCTGATTCCTTTCATTGAAGAGTGATATTAAGAAGTCAAGATCTGGATGCTAAGTGTGCCTGTTACAATGGGGATGTGATTGTTCCAGGCCCTCTCTGTAGACAGAACTAATATATATATATATATATATATATATATACACACACACACACACACACATCTAATCTCTATATATTTCTATATCGGCATATATAAAAACCATGAGGTTCACACTGATACCACAAATTCTAATCCAACAACACAGAGTTCATTCTGGTTTCCTTTTGAATTTTTTTTTCTGTAATTGTAGTCAATTCCAACAATGAAAAACCTGACTTCTATTGTATCAATCCTCCTGTAAAGAACCAATCTTTCCACCCACTCACCCTCAGCAAAAACCCTCATTTGAACCTGTTTCTACAAGCTGCCTAATTTGTTTGGCTTTGCCTAATCATCTTTTGTTTTATAGTTTTATTGAGGTATAACTGATATACAATAAACTGTATATATTAATATTTAAGTGCACAATATGGTGAGTTTTGACATACATACATACCCATAAAGTTATCACCACCATTGAGAGAAATAATATATCATTCACCTCAAAAAACTTCCTTCTACCCTTTTGTCATCTTTCCTTCCTGCCCCTCTCAACAATAATTCCCTATGTTTCCAAGCAACCATTGATTTGCATTCCATAACCATAGATTAGTTTACATTTTCTGGAATTTTATATAAATGGAATCACACAGTATGCACTCATCTTTGGCTTCTTTCACTCAGCATAATTATTTTGAGATTCATCCATTTCATTATATGGATCAATAGTCCATCTATCACAGTGTATTGATCCATTCACCCACTGAAGGGCATTTGGGTTGTTTCTAGTTTTTGTCTATTACAAATAAAGGTGATATGAACATCCACATACAAATCTTTGTGTGAATATATGCCTTTTTCTGTCTTATTTCAATGCTTAGAGGAGTATGGCTGGGTTGTCTGATAGGTATATGCTTAAATTCTGAAGAAACCAACAAAATGTCTTCCACATATATTGTACCTTTTTACAGCAGCAGTATATGAGAGTTCCAGTTAATCCACATCTATACCAGTACTTTATAATGTTACCAGGCTTTATATTTTAGCCATGCTAGTGGGTATGAGGTGGATTTAATTTGCATTTCCCTAATGACTAAGACATCTAAATGGTGCTTATGTACCATCCTTATATCAACTTTAACATAATTTTTTCCCATTTTTAGGGGGATTTTTTTGTCTTCTTATTTTTGAGTTGTAATAGTTCCTTTTGTACTATAATCCTTTGTCAGATTTGTTTTGAAAATATATTCTCCCAGTCTGTGGTTTGCCTTTTCACTTTCTTATTCTGTCTCTAATGCACAAAATGTTTTAATTTTGGTGAAGTACAAGTAATTGACTTTCCTTTTATACTTCTTGCTTTTTATGCTACATTTTAAAAACTTCACCAAAATCAAGATAACTATGGTTTTATGTTTTATTCTAAAAGTTTTATAATTTTAGCTTTAACATTTAGGCACACAATCAATTTCAAATTTATTTTCATATATGATCTGAGATAAAGGATAGATTAATTTTTTTCTTTTTCGCATCAGTCTATTTAATTTTCCAGCACCATTTGGTGAAAGACTATCCTTTCCCCCACTGAACTGCCTTGGCACCTTTGTCAAAAATCAACTGACCATATATATGTATGGGTCTATTTCTGGACTCTTTACCTTGTTCCATTGGTTTATTTTTCCAACTTCATGCTGATATCACACAGCCTTGATTATTGTATTTTTAAGTCTTGAAATCAGGTACTGAAATCAGCCCCCAAACTTTCCTCTTCTTTTACAAAGACTTTGGTTATTCCAGGTTCTTTGTATTTCCATATAAATTTGAAAATTAGCTTGTCAATTGCTTTAAAAAAAGAAAAACCCTGTTGGGATTTTGATTGGGGTTAATATTTGGAGAGACTTGGTATTTTAACAATACTTAGTCTTTTAATCCATGAACATGGTATATCTTTTTATTTAGTTAAGTTTCCTTTAATTTCTCTCAGTAATTACTTTTTTCTTTATTTCATTTTGAATAGTTTCTATTGCTATGCCTTCAAGTTCCTCAGTGTTTCCTTCTACTGTGACTAATCTGCTGTTAATTCCATATAACGTAGTTTTATGTCAAGTATTGTATTGTTACCTCTAGAAGTTTGGTTTACATTTTTTAAATACCTTTTATGTCTCTCCTTAACATACTCATGCTTTAATCTACCTTACCGAACATAAGAAATATAATTACAATATCTATTTTAATGTCTTTGTCTACTAATTCTACCATCTGTATTATTGCTGAATCTCTTTTTATTTATTTATTTTCTTTTCATTATGGCTCATGTTTTCCTACCTCTTTGAATATCTGGCAAATTTTTTGTTGGATCCCAGACATCATTAATTTTACCTTGTCAGGTGTTGGATTTTTTTTTTCTGTATCTCTACAAATATTCTTGAGCTTTGTTCTTGGAGTTAAGTTACTTGGAAACAGTTTGATCCTTCTGAGACCTTCTTTTATACTTGTTTTAAGCAGGACCAGAGCAGCCTTTAACCTAAGATTAATTTCATCCCACTGCTGAGGCATCATCTTTCTGGGTAAACTACCTAACATCCATAAATTGTAAGGTCTATTCACTCTGCCTAGTGGGAATACAAACTCTTCCAAGCCCTATGTGAACCCCAGTGATTTTTCTCTAGTCCTTTTGGGTGGTTCTTTCCCCAAACTTGAGTAGTTTCCTTGTACACACATGCAGTCCAGTACTCAGATGAAAACTCAAAGGGGATGTTCCTTCAGATCTCCGGAGTTTCCTCTTTATGTAGACTTTTATTCTTTGGTACTATATCTCACCATGAATTCTAACTGCCACGGACCCTTAGAACTCACAATACCATCTCCTCATAGGCTAGAGGAAAAATCCACTCCATATTACTCTGTCTTGCTTAAAAGCAGAAGTCTCCATACTGGTATTTAGATGAAGGAAAGAAAAAAGGCAATAAATACCTTTTAAAAAAGAAAACTGAAGGGAAGAGAAGTAAAAGAAGAAGATGATGAATTTTTTACAGGATTTTAAATAACATTAGAGAAAGTTTATGACAGTACTAATTTTTAAGAAACAAAATTATACATACAATATGGTCTCAATCATGAAACAAAACAAAAACAAATATGGGCCAGGACTGAGATGCTAACAACACTTACCATTAGGAATAGGATTTTTCTAATTTTTAGTTTTCCTGTATTTTCCAAAGCTTTAAAAATAATAATTATGTAGCATGTTCACAATGAAGGAGGAAAATATATAACTGATATAAACTGGATTCACCTGAAAATAAGAAGGAAGATAAGGATAAAAAGGAATAAAATGGCCTAAATTTTGTGACAATTTTTCTCAGTAGAAGGATTCTATGCATTTTCATATTAAGATTAGAAATTCCACTTATTTAACTTACCAAAATGTCACCACCCACCACCACTAAAATGTAGCCCTCAAGGATCCAGGAGACTTGTAATTCCAAATGAGATGTTACACAACACTAAGTAAGACTGTCTTCTCACTTACACTGACCAATGGTAGTCAGTGGCCAAAGACCTTCTGGCATTTGATATGGATGCCAAAAATCTGGCTGCAGTTATCTAGATTCTTGACTTAATACTTTGGTGCTACAAATAAATTTTCAAAGTAGACATTGAACTTTCCAGTAGCATTTAAAAGCCATAGAATTCAAAGGAAAAGAAAAAGTTATTTTAAACAGTCCAAAGAAGAACAAATGTGTAGGGATTGCTGCACATAAAAACCTGACTCTCTTTGCCAGTTGTATGTAGTATGTCCTCCACCATGCTTCTCTTCCATCTTGTGATGATAAATTTAGTACTTGCAGGATTTAAAAAGACTTTGTGTAACAATAATTTATAGGAATGAACGTAAACAAAATAAAAATAGTCTTTCTCCAAAAACGCAAACATTTTGCCTCTTTGTTCATTGATTCCCCAGCAAAATTCAGTGTTTCTTCTATGTAAACCTTGTATTTGCTATGGCTAACTCAGTTTTCTGCTTTCCTGTTCATACATATTAAAGGACTCAATGACATAATCGGCTTTGCTTTTCACTCAGTTGCTTAGGGCTTATAAAAATAAAACACAAATACCCACAGCTGTTCTAGGCAATCACTCAGCTCTTTGGAAAGAAAATACAGATACAGAGACAGGTGGTTCTGCTCTAAGCACGACATTCAGAATTAAGAGTGGAGGGACTGCAGCTGTGTTTCCAGGCAAAAACTAGCAAACCCCCAGGCTTTCTATGCGATATATACAGTTGCATAAGGACACCCAGGATCACAGGAGTGGCCTTTCTTGAGTCTTGCTTCTCCTGGAAGTTGACCAGCTGATATCCAAGGTCTTCTTCTATGGGGATACCTCAGGATTTCTGATTGCTCAGTGGAGGTAGTTCAGCAGTGCAGAAAACAGGGAGTTGGTAGCATGCTGACTGTCAGGTGGTGAGGTTGGCAAAGAACACCAGGAGGTCTATTTGCCCTTTTGATTGCTAGCTTGACAGCAATAGCTTGACTTTCTGGGTACAATTCAGCAAAGGCATGGAGACGGAGCAAGGGAAGCTGACAGCCCAGATGATTTTAAAGGAGAGTAACAGAGTGGGTGATATTGTCTGATTATACCCTTAATGTACTCACAGCACTCAGCCTAGTCAAAGTCTCTGATCACTGCCCAAAATATGTGAGACCACAGACACCATTAATTCCTGTTTCAGCTTCCTCCAGAGCTTGCCTTACGACTCCTTGAATCTCAGTAGTCTTGCACAACTGTTTTCAGTTTTATGCAGTTCTCTGATTTCAGATTTACCACATATTGGATTGGCGATCCTTACTCAATCTCTTAGTCCTATATGAACCAGAGCCCTAACCAGGTCAGCCTTCTCTCAAGTGGTGAGAGACTCAAATAGCAGAGCTTAAACCTCTATGCAATTTTTCTACCCTACATCACCATAAAGCCTTTCCAAAGCAACCCAGCCGTTGATTTATGGTCTATATTGGCACTTTACAAACTTTTTCTATGGCAATCTATCCACCCTATTCATTCCTAATTTTCAGTAGAAAAAAAGAATTTGAGAAGAATAATCAAGATAACAATACAATTTAAAAATCTAACAAAGGAAAAACCTGATGGTAATTTTTCTTGTTTCTTTTAAAATTTTCATCATATCCCCATTTAACTCAAGATTTTTCATTTATGTTAATAAATATTATCAAATGAGTGAATATAACAATGGAAAGACACTACCAACTCAAGTCAACACTGACGATACACTCATAAAGATCAGTCCTTCCAAAACCTTATGGATATTCAAATCATCTGCTTTTATGAATTTGAAATTTTAGTAATTCTTAAGAGGAGACTGGATTCTGGGAAGATGGCACAGTAGGAAGCACCAGGAATCTGTCTCTTTATCTGGACAGCAATTGCCCTAGAACAATCTAAGTTTTTAAAAAATTCTAGCATCTATTAAAGGCTTATAACTTCTGGGAGAAGACTTGGATGGTAAATTGTGGTTAATTTTGGTCAATTTCAGCTCTTAGCATAGCAACAGCTACTCACTTTTACATTCTATAGCCCATGGCAGGCAGCTGTGCACATGTTCCTGGAGCAGCTGGCATGATGTAAGCTGTGGGAGCCAGGGTGGGCAAGAAGCATCCTGTCCTCCAAATATCAGGGATCCATGTTCTGATCACTGATTGGTACTTCTGATCACAGAGGTGGCCATTTTTGTTGCAACTCCCCCCATTGTTGCAAGCCCTTTTCTCACAACTGAAGTGACTTCCAGGGCCATTGCTGGGCTAGTGTTTCTCCTACCACAACTTTATTTTTCCCTTTTTATCCTTTTGGGAGCCAAACATTAATGATGAGGACATTCAAAAGCAGCTGCATACATGAAGAAATTAGAAAGTCACTGCACAAGCTCAGGGAAAGGCTCAGGCTCAGAAAGGAGCTGAGAAGACGCTTAAGTTCATATCCAAAGTGATCCTTGGCCCAGAGAGAGCCTATGCAAACAAAAACCAAAATAAAACAAAAAACAAAAAACCAGCAAACCCTTGGGAAGGTTGAGAATCTGATTTTCTAAGTTACCATACTATTAGATTAAAATATCAGTTTTCCACAGAAAATCACAAGGCAACAAAGAAACAGGAATGTATTACCCATTCAAGAGAAAAAATAAGCTAACACAAACTGTCACTGAAAGAGACCTGATGAACTTTAAAACAAAAGTCTTAAAGATGTTCAAAAACTAAAGGCAAACATGGACAGAGAAAAACAAACATGTATGAGTAGAATGGAAATATCAGTTATCAACCAACAAACACAGTGTGTGAATCACAGGAGAAGAGAGATAATAGAGGAAAGACTATTGAAGAAATAATGGCCAAACTTCCTAAATATAATGAGAGATATGAATATAAACATCCAAGAAACTCAACTACCTTCAAGTAGGATTAGCTGAAAGAGATCCACATGGAAACACATAATACTCAACCTATTGAAAGCAAAAAACAAAGAGAATTTTGAAAGCATCAAGAGAGAAGCAACTTGTTACATATAAGGAATCCTCAATAAGATTTTCAGCAGATTTCTCATGAGAAACTTTGGAGACCAGAAAGGAGTGGCTTAATATCTTCAAAATGAAAAGAAAAAAACTATCAACCAAGAATCTTATATCTGGCAAAATTGTCCTTCAAAAGTGAGAAAGAAATTAAGACATTCTAGATAAACAAAAACCAAATGAATTTATTACCACTAGACTTGCCCTGCTAGAAATGTTCAAGGGAGTCCTGTAGGATGGAATGAAAGGATACTAGATGGTAAGTTGAAGCCATATGAAGAAATAAAGGTCTCAGTTAAGGTAAATACATGGGCAATTATAAAAGCTAGTATTATCGTAACAATGGTTTATAATTCCACTTTTTGTTTTCTGCATAATTTAGGACACTAATACATTTAAAAAACAATTATTAGTCTAAAATTTAGAATTATTATAACTTTGGTTTATAACTCCACATTTTATTTTCTACATAATTTAAGAGATTTATGCATTTTAAAAAATATTAATATTTTTGTAACACAATGTATAAAGATATAATTTTGTGACAACTGAAAGTGGTGAGGACAGAGATATAAAGGAGCAAAATTTTTATGTTATTAAAGTTAAACTGGAATAAATTCAAATTTGAGTGTTATAACTTTAGGATGTTAAATGTAATCCCCATGAAAGGAAATGGCTATAGAATATATATAAAAGGAAAGGAAAAAGGAATTTAAACATTTCACTACAAAAAGTCAACTAAACACAGTAGATTTATAAGACATATACAAAATAAATAATTAAATGATAGAAGTCAGTCCCTCCTTGTGAGTAATGATTTTAAATATAAATAGATTAAACTCTCCAATCAAAAGATAAGAATGTGCAGAATGCATTAAAAAACAACATGATCCAACTATATGCTGTCTACAAGAGACTCATTTTAGATCCAAAGGCACTAATAGGTTGCAAATGAAAAGATGGAAAAGGATAGTCTATGAAATAGTAACCAGAAAGAGAGCAATCGCGGCAATACTAATATCATACAAAATAGACTTTAAGTCCAAGTAGTTTTCAAGAGACAAAGAGGGACATTGCATGTTAATAAAAGCTTCAATACAGGAAAAGATAACAACTATAAACAGTTACATAACTAATAACTGGCTACCAAAACATATGAAGCAAAAATTAGCAGAATTGAACATTGATTAAAGAAATTGAAGAAGACACAAATAAATGGAAAGATATCTCATGTTCATATATTAGAAGAATTAATATTATTAAAATATCCATACTACCCAAAGCAATCTAACATATTCAATGCAATCCCTATCAAAATGCCAACGACATTTTCCACAAAATAGAAAAAACAATCCTAGAATTTTTATGAAAACACACACATACAAAAAAACCTGAATAGCCAAATCAATACTGAACAAGAACAAAGCTAAAGGCATCACACTACCTAATTTCAAAATATACTACATAGCTATAGTAATCGAAATGGCATTTTACTGGCATTAAAACAGACACAAAAACCAATAGAACAGAATAGAGAGCCCAGAAATAAATCCATGCATTTATGGTCAACTGATCTTCAACAAAGCAGCTAAGAACACACTACAGGGAAAGGACAGGCTCTTCAATAAATGGTGTTGGAAAACTGTATATCCAATGCAGAAGGATGAAATTGGACCCTTATCTCATACCATACACAAAAATCAACTCAAAATGGAATAAAGACTTAAACTTAAGACCTGAAACTATAAAACTACTAAAAGAAAATATAAGGATTCTTGACATTGGTCTAGGCAAGATTTTTTGGAAATGACCCAAAAAGGACAGTCAACAAAAGAAAAAAATAGACCAATGGGATTACATTTTAGTTTAGAATCTAAAAATCTACACAGCAAAAAATACAATCAACAGAGTGAAGAGACAACCTACAGAATGAGAGAAAATGTTTGTAAAACACATATCTGATAAGGGGTTAATAACCAAAATATATAAGGAACTCAAACAAGTCAATAGTAAGCAAAAAAAAAAAAACAAAACCCAATTTACAAATGGGAAAAGGACCTGAATAAACATCTCTCAAAAGAAATTGTACAAATTGCCAACAGGTATATGAAAAAAAATTCTCATCATAAGTCATGAGGGAAACGCAAATAAAAATCACAATGCGATAGCATCTCACACCTGTTAGAGTGGCTATTAGCAAAAAGACAAAAGATAACAAGTGTTGGCAAGAATATGGAGAGAAGGTAACCCTTGTACACTGTTGGTGGGAATGCAAATTAGTACGGTCATTATGGAAAACAGTATGGAGCTTTCTCAAAAAATTAAAACTTGAACTACCATATATTCCAGCAATCCCACTTTGAGGTATACGATATACCCAAAGGAAATGAAATCCCCATCTTGTAAAGATATCTGCACTGCCACATTCTTGCAGCCTTCATTCTTTACAATAGCCAAGATATGGAAACAACTGAGGTGTCAGTCAACAGATGAATGGATAAAGAAAATGTAGTGGAAGTATAAAATGGAATACTATTCAGCCTTTAAAAAGAAGAAAATCTTGTCATTTTTTTACAATATAGATGAACCTGGGGGACATTATGCTAAGTGAAATAAGCTGGGCACAGAAAGACAAATACTGCATGATCTCATTTACATGTGGAATCTAAAAAGCTTGAACTAAGGAACAGAGATTAGAATATTGGATGCCAGGGGCTGGGGAGGTGGTGGGGGAGGAGATGTTGGTCAAAGGGTACAGTGTTTCAGCGGGACAGGAGGAATAAGCCTTAGAGATCTATTGTACAGCACAGTGACTATAGTTAACAATAATGTATCATATACTTGAAAATTGCTAAGAGAGTCCATCTTAAACAATTTCACCCCCCCAAAAAATAAGTATGTGAGGTGATGGTATTTTACTTAGCTTGATTTAATCATTTCACAATATATATGTGTGTGTGTATATATATTTGTCAAACTATAATGTTGTACACTGTAAATATATACAATTTTTATTTGTCAACTATACCTCAATAAAGCTGGGTGAGAGGGACTAATGAAATGGAAGTGAGAAATAGATGATTCTGAAATAACAGTTGAAGACTTCTATATCCCACTCTCGATAATGGGTAGAACAACCAGACAGAAGATAAGTAAGGAAACAAAGGACTTGAACAACACAATAAACCAACTAGATCTAACAGACATATACAGAATACTCTACTCAACAACAGAATAAACTTTCCTCTCAAATACACATGAGACATTTTCCAGGATAGACCATATATTAAGCCACAAATTAAGTCTCAATAGATTTAATAAGATAGATATCATACAAAGCGTCTTCTCCTACCACAATGAGATGAAGTTAGAAATCAATAATACAAGAAAAACCAGAAAATTCACAGGCTGATGGAAATTAAACAGCATACTCGTAACCAATGGATCAAAGAAGAAATCACAGGGAACAATTTTTTTAAATACTTAGAGATAAAAGAAAATGAAAATACAATACAATATACAAAAGCTTACTGAACACAGTAAAAGCAGTAACAAGGGGGAAATTTAAAGCTATAAATGCTTACATTTAAAAAAGAAAAACATCTCAAATCAACAACTTAACCTTCACAACTTGAAAGAGAAAAATGAGAACTAAACCCAAAGCTAGCAGAGGAAAAAAGTAATAAAGATTAGAGAGGAGACAAATTGCAACAATCTGGATGGAACTGGAGACCATTACCCTATGTGAGGTATCTCAAGAATGGATTTTTTGCATTAATTTTGGTTTCTTTTGATTGCTGAGTTTTTTAGTGCTCCCTTAAATTTTGCAACTGGGGTGAGTACCTCACATGCTTTACCCTAGTCTGATCCTTATTTAATATTCAGCAAGTTTCTGGTAAATAGTCTTAGTCATACCTGAAAATTATGCCATTTGCTTATAAGAATGAAAGGAAAAATTTTACCTCTGTGTATTATTTTCCAGTCCATCTGGAGGCTCTTTCCCATCTAGAGCCTTTGCACTTGCTAGTCCTTAAGCCTGGATTACTCTTCCATCTTCACATGGTTGGCTGCTTGTCATCCGTTTCAAACTAAGTGTCTTAGAGAAACTTTCACCAAACCACTTCTTCTGAAATAGGTCTGTAAATAGGTCTCCTTTATTATTTTCAACCATGGAATCCTGTCTGTTTATTTTATAGCATGTAAAAATTGTATTTATTTACTTGTTTGCTGAATTCTTTATCAAGTGTTCCCTCATTACTCTATAAGTTCCATGAGGTCAGGGACTCTGTCTTGTTCACCACTGTGACACCATCACCTAACAGAAGGCCTAGCGCACAGTAGGTTCTCAACATATATTCATTGAATGGGCACAGAAGCTAAGGGAACTTAGAAACACCCAGATAAGTTGGAGACCTTCACGGGCAAGAAGGTTTTGTTCTGTTTCCTGTTGAACATCTGGAATGCCAGCACCTGATCATTTACCCACCATCCACCAGAGACACAAGCTCTGCAAAGTCTATCAAGTGGTGAGCATGGTTTGGGAGATGTGCCCTGCATGGGATTCAAGTACAGTTGAAAGCCTGGTGGGGGGTTTGCAAAAGAAATTGCTGGTCAGGGAAGAAGCTGCATGAGGAGGAGAGTTCTTGGGCCAGGGCCAAATGGAAGTCACAACCAGACCTCAAGGAGTTTCCACAGTGTCTGGCAGGACTAGGGTGAGGCCCATTCAGCTAGGGAAACCACTGGGAACTGATCAAGCCAGGGAGGCCAGAATACAAATCGCACTAGGCAATGGCTTTAGCCTCGGATGCTTTCAGGCCTGGCTGCAACCAGGTGGACAATTGATACCACTAAGGAGCCAGAAGATACTGTGTGAACACGAGGATTCCCCTCCTCCCAGTGCTACAAGGTTACATCAGCAAATATACCAAGACGCATTTCATCAAACGCTCTTTCTACATCATTTGAGATGACCATATGGGGAGACAGGAGGCATAAAAACTAAGAGGCCAAAGATCAAAAAGACTATTTGAATTATCAGACTGGGCCAAATTTGGTTTTTGTTTGTTGTTTTTTTCCCTTCTACCTTGCAGGAATTTATAAAGAAGACCACTTCAGTTTCAGAGAACTAAAGAAGCTACATTTTCTCAACAGATTTAAGTGACAGTGTAAGAGCACTGAAAGATTTCACAGCAAGTGAATAAAGCAGTCCTGGGAAACCAAACCAGAAACCATGGGTCTGTGTGGCTTATTTGACTACTCCTTGCTACTGTCTTATTGTCCCATCTTAGAATGACTGGGCTATAGACCGCCAGAGCTAGGAGAAACCTTAGTACTGATGTGTTTCGCCCTTCCTCATTTGACAAATGAGGAAACAGACCTTATAATTTGTTCATCCCACTTTGGCTCCTTCAAGAAGCCATCCCTGCTTCAGCAAGACATGTCAGAATGTATGAGAAAGAAATGCTCCGTCAGGTTACGTGGCTCCCCCCTCACCTGCCCTGCACCCCGTGCCTGCTGCAGGCTCTCAGTCCCTGTTAGTTCTTCCTCCAGCCCCTCCATCTGGTGCATGACAGCGCAGCATCTCCCTCTTCAGCGTGTTCTCGCTGCAGAGCCTGCTCCCTTTCTAAGCAGTCACTCTTGTTTCAGCTCTGTGGTGACGTGATCTTATGAGCAGCTTTCTCGGTAATCTTCCTCCTGGTTTGACCTGGCCCTCCGGACCTCACACCCGTATATTGACCACTAAGCCACATTCTCAGGTCTGTCCTGACCTTAGCAATAAGAATAACTATCTTTTTATTTTTACGCATCTCGATCTCTTTAACTAGATAATAAATCTCTTAAAACAAGAATTATTAATCTTTCTATTCTTCCCCCATACTACCTAATGTAGTTCCTGGTGACAAAAATGTTAATTAATTGATTTAAATTACTCCCTGACCACCAATACAACCCCCGCATTATATTCTGAGTGAGCAGAGTAGGCAGCTGCTGGCTTGATATAAATTTAGAGTTTAGGAAAGCTCTCCCAGCCCAAGGACTATTTCTCTCTGCCAGGAGACCTAAAATAACCACATTACTCACTCCTTTGAGGCAAGGCCTTGAAAACTCTTGTTAAAATGCAAATGTCATCTGGGAGGGATAAATTGAAGCTATCAATACCTATTAATAACATAGAATATTATTAGCTTTGCAGGGAATAAGAAAGATCTAGAAGATAGAAGGGCAGACTTAAGTCAGTTAAAAAATTTAGGACCTGATGAAACCAAAAGCAGCATTTTGACAATAGGTGGATGCGTATTGAAAGGGACGGGGAAAACTTGTGTCTTATTCTCAGAAAACTCAAAAGAGATGATAGCAAAAAAGTACCTGCTACAGCACACACACACAAAAAAGATTAAGAATAATAATAATAATAACAGCTATTTTCTTTTTAGGCGGGATCTACCTATGTTGCCCAGGGTGGTGTGCTGTAGCCATTCACAGGCACGATCACCGCACATTGTAGCCTTGAACTCCTGGACTCAAGTGATCCTCGTTCCTCAGCCTCCCCAATATCTGGAACCTCAGGCCTGCGCCACCATGCCAGAATAATAGCTGATATTTTTAAGTACATACTCTATGCTCATTTTAAGTACATACTCAGATAGTGTTCTAGGTGCTTTGTATGTATTATCTCACTTTTCATTTCTTCACTTACAAGATGGGTATAAGTCTTATTCCTCACTTTCAGGTGAAGAAACCAAGGTAGAGAGACATTAAGTGATTTATCCAGTGTTGCAAAACTAGTAAGGGGTAGAGCTGAAATTTGGAACAAGCTTTCTGGTCCCAAGGTCTCTCTGATGACCCTCCATGCCACAGGATCACTGTGTTTAATTGTTGCTTTCATTAACAGGGTTCCGCTTTTAATCACAGAAAGAGGCTGTTTATTCATCTCAGCCTCACTCGCCTACATTCTATTCATCTCCCAGTCCTGAAGATTCTGTCTCCCAGTATATCTGCTCCTTTCCATTTTCCTACAGCCTAGCTCGAGTTTTATTTTCTAAGAAGTATTCACCGTATGCCACGCGCCATGATATCTTATCTCATTTAAGCTTTAGATAAAGTACTAATAATTTCCACATGAAGAAACTGAGGCACAGGAAGGTCAGTTACTTGTCCCATCTCCCAAAGTCACTCTGTAGATATGAGTTGTGGGATTTGAACCGGCAAAGGCTCATTCCAGAGGCCTTATTCATATTTCTCATGTGATCTAACTACCTGGCTATCCTAAGAGTTTCCTATCAGCCCTCCCTTTCTCTGGTCTTGGCCCTACCCGTCTCCCCACATCACAAACAATAAAGTCTACTTTCTCCCCGTTGACTCCTCATCTGTCATTCAAGGCTGTGGGTGCTGAGACACCCGCCTCATGCCGCTGCAGGCATATGAACCTGCAGAAAAGCCACTGATACTTTTGACTACATTGAAAAAAAAAAGATAAACATTTCAGTGAAGGAACATAAGGTCACAAACAGTTCAACCAGCAAAGAGAAACCTGGGGAAAATAAGTACGGCATTTGTGACCAATTTTCTTAATTTACAAAGAGCTCTTAGAGATATGTCCCCAGAAAAAGAAAAAAAATTGACATAGGCTATACACAGACGATTCAAAGGCTTAAACCCAACTAAAAAGGTTTGTACTTCATCATAATTAAGGAAATGCTGTTTGAAAACACAATGATATTATTTCTTACCTCTTAGATTGGACAAAATTTTTAAGATTGATACTTAGTCTTGGAGAGAGTAGAAAAGGGACCTTTATAGACTATAGTTCAGAAGGTAAATTGATGCAGCTTTTTGTAGGGCAATTTGAGAGCATCTACCAAAGTATAAAATGCACTTACCATTTGACTCAACATTTCTATTACAAAAAAACGTTCTCTGTGGACATAGTCAATTAAAGAAGAATATCTGTCCAAAGATGTTCACTGTAGAATTTTTTGGTAAAAAACCCCAATTACTGATAAAGTAGATCATAGAAAGTATATTGTGGTGTGATGAATACATTTCCAAAGTTATCTATGCTAAACTGTGATGGTCTCCAAATTGGGTAATAATCACTAAGAAAATATTAGATGTAATATTTAAATATATTTATATATTTTAACTCATCCTTTTAAGATCATTTTTATGTTTTATGTCTGCTTAAAAATGCACATAATAGGTACATATAGTGGTGTATGTATATAATTTATAAATAAATAAATATACATATATTAGAGTTAAGTGACAAAAAATGTTTGGGAATGCAACAACTCAAATTGGTGCTGGAGATTGGTGAACTCGAATGTGTAGGATAAAGATCCAACTCCATAGCATGCCATATAAGGCCCTTAGCTTTCAGTTACCTTACTTCTCCTGACTCCTTTCCTACTCCTCTTCCTTCTCACCAACGAAATGCAGCATATGGCCCAGAAATCCAATTGACTCATGGATTTTTACTTGTGTGTGTTGGGAGACACCCTCTCATGGGTCTCCTGTGCTCCTCCATGTCTTGCTGAGTATGCTAGGAATGCAAGGCCTGACTGATGTGCACCAGGGCTATTCCTCAGGGTCATGTCTGCAGCAAGCAACATTCAGGGATGAGGCCATGCCTCCCTCTGGGACAAAGAACAAGGATATGAGGACTCAATCAGAACCCTAGAATTGTTATGAAGATTATTTTAAGTTGAAAACATTTGAGATTCAACAGATACAGAAAGAAGCCTTCTCAGAGTTTCACTTATCGGACTAAAAGCAACAATTTCTGGGAAATGAGGCTACCATAATTCCTTCTTTGGGGTAGGTTTTACTCCCAGAGTAAAAGGCCAAGAACAAATCTACCATAAATACCCTTTCCAGGAGACTTTTACGGCCATGAAGAAGATGGAAAAGACCACTAGCACTGGTATAAACAAACTTTATCACAGACTTTCTTATTTTCCATTTGTTCCCCAGAAACCTATTTGTTCTTACCATGGAAGCCCTTTCTCCTCCCTCCCTTTCTCCTACTAAGTTAGGAAAGTATACCTCTAACTTTAACCATTCAGTGAGCTAGCTACTTCTTTTGTTAGCTCCGCTATGAATGCAAATAAGTCTTTTTTTCCTCCTATTAATCTATCTTTCATAGATTTAATTTGCAGGCCCCTGTTTTCTAAACTTAAGAGGGTAAAGTTTTCCTCCCTGACGATGCTCACACTGCCTGCCGTGCTGTAAGTAATATAGTCCTCTGTACCTTACCCAGGAGTCCTTGTCTTCTGCCAACATCCATGAAACCGTAACAGGCTAAGTAATTAGTTTGTAAGTAGAGTAAAATCCAATCCCAGACCCAAGAATGGAGCCTCTTCCTCACTTCTGCTACATTGCCCACACATTCCCTTTGCTCGAAATATCTTTCCTTAGTCTTGTTTCTTCTTTTTGACTTTCTTTTACAGTTATCACAGTTTTTTTAATTCCATTTTTTTCCTACTGACTTCAAAATTATACTTTATATATTTACTATCTTATTAGTTACCCTTATGTTATGCATGTGTGTCCAATCTGAAAAAATAGTTTAATCAATATTTCCTGACTTGTCCCAAACTACAAAGACTTCAGAATGCTTTAACAAAAATCATGTATCTTCTTTTTACATGTTATGGTTGTCCTTTATTCTAATTTCACCTCATTATAATTTTCCTCCCCTTTTATTCATTTTTGTAGTTGTTTTTTGTTTTGTTTTTGCTAAAGGCAATTATTGAGATTCGCCACATGCTTACCAATTGTTTTGCTCATCATTGCTTCTTGCAACCAATCCTTCCTTCTAGGTTTGATTCCTTTCTCATATTGAAGTACATCCTATGATAGTTCTTTCAACAATGATCTGTGAGTGGTAAATGCTTTCAACCATTTTATTTGAAATACCTTATTTTAGCAAATGTTTTTCAGTCTTTAGTATCCATAAAAATATTCTGGGGAGTCCGTCAAATGCAGAATCTTGGATCCCTTTGAGATTCTACTTTAGGAGTACAGTGGAACAGGAATCTACCTTTTCAATTAGAACTTAAAGTGATTCTGATGTAATTATACTAAGGCTATACTTTGAGAAGAAATGGAGCTATAGACAAAGGGTAGGCATGGAAAAGACTTTTTGTTCGTTTTTATATTTTTTTCTTATAAAAGTAATATGTGCTCATTAAAGATGTTTTAGGAGAATAGAGAAATAGGGAAGAAAAAGTCACTTAATTCTATCCAACTACTGTCAGTATATGATACAGAGTTGATCTTCACAACTAGCAGATTCCGTATTTGCAAATTCTGCCTACTCCCTAAAATTTATTTGCAACCCAAAAATCAAAACTTGCAGTCATTGACAGACATGCAGACTACAGTGAAAAATTTTAGTCACCTGCCTGACCTGTGCATGTTCCTAGCGAAAGTCAAACACAGCCACGCTCTGCCTTCTTGTTTCAGTTTTCATACAAAGGTGAGCAGAGGACAGGGACAGTAGGGGGCAGGGCAGAGTAACGCAAGAAAGTACAGCTCTGGGGGCCAGTAGGACAGGGTGCACCTGTTATTGGGGCAGCCAGAAGCAAGTGACTTAACACTTTCGAACCTCATTTTTCTGCCTTTATAAAATAAAGTATACTCTATCAGGAGTAAAGCTTGTTTTTAGGATTTAAGATTATAATCTATATGAGATGTATGTGTGTGATATTTCCTCTAGAAGTAACGATTCATATTCACTAACAGTGTTCCCAGACTTTATGGAACATAACTGTCATCATGAAAATTGACTGTATTTCCTTCTAGACTTTTTTTTTCCTTCTAGACTTTTTAATATGCATAAGTTTTTTGCAATGTTGCTGTTGATATTTATGTGATATATTTATTACCCAAGATCAGCCTCTCCTACTCCTGATCACCTTCCTCTAATAAAATGGCTTCAACCTGGCTACACATTAGAGTCACCTGGGGAGCTTTACAAACCTGGCTACACATTAGAGTCACCTGGGGAGCTTTACAAACTATCGATGCCAGACCCCATCCACAGAAATTTGGATTCAATTGTTATGAAGCTGGGTCTAGGCATCAGCAGCATTTAAAAGCTCCCAGGTGGTTCCAATGAGCAACCTGGGGTAGAAATTCTGTTTGATCTACTTGGAAAACAGCTCATGGTCTCAGTGCACTTCGGAGCCACTCATTCAGCCGCCCCCCTCCCTCTGGTGTCCTCCTCCCCAAGCTCTACTCTGGCCACGGCTTGCTCCTCTGCTGCCCAGTGCCTGCAACTCAGCCCTACTGTCCTTCCCAGGGCAATGGTGCTATTTGTGCCACTGACCCCGTGGAGGGGCAAGGTAGGAATGGCTCCACAGTGCCTTTTCTCACCCATCCCATAATCTCCCCTCAACAGTACCACACAAGGCTAGAAGAGAATAACCGGCTTTACTGGAAGATTGGAGATAATGGAAGGAAACTGCAGAGCAAAAGAAAAACTGCAAACTGTGCACCAAATATGACTGCTCCAGTAGTCTAAGGAAAAAGGACCACCACAACCCGAGGAATGTTCACAGACCCAGATCCCTGCCTTCTGCCACTTCATTCCTTAGGGAAGCCGTAGGACACACCCTCAATAGAACATTTCCCAAAGTCTGAGTTTCTCAGTCTAAGATAATATTGCATGAAAGGTGGAAAGGGGATCTACCATTGTAACATCAAGATATGCCTCTTTTTCCTTCCTGATAGGTCAGCAGGTAGCCATTGAATAAAATACATATATAGACATACATGCAGACAAAAATTCACAGATAGAATTCATACCAAGGATTTAGAGAAACATTTTCCTCAATGTGAGTTAACATGGTCTCCATATATTCATATATTGAAGATAAAGTATTACCTTATTATGCAAATCAGCCTCAGCCTCACCGCCTCACAACTATATCTTATACTTCTACTTACAAACCCTTCGCAGAGACCTGTTGGTACTTAACTGTCTCATCTCTGCATCTTTTTCAAACATTAGAGCCATTGGCCTTAATGGTCACACTCTGGATGCCACAAAGAAGAAGCAAAGCAATCATAAAATCTTTGCCCAAACCAATGTCCTGAAATATTGCCCGTATGTTTTCTTATGTTTTCTTCTAGTCATTTTATAGTTTTGGGGCTTATATTTAAGTCTTTAATCTATTTTGAGTTGATTTTTCTATATGGTAAGAGATATGGGTCTAGTTTTATTCTTCTGCATGCGGATATCCAGTTTTACCAGCTCCATTTTTCAAAAAGGCTGTCCTTTCCCTCAATGTATGTTCTTGGTGCCTTTGTTGAAAGTCAATTGGTTGTAAATATGTGAATTCATTTCTGGGTTCTTTATTCTGTTCCATGGGTCTATGTGTCTGTTTTTATACCAATACCATGCTGTTTTGGTTACTATAGCTTTGTAGTATATTTTGACAGTAGGTAGTGTAATGCCTCCAGATTTGTTCTTTTTGCTTGAGATTGCTTTGGCTATTTGGAGTCTTTTGTGGTTTCATACAAATTTTAAGATTTATTTTTTCCTATTTATGTAAAGAGTGTCTTTGATATTTGATAGGGATTGCATTGAATCTGTAGATTGCTTTGGGCAGTGCAATCATTTTGACAATATTAACTATTCCAACCAATGCACATGAGATGTCTTTCCATTTTTGTGTGTGTCTTCTTCAATTTCTTTCATTGGTGTTTTGTAGTTTTTGTTTTTACAAATCTTTCACGACCTTGGTTAAATTTATTCCCAGGGTTTTGTTTTTTGTTTTCTGGGTTTTTTTGTAGCTATTGTACATGGGACTGCTTTCTTGATTTCTTTTTCAGCTAGTTTGTTATTAGTGTATATAGAAGTGCTACTGATTTTTGTATGTTAATTTTGTATCCTGAAACTTTACTATATTTGTTTATCAGTTGTAAGAGTTTTTTGATGAAGTCTTTAGGACTTTTTGGATATAAGAAAATGTCATCTGCAAATAGTGACAATTTGATTTCCTCTTTTCCAATTGGATGCCCTTTATTTCTTTCTCTTGCCTGACTTCTCTGGCTAGGACTTCCAGTACTATGTTGAATAAGAGTGGTGAAAGTGAGCATTCTTGTCTTGTTCTAGTTCTCAGAGAAAAAGCCTGCAGCTTTTCCTCATTCAGTGCAATGTGAACTGTCGGTTTGTCAGATAGGGCTTTTATTGTGTTGAGGTTCATTCTTTCTACATCTAATTTGCTGAGAGTTTTTATCATGAAGGAATATTGAATTTTATCAAATGCTTTTTCTGCATCTATTGAGATGATAATATGGTTTTTGTCCTTCATTGGATTGATGTGATGTATCATATTTATTGATTTGCATATATTAAACCATTTTTGCATTCCTGGTATAAATCCCAGTTAATCATGATGTATAATCTTTATTTTTATTTTTTAGAGACAGGGTCTCACTATGTTTCCCAGGCTGGCCTTGAACTCCCAGGTGCAAGCAATCCTTCTGCTTCAGCCTCTCAAGTAGCTGGGACTACAGGCACTCCACCACACCCAGCTCATGGTGTATACTCTTTTTGATCTTTTGGGTCCAGTTTGCTAGTATTTTGTTAAGTATTTTTGCATATTTTTGTCAGGGATATTTGCCTGTAGTTTTCTTTTTGTTGTTGTTGTGTCTTTGTCTGGTTTTGGTTTGGGGGTAATGCTGGCTTCATAGAATGAGTTTGGAAGAATTCCCTCCTCTCCAATTTTTTGGACTAGTTTGAGAAGAATTAGTGTTATTTCTTCTTTAAATGTTTGTAAGAACACAGCATGAAGCTATCCAGTCCTAGGCTTTTCCATTTAGGGAAATATTTATACTGCTGGTGGGAATGTAAATTAGTAAAGCCATTAAAGAAACCAGTATAGAGATTCCTCAAAAAACTAAAAATAGAATTACCATATAATCCAGCAATCTCACTACTGGGTATATATCCAAAGGAAAAGAAATCCATATATCAAAGAGATATCTGCACCCCATGTTTACCACAGTACTATTTATAATAACTGAGATATGGAATCAACCTGTGTATATATCAACAGATGAATGGGTAAAGAAAATGTGATACATGAAATACTATTTGTCCATAAAAAAAATGAAATCTTACCACCTGCAACAACATAGATGAGCCTGGAGGATATTATGTTAAGGGAAGTAAGTCAGGCACAGAAAGACAAATATTGCTCACTTATATGCAGGAGCTAAAAAAGTTGTTCTCACTCATATCTGGGGGCTAAAAAGCTTGTGCTAATAGAAGTAGAGAGTAAAATAGTGGTTACTAGAGGCTGAGCAGGGGAGGGAGAGGGAGAGGTTGGTTAATGGATACAAAATTGCAGCTGGAGAGGAGGAATAAATTCTAGTGCACTATAGCACTGCAGGGTGACTATAGTTAATAATTTATTGTACATTTTCAAACAGCTGGGAGAAAAGATTTTGTATGCTCCCAATACAAAGAAACGACAAATGTTTGAGGTCATAGGTATGCTAATTATCCTAAATTGATCATTACACATTATATACATGTATCAAAATATCACACTGTACCCCATAAAAATGTACAATTATTGTGTCAAAACAATAATAAAATTTTTAAAAAGAAATTGCAAAGCACTGAAAACACTTCTTTCTTTCCTACTATAGTAAATCATTTTCTTAGGCATTGCCAAGACTAGCTTTTGTCAGTGGTGGAAGACAATGTGAGGATGTATTATCCTCCCATCTATACTGCTTCTCTACCCCACCTCAGGGTGGATTGGTGGAGATGGGAGGAGGAAAAAGAAAGTGTCAACTCTTCTGTATTTTAGGCTTTTGGATTTTAATACAGTTTTGTATTTTAATATATTTACTTAACATTACAGCATAAGCACTTTCCCACACTATAAAATAGTATAATTTCTTCAAAGGAACCACTGGTGCACATGTGAAAAAAATAGTATAATTAAGTATTTTTAATTGCTACAAAATATTTTATTGAATGGGCATACTATGGCTACTTAACTATCTCCCTATGTGTATATTCAGTTTCTTTCCAATTTTTCATTATCTTAAATAATAATGTTTCACTGCACTAAACATCTCTCATGTAGATCACTTTGCTTAGAACTAGTTACTAAGGATGGATGCTTAGAAATAGAACTGCTAAGTCAAAAGGTAAATATATATATATATACACAAACATATATATATTAGAGACAGGGTCTCACTATGATGCCCAGGCTGATCTCAAACTCCTGGGCTCCAGTGACCCTCCCACTTCAGCCTCCCAAGTAACTGGGATTATAGGTGTGTGGCACTGCATCTATATTTTTTAAATTCTTGCCAAATATTGACAAACACGTTTTTTTCTAAATACATGTACAAATTTACACCTTTATCAGGAAGATACAAGACTGGATGTGGGTAGTTTTGAAAGAAAAAAAAATGACATGATCTGATCTGCCTTTTGAAGAGGCAAGTCTGGCTTCATGTCTAGGCCTAGTTGGATGTGGGCTATGGTCGTCCAGGTGTAGATGTTAAGGGCCTGGTAAAAACTAGAGGGAAGGCTTCTTTATATAGACTTAGCCACCAGACAACCAGGGAAGATGCAAGGCCCGTGCTGGCCTTCAAATTGCCATGAACAAACAATAAAGTTGAAAGGGATATGGAGAAGTCTTCTCTCTCTGTATAATTAAGACATCACAGACTGCTATATTTGCTTGGAGATTGCTGCAGCATCTGAGGACCCTGGAGGATGGTTTTTGCTCACATAATGTTATATAATGCAGAAATGCCTTGAAGACATCATGTCATATTAAAGTAGGAAGGAGCTCACAAATGCTCAGACATTTTTTACATTCAAGCTTTCATTTTTTTCAGGAACAAAACACTTTCCCTACTTCATTTCTTTTTGCAAAAATAAGCTATGCTCACTTTGCTACTTCTATTTATCATGCTGATTCTCCCACATTCTAAAGAGCTTTAATGTCTTTTTGATAGTCCTGCAGCCTCAGAATAAATTTCCCTCAAGACTATTTTAGAACCGAAAAATAGTAGCTATGGCACTAGTGTTACCTTTTGCTTGAGTAAGAAAGGTAATTTTTATAAATCATTTTAAATAGTCCATTTACAACTAACTAGAACTTAAATCTCTATTTTAAAGTCCTTAATGCTTGCCTTTTAAACCCAAATACACAAAGTGTATTGATCTAAACCCTGACTCTCACTATTAACTCTAATTATTCACCACAGCAATAATTAACTCAACTAAAGGGGATAATATTCATCCAAGAAGAACAGGAGGAGAAGGAAAAGAGGAAAAAGAATGCTTATTTCAGGTAGTTTTATCTAGTTTGGTTTATCATTCATCTCTATGGAAATTTGCCTAGAGATTTAAAAATCAATTCTGTCCATGGGGAAAGCATGGGATACAATTTTATTGGGATAAATCTTAGCACACTTTCTATCCACCTGTTATGTATCTACCTAAACTGGTTCCTGCGTCTGTGATGCTTTCATAGAAATTGGAAACAATTATCTGTACAACTATCTCCCTCGCTCTTGCCTTTCCCCCACTATTGTAGAATCTGCTCACATACTTCATACATTAAGTCTCATGTAAGGATACACCAAAAGCTATGGAGTGTCCAGCACCTTCAAGAACAGAATCAATTTCATCAGTTGATTTTTCCACAGACTATAATTGGTTTTCTTCTAATACTAACTCTAGTGTTTATTACATTGAGGAGTAAGGGTTTTTGATCAAACTTTTAAAATGTCAGGTACCATAAGGATACCTCACTGTCAATGAGGAAAAAAGATTGTTGTTTTAGGCAGCTACAAATTCAAAAAAAAAGAAAGAAAGAAAAGAGGAACTTTCAACTTCAAGTACTGAGCAAACACTAGATCAACAAACACAATGCTAGCCCTGGCTTACTTACCAACTTAAAAATAAACTCCTAAATATAAGGGGAGAAAGTATTAATAAAAGTTAATTAAACAAATTATATATATACTATTTTGATGTTAATATATAATAGATACATTGTATCTATGTTTATATAATATCTAACTAAATTAAAACAAAGTTCCATAATTCAATCCAATTGGAAATCCAAAATTCATGTACTAAAGAATTTATATAATGAAAAGATTTTTAAAAGCTTTTGTTGGCATTTGTGCCTCTACAACATAGGTTCTTACTCAACTTTAACATTTGCTAAAATACACTAGTTGACAAAACTTCACAGATTTAATCAATACTGGGGCTCAAATTATAGTTATACGTGGGAATTAAACAAAATTTAAACATTGTGCTTACCTATAATCTTGAGAAGGTAACTATAATAAATATAGCACAAAGAAAAAAGATGGGTGTGCTTCACTTTAACTGTAGCCTTATGTATATTTCCCATACATAGTCTTAGTACCCATCACTATCTATATTGGGCAAAGATGCTCTGACACAATAAATAATAAATTAAAATTAAAATAAGTTCTGGCACTTATAAATTGGCTTGATAAAACAGGGTGCCATGAACTTTAAGTTAAAATAGTTAATATGGCCCAACATAAGTTAAAACTGGGCCTTTGATGATTAAAATCTATCATATTATATATGTAAAATGTAATTAATAAAGAGGTGATTATCCCCATTGCCTCTCCATTTGACAGCCCAATTTTACATGTTTTTTGTTTTGTTTTGTTTTGTTGAAACAAGAGTCTCAAAAGACAGGATCTCACTCTTGCTCAGGCTGGCCTCGAACTCCTGACCTCAAGCAATCCTCCCAGAGTGTTAGGATTACAGGCATGAGCCACCACACTCAGCACCAATTTTACATGTTGTTAAATCTTTAAAAAAGGTGTAGGGTGGCTGGTGATGGATTGCTGCAACCTTAATGCTGTACTCCCATCCATCAAGGCCTTATACCCAATATCCAATATTATTACAATTACTGATTCTATTCAGTCAACAACTGGTAAATAGTTCACTCTTATAGATTGGCTAAGATGTTCTGTTCAGCACCTATTTCAACAGCCTCTCAGCTACAGTTTGCCTTTACCTCCAAAGGGGCACAATATACCTTTTCCAGGCTGCCCATGGGCACCTTGACATCTTTGTCATCATACACAATCTTTGCAGGTAAGTTCTTGATGACATCCACCTTTCTCCAAGAGCACAAGTGTAACATTTCGATTGATCACATCCTCTTTCAAGGAGATTGATTTGACACATTCATTAAGGACATAAAAATCCAACATCTTTTAGCCCTTTTTGAGTCCTGGTGACAATGGACTCCACATTTATACCTTATATTATACTTAAAAATCAAAATCAACAGGCACTCTTTTTAGTGCTTTAAAGAATTCTTTCACTATAGAGGCTTTAACCACCTCTTCTTAAGCCTCCTGGAGTCCCTGGACCACTTAGGATGGCCATTAGTTGCCCCAGGGCTTCTGATGCAAAAAAATTGCCCTTCTTAGCCTCATTCTATACGCCACTAAAACAACATATACCTGGCTACCTACTGGGCTGTCCTGAAAATAGAGGCTCTCCCAGACCCTGAGCTGTGACCCTCCACATTCAGTGGCCCATTGCGCTTTGGGTCAAAGAAACAGCAACTCTCAGGCTCAGCATGGCTACCAAGGCTTCCTTGAAACAAAATGGAGCCAACGCTGGGCCCTCTGGCATATTCCACCTGCAGGAAAGGATAGCTTTTGCTGTCCTCGATCCCTTGCCAGTTGCCAGAGTGCTAGAAGAGGCTGCCCTGCCCCGGACCCCTTGCCTACCTGGAAAGCCCCTTGGGATTCCCTGAGTGAATAGCATTGAGAGTTCGCAGACTGTGCAAGTGGTACTGCAACCGTCATGCGTGATGGAGCTTGGGGGAATGTTGCTGCTGTCCATCCCTTAGCCAGGATGTCCCTAATAAAGGACAGGACTTAAGAAAAAATATACTTGGTCAAACTTCTGGCAGTCATCTGAGCACTGGATGCCCTGATTCAACTAATAGTCCCATCTTCACATTTATTATAAACTATTGGGCCATTATCTAAAAATTGTCCCCTCTAAGGTAACAAAAAGTCTGGAAATCTCTTGCCTCACAGACACCCAAAGTATAAATCAAATCACACGTCTCCATATATACTAAGGCCCTACCACAAGGTCTTGCCAGGACGCTCCTTATTCCCTTCAGAGTCACAGACATTATTGATAATAACCAAGACACACATTTCATTTTTTTAAAAAAATTTTAAATTTCAATAGATTTAGAGGCACAGAAGGGTTTAGGTATCCCTTGATGAATTGTATAGTGGTAAAGTCTGGGCTTTTAGTGCCCAAATAGTGTACATTATGCCCCATGTGTAACTTTTTATCCCTCACCCCCTTACCATCCTTCCCCTTTCGAGTCTCTAATGTCCATTGTACTACTCCATACGCCCCCGCATACCCATAGCTTAGCTCCCACTTATAAGTGAGAATATGTATTTGGTTTTCCATTTCTGAGTTACTTTACTTAGGATAATGGCCACCAGTTCCATTCAAGTTGCTACAAAAGACATAATTTTATTCATTTTTATGGCTAATAGTATTCCATGGTATGTATGTGTGTGTGTATATATATATATATATACCCCACATTTTCTTTATCGACTCATATATATCGACTTAGGTTGATACCAAATCTTTGCAGTTGTGAATTGCGCTGTGATGAATATATGAGTGCATGTGTGTTTTTTATATAATAACTTCCTTTGGGTAGATACCCAGTAGTGGAATTGCTAGATTGAACAGTAGGTCTACTTTTAGTTCTTTGAGAAATCTCCATACTATTTTCCATAAAAGTTGTACTAATTGACATTCCCACCAACAGTGTATAAGTGTTCCCTTTTCCTGGCATCTATTCCAATATCAATTGTTTTTTAGCTTTTTAGTAATGGCCATTCTGACTGAGGTAAGGTGGTATCTCATTGTGGTTTTAATTTGAGCTTCTCTGATGCTTAGTGATGTTGAGCATTTTTCCATCTGTTTTTTTGCCATTTGAATATCGTCTTTTTTTTTTTTTTTGAGACAGAGTCTCACTCTGTTGCCCTGGCTAGAGTGCCGTGGCGTCAGCCTAGCTCACAGCAACCTCAAACTCCTGGGCTCAAGCGATCCTCCTGCCTCAGCCCCCCAAGTAGCTGTGACTACAGGGCATGCACCACCAAGCACAGCTAACTTTTTCTATTTTTAGTACATATGAGGCCTCAGTCTTTCTCAGGCTGGTCTTGAACTCCTGACCTCAAGCAATCCTCTTGCCTTGGCCTCCCAGAGTGCTAAGATTCCAGGCATGAGCTGCTATGTCTGGCCTATAATTTTTCAATCTTGCCCCTATGCCATAAGGCCCACGGGCCAGATTGAGGGAAGCATATTCTCCTAGGACTCATTAACCATAAATTTTCTCATAGGCCAGGCAGCTTCTTATCAGACATGGGACCCATCTGAACCTAAACTTCCATACTCAAAACAAAAATCCTTCCAGGTGCAGCTACACATCATTCTATTAACTGTTGGTCTTATTACTACTGGCTCAGGTACTTTCATTGGTTTACAGTCCAGAGGTCCAAATCCTTCAGTAAGCCATTATTTCAACCAAACATAGCAAATGCTGAAGCCCACATTACAGCCCACCGATTACAGTGGGTATATATACTAAAGAGAGCAGAGAATCATTTTGTGCTGTAATGCTTGATGGTGCTGCTGACATCGCAATTGAAAAAAGGTCATACAGAATCCTGCTTGTCATTAGCAGAACTTTTGAGACCTAAGTGAACTCTATTCAGGACTCCAGGAAGTGGAGAATATAACTCTATTCACAGTAATGCTTTATATTCAATGGCCAGACATTTTCAATTGTGCTTTTCAGAATTAAGTGTATCCTTGGAAATCAAAAAAGATTCACAGGCTTTGACAAGAAGCCTCTCACTGGCTTCTAATGTCTGATCGGAGAGATAAAAATTGCAGGCATTCTTTCTCATAAAACATCCAATATTGTCAGACGATGATTTTTATGAGATAATTTCAGTGGGCTTTAAGATATAGAACTATCAAATTTTAAATGGAAATATTCGTCCAGTCCTTCCCCACACCCACATCGATGTTGCCTCTGTTATATTTTTGAATGCTGCAGAAGTCCCATTGTTTGGGGAAAAAAAAAATAAATCAGTCAGAGTCTCACTTTCCCATTTCAGAATGCTTGCAGCAAGTGCAAAATGTCTCAAAGGGGAATTGAAGAATGAGAAGTTGCCCAGTATTGTGACAATCAAAGAAGTCGGATTCCAATTACAAGCTTTTATTGAGTACAGCTCTATTTCAAGGATTATTATCTACTATGGACATCTCAAAATGTTCCTGGATTCTTAAAAATTATGTATAATTTCTCTGCATTCTGTTATTTTACATTTATCTTTACAAATCTGTTATTCTAGAAAGTGCCACCGTGGACCTCTGCTTCCTATCTCAAAAGCACACTTTCATTTGTCAGACTGTGTCACTTTGTTCCTATTCATGATTTAACTCTCCATTGAATTTCATTCTCAGTCATCTGTCCCACTTTGATTATAAACAGGCTGTGAATGCACTAAAGATATTCCTAAGGATGAAGAGGAGAAATCTAATCTGCATAATGATGGAAGAAATGTTATTATCCCATAAAAATTCACCAGCACTTCTATTTTCAGGAAGATTTGTTAGTGGTTTTCGGATTAACTGTTAAGATTTGGGGGTGGTGGGGAGGGAGGCACCATACAATGTCCACAATGTCACACAAAACAGTCTTCTGATCCAAACCTAAGGCCACATGTTTCTAATTCTTTGAGAATATGACCTGCAAGAGAATTTTAATGAGCCATGTTAAAGAGCCATAATGCTGGTGATGAGATCGCCCTTTGCCATCTCAATAGAAATGACAAAGACAATATCAGCAGCAGTTGATGAAAGTGGCAGCTGTAACAGACATTGCACCCGCTAGCTGTGACCACGCTGTGGCAGGGGGGACTGCAGGTGATGCTGGAGCTACAGACACAGAAAGAGAGCTGTAATAGCCTCTCATGAGAAAACTCAAACCACCTGAGACTCTGCCTCACTGATGGAGAACCTTAGGGGTACCTGAGGACCCTGTGAGTCTACCTGAGATGAGACATTCTGGGGCTGCCTCCATCAGCTCAGCAGTTCCAGAACATTCCAGAGTATGGAAAAGGAATAAGACTTATCCCCCATTTCCTAGTAATAATAAGACCAATAATAATAACCCTAATGATGAGTGTAGCTACCACACTGTGCTGTTCTAAGGACTTCACATCTACCATGTTTCTCCGAAAATAAGACCTACCCATAAAATAAGCCCTAGCAGGATTTCTAAGCATTTGCGCAATATAAGCCCTACCCTGAAAATAAGACCTAGTGATGGGCGTGGCTACGCAGCGCATCTGCACAACCCATGCATTTCGTCACGGAGTGGTAAAGAAAACGAGCAGCCCTTCTCATCTGCCCCATCGTGACAGCTACTATCCCAGAGGTGACCAGAAAGGTGCGGGCAGCCCCAACAACAAGGTTGGCTCCCCCTGTCAGGTCCCGGCCATCCTGTGTGTGCTGCAAGCTGAGGCTTTGAGGGGAAAATAACACATCCCCTGAAAATAAGCCCTAGGGTGTCTTCTTGAGGAAAAATAAATATAAGACCCTGTCTTATTTTCGGGGAAACACGGTACGTTAACTCACCCTTGCTGCCAGCACCTTTCCTTCTGCATCCTCAAAGGCAGCTGTTAGCCACTGTGAGCCTCTCAAGACCAGGAGAGCAGTGAGGAGTGTGGGGGGAGAGAGATTTATCACGAAGAGTCAGTCAGTGGATTAGGTCTTCCTTCCTCCAAATCTACTCTTTCTGCTAAATTTTGAAAACTAATAGGAAAACTATTTTTCTTCAATTTGTCTCTCTTTATCCTAAATAAGGAAGTAGTTTTTACTGGGAATGGCATTGCTGAGTTCCAGTGGAAAGCAAGTAGGGCGAAAGAGTGGTTCTGGGCAGTCATGGCTTATAGGACACATGCTTTATGGGTCAGTGGTGTTTTCCAGAAGGGCAACAGGGTTAGATGGCATCTATAAAAGAATGTAGGCAAATCATGCTTCTAGGACCGTAGGTAGAGTTTTCAACAGTAGCTGACCATTTCTGCTTCTATTCCTGTCTTAGAAAAAAACTTTTCTTTTTAAAGTGAAGTTTTTCCCATAGGATCCTGGGCAATTGTACAATTGCTATTTGGTAAAGTGTGACCCTTAGTATACTTTGCCAAGAAAAGCAATCTTTGTATTTCACAATTTTGATACGATATAGGTCATTACCTCCCTGGTATTTGACACTTCAAAGGAATGGTCAAAACCCCTCACTCTACAATGTAATAAAAATGAGTCTCCCTTTTACACTCTGCTAAACCTGTACTGCCCAGTGTCTACCTGACAGCCCCTTCGTGGTGGTTACCTCCTTCTGCCTCTCAGGAATGAGCCACTCCGGCCTTTGGAGTATAGTCAATTTTCACTCTGACCGGTATTTCCTGTTCTGGGAAGTGACAGTGACCATGGTCACTCCTCTTGCTCTACTAAAGCTAGCAATGGTGGGTCCCGGGGAAGACCCAGACTTTCTAGGACCCATCCAACTTAGGGAGGGGAGTTTGGGCAGCACTCAATAAAGATAACAGGCAGCGGCACGCAGCAGCAAGGACACATGTCAGCAAGACATGGAGCCTTCCCAAATGGTGTTAGCCACACAGGAGAGCCAGTAGTCAGCTGAGAGCAGTCTAAAGGCATTTTGCTGTGTCCCTCAGGATCCTAACCATACACCCTGCTCACTGTGCCAGCTGACATATTTTCTTCCAATCAGTCTTTCCTCTGATTCGGTCCTGAGGAAGATCTTTCTGGGCAGTGTGGCTATAAAGCCCAGCCCTGACCTGAAGGGGCTCCAGGGGAGGTAGTCATGGATGTTTGCAGTGTGCCTTTCACAGGATTCTTCTTTATCCTGGTCCAACGCCTAAGTATCCAACCTATGACCAGGTGTCCATCTCACAGGAAACTTGTTTATACTGGCAGATGCGCTTGTGGCTTCTGTCTGACCTGTGTCCAGTTTATTCCTACCAAGACAGCCACTCTCTACGTGCACTCTGACTGTGAGGAGAGTTAGGTTAAAGTGTGTGGATCAGGTGAGACACAGAGGAGGCAGCAACAACAAAACACAAGAAATAAAAGAAGCATTTTGTGACTCACAGATCCTTGAGAGAAGAGCAGTGCCCACGAGGGCTGACAAGAAGTCCAGAGACAGGATGGAGGGAAAAAAGGAGAGAGAGAGAGAGAGAGAGAGAGACCAATAATACAGGTACCTACAGCCTCATTATCTGTATGGAGTAGGTATTCTTTGAGGAAATGCAAAGAATCACTAAATCCTACTTTAAAGTTGGCGGTGCCCATAACAGAGACAGAGACAACCAGCATCTGGTTAAATAAGGAGGTGTGGAAGGTTTGAATGGGTAAAGTGAAAGTAGCATCAAAAACAGTGAGCAATTTTACTAGGAAGATAAATAACAGTAGGTACCAGGCAGAAGTATTGCCACGTCCCAGAGAACTTTCAGAGGATGGCTTAATTTAATGGAATGGCTATTTTGGAGAGGATTTCTGGTCTCATGTCAAACTGGAATGGCAAAAATTGGGGGAGTAAATGGACCTTTCAGTATCTCTTAATTATACCGTACACATAGATGACAGATAAATAAAGGGGGATTAATAAGGGACACTCTGTTAGATCAGCCATATATTTAGTAAACACTTAGTAGGCATCCAAACATGAATAAACATAAGTCCCAATTTCGAGAACCTCATATTATATAGCCATCATATTTTATTTTGTTTTATTCTCATAAAAGAGTGTAGATGCTAAATAGCTACTAAAAAGCTCTCCAATGTGACCAAATTACTATGCTCTGAAACAAGCAGTCCCTTAGCTAAATTATAGCTGAGTTCCTTTGAGCTCTGAAGACCTGTGACCCAACCATGATCCAAACAGTTTATAATATACCCAAAAGATGATTATAATAATTGCATTTACTATAAAACAGGTACATCCTGTTGAAACATATTTAATTCCGAATCATATTCCAGCCATTCTGTATCCCTTCCAAAACAGAGAAAATAACATTCCAATTCCCATTAGCCCAGCAATGAAGATATTGAATTAAACCAGAACAGTGAGCAAGACAGAAAAGACAGTTTCAGGGAGCTCTCATTTAAAATGGAAATGAGATGTTAAGCTGATGACAAGGGGAGGAAAATTAGTTCAAAAGACAACATTTGAGTTATGATAGCTCCAATGTGGTACCATAATGACAGACTTCTAACCCATGATTAATTTAACCAGTCACATGAGTCAACCTGCCAGTTATGTCAAAATGAGTTGGCCTGAACAATGAATTCTGAAAATAGTTCCAGCAGATGTGAGAGCAAGTGGAGAAGGGGGTGGAGAGAAGGGGGAGGGGAGGAGAGATTAGTAGAGAGAAAGGTGGGCCCTGGATGTGAAGCAGAATTCTATTCACATGCCAATTCACTGGCATTACTTCAGCACCATGAACTCATTGACACAGGCTCAATTCAATGTGCCTCATAAAGGAAGAAGTACTTCTAACTCCCGGTAAGACACTGCTTGTTCAGATTTGGAACTGATTGTTCATAAATGCAAAGTTAGCAGTCACCTATCCATATAGTGTGACTTAAAAGATACTGGAAAGTCCATTTGCCCCTAAATTCTTGCACTTTGAAATTGACATAGGGTCTGAAATCCTCACCATTATAACCCTTCCATTAAATTATATCATTCTCTGGAAGGTCTCTGGAAAAATGTAAATATTAGTAATTCTGCCTACTGCCAGACCACCTTGTTACCTATCTGCCTCAAAATCCTTCTGCTGAGTGTGCCTAAGGCTTCCCCAGTTGTCTAAGGTAACTCTGGGAATGTGTAAAGACTACAGATTCTGGCTGGTCTGCAAATGACGAACAAAAGAGTATGCATATTGTTAAATATGTGGCTCTTTAGAGACATGAGTAAAACAAGTTCCCAGTCTTCCTAGCTCTTTTAAAAATTAGAGGGGCCAGGCACGGTGGCTCACACCTGTAATCCCAGCACTTTGAGAAGCTGAGGTGGGAGGATTGCTTGAGGCCAGGAGTTCAAGAACAGGCTGGGCAACAGAGTGAGACCCCATCTCGACAAAAAAAAAAAAAAAGTTTTAAATAGTTGGGGATGGTGGCATGCACCTATAGTCCTAGCTACTTGGGAAGCTGAAAAAGTAGTATTGCTTTAGCCCAGGAGTTTGAGCTTACAGCAAGTTATGATTGCACCACTGCACTTCAGCCTGGGCAACAAAGCAAGACTCTGTCTCAAAAAAAAAAAAATTTAAAGGTAAGATTGTGAATAATCAAGTTTTACAGTAATTAAAATGAAGGAACTACAACTATATGTAAAAACATGGCTGACTCCCACAAATAAATGTGCAAAAGAAACTAGAAATAAAAAGTACCTACTGTATAATTTCATTAATATAAAGTTCAAAGAAGAGGCAAATCTAAGCTATAGCGTTGGAAGGCAAGACAGTTATTATATTTGGAGGAGTAAAAAAAATGGTAATGCAGGGACAAAAGGGAGGCTTCTGGAGTGCTGGCAATGTTCTATCTCTCGAACCAAGTGATGGTTACCCAGGTATCCACTTTGTTATAATTTATTGGTAATTCATTTCTGTTTCATGTACTATTCTTTATTTGTAATATACTTCAACTTAAAATAATTTTTAAGTCAACTGCATATATGGCATCTCAAGGGCCCCCAAATAGCCAAAGTAATCTTGAAAAAGAAGAACTTCCTGATTTCAGAACTTATTACAAAACTACGGTAAGCAAAACAGTGTGGTACTGGCATAAAGATAGACATAGAGACCAATAGAATAGAAAGAAAGACCAAAAGAATAGAAAGAAGATCCCAGAAATAAACCTTTGCATATGTAGTCAAATGATTTTCAACGAGGATGCCAAGATCATTCAATGGTGAAAGAAAAGTCTTTTCAACAAAATGATGTTGAGAAAATTGAATATCCACATGTAAAAAAAAGGAAGTTGGACTTTTACTTTAGATCATATACAAAAATTATCTCAAAATGGATCAAAGACCTAAATAGAAGAGCTAAAAATATAAAACTTGTAGAAGAAAAATTCATGACATTGGATTTGGAAATTATTTCTTAGATATGACTCCAAAAACACAGGCAACAACAACAACAACAAAAGGACAGATTAAGTTGGTTCAAATTTTAAAACTTTTGTGTATCAAAGGACATAACCAACAGAGTGAAAAAGGCAACCTATGGAATGGGAAAAAATATTTGCCAATCATATATCTAATAAGGAATTGATTTCCAGAACATATGAAGAACTCCTACAACTCAACCACACACACATAAATAAACCATGTTTTTAAAAATGAGCAAAGGGCTCAAACAGACATTTCTTCCAAGAAGATAAGCAAATGGCCAATAAGCACATGAAGGGATGCACAACATTATTGACCATTAGGGAAATGCAAATCAAAACCACAATGAGATACCACTTTAAGCCATTTAGAGTGCTTATAATGTAAAAAAACAAACAAACTAAAAAAAAAACAGAAAATAATGATTGTTGATGAGGATGTGGAGAAATTGGAACC
>VBSM01001562.1:46224400-46262572 GCA_008086735.1 Cheirogaleus medius | reverse complement strand
AAAAAAAAAAAAAAAAAAAGTCATGTACAACAAAACGTGGCCCTGCAGCTGAAGCTGTACTCTCTGCCAGCACTTCCCCAAAGTAAACGGGAACACTAGAATAGTGCCTGGCTAGCAGCACGGGAATTACTTTGGGAGCTAAAATACAAACTCTAGGACCCACATCAAGATTCTAACCCAAAATATCTAAAGTGGAGCCTGAGCATTTTCTTCCATTCCCCCAGGCAATTCTAATATGCGGCCTGGTTTGAAGGCTGTTATGCTGCAATTTTGCCATGTCAGATTTAGAGGCAAAAAAGCAATTATCTATCTTTTGCTTGTAATTGACAAATCCTAATGTTATCCTATTAATAAAAATCCTAATTTTATAGGATGAAACATAGATTTTTGGTTATTATTTTACATAACGCTATGTTGATATTCAGAAGTCCAAAATGGATTAAATCAAAGTCTAAAGACTTTGCTTCTTAGACATTTATTATTTTTAAAAAAGAATCAATTGATGTAAGTCTTGTAAAATTATGCTTTGAGACATAATTCCTCAACTCCTGTTAACTTTGTGTTGAAATTTCTTAGAGGTCTGTGGAATATTTTGTTTTTTTCTAAATTTAAAAAATTTTTAATTATGGGTACATAATAGTTGTATTAATATATCTTTATAGGGTAGAAGTGATGTTTTGCTACAGGCATACAATGTGAATTAATCAAGTCAGGGTAATTGGGGTATCCATCGCCTCAGGCATTTATCATTCCTTTGTGATAGAAACATCCCAATTTTTACTTTTTAGTTATTTTAAAGTATACCTTAACTTATTGTTGTTTATAGTCACTTGTTGTGCTATCACATATTGTCCATTCTATCTATCTAACTATAATTTTGCACCCATTAACCATCCCCACTTTATCCCCTCCTCCCTGCTACCCTTCCCAGACTCTGGTGACCATCATTCTACTCTCTGTCTCCATGAGATCAATTGTTTTTAATATTTAGTCCCACATATGAGTGAGAACATGTGAGATTTGTCTTTTTGTGCTTAGCTTGTTTTACTTAACACAATATTCTCCAATTCCATCCATGTTGTTGCAAATGCCAGGGTTTCATTCTTTTTTGTGGCTATATAATATTCTATTGTGTATATGTACCCCATGGAATACTTTCTAAGCTAGCAGAGAAATTACCTCTCACATTTTGTCTTGGCAAGTACTGGTATTCTAGAAATCTCTGGTTCTTTGCTTATGTGCACATCATAGTTCGTATTTTAAGAGTCAGCTTCCACCTGAGATAATCAGTGTCTTTCCAGTGAAAGCATTACACAGTAATTATATCCCATTTGCATCTATATATTCATCCATTATTAATAACTTTATGAGTTTACATTATTGATCAGTATCTTTCTGTAGCCAGGAAATTTATTTAATTACATTATAAATTGAGAGCTTAAAGATGTCTATGAGCAATTCTTGATAAGTAGTGACACATGGTTTAATGGAAACACTGAAGTGAAATCCAAAGACCTGGTGTGCTAGACCGTGTGCCGCCCAGATCTCCTCTTCAGGACTAAGCACTCACTCCCTCGGCTGAATAAAAGCCCCTCAGCCAAAGGGCTGTGCCTCCTCCAGGAGAAGCCTGCACCCAGGGACTGTGAACTCAGTCCCCTTGTCTCCATCTGCATATCTCTGAAAGTTCATCCCAGCTTTAGCTTCTGGGCTACGGCTGCATCACAGTTCAGCTTCTCTCTGCCCAATCCTGCTTCCCTGACTCCCAAGGACAAGTCCTAATAAATCAACTGCAACAGAATCTCCATCTCATAGTCTGTTTCCAGGGAAACCAGCTCTGCATCGCTTCTCTCAACTAATGCTGTGACCATAGTAAAGTCACTTAAACCACAGCTCCTTCTGTAATTGAAGAAGTCATTCTGGGCTTGGGGCCACCAAGAATCTCTAAGTGCCGTTCTGAGCAATGTCCTACAGTGGCAGAGACCTGCCCTTAGGCCTCATCGGCTGTGGTCAAATTCATACATTTCACAACCTATCCCTTTAGATGGCAAAGGAGAAAATTCCATATCACACCAGGCACCTCTTTAAAGTTCATCAATTTCAAAGGAGCCTAGAGCCTTTCACTGGATAAAAAATTTTCTTGTTTGGGGATAGCTCAGGCTGATAAACTCATGTCAGTTTACCCAGGACCTCCCCAGTTTTAGGGACCTCCTAGAATATAGCAGGCCCTCAATTTAATTTTTTCAAAAAAGTGTTGTCTGAATGACTGTGTCACATCACCATGTTGAAGGTCACAGCTTCAGATAAGTTCCTGACAAAGAGATTTTAAATTCTTAGGCTCATAGCACTTTATCCTAACAGAGATTTGATTAAATGTTCCAATTATTCTGCATAGCAAGGCAAATGCATACCTCATCTTGTTCTCTTAAAGTAGTAGTATACTAATTTCTATTTTTTCTAACTGGGTACTACTAATTAATAAAGCAAGTACTTTCTTGAAAACACACTGAAATTCTCTTATTGCACATCCTCATGACCATTCTGAAAAATTTTTAAGTATAAGTCTTCACTCACATAATGGCTTTTTTATTTTGTTGTTGCTTAAACTGAAACTGGCCTAAATTGAAACATGTGTTTTTAAAATATAGAACTGCTATGTTCCATGAAGTTACTTATCAGTGTGTTATCCATTTTCGACAGCAACTAATGGAAACAGAATTCATATAATTCATACTGAAAATGCCATCCTTTTCAATTCCAGTATAATGATAACTAATTTCAGACTGTGAAAATGCACTTTCCCAGTATGAGATGCCAGAATTGATTTCTGCCTTTTTCTCTATTCTTATAAGTGACTTTTATCCTTGGACCATGTAGAGCTCTATAGAAGCTGAACAGCTTTACTTTTCAGATGGAAAGATGATCTTTTATCTCATCAATATTTTTCATACCAACTATAAAATATTCGTTGATGAGTTTATTGCTACAGCTTATAATATAAACCATATGAACCAAATGATATAAGTAAATAAGTAAACAGGCCAGATGACAAATAGTTTGTAGATTAAACAGATCAAAGCCTTTTTGTCCATGTCTAACTTCAATGCAAAATTGTGATGTTTGCAACCCCCAACCTCCTCTTAGGGCTCCTTGACTGAGATGATGAAGGCTTAATGCTCCTGGGAGTATTGCATTTGGGGAAAAAAGATGCTCTAAGTCAGCAGTTCTCAAAGCATAACCCATAGACCATTCGGGATCTGAGAAACCCTTTTAGGGAGTTCATGAGATTAAAAATGAATTTCATAATATTGCTAACACATTATTTGGATTTTTCTCCCTATCATGTTAACATTTCTGTTGATGGCACAGAGCAATAGTGAATAAAACTACTGGTATCTAAGCATATGCCAAGATAGTGGCACCAGACTGTGATAGTGGTACTTATAGTTTTACCAAAATGCACTTATTGGGAGGGAAAAAAAGCCAGTTTCACTTAATAATGCCCTTGATGAAGCACTAAAAATTATTAATTTTGTTAAATCTGGACTATCAAGTATACATCTTTTAAATATTTTGTAACATGAAATGTAAAGTACACATAAAGAACTTCCACTGCGTACAAAAGTAAAATAATTGTCTCCAGGAAAAGCATTTGTGCAGTTGATTTGCAAGCTGAACTAGCTGCTTTTTTATGTAACACCATTTTATTTGAAAGAACAACTGACAGGCAAAGTATGCTTATTGGGATTTGGATATTTGGCAGACATTTTATTGAAAATGAACAAAGTGAGTCTTTAATTTCAAGGATAACAACTGACAATATTGTTGTCCATGATAAAATGCAAGCTTTCGAGTAGAAAAAAATAAAATTCCTTTTGAGATAGTGTTTTGCTCTGTTGCCTGAGCTAGAGTGCAATGGCATCATCACAGCTCACAGCAACCTCAAACTTCTGGACTCAAGTGATCCTCCTGCTTTGGCCTTCTGGGTAGCTGGAGCTATAGGTGCACGCCACCAAGCATAATTTGGGTGGGGGGGAGGTGTAGATATAGAATCTCATTCTTGCCCAGGCTGGACTCGAACACCTGGCCTCAAGCAATCCTCCAGCCTCAGCCTCCTGAAGTACTGGAATTACAGGCGTGAGCCACCACACCTGGCCTCAGTGATCTTTTTATGCTTTGTTACATTAAAATCCATTGGTCTTTCTTGTACTTTGAATGGATATTTTACCCATGCATGATTTTTTAACATTATGCTTTGGTCATTTGGAAATTTCTGTTTCACTGAGTTATAGATCTTTCAAATATTAACAGATTTCATTAAACAATATCAAAAAATTCCACATTTGTTTGTATTACTACCAATCTCATCAGAAAAGTCTTTAAGTATTGGTAAACTTTTAAGCTCACAGTGTTGGATACAAGTTTCCAAAAATCTTAATTTTTACTTGAGGCCAGTAGTGGTGGCTCCTGCATGTAATCCCAGCACTTTGAGAGGCCAAAGCAGGAGGATTGCTGGAGACCAGGAGTCTGAGATCAGCCTGGGCAATAGCGAGATCCCATCTCTATCAAAAATAACAAAAATTAGCCAGGTGTGGTAGTACACGCCTATAGTCCCAGCTGCTCAGGAGGCTGATGCAGAAAGATAGCTTGAGCCCAGGAGTTTGGGCTTGCAGTGAGCTGTGATCACCACTGCACTCAATTCTGGGCAACAGTGCAAGACCCTGTCTCAAAAAGTTAAAAAAATAAAATAACATCATTGGTATGGTTTTAGATTTCACAATTCAATTAACCTTTAAGAAACTACCACTTCTCATGTTTGGTGTAATTTCAAAAAACAAAATCCATAATTACCTAGCAAAGCTACTTAAATATTCTTCCTTCGTTCCAATTTATATCTGTGAGACCAAAGTTTCTTCATAATTAACCAAAGCCACATATTGCAACAGACAATGCAGAAGGAGATATGAGAATCGAACTGTGTTCTATTAAATCAAACATTAAAAAGACTTTTTTAATGTAAAACAATGCCAGTAATTTTTTGTTTTGAAAAACATAGTTATATTTCATTAAAAATGTGTTATTTATGTTAGCATATAATGAGATTATTACTATTTTTAATTGAATTAATAAGTAAAAATTTTAAACTTTTCTCAGCTTTAATTTCTAATGCAATAGATATTCATAGATGTAACCCAGAGAAACAAAAGTTCTTTGGGATCCTCAATAATTTTTAAGAGTATAAGAGGTCCTGGGCAGAAAAAGCATGAGAACCACTGCTCAGGATGCTAATGTGCTTATTTTGCTTAAGCCAGTTTGGATTTGTTTTTTGTCAGATGCAACAAAAGTCAGAACTCATGCAGGAGAAAAGAAAAGGACTTGAGTTCCAAGTCTGGAATCACACCAATACAGAGAAAAAGAATCAGCCTCAATATTCAGAGCAAGGGACAAGAATTCAGCAAATGCAAAATACAGAAACAAGAAGTGATCATAATAATTTAAGCCTTCCTCATTCCCCCCACTTAAGGGTCTATAGAAATATTGAGAGAACCTTGGACTTTCCACCAGATTTGGAATGCGGGTTATATTAAGAGGAGGATGATTCAAATTTACATCTCGGTAAAACAAGGTTCGACCAGAAATTTTTTCCCTATAGAAATTTGATTCAAGGCCGGGCGCGGTGGCTCACGCCTGTAATCCTAGCTCTCTGGGAGGCCGAGGTAGGCGGATCGCTCAAGGTCAGGAGTTCGAAACCAGCCTGAGCAAGAGCGAGACCCCATCTCTACTAAAAAATAGAAAGAAATTAATTGGCCAACTAAAATATAGAAAAAATTAGCCGGGCATGGTGGCGCATGCCTGTAGTCCCAGCTACTCGGGAGGCTGAGGCAGAAGGATCGCCTGAGCCCAGGAGTTTGAGGTTGCTGTGAGCGAGGCTGATGCCACGGCACTCTAGCCGGGGCAACAGAGTGAGACTCTGTCTCAAAAAAAAAAAAAAAAAAAGAAATTTGATTCAAGAAATTTTACACAAATGTCCGTCACCGATGGGCAAAATGTGCTGTATCTATACAATGGAATGTTATTTGGCCATAAAAAGGAATGAAGTATTGATTTATGCTACAACACAGGTGAACCTTGAAAACATCATGCTCAATGAAAGAAGCCGGATCAAAAAGGCATGTATGGTATGATTTCATTTATATGAAAGGTGCAGAACAGACAAATTCATAGAGACATAAAGTGAATTAGTGTTGCTAGGAAACAAGGTAAGGGGAATGGAGAGTGACTGCTAATGGATATGGGGTTTCTTTGGAAGTGACAAGAATGTTCTGAAACTAGATAGGGGTAATGGTTGTTCAACTTGTGACTGCCCTAAAAATCACTTAGTTATACACTTTGAAGGAGTGAATTTTATGATATGTAAATTGTATCTTAGTTTTAAAAATTACATAAGATAAACTAATTATAAACTTGGTTTATTAGTTTCTATGGCTGCTGTAGTAAACAACCATACATTTGGGGCTTAAAACAACAGAAATGTATCCTCTCACAGTTCTGCAGGCCAACACTCTGAGATCAGGGTGTCAGCAGGGCCCCACTCCCTCTGGAAGCTCTGAGAGAGTCTGCTCCTGGCCCTTCAGCTTTGGAGGCTGCTGCATTCCTTGGTCACATTATTCCAGTCTCTGCCTCTGTCTTCACATTGCCTTCTGTGTGAGTGCATGCGTGTGTGTGTGCGTGCGTGTATGTGTGTGTGTGTGTATGATCTCCCTGTTTCTTTCTAATGAGGACACTTGTGATGGCATTTAAGCCCATCCAGACCATCTCATCTCAAGGTCCTTAATCATACCTACAGAACCCCATTTTCCAAACATTTGCAGGTTCTGGAGATTAGGAGATAGACATATCTTTAAGAGTTATCAACTTGCCACATCTGGGTTTATAGATAAATAACTGATGTGGCACGACAGCCACTGATGTGTGACGTTTGGATTTCCCTTCAAAGAACTTGCCCGTCAACATGAAGATGTGCCATTAGCTGACAGCCTCCAGCTGCGGCACCTTCAGGATGTGCCACATCATTTGAGCTGAAGCCACATTCTTCCCAGGCAGTCCCAAGCCAATAACTGAGTATGGCAGATATGCAAGAAGCTAGTCATTTGCTTAACATGGGACCCCTCTACCAGTAGTCTTTATGCCAGAGCTCCCCACTGGGTTAGCTGAGATTTAGTTCTTCCTACTTAATCCATCTTCCTTCTCCTTCTCCTTACCTGCCTATTCCTATTTCTTCTCCCTTTTATATTTCACAGGGTTACCTCCATGAATCTCTTGTATTGCCAACATGGGCTTGGCATCTTCTTCTTCAGGGATCCAAACTCAATCCATTGATACTGAGAGTGGTCTAAACAGCAGATAGCAAAATGGACTTTTGGGATTAGGTTAGTCCCTCTCCAGCTGGAAATGATGACCCCATGCAACAGTGGCACAAGGTGGAGGTCTATTTGCTAAACTTTTACCAGTGATGACTCAGAAGAGTATTCTGATGGAGGCAACTTTTGTGGCCAGTGCAGTAATTCAGGCAGTTGAGGGTTAACAATGCATGTAAGGACAATGGAATTGGCTGGTTATTATTAAGTCGTATTGATGCCATACAAAGAGGTACTGGGAAACTGAAGGCAGTTAACAAACATTTAAAAACTAAGAGTGAGAGCCAAAGGACCTCTCTGACAGCTTACAAAGAGGCCTTTATCTCCTGTAGTAAGAGAACACACACAGCTGTGGAGCAAATTCAGGGTAGCCCAACTTCAAAGAAAATTGAATACTCAGCCAAGGCAAGTCTGTTATACTAAGATCAAGCTCTGTCTGGAAACTTTGGGACCCTGAAACGTGGGATAGGGATGGATTCTCAACTACTTTGACTCTCGGAGTCTGCTGAGGCCACCTACTCCTCCCTATTAAGAAGTTAGTGTTTCCTCCATGAGGCCCTATTTTGAGTTAGTACTTCCCCTATACAGAAAGACAGTGCAGAGACCTCTCCCCTGCAAGAAAACTGATCCCCAACAGAAGCTGCCCCCACTTCTTACTTGGCTCCCAGATCAATAACTAGGGTTAAATCCCAGCATGATACAATTGGGTACATGCTGGAAATGATAAAGGAAGAGAGATTACATCCCAAAGGAGCTGCAAAGATTAGCTAGGATGTACTAGCAGAAGCCATAAGATTGGATTTTGAGGATGCCTAATCAGCTCCTATACAAGAAAGAGTTTATTAACTTAAGGGCACTTTCTCAAAACACAGGATTCAACACCCTGGCAAGGACCCCAAAAGAGGGAACAAACTCATTGCTAGAGTGGCTTTAAAAACTTGAAGAAAATGATAGTCCATGCTGAGTGAACTTGAGATGCATGAATCGCCATAGCAGGCAGTGGAGAAAATAATTACAAAGCTCAGGGAATTGGGCCATTCTGGGATGTAGATACTATGTTGGGCCAGAAGACCAATCAGAGAACAATGCTTCACAAGAGAACGTCAAGGACACCCCATTCACAAAGGCCCTCAGAAATGCAGTGGGGAAAGGGACACCGACATCACTAAGAAATTCAGTGGTGGTCCTCTTCTGCAGGCCAGAGCTGACAAAAGGAGAGGCAATCACAGAGATTGGTGTATTAATAGCAGCAGTGATAATGAGTCCCTGAAATAGTAGAGGTCAGGTAGAGGTACATAACTGCCCAGCAGAAGTTTCCCATAAGATGGACAATGTCTACCTGGGACGGGCTCAGGTAGAACCAGCAGCATGTGTAAGCTGCATGAGGAGCAGTCCAGACTCCCATTTCAACTCTCCTCCTTTAGCCTACTGGCACAGGACCAGTTTAAACAAGAGGAGAAAACCTGAGCTTCTTTTATAAATGGGTTGGCTCTGTTTGTGGGTAAAAGCTAAAAATAGATGGAGGCTGCATTACAGTCCCATTCAGGGCTAACCTTGAATGACAGCAACCAGCCTGCTAGAGCCAGCTGCCTGGTGAAATAGCCTGCCAAGGTGCAAGCTTAGTGGCAGTACTCTGTAACAAACCTTGAAGAAGCTGCTCCCCAGGTGTGTAGAGAAATGGATCTGCATGACACGAAGAGAGGATTATAGCAACCACAGAGGTGCACCTCTTGGATCTCCCTTCAAAAACTTTCTGGTCAGCAGCCAGGAGTGCAGGTAGCTAACAATCTTCAGCTGCAGCCCCTTCAAGGTCCACTAAGTATCTGGGCTGAGCCCATGGTCCTCCTGGACAGCTCCCAGCCAGTGACTGAGCCATTGCTACTCAATGTAGAACTCTTCTATGGAACATCTTTATACCGGAGCTCCCTAGTGGACTAGCCGGATGTTCTCAGACCGGCACCGCAATGTGTGGCTGTTCCCACCCAACCTCTTTCTTTCCCCCTCCTTACCCGGGTGTCAGACCTGCACTGCATCTGAAGACCTTCTCTGCCTACTCTTACTCCCCCTTCTGTATATTTCGCAGGCAGTTTTGACAGGTATCTTTCACAATATGGCTCTTGCATTTCTAACTCCATCCCAGTATCTGCTTCCTGAAGGACCTAAACTGACACATTTGATAATGAAATTTTTCTTGCCAACCAGTACAACAAAATTAACTTACATTTCCTACTCACCATCACCCCACCAGCAGGCCTCTATGTAACACCATGCAATTGAAGTGCTCATTAATGACCTCAATTTGTATTATTAGCTACAGCACCTGTAAAATGCTCAGAGTCATTAATTCATTCATTCAACAATTATTTATTAAGTGCCTATTCTATTCTAGATACTCTTGTAGGCACTGGGAATGTAGCAGTAAACAAAACAGAAAAATTCCTTCTCTTTATGGAACTTACATTTTAATGAAGCAGACAATAAAAAATGATATATGACGAAAAAAAGGCATATCTGTACTACATTGCCTTACAATATGACAGCACAAATGTTGGTCTCAGCTTTTTATTATTGATCAATAGAAGAAAGAACAATGTGTAAACCCTCTGCTGCATTTTCTTAGGACAACTAGAATGGCAAGTTATTAGAGAGGACTTTTAAATGAAATTCAATGAAGGAAGAAAGACAAACCCTCTTCTGCATAATAAGAAGCCAAAAGTAGTGTGGGAATTACCACAAGTGTCCTTATTAGAAAGGGGCCGAGGGAGATCACACACACTGAAGGCAATGTGAAGACAGAGGGAGAAACTGGAGTGATGTGACCAAGGAATGCAGCAGCCTCCAAAGCTGAAGGGCCAGGAGCAGACTCTTTCAGAGCTTCCAGAAGGAGTGGGGCCCTGCTGACACCCTGATCTCAGAGTGTTGGCCTGCAGAACTGTGAGAAAGTACATTTCTGTTGTTTTGAGCCCCAAATGTACGGTTGTTTGCTACAGCAGCCATGGAAACTAATATACCAAGTGTATAATTTCTCTTATGTAATTTTTTAACTGACCTATAATTTACATATCATAAAATTCACCCTTTTAAAATGTGTAATTGAGTGATTTTTTTAGCACAATCACAAGTTATACGACCCTTATACCACTACCTAGTTTGAGAACATTCTCATCACTCCCAAAGAAACCCCATGCTCATTAGCAGTCACTCCCCATTCCCCTTTACCTTGGTGCCTAGCGATCACTAATTCACTTTAGGTCTCTATGAATTTGTCTGTTCTGCACCTTTCATATAAATGGAATCGTACAATATGGGCCTTTTTGGTCTGCTTCTTTCATTTAGCATAATGTTTTCAACATTCATCGGTGTTGTATCATGACAGAAATTAACCCTTCTAGAATCCCAGTGTCATGTGTTTTAATTTGAATATGTATAAATTATATTTATGCGTAATTTTATATATGTATGCATTTTTTTCAAGGCCAATCATAAAGAAAAAAGAAGCAAGCTGCCACCCTACATCTATAGCCCTCAGTCAGTTTCCATCTCAGGACCAAACTAAAATTAAAAATTCAAAATTGAAAGTTAAAATCTATTTAGGAGAAATCACCAGGATCTGGGCTTCCAAGTCTTTGAGCTAAGTCCAACAGAGGGAGGAGGCACAGCCAGGTGAGGAGAGGCTCCCCACAGGTGTGGGTCAAGAGGACTCCCACCTGGGATCAGGGCCTTGTGAAGCACACAGCAGCAAGCATGGCTAAGCCAAGGCCTGGCTGGCAGATTTGACCAGGAGAGACACATGAGCTGTTTTTAGATTTAGACAAATTATTCTATTACTTACATAGACAGAGAGTAGCCAAAAGCTCCAGCTCCCTTTGGTCCTTGTCCCACACAACAAAAGAGATAACCCAAAACAAAGGGGCCGGATGGTTGCAACGTGAGCTGTAGGGCATCTCACGCTGAGACACTATTTCCAGACTGCAGCCAGGCAGTTTTACAGTCTGAGCTCTATTCCAGAGGAGTGAGGCAGAAAAATTCAGACCTCACCAGAACCTGGGAGGCCATAAAAAACTCATGAGAGATGGCCTCGGAGCAGCTGGTCACATGCCTCGCAGCCTCCCCTGCTCAGGGAGAACAATGCCAAGACTCTGCTTAGCTGAAGGTCCAGCCCTTGCCTGTGTGGCCTTCGTGGATATGTGCACATAGGTCCCCAGTGTGCCATAGTGGAGCTGTTCCCCTCCGGTCCCCTAATGGATTCTATCGTTGTGAATCTGATGTAAAGACTCAGTAAACTTCTGGAGTTCTGTATGTGCTCACTGGCAAAGGACAGAGGAGACCAATTGCTCAACTGGCCACATTCAGTGGGGGAAACCAGGGAGACCGAGAATTCCTGGCTTACAGAACATCTGATTAGTAAACTGCAAATAGTCTCAATTTAACTAGTAGTCTTTCCCACCTCCAAGATAAGGAAATTAGTGCCTGGATTATAGGAATAATGATACCTAATAATATAGTCATGAACCACATAATGCATCATTCAATGAAGAATTGCATATATGAAGGTGGTCTCATAAGATTATAATGGAACTGAAAAATTCCTGTTGCCTACTGATGTTGTAGCCATCGTAGCATCATAATGCAATGCTTATGTTTGTGATGATGCTGGTGTGAACAAACCTACTGTGCTGCCAGGCCTGTAAAAGTATATCACATACAATTATGCACAGTTTATAATACTTACATAATATATTACAGAATAAAGGTGATAAACAACTATGTTACTAATTTATGTATTTACTATACTATACTTTTTATTGTTTTCTTACTCATTCTACTTATTCAAAAAAAAGTTAACTACAACAGCCTCAGGCAGGTCCCCCAGCAGAAGCTGGCATTGTTGTCACAGGAGATGACAGCTCCATGTGCGTTATTGCCCCCAAGACCTTCCAGTGGGACAAGATGTGATGATCCTGGCCCCTGTGTAGGCCTAGGCTAATGTGTGTGTTTATGTCTTGGTTTTTAACAGAAAAGTTTAAAAAGTTAAAAAAAAAAATTAATAGGAAAAAGCTTATAGAGAAAGAAAATATTTTTGTACAGCTGTACAATGTTTTAAGCTAAGTGTTATTACGAAAGATTCAAAAAGTTAAAAAAGATTTAAAAGCTTATAAAGTTACAGTAAGCTAAGCTTAATTTGTGATTGAAGAGATTTTTAAATAAATTTAGTGTAGCCTAAGTGTACAATATTTATAAAGTCTACAGTAGTGCTCAGTAATGTCCTAGGCCTTCTCGTTCACTCGCTGACTCACCCCGAGCAACTTCCAGTCCTGCAAGCTCCCTTCATGGCAAGTGCTCAGTCAGGTGTACCATTTTTTTTTTTATCTTTTATACCATATTTTGACTGTATCTTTTCTATGTTTAGATACAGAAATACCACTGTGTTACAGTTGCCTACAGTATTCAGTACAGTATCATGCTGTGCGTGTGTATAGCCTGGGAGCAATAGGCCATACCACACAGCCCAGGTGTGCAGTTGGCTACCCCGTCTAGCTGTGTGTAAGTGCACTCTGTAATGTTCGCACAATGACGAAATCATCCAACAACACGTTTCTCATTCTTTATCCCCGTCATTCTGATACATTCTGTGGTTGTGAAGACTAAGTTAGATATTATCTGTAAAGTTAGCTTAGTGCCTGACATGTCCCAGATGCTCATCATGATAGTTCCTTTCATTCATTAATTTGTTTGTAATTTATTTATTCAATATATATTTTTTGAAAACTTGCTATCGGCCAGATATTAAGTCAGATGCTGAATGGAAATTGGCGCACAAGGTCCTGTTCTCAGACAGTCTCCATGCTAGTGGGGAAGACAGGCACACAATAAATATATATTCACAATTATGCTAACTACAAAAAAGAAAAACCATTTATTATGCTAGACATGTTGAAAGACACAAAAATGTAATGTACACTATAACTATTACTCTTTTAAGGACTCTATATAACCTAATAAGAGGGTAAGATGTATATATTTTATACATTTTTATAGAAAAATACATGAAAAAACTTTTCAACTCAGAATTTCTATTTAGTTCTTTTTTCCAATTTCTCTTTATTGATATTCTCTATTTTGGTGAAACATTGTTCTCATATTTTAATTCTTTAGACATTGTTTTCTTTAGATCTTTATATGTTTATAATGTTAATATTTATAAATTTTTTCTATTGATATTATTAATATATATTTGTATTATATGTTTAATAGCTGGTGTGAGGTCTTTCTCTAATAAGTCCAACATTTAGACACCTTGGAGACGGTTTTCTATTAACTTTTTTCCTGTGTATAGATCATATATTCCTGTTTCCTTGCATGTTTCAAAATTTTTTATTGAAAACTGGATATTTTAGGTAATATAATGTGACAACCCCGGAAATCGGATTTCCGCCACCCTCAGGGTTTGTCGTTATTGCTCTTTTGCTGTTGCCGCTGCTGGTATTTGTTAATGTAGTGACCTTCCCGGACTAATTCTGTAGTTTTTATTCCCCATACCCTACAACCACTAAATTCTCTGCTCCATCAGGTTAGTGATCAGCTAATGATTGGACAGAGATTTGCTTAAATGCTTTGAGCGTCCCATTCTTTGCTGAGGAGTTCTGTGTGTAAGTGTGTTAAGACATGCCTTGAACACTCGGGCAGCTTACACATCAGCCGTAGCCTTCACTTCCTGCTTGCACAGGGCCTCCAGAAGGGAGAGACCCTGTCTGGTCTCTCCAAGGCATGCACACAGCCTTGCATATCTGTGCTACCTTTTAGATCCTCAGGAATATATCAGAGCTTTTCAAAGCTCTTGTGGACACTGTTCCCCAGAACTTCCAGGCTCCTGTTTCCTCAGTTGGTGTTACAGTCTCAGGCAGCTATGATGTTAAACAATTGTCACTGGTTGTTTTCAGCAAATGACCTAAGGATGGGACTTTTCAACAGAGTAAATGCCAAGTCAGGACAAAAAAAAAAAAAAAAATGACAACTCCTCTCAAATAGAGCTTTTTCAGGGAGGTGCAAGACAGGTCAAATAGCATCAACATTCTGGGGGTGAGACTTTTTGAGGAGCTCCATATTCAGTCTGGCCCCGCCAGTAGCTGCAAAGCTACTGATTTTCACAGCTACTGTGATTGCAAGATTGCTCATTTTCAAGGCTACAGCAAAGCTGGAGAGAGGATAATGGGAGCAGAGGTTAAAATGTCACAAAGCCCACTGTTCTTATTGAGATTCATCAGGTTTTTTTTTCAATAAACACTCCTCAGATTATAGCAAGCCTTTGGTTACTTTCCAGAGTTGTAAAAAGTTGGTTTCGGCCATTTTTGCAAGTGTTTTCATTGTTTTTATAAAGTGATAGATTTACTGAGGACCTCATTCCATCATTCCAGAAGCCCCAGCCTCTTTTAGAATAAATGTGCCATGAGATGATGTTCAAGACTAGTTTAGTGGCCACAGGAGTGAAGACAACCAATGTGAGAGAATTTTAATATTAAATAAAATTTCATATTAGATACGTCACCAAGAAAGAAGTGGAGAAATAGAAATGATACTGAGCCTAGCCTACTGTCTCTGACCCAATTGCAGTATGTTCACTTGGAGGCTGGCAAACAAGGGACTCTGCTTAAGGAAAAGGCCCTTCTCCTTCACTGAGTATGAACTCTCAATGCCTCCTCTTGTCATCATGTGCTGGCATCACGAGCAAATTTTTCTTGAATTGATTTCCATACAATTTTACTGTGCTTCAGGAGAATAAAGAAATTACTTTGGCATAGAATGTTACGTCCTAAAGACTGTATAATGCAAACCCTTCTGTATGTTCAAGAGGAAGACAGGTCACATAATGAAGACTAAATCAGAATAGTTTTTCCACTGGACAGGCGGTTAAGGAAATTAGGCTTCATGGCCATACCACAGAGTAATTTTAACTCACGGTATCTGTACTAAAAATATTCTAAGCACTTACGCTGTTATATAAAAGATCTGTTGCTACCACACACCTGCACATAACTAAAAGGAATTTTTGCACATTGTTTTACCTATGGCAAGTGAAAATAGCTATCTTATGACTGAAAAGGATACAGAAAAAAGAATATACCTAGTCCAAAGTGTTTAAATTTACATGACTTAAACCACATCATTTAGAATCAGTGTAGTCAATAATATCTGAGAAGAACTAGTCATCCTTAAATTAGCACTTAAAATGTTGTGGCCATTTTTCTGCAAACTAGCTCTTGTTAACATCTTTAGCTCAATGGGAACTCATACATTTTAGTTTTGTTTTCATTCAGCCACTTATGGTCATCTTCATGTTCTCCCAGATCTTACATGATCATCCAGGACAGCCGAGAAATGGCCTGGCTCCAAATGCAATCTGGCAGTTGCTACTGACTACGCTAGGCAATTTGGGGTGACTGCGACTTGCTCCTCACGAGACTGTCACATATTGTCATGAAACATTCTAAGTTAGACTTGAGCTTCTTTCTCTGTAGGAACAAAAAGAAGAGGAACTTTGTAGCTCTGCTAGGTTATAGATGTTTTAAGTAGTAAGCACAGTATGAAAACCTGAAAATTGCTTATTAGGGCAAAGTGTTTTCTGATTCTATGGAGCCATCAGAGCTACCTCGAAGGCTAACCTAAATACATCCTAGGTGTAAGAAGGCCACTGTGTAAAACAGCAGTAACAATCGGTTACTAGGCTACCATTTGGTATGGGGCAATAACAGGTTAGAAGTCAGATTTTCAGGTAGTCAATCACCTAGTAAAATAGTTGCAGCTCAATGGATGATAAGTATCAGTTATTTTACTTATTTCATTATCTGTGATCAGTAGTAACTTTCCAAAAAAAAAAAATAGACCCTCTATTTTTCCAGTTTAAAAGAGCTGATAAAATCTCAACTCAAAAACAAAATATCTGATGAATATACCAACTTGTCCTTATGAAGTCATTTTTGTGCTGTAGTAAGATGATAAGTGAGTCTACTGTAACATTTTATCCTGGAATATGAAGCCAATGCTGGAGAGACTAGTCATAGTAACACAAACACAGGAAAACAATCTTTCCAGGTGGTGATCAGAAATACCTTGCAATGGATCTCAGTGCAGAAAGTTGAGGAATTTTTCAATGTCAAATAGCAGTATCCCATGAGTGTTATCTATATGTGTTTATTAATTATCTTTGGAAAGCATAAGAATTATGTTGCAAGTCCACTGATTTAACCACTACTGAAACAGGCAACTGGGCCTGTTTGGTTGATACTTGGATGCCTGGCACCCACCATAGGGCCAGCATGTAGTAGGGGTAGACTATTTGTTAAATGTGTAAGTTATTGTCTTATCTATAATGAGTTAGATGATAAACATTCTCAAAGTCACAAGTGCCACAACACTTAGTTGTTAAAAATGTAACTATTTGTTGATAACTCAATTAACCTCTGTGAGAGCCCCCATATTTCAATCTGATTATGAAAAACTGTTCCCGTAGGATAAGGACCAACAGTGGATATGTTCTATCACCATGTTTATTCAGATTAACATTACATGGCTCCTATCATAATACACTGAGAACACAGAATTCCTACCCCCTCCTCAAAAGGCATAGATTATAAAAAAAAAAAAATCAGGTAAACTCAAACTGGGGAAGATTCCACACACAAAATAAATCGTTTGCTATCTTCAAAATGTCATGCTATTAAATACAAAGAAAGGCTGAGTAACTGCCCCATACTGAAGAAAATTAGAGTCATGATAGTCTTTGATCCTGGATCAAATCCTGGACCTGTAGAGGATGTTTTGGGATAGTCTGCAAAATCTAAATGGGGTCTGTGGTTTTATCAGATCAATGTTGATTTCCTGATTTTGATGGTGTGTGCCGTGGTTATGTAGGAGAGCAATTTAAAAGGTGTGTTCACCACAACCAGTACACCATCAACACTTCCTGGTCCCGTGGCTTGGGTAGATTAGGATAATGGGCATGGATAATGGATATGATTCTGAGATTTCAGTTACCTGCAAGCAGTCCACTGTGAAAGAACTCAGAACACAGCGTAAGGGGTTGACACTGAAAATGAGAATCCAGAGAGCAGAGTGAAAGGAATGCCAAGGTGAGCAGTAGAGGGACACAGAGTCAAGGGTGGAGGGACACAGAGTCAAGCGTAGAGGAAGCATAGAGTATGGGATGAGAGCATTCAAGAAGACAATTATCATGCTTGCTCTTGGATTTGGGGAATAATCAAGGATAACAAGTATGAGAGGGATAAAGGGAACAGTGAGGCTCAAACCTAATGGCTTTATCATATTTGTTATCAGGAGACCATGGTTCTGCTACCAGTTTCATGAAAAACTAGTTATACATATTATTCAGCAATAAAAAGGAACAAAATACTGATATATGCTACAACATGATGACCCATGATATATGCTACAACATGATACACCATGGGCTGGTGTGTGTGGCACAGGCCTGTAGTCCCAGCTATTCAGGAGGCTGAGGCAGAAGGACCCTTTGAGCCCAGGAGATAGAGACCATCCTGGGTGACATAGTGAGACCCCATCTCAAAACAAACAAAAATATCATGGTAAATGAAAGGAGACAGACACAGAAGATCACATATTTTACGAGTCCATTTATGTGAAATGTCCAGAAAAGGCTAAACTATAAAGAAAGAAAGTAGATTAGTGGTGGCCTGGAACTGGGGGTGGGAATGTGGGTCAACTGTAATCTGCTCTGTCTCAATTTTCTCATCTGATGTATAGTGGCAATGATAGTATCTAACTCATGAGGGTTCTTGAAGATCAAATAATATAATACAGGTTAAAAACAAACTTCATTGTCCAGCATTCAGTAAGGGCTCCAGATGTACACACATCTACACAGCTTGAGAATCTGGAAAATAAATTTATTTCCAGGTTTTAGTAAGCCTTAAATAAATCTGGAAATAAATTTATTACCACATGCATATAATAAATTATAGACATAGAAAAAAGTATAAGTTTATAATTAAAGATTCAGCAACAAACTGTATTTTGTCCTAAACCTATTCCTTAATCAAGGTAAATCGCTTAAAATACTTTAGAACTCTGAAGATATATATATATGTGTGTGTGTGTGTACATATATAACAAAGTATAACAAAGGAAAACACACTAGATTATCATTTCTTTAATATCTATAGTCTAAATAAAGTATAAAAAAATGCTGAGACTCTTTCCCAGCCTCCCTATGTTCATAAGTTGACATTTTGGCATGTAATTCCCTAATTACGTGATCTTTCGGTATTTTCCAAATTTTCTATACATAAAAATCCTTTGCTGAAAATGAACTTCCATTTCACATTTTTACACTAGGAATTTTTTATTATAAAGAGTAGGATGTTGTTCATCCTTGACAATAACATCCAGACTAACAAACTCTGAAAGTCAATACTACTGGGGCCAAAGGCACCTACCTCACTGACATAAACACACTCTTCCATGTTTTCATGTCTTTTATAGCATATGCTATGGTACTGGAGGCACCAAAGGTCTCCCTTCCCAGCAGGTATCAAATAGTGATCTAGATCCTGCTTCATCAACCCAATCCTGCTTCATGAACCCACCCTGTAAATCTGACCCTTTCAATAGGTATACAAAGTGAAGTTGCTAATCTACCACTCTACCAAATAAATAGTTGTTTAATCACTTGAATAACTACCACAGTGAGTATAAGCTGTATATCTTTGGTTAAACTATTTTCTTACCAGCATCACATTTACATTCTCTAATTTATGATCTCTCAATTTACAAAATGTCCTTATGTTTTCGTTATTCTCTTATTCTTTAAGTATTCCCAGAAAAACCTTCTAACAAGAGAATGGAGACAAATTTCAAGGTTTAATAAATTTTATTTTGATAACATCAAAAACAACTTTAGCTTTCACACTGCATTATAAAAAATACATTAGTCTTCACATTAGTTTTACATGGAAATATATAATTATTTGAATATTTAAATATAGCTTTTCTTTAACCAAAAAAAAAAGTGTTACTCAAAGCCCTAGTTACATAAATAATTTAAATGCACAAATGCGAAAACACACTTTACACAATATTGTCCACATACTGTATAACTCAGGACAATTACAATAAAAATCTATGCAAGATACTGAACACGAACAAGATTAATCAAATATTCATTATGATTTGTAATTTGATTTCTTACTCTTAAAAGAATTTAATGCACTCTTGAACACACAAAAGCAACAACTGTTTTATCTAATTTGCAAATGAAGCCAACATTTATTTAGACAAAAGGGGCACATCTTGTATCCTACAGAATTCTGAAAGTAACTCATTTCCAGTTTAACTTAAATTATAAGTTTTACAATTTCAAGTTTTCAAACTTGTCTAAAATAATGATTTTAAGAACTTAGTAAATATTTCCAAAATGTTAAAAAAAAATCATCAGTATTATGTTATAGTTTTGTATGTTTGATAATATAAATTTTAAGTGATCCTTTTCCCTGCCCCCTCTCAAAATGGCAGACTTAAAAATGGTAAAGATGATAAATTATATATGTATATTTTATATTAATAAAAAAATTTTTTTCTTAGGGAGAGGCAAAGTTATACAATGTATCCAAAATGTAAAAAAAAAAAATCTTCTGTCGGATGGAGGGCAGGCGAGAGCGGGGAGGAAGTGTAGAGTTACATAATGTGTGCCGTGCGCACCACCTGGGGATTGGACTCACTTGGAGCTCTGGCATGTGGGGGGGGAGGGGTCGTAGGGGCAATGTATGTAACCCTCACAATATTTGTACCCCCATTATATGATGAAATAAAAGGGAAAAAAAAATTTTTAAACTTCCAATGTGAAAAAGGTAACTTTAAATTTTGATCACGTAAAGTGTAAGAACAGTCCTCTCTGCATGATGACATATACTTACATAGTACATTATTTTCATATGATCTCTTTTAAACTTATACAGGTAAAATGCGGAACATCTAGTAATAGTACTTAGGGGAACTATGTGTCTATTCCATAGGAAAAAAGACACCAATACCCACAAATATAATATTTTTATATACTAGTCATTTACTTCCTCATCAGGACAGAGCTTTCTTCCCAAATTAAAACTGGAGAATTATTTTGAACTAATGGTCCCCAGTGATGTTTTAAGAAAGGAAACTAAAATATATTTGTATATGAAGAGGCAAAGGCCTGGCGTGGTGGCTCACACCTGTAATCCTAACACTCTGGGAGGCCAAGGCAGGCAGATAGCTCAAGGTAAGGAGTTCGAAACTAGCCTGAGCAATTGCCAGACCCCACTTCTACTAAAAATAGAAAAAAATTAATTGGCCAACTAAAAATATATAGAAAAAATTAGCCGGGCATGGTGGCGCATGCCTGTAGTCCCAGCTACTTGGGAGGCCGAGGCAGAAGGATCACTTGAGCCCAGGAGTTTGAGGTTACTGTGAGCTAGGCTGACCCCACAGCACTCTAGCCCAGGCAATGGAGTGAGACTCTGTCTCAAAAAAAAGAAAAAAAAAAAAAAAATTAGGAGGCAAGGTTGAAGTAATGTTATATATGCTGCTTTGCAACTAAAAATATAAATATTTGTCCATTTTTTCAACATAATTACTGTTTAAATTTAGAAGGAAAGAAATTACAACAGAATTCCATCAAAACATACTCACAGGTTAAATGATGGCCCCTGAAATAAAACCACATTTAGAAGCCAGCTTTTACACTATTATTTCATTAATTCTAAGATAACACATTTTTATTTCTGAAATCAAGATACAGTTTACCACTGATCCAAGTTTCAACAAAATAAGGTAGTTACACGATACAGCTGAAATTCATGTTTCCCCTTAACATGGACAGAAAAAGATCCAGGATCTTGGCTTAACACAAATGAATGCTAACTGATTATATCTGTATCAGCTCAACCAGTGGCCCTGAATAAGGGTTCTGAATATAATCTTAGTACCCCAAATTTAAACTGCATATCAGCACATCTTTTATTTGAACTATCAAAAAATCAGTTAGCAATTTTAAGACAAACTAATGTACAAATACAGGTTTTCACTTGCAAAATGGGCCTCCACATAGGTTACTGGTTTTACTCAATTTTTTGAAATATTAAGATACACAATTTACTAATGACAATTAATGACCTGCTCAAATAATATTACCAAAGCAATAACTTTAGCTCAAGCTATTAAAAAATGATAAGATCAAGTCTAAAATATTCTTAAGAAATAAGGCCACAAAGTAACCTGGATTTTCACATTAAAACACCAACACTTCACGTAGAAGATGGATTAAGGTGGCTTAAAAAAAAAAAGACTGATCACATTGGCAAATCATTTTCCCGTTAAGATCTGATAATGCTAAAGAAAAATCACTGACACTGTATGTATGCATGTGTCCAAATGAGACAAGTTAGAGACTTGCAGATCCAATTTAAATGAAGCAGGAGTTTGTCATATACATGAAATCACCAGGCAGTTTTTAAAAACTGGATTCAAGATTATGGAATCTCATTCTCTGGAATGCTTTTAAAAGACAGATAAATTATGGTTTGTTTGTCATCATTTAAGTCAACTCCATTCAAAAGTTGATATAATTCATTATAGTTCCTTCTTTTTAATTATCCAGTTAGAATATTATATTAACAATGCCACTCTGCAACACAAAGAATGTAGACATGTGTGCATTGTTCCAATTTTTCAAAAGCAATATAAGATAGCATTAATAAGTTTGCTATATTCATTCTCAAAATATTATAACTTGCTGGCATGAAAGAGAGAATCACAAAAAATAAATAAGAGGGCCATGATGTGAGGGACAAAATTCTATATACTGTGCTAAATTATGACATAAATTAAGGTAAAGCTCTTCTACAAAAAATGATGGACAAAAGTTGCTTTTGAATAGTAAAAAAAAAAACAAAAACAAAAAAAAACCCTAAACACTAATTTCAAATGAATATAAAAGGTTTGAAAAATAATATTTATAGCAAAATAGTTCAAGGTTAGTTTTCTCATCAAAGTTGGGAAAGCTGTGTAGGCTAAGTATCAAGTATATTTCAATTGAAGTACTGAATCCTCAATTATCCTTAACACAAAAGCTTCTTCTGCTTTATCTCACTGCCTCTCAATTTATTTGATAGCCGAGTATTCATTCTCTTAGCATGTGATGAAGGATGTGATAGACTTCTCAAAGAATATGGTTTAACATGTTCAGAAGAACTTTCCTTTTTGCTATTGTATTTTTTATTACCAGTCTTCCTTTTTCTTGAAGTATTACCATTCTTCTTCTTTTTTGCAACACGGCAAAAACCCCGTACAGGGTGCTTCAGAGAAAGACTTGATATAGTGCTTGACGGCTCTTCAGCACCAGCTGGTGGAACTGAGGAGTTTAAAAAAATTTTAGCTGGCCTCTTCACGTTCTTTATCCTACTCACAACAGATTTTTTCTTCTTAAGATGCATTCCAATAGAAGTGCTCCTGGATTGATATCTACGACGTAAAAAAGCAGAGTACTTCGAAATATACTTTCTAATTATATCACTTGGTTTGGTCCGAATCCAGTTTGACTGTTTTTCTGAAGCTATTCCGGTTTTTTGCTGGAGAATAATTGGTTTTAAAACCTTTTTGGGAAAATCTGGCTTATTAGCAGTTGTCACCTTCCTTCCCTGAAGTTTCTTTTTACTTTTACTTCTTGATAACTCTTTTCTAATAGATTTTGGAGACATATTGGCAATATCACGTTTTAAAATAATCATCTGGAAATTAGCTCCCTTTGGAACCTCACTAGCATTCGGAGCCTCTGAGTCTTTCGGCAACTGAGAAGAGTCATCACTCCTGTTTTGTGAACTTAATTGGGATCTTGCAGGCATTGTCGTTGAGGGTACTGAAGAAGAGCTCTGTCCATTAGCATCATTATCTCCTGCACTGGAGTTTGCGTTGTTCTTGTTTACATGAATTTTAACGAAGTTTTGATTGTCAAACTCTGGTACTACTATGTTTAGTGGAGGATTAGCCACAGTGTCCTTAAACCGTGAGTCATAATAAGTGTTCTGTTTATATTTGCATATAAACTGTATATCATTATCCCAACTCTTTTTGGAGAAGTGAAGGCATTCACCTTCCTGCAGTTTAATATTTAGAGAAGAAAGAACATAGAATAAGGCTTTGGATTGCATAGGCCTCAAAACTGTAGTACGTGATTCAGGAAAGTCAACTGTCCCACATTTGACTTTCTTTTTTGCTTTTCTGTTAACCTGTGAATGTAAGCGCTTACTTTTTGGTGAGCCCTCTTCTTGTCTACTTTGTTTTCTTTTCCTTATTGGGAAATTCACAAAATTGGTTTGGGTTCCATGGCTAACTTTCACAGGCTGGCATGGAGAAGGCACATGCCTCTCTTGTTCAGGAGGCCTCTCTTGTTCAGGAGGCCTCTCTTGTTCAGGAGGCCTCTCTTGTTCAGGAGGCCTCTCTGCTGGAGGAGGAAGATGGCATGGTTTATCTAAGGCCACTGAAGAGTCAACAATTTTTGAAACACTACTTACAGTATCATTACAATCTGATGGAGCTTGAATTGATGCATTGTCCTGAAGGTCAGCCCAGGTAACCCTCTTTTTTTTCTTAGTCGAAGAAACCTTTTTGGTCTTAGAGTCATCATCAAAGTAACAGTGGAAACGACCTTCCCTAAATTCCTTCACGAGAGTGTTAATTTTTATGTCATCTTCTCTCATTATTTGAGACCATGTTTTCCCCACAAATGAAGGAGGGACATGAGGCAAGGCTTCAAGAACTGGTTCATCAGAATTATCTTCTACGACTTCCTTTGCTTTTTCCAGGTTCTTTACAGAATCAACCATGGGAACGGAGCTTGATTGGGGACCATGGTTCTTTTCTTCCAGGTCAGAAGATACCTTCTTAAATAGGTCTGTTTTGTTAACAGCTTCTTGAGGCTGGTCAGTGTCAGACTGAAGAGAGGGATCACACTGTAAGTTGATCTCAGACCTACCACGTTCACAGCGCATGCTTTCTAGATGCCTACGTTTTGACTGCAAACGGGTTTCTTTAGCAGGCATTTGATGTACCACTGACTCAGAAGAGGCATCAAAGTCCTTGGCAGAAACACTAGATTTACAGCTCTTACCTTTCCGGCCAGTATTTCTTAGATCTTTCCCATCTTTCTGATCTTTTTGAAGGCTGACTTTTTTGCGAGCTTTTTGGCGGCGGCGAGTTACTGGCCGAGAAGCGGCTTTAGGACGATTAGATTTACGGCGCTTATTTCCTGGGTCAATATAGTTCACCATTTTTTGATCAGTCTCTTCTGACTGGTAAGTCATCAACTGATCAGAGGCATCAACATTAATAGTTATTTCAGAATCACAAGACTGACAATTTGAATTGCCCAGAATAATATAGTCTTTCTTCCGGTTTATTATTTTAAAAGTCTCTTCGGATTCGCTTGTCACTGATGGAGGAAGGGCTTGACAAACACATCTTACTTCAGGACCAAAAGAGTCACAGCTCTCCTCTTCTTCATGGATACATTCTGTATGTATACAGTCAATTTCATTGACAGTCATTTGAGGTGGGTCAGTCACTAACTCAAGAGGGATGTCAGGATGAGAAATTACTTCACAATCACCATCACCAGGTACAACATCCACAAGTACCACTTTCGGAAGATCTGTTTCTTTTACTGACGGTGGATACTGGTTAACTACTATTTCAAAAGGGCCAACAGAATCACACATTTCAGAATCACTAGGTTCACCAGTCTTTTCTTCCATGCCAAGATGCTTTTCCTGCTGAAAGTTCATTTCTTTGCAAGCCACTTGAGGTTGGCAAACTTCTGACTGAAAATGAATACCAGAACCACATTGTATTTCAGAAGCATAGAATTCGCAGTTCTTATTTTCTTGGTCATTATGATACTTCTTTTGTAAGTTTATTTCTTTGACAGACACAGGAGATTGATTAGGCACAAAATGAACAGGAATAACAGAATCACAATTCACTTCAAAGCCACCTAGTCTATAGCTATTATCTTCCAGGTAAATATGGTCTTCCTTCCAAAGATTTATTTCTTTGAAAGCTTTTTGAAGTTGGGTAGTTCCTGACTGAAAAGGATCACTGGAATCAAAGCTTACTTTAGGAGCACAAGGATCAATGCTCTTATCTTCCAAATTAGGATGCATCTCTTCCAAAATCTGTGGTCGCTTAATCACTGACTGAAGAGGAATATTTGAAACATAAATTATTTCAGAATCATGTGGTTCATAGCCCTTATTATCCAGATAAACACGTTCGTCCCTCAGAAGACTTCTTTCTTTAGTAGCCCTTTGAATTTTATTAGTCACAGACTGAAGAGGTTTATCAGAATCAAAATTTGCTTTAGAATTACCAGGCTTAACAATCTTATTTTCCAAGCCAACATGCTCTTTCCAAAGGTTAACCTTCTTTACTCCTTCAGTTTGGCCAGCCATTGACTGAAGGACATCAGAATCATACACAATTCCAAAACTGTTAGCTTCATGCCTGTTATCTTCCATGTCTACTTCTTCATCCTTCCAAAGGCTTATTTCTTTAACAGTCTCTCTAAGCTGGTCAGCCACTGATTGAAGAGGGTCATCAGAATCAAAACTTATTTCAAAAGAACTACAAGACTGACTGTGCTTACCTCCTACCTCAATGTGCTCCTGCTCCAAAAAAGTTACTTGAGGTCCATCAACTATCGGCTGAACCAAGAAATCAGAATCCAAATGCATTTGAGAACAACTATCCTGGATGTTCTTAATATCTAAATACGTACGGTCTTCATTTTCAAGGTTTATTGGTTTAACAGCTACTTCAAGTTGATCCACCACAGACTGAATAGAATCACCAGAATTATTTACAGCTACTTCAGGTTGATGAGCCGTAGACTGAACAGAACCACCAGAATTATTTACAGCTACTTCAGGTTGATGAGCCGCAGACTGAACAGAACCACCAGAATTATTTACAGCTACTTCAGGTTGATGAGCCGCAGACTGAACAGAACCACCAGAATTATTTACAGCTACTTCAGGTTGATGAGCCGCAGACTGAACAGAACCACCAGGATTATTTACAGGTACTTCAGGTTGACCAGCCGCAGGCCGAGCAGAATCACCAGAATTATTTTTTAATTTAGCAGCCCTATATTCCTCAATCTTAAGTTTCAGGACAGCAACCTCATTCTTCCACAGGTTTATTTTTTTAATCGCATCCTGAAGTTGCGAAGAATTAAAAATTATTCGAGAACCGCTTGATTCACTGTTTTTGTTTTCTGGATCAACATGATTTTCCTGCAAAGGGGCTAGTTGAGGTTGGTCAGTGACTGACTGAAGAGGAACATTAATATCCAAATTTATTTCAAAACTTCTAAGTTCAGTACTTTCATCTCCTGGGTCAACATGGTCCTCCTTCAAAGCAGCTTCTTGAGGCTTCTCAGTCTGTGACTGAGAAGCAACATCAGAATCTAGAATTATTTCAGAACCACTACATATGTCATTCTCATTTTCTGGAACATGCTGCTTCTTTCTGGTGATGTTTTTAGTAGCTGCTTGAGGTTCAGCTACTGAATAATGAGGAACACCAGAATCTGAATCTGTTTCAGAACCACTAAATTCAGCACTTTTACCTCGGAATTCAGAATGCCTTCCTTTTTTAAGCCTTATTTCCTTAACTACTCCAGGTTTATGAGTCACTGACTGAAGAGGGGTATCAGAGTCCACATGTGTTTCAAAAACACCCTTGTTTTCTAAGTCTATGTGCTCTTCTCTCTGAAGGTTTATTTCTTTAATGTGATCTTCAGAATGTCCAGTCATTGAATGAAAAATTATATCATAATTAAAACTTAATTCAGAATCAGTAGGTTCATTTTCCTTATTTTCTGAGCATACCTGGTCTTCTTGTTGAGGGTTGAATTCTTTAACAGTGACTTCAGGAGAATTAGTCACTGAATGAAGAGGGGTGTAAGAATCCGAACTTATTTCAGAATCACTGGGTTCATCATTCTCCCTTTCTGAGTCTTCATACTCTTCACTCTGAATGATTACTTCGTTAGCTACTTCAGGAGAATTAGTCACTGAATGAAGAGGGGTGTAAGAATCCGAACTTATTTCAGAACCACTGGGTTCATCATTCTCCCTTTCTGAGTCTTCATATTCTTCACTCTGAATGATTACTTCATTAGCTACTTCAGGTTGATCATTTCCTAAATGGAAAGGAACATCAGAATCAAACACTGTTTCAGAAACATAAGATTCATTATTTTTACTTTCCAGAACAACAGGTTCTTCCTCATAAACAGCTATGTGAGGTTGGTCAATTTCTGAAGAAACAGCAATATCTGATTCAAAAGTTATTTCAGAACTATTCGATTCACAGTTCTCATCTCCCAGGTCAATGTGTTTATTTCTTCCAATACCCAGCTGAGCTCGCTCAGCAGCTGACAGAGGAGCAGGATTGGATTCTAAAGTCAAGTCGGAACTGGAGCATGCACAGCTATTAACTTCTATGTCGATATTTAGCTCTTCAATATTTACTTCATCCAAAGCCTCTTGAAGCTGTTCATTAGCAGACTGATAAGAAGAAGTAGGAGAATCAGAGCTTAGATTAGAAATGCTAGACTGAATGCTCTTACTGTCTAGGTCAGTATCTTCTTTCTGAGGGTTCACTTCTTCAACTGCTACTTGAGGATGGTCAGCCATGAATTGAGCATCAGTGTGAAAATCCATTTCAGGACCATCATACTCATACTTCATATCCACAGGGTAAGAACTCTCCTCTCTGAGATTTATTTCTTCAGTAGACCTTTGGGGTTCATCAGTCACTGTCTCAAGAGAGACATCACAATCAAGACGTGCTTTAGCACTACTGGGTTTACGTTTCTTATGTTTTGGGTGGACTCGTCTACTTTTCAGATGTCTTTCTTTGACAATCAGTTGGGGATGATCAACTCCTGACTGAAAAGAAACATCACAATCAAAACCTGTTTCAGAACAACTTGATTCATAGTACTTATCAACCAAGCCAGTGTGAACCTTCTTCCGAAGTTTTATTTCTCTGACAGCCACTGGGGGTTGGTCTGATTGAAGTGGAAAAACAGAATCAGCACTTATTTCAGAGCTACTAGATCCATAATTCTTATCAATCAAACCAATGTGCACCTCCTTAGAAAGGTTTACTTCTTTTACAGGCTGTTGAGGGTAGTCGTTAGTCGACTGAAGTGAGGCATCACAATCGAAATTCGTTTCAGAATTACTAGATTCATAGCTTTGGTCAACCAGGCTAATATGCATTGTATTCTGAAGACTTATTTCTTTAACCATCACTGAGGATTGGTTGGTAACCAACTGAAGAGAGTCATCACAATCAGAACTTATTTCAGAACCATTAAATTTATTATTATTATTCTTATACTGTAAATCAGCACATACTTCCTTGGAAAGGTTTATTTCTTTGGCAGTCACTTTAGATTGGTCAGTCAGAGAATGAAAAGAAGAACCGCAATCAGAACTCATTTCAGAATCTCTAGATTCACAGTTGTTATCTTCTTGGTCAGTCTCCTTCCAAAGGCTCAAGTCTCGCATAGCCTCTTGGGGTTGAGGAGATGCTGACTGATGAGAGCTACAATCAAATTTCAATTCAGAATTCCCTAAGCACTTCTGTTTCAAAAAGGCTGACTTGTTATAAACCAAATGCTTTTCTTCTTGGGTATAAATCACATTAGGAAAAAATCCCTCATGGTATTTTGGAATGGCATCCTCAGATATTTCTTTATTAGAAGGCATGTCAGTTTTACTCAGGTTTACTGCTGAGTTTACTTCTAACTCACAAGGAGAATCAACTCTTAAGGGCCCCTCAGTACCCATACGTTCACGGAATTTAAAACCAGCTGACAAAATTTTGCCTTTAGATTTTACATCTTTCTGTAAAACCAATTTATCTGAATTTATACCTAAAGATTCACTGTTTGATTCTTTAGGCTTCTGATACGAAACTGAAGAAGTTTCTGGACTGAATGATAGTGTAGGCTTTCTAGAGACCCTGTCTAGCTCCTTATGGTCAACTTGGTTTGGGTCACATTTGTTAACTGAATCCAAATGGGCTGCTGGTGGTAACCTAGTCATATTAGTTTTGACTCGGCTATCATAAGAACTTTCAGGTAAACGACTAGGAGGAGCATTAAAAATCACTGGGGGACGTGTTAAGTTGTTTCCATTATTTGTAGCTTGACCAATATCTATTGAATTACATTTTTTCATACCAGTCCCAATTTTATAAAAAATCTCCAAGGGCTGCTGCTGTCCTTTCTCCAGTTTCTGAATAACTGATGGTCGAACTGACACCTCCTCTGTACTCTGCTGAGATTTACTAGGTATGGAATGTAATGCTTCAGTAGGTTCAGAACTCTTAGAGCGTATATCTTCTTCGGTTTCAGCACCATCCCCATCCTGTTCTTCAGAAACAGAATCAACCAAAGGAATCACTTCAGAAGCTGATGCAGGATTCACACGTTGCACTGATCTAAAAAGAAAGGGGGAAAATACAGAAAAATATTTTAATCTCAGTTTAAAATGTTAAAATAAAGGCATAATAAATGTTATTTTCTTTCTGTTCTGAGCTATCCTTAAAGGACCAAGAATTAAGGCAATCACACCAGGCTATATACGACATGTACTTTAGGAGGTAATCAGTGCAGAAGGTGGGAGGAGCTTCACCAATTGCTACTTAAACAAAAATGGCTCATAAACATGAGAAAACTACAAATAAAGCTATATATCATTTTTCAGTTATCCCAGTGGTAAGTAGCAAAAAGTTTGACACAGTTACTTAACCTTGTATGCCTCAGATTCTACCTCCAAAAAAGGAAATAATATACTATTTTCCCTCATGAGATTGTTTTGAAGAGTGAAGAATTAATTAGTTGTTATATGTAAAGAGTATTAAAAAGAAAAAAATAGCCTGGCATATCATAAGCATTCACAAATGTTAGCTAGCTATTTTGACATGTCATTTTGGCAAGGATGTAAGGACGTGAGCATTTTTTAATACGTTGCTGGTAGGAGTATAGATTAGTTAACATCTATGAAGATTATTAGTTAACCTCTATGTAGATTAGTAACCTCTATGAAGAAGAATTTGGCAGTGTTTACTAAAATTAAAAATGTATATACCCTCTGACCTAGTAACTTCACTTTTGGTTTTCTCTTGTGTTTAATGAGGAAAGTACCAGAATATTCACTGCTACTTTTTTTTTTTTTTTTATAGGAGCAAACGACTGAATCAACCTTAATGCCCATCAACTGGATACTGGTTAAATACTCAACGGTACTTAATGGTATACAATGTAGGTTTTTTAAATAATAAGGCAACTCTATACAGACACAAAAGATCAATTACTATAAGTATTGTTAGTGAAAATCAAATGTATATAGAATGCTATTATTTATGTAAGATAGAAGAGAAAAAAACTATACACTTCGAATAGCTATAGACAGACATGTAACAAACACTTGTTACCTCTAGAGAAGTGATTACAGGATGGCAGCAATGTAAAAAAGACATATTTTTGAAAATGCCTTTTGAATTATGCCTACATGTCTATATTTCCCATTCAAAATTTTGAATTATGTTGCTTTTTAAAAGACCTAAAACTTTCATATCTAAAACCAGTCTATCAATCTCTTCTACCAGCATCAACACAACATGCTTGACCCAAAGCGTTTCAGGGATTGCTCTTTCATATACGTAAGCAGCTGACCTAATGATATTGCCATATCCTGGATTCTTAATTAAAGAGATGCAAAATTTCAGTCATACAGCCACTACCCACTAAGGACTTATGACTATCTAGAAGGTCCTACGCTAGGTACTGAGGCAAAGAAAGATAAGCTGTCTCTCAAGGACCATTCAGGTAGCTGCAGAAGGTAGATACATAAAAAATAATTACAATTCAAAGTGCTAAGTGTCATCATATCTAGACCTATTAAAAAAAGATTAAACTGTCACGGCCAAGAGGAGCCTGAAGAGACATGGTAAGATGATGTAATGTGGTATCCTGGAGGGGATTGTGAAACAGAAAAAAGAGGTAAAGCTAAGGAAATCTTAGTTTAGAAAAACTTAGATTAGGTAAATACTAAAAAAATATGAATAATCTATAGACTTTAATGTATTAATATTAGTTCATTACTTCTAATAAATGTACTATATTACAGTACGATGTTAATAATAGGGAAACTGGATGAGAGAGTATTATAGGGATGCTGCACTATTTTCTCAATTTTTCTGTAAATCTAAAACTTAAACTTTTAAACTTTTAAAACCTAGTTTATAAAAATAAATAAAAATAAACAACAGATTAACACCTAAAAAAATTAAATATTTTCCAATCTGAGCAAGACACATTTGTCTAAGACAACATGCAAACATATATTAGCCACATGAAACTATTTTTTTTAACATAAGTACTACTGTTACTATCTTTCTCATATAAATTTATTACCTTAATTCATTTTTAATTTGGAATTTGGAAAATAAAAGTTAACTCTGCACCACGTGCTCACTTTGGCAGCACATATACTAAACCCTGCATCAAAATATCATGATGGCACCAAAAATCCATAATTTTTCATACTTCTGAATTCTAATCAATGAAATTGCAGTGCAATAACCACTGTACCATAGTTTTTCAGAACACTGGACTATCTTCATTTGCCTTAAGGACTATCATAACATTCTCAAAATAAAACTAAATTTTGTAACATGTAGCTAAAAATAAAAAAAAAAGGAGAAAAGAAAAGAAAAAAGGTAGAACCATACAATCAAACAAGTGGGTAAAAATCCCAAAAAAGCTCAGGAACTGCCATTTAGATGCTTTGATTTGCATCTGTATTTCTGTATGTGTATATTTAAGATTAACAATTAAATCATAATCCCTATTTCTAGTCACTTGTAACTAACTTTACAACAAAAAAAGACCTCCAAAAATCTAACCATTAAAGGTTAAAAATCACTTTCATATAACTCTTGAGCTAAAAATAAAAAATTTTAAACTATAAGTAAATAAAACAATTATTTAATATATATCCAAATCTATGAGACATAACCAAAATGAAAACTTCATACTTTTAAATACTACCATTAAAAAAAGAATTAGTAAACACAACTAAGTGAGCACCCAATTTAAGAAGATGGAAAAATAACCAAACTGCTCCCATAAAAAAAGTAGAAGAAATAAGAAAAGGGAAAAAACTAAGGAAGGAATAGGAAACAAAAACAAGGCAAGAGGTGATTTTCAGGAAGGCTAAAAACAATAGAAAAACCTGCAATGTCTAGACAGGAGGAGAAGAGAAAAGGAATTTTTTTAAAAAACCATAAACTAATCATTTAGAAACCTTATAAATAAAATAATGTAGTGTTGGCACGGGATTTTTAAAAAATCGAGGGAACAAAATGGTATTCAAAATTAAATATATATGCATAATACACAAATACAGGAATTTAAGTTATAATAGAGGTGGTGACATTTTATATCAGTGGGGACAATTAGAGGTACATTTATAAAAAATTAAGTAGAAGTCCTGCCTCAACCACATATAAAAACAAATATTTATTTATTTATTTTGAGATAGGGTCTCACTGTTGCCTGGCAGTGGCGTCATCAGAGCTCACTGCAACCTCAAACTCCTGGGCTCAAGCAACCCTCCTCCTGCCTCACCCTCCCAAGTAACTGGGACTACAGGTGTGAGCCACCACACTGGGTTTATTTTATTTTTTTTAGAGACAGGGTCTATTTGCTTAGGCTGGTCTTGAACTCCTGGCTAGCCTCAAGTGACATGCTCGCCTCAGCCCCCCAAAGTGGTAGGTAGGGCTGAAGGCAGAAGCCACTGAGCCCGGCCTGATTAAAAATATTTAAAAGAAGAAACAAAGGTGTCAAAAAAAGACATGAAAGAAGCCATTAAAAAATTATCCGTAGAGCTGATTATGTCAAAATGTTTAATTTCTATATGATAGAATACAACATATATAATTAAAAGACATATAACAGATTCTAAAAAAATATTTGTAACATGTTTAAAATACAAAAGACTATCATCCATACTCAAATATTGCTTAAAAATCCAAAATATACAAATAACTCAATAGAAAAACAGGCAAAGTATATGAACAAACAATTCATAGGATAAAATATGAGGTCTGTCCAGAAAGTATCCAGCCATTATTAATGTATTATATAATAGTACATGGCTGAATACTTTCTGGACAGACCTCATATGGCCAATAAATATATAAAAAGAAGTTCCCTTTATTCATAAATAAAGGCAGGCTAATTAGGAGATATACTTTTCTGGTCTATTGGTGGTGGGGGAAGAGGTAGATAATCCCAGTGTTGGCAAGAATGACAAGAAATGAGCATTCTCTTATACTCTTGATGTGAGTTTAAATAGGTATAGCCTTCTAGGAAGTGTCCAGCAAGGATTTAAAATGTCCAGTGGAGGGGTGGGGCTAAAAAATAAAATACAATAAAATAAAATATCCATACACAATTTGAGCTACAAAGTAAATAATAAATAGTAGCAGATTAAAACACACAAAATAGGCTAGGTACAGTGGCTCATGCCTATAATCCCAGCACTTTGGAGGCCAAGGAGAGAAGATTGCTTGAGGTCAGGAGTTCAAGACCAGCCTGGTCAAGATAGCCCTGTCTCTATAAAGAATAGAAAAATTGGCCAGGTATGGTGGGGCACATCTGTAGTCCCAGCTACTGGGAAGGCTGAGGCAGGAAAATTGCTTGAGCCCAGGAATCTGAGGTTGCAGTGAGCTATGATGACACCACTGTACTCTAGCCCAGGTAACAGAGCAAGATCCTGTCTCAAAAATAAAACCAAACCCACACAATAAAAGAAATATATTCATGAGTCCATAATGTTATAAATAAATACGTGAATAAATAGTGAGGGAATAAGATTTTGATTAATAAATGTAATACCTGTTTCAGGGAAGAATCATCAATGGATGCTTAAAATAAGTCAGTGAAAGTAAGATGAGAAATATGATTATTTACATAGTCAAAGTTCTTCCCCACAAGATTCTTATTAATTACAACAGGAAAAACAGTAGCTTCATAGTGGAGTAACTTTGCAGACACAACCTTAATCAAGTAACCCAAGTTAACATTGCCAGCAATGACATGGCAACATCACGTGTCTCCTGGTTTAATACACTGAGAAGGGTACAACATCAGTTCTGAGATATTCTTACCCAAAATTCATAAACTAAGTTTAATCATAAAAAAATACCAGGCAGACAGAAATTTGAGAATGTCCCATAAAATAACTGGCCAGTACTCTTTAAAAAGAATCAAGGTCTTAAAAGCAAAGAAAAACTGAGGAATTATTCAAGATTAAGGGAAACCAAAGATATATGACAACTAAATGCAATGATCCTGGACTGGATCCTGGTCCAAAAGGAGGACAATAGTAGGACAACTTAAAAAATTTAAATAAGGTCTATAGATTAGCTAATAGCATGTTATCAGTGTAATTTCCTAGTTTTGATCATTGTACTTCAGTTATTTTAGATTTAGTATCTGGAGAAATCAGGTGAAAATGATACCAGAATTTCTTGTACCAGTTATGTAATATTTTTGTAAGCCTAAAATTATTCCAAAATGGAAAATTAAAAAATAAAGTAAATTTTTAAGGTCCAAAACCCTGTCCCATAAATTCAAATTCTTGAAGCTGTACCACACAAATAATTTCATGTACAAATATGTGTTTGCTGAAGCATTATTTAGAAGGGTTATAAACTGGACATTTATACTGACCCCAGAATAGGCTAATTCTATTCTAATCACATTTTCTCCCTCTGACTTCTCTCCATTAAAACATTTTCACCATTTCTAAATTCTAGGTTAGTGACCTGCAAAGCAGAGAAATTTATTCCTTTTTTTACTTACTGCTGCACATCTCAGCTAAATCTGCACAGATGTGCTAATGATTTTTGCCTTATCTTATACAGCTGGAGTTGCTAACGCATTGTAGTATTTAATTTTCTACCAATGTTTTTCTTTAACATAGGACATTAACTCTTAAATGTTTTCAAAATAATTATTTTTATTAAAACTCCCAAAACAAATTGATACAAGAAAAAGCTACCGAGATATTGACAAATCATAACAGCCACTTCTATTTAATATCTCTTCTATTGAGAATTAGTAAATAGTTCCATTAATGTGGAAATGACTTTGTTTTGACTTTGACTACCCTTATTCTGCTACTGTCACCAGCATTTCTGTTACTAATCTTTTAAAAACTATTTTGGTTCCCACCTTCTCCCTGTTTAATCTATGACATACTTATAAAACACATTAATGCTATAAATTATGTATTGGCCTAAGATTTTTATTTAGGAAAAAACATAGTGTAATTATATCTTCTATAGTGGAATTTCTTACTTAAGCTAAGAAAAATTAAAAATTGCAAATGGCAGTTACTAGATAAAATTCCACTTTTTATTTTATGATTCAAGATTCACTTTAAGTAGTATTGGGACATTAACACAAACACACCTACTGTAATATATAACTATGTACAAATATTATTCCAGTTAGCTACTTTACCTGTTTTCTCGACAATAATATGGGTGGTGTCGCAGCACATCTTGCAAGAAACGGTCCATCAGACTAGTGGTATTTAACTGATTTCTACTCACTCTGATCATACTTCTGTGCTGAGCACTGAACAAATGCTATAAAGAAAAAAAGAAACCAAATATTTTTAAATGGGTAATCCTCATTAGTGGTGAGAATTTCACAAAATATATTCCTGGTAGGATTATACTGATAGCTTTTCTATAAAGCAATTCTGAAATATCTAAAAGCCATAAAATTATCTTTCCCTTAAATACAGTAATAATATTTCTCTACATATATCCTAAGGAAATCATCTTAAATGTGGATGATTAATGCAAAAAAATATATCATCACAGCATAGTAACAAAAAACTGGAAACCCTCTGAGTGTCTTAACAGTAAAATCCTTTAATTATAATATGGCCTAAGACGTATTACTGTGCAGCCTTTAAAATAATACACCGACTTTTTTTCTGGAGGTATAGTTGTTGCTGAATACAAAGAATTTTTAGTAACATAGAAAAATATTTTATATAAAGAGAAAAAATGGAGGATGCAAAAGTCATATGTATGGTTTTATCTCAAACTACAATTTTTGTGACATTTAAAAATGTATAGACAAGTAAATGGAAGACATTACAGCAGTCCCCCACTTATCCACAGGGGATATGTTCCAAGACCCCCAGTGGACGTCTAAATCCAAGGATAGTACCAAACATTATATATACATTTTATTCTATACATACATCCCTATGATAAAGTTTAATTTACAAATTAGGCACAGTAAGAGATTAACAACAGCCAATAATAAAACAATTATAACAATATACTGTTTAAAAAAAAGTAAAATAAGGGTTACTTGAACACAAGCACTATGACACATGACAGTTGCTCTAATAACCAAGACAGCCACTAAGTGACTAGTGGGTGGGAAACATACACAGAGTGGATACACTGGACCAAAGGAGGATTCACATCATGGGTGGGACAGTGAGGGATGGTGTGGGACGGCACAAGATTTCATCACACTACTCAAAACAGTATGCAATTTAAAACTTATAAACCATTTATTTCCAGAATTTTCCATTTAATATTTCCAGATTGTGGTTGACTGTGGGTAACTGAAATCAATGGTGCATAAGGGAGAAACTACTGTATAACAAAACTGTAAAAGCATATATATCTGTGTGGTGATTATGGGTAATTTTTAAATTTTTCCTATAAATTATTATATTTTTCAATGAGCAAATTTTTTAAAATAAAAATCTGTTAAAAGAGAGAACAGGGTTGGATTGCTATATTAAAAGAGGTCAAGATTAATTCACAAAAAGGCCTTCATTTTCCTTCAGAGAATAAAAACCCTGCCTTAAACAGAATATTGAAACAAATATACTAAATTTTTCGGTTTTGCAATTCTCTCCACAGTTAGAAAGATTTTGCCTTTACTATTATTTAGTGGACTAACAAGCAGGATGGGAAAGAAGTCTAATACTTACTAAGCACGTATGATGTACCAAACACAGTGCTATTCCATTTACATGGCAACCTCATCAAATTTTTACAAAGAATATTGTCCTCTTTTGACATGAAGAGATTAAGGCCCAAAGAACTAGAGTAAACTGCCTTAAGTTGTATACCTAGCAACCAAAGCCAGGATTTGAATCTGAGTATAACCGTAAAACTTATGCTCTTTCATTGTATCATGCTAGCATTAATGGCAGATTTCTAATACATGTTATTTATAATTTAAAACACATTTTAACAAAACTTGGAAAATTAATGTATTAAATACTATGATAATGGTGTCAAAAGAACTTAAATCAGGTTGCTAGTTCCTGACCACTATTACAATTCTTGGAATTATTTCCTTCTATGTTGACTTCGGAGTCTACTCTTGCACTACCATAGCCCCTGTAACAATTTAAATTATGATAGTCTCAAAAAACTCCCCACCATCCAGTAACCATCCCCAGAGTTAGACTGCCTAGTGGTTGAAGGGGTCAAGTACACAAGGAAGCAAAGCTTCTATTAAAATCCAACCTTGTCCTCTCTCTGCCAAGGCACAAAA
>VBSM01001562.1:46203219-46217662 GCA_008086735.1 Cheirogaleus medius | reverse complement strand
AAAAAAAAAACGACCTAACCATATGCTGCCTACAAGAAACTCACTTCACCTGTAAAGACACACATTGACTGGGCCGGGAGCAGTGGTGCATGCCTGTAGTCCCAACTAATTGGGGAGCTAAGACAGGAGGATTGCTTGAGCCCAGAAATTTGAGGCCAGCCTAGGCAAAACAGTGAGATCTCCATCTCTTTTTCTAAAACAAAAACAAAAGACACACATATAGACTGAAAATGAAAGGATGGAAAAAGATATTCCACAAAATGTAAAACAAAAGTGAACAGGAGTAGCCATACTTACAGTAGATAAAACAGACTTTTAAGTCAAAAACTGTAAAAAGAGACAAAGAAAATCATTATATAATAATAAAGAGATCAATTCAGCAAGAAGATATAACAATTATAAATATATATGCACCCAACAATGGAGCAGCCAGATATACAAAGCAAATATTATTAGATCTAAAGGGAGACGGAGACCCCAATACAATAATAGTTGGGGACTTCAACACCAACTTTCAGCACTGTACAGACTATCTAGACAGAAAATCAACAAAACATTGGATTTAAACTGCATTTTAGACCAAATAGACCTACCAGACATTTACAGAACATTTCATCCAACAGTTTCCAAATACACATTGTTTTTATCAGCACATGGAACATTCTCCAAGATGGACCACATTAGGCCATGAAACAAGTCTCAACAAATTTAAAAGAACTGAAATCATATCTCATATCAAGTATCTTTTCTGACCACGGTGAAATAAAACTAGAAATCAGTAACAAGTGGAACTTTCAAAATTGTACAAATACATGGAAATCAAACAACATGCTCCTTAATGGCCAATGAGTCAATGAAGAAATTAAAAAGTAAGTTTAAAAATTTACTGAAACACTGGCCAAGCACAGTGGCTTGCTTCTGTAATCCTAGCACTCTGAGAGGCCAAGGCAAGAGGATCCATCAGGCCAGGAGTTCAAAACCAGCCTGAGTAACATAGGGAGATCCTGTTTCTACCAAAAAAAAAAAAAAATTAGTTGGGCATGGTGGTGCACACCTGTAGTCCCAGCTACTTGGGAGGCAGAGGCAGAAGGACTGCTTGAGCCTGAGAGTTTGAGGTTGTAGTGAGCTATGATGATGACACTGTACTTTAGTCCAGGCTCAGAGTGAGACCCTGTCTTAAATAAATAAATATTGAAACAAATGAAAACAGAAACACAACATACCAAAAACTACAAAGTACAGCAAAAGCAATATTAAAAGGAAAGTTTATAGAAATAAACACCTATATCAAAAGAGTAGAAGAATTTCAAATAAACAATCTAACAATGTGTCTCAAGGAACTAGAAAAGCAGAAGAAATCAAAGCTAAAATTAATAGAAGGAAATAATGATCAGAGCAAAAATAAAATGTAGAAAAAAATACACAAGATCAACAAAGCAAAGGTGGTTTTTTTGAAAAGATAAACAAAATCAACAAACCATTAACTAGAATAACCAAGAAACAAAGAGAAAATACCCAAATAAATTAAATCAGAAATTAAAAGGAGATATCACAACTGATCTTTTGTATTTCTTCAGGACAGAAGAAATATAATTTCTTCTGCTTTTCCTCTAAGATCTGAAGGCCCACTTTCACCATTTTTATTCAACATGGTACTTGAAGTCCGAGCCAGAGCAATTAGGCAAGAGAAAGAAACAGCATCTAAATTGGAAAAGAGAAAGTCAAATTGTCCGTCTGCAGGTGACATGATCATACATTTGGATAACATAGGTTTGAACTGGATGGGTCCACTTTTACATGACTTTCTCCTGCTTCTGCTGTCCCTGAGACAGCCATACTAACCCCTCCTCTTCCTCATCCTCCTCAGCCTACTCAACATGAGGACAATAGGATGAATACCTTTATGATGATTCACATCCATTAATGAATCATAAATGCATTTTCCTTATAATTTTCTTAACACTCTATGGCTTACTTTATTATAAGAATACAGTAAATAATATATAACACATACAGAATGTGTTTTAATCAACTGTTTACATTACTGATAAAGGTTTTGGGCAACAGTAGGCTATCAGGAGTTAAGTTTTTAGAAAATCAAAAGTTATACATTGACTTTTGACTGCACAGAGCATCAGTGTCCCTTAGCCCTGTGTCATTCAAAGGTCAACTGTAAACAGAAAACCGTAAAAGCTCCACCAACAACTCTTAGGATCGATAAACAAATTCAGTAAAGTTGCAGGATATAAAATAAATATACAAAAATCAGAAGTGTTCTATACACCAACAATGAACTAAGGAAAAAGAAATCAAGAAAGCAACCCCATTTACAAGAGCTACAAAAAAAAAAAAATCTATGAGTAAGTTTAACCAAAAAGGGGAAAGATCTCTACAAGGAAAACTACAAAATACTGATGAAAGAAACCGAAGAGGACACAAAAAAATGGAAACACATCTCATGCTCACAGATTAGAAGAATTAATATTATCAAAATGACCATACTGCCCAAAGCAATCTATGGATTCAATGCAATCTCTATCAAAATCCCAGACATTCTTCACAGAAATAGGAAAAAAATCCTAAAATTTGTATAGAATCACAATAGACCCCAAATAACCAAAGCAATCCTAAGCAAAAAGAATAAACCTGGAGGCATCACACTACCTACCATCAAAATACACTACAAAGCTACAGTAACCAAAACAACATAAACAGACATACAGAGCAATGGAACAGAATAGAGAATCCAGAAATAAATCTATGTATTTTCAGTCAATTGATTTTCAACAAGGGCACCAAGAACATTCTTGGGGAAGGGAAAGTCTCTTTAATAAATAAAGCTGGGAAAACTTGATATCCATATGCAAAAAAGTGAAACTAGACCCCTATCTCTCACCATATACAAAAATCAACTCAGAATCAATTAAAGACTTATATGTAAGACCCACAACTATGAAACTACTAGAAGAAAATACAGGAGATATGCTTCAGGACATTGGTCTGGGCAAAGATTTTATGGAAAAAATCTCAAGAGCACAGGCAAAAAAAGCAAAAAGAGACAAATGAAATTATATCAAACTAAAAAGTTTCTGCACTACAAAGGACAATCAACAGTCCTTGATGAAGAGAGATGAAAAGACAACCTGCAGAATGGGAGAAAATATCTGTGAACTATTCATCTCACAGGAGATTAATATCCAGAATATACAAGGAACTCAACTCAACAACAAAAAAATAATCTGATTAAAAAATGGGCAAATGAACTGAACAGACATCTCTCAAAAAAGACATATAAATGTCCAATGGATATATAAAAAAATTCTCAATATCACTAAGTATTAGGAAAATGCAAGTCAAAACCACCATGAGATACAATCTCACCCCAGTTAAAATGGCTACTGTCAAAAAGACAAAACATAACAAATGCTGGCCAGGATATGGAGAAAGGGGAACTCTTGTACACTATTAGTGGGAATCTAAATTAGTATGGCCATTATGGAAGATAGAATGCAGATTGCTCAAAAAACTAAAAACTGAACTATAATATGATCCAGCAATCTCACTACTGGGTATTCATCCAAAGGAAAGGAAATCAGCATATCAAAGAGATATATGCATCCCTACGTTTACTGCAGCACTATTCACAACAGTCAACATACGGAATCAATCTAAGTGTCCATCAACAAATAAATAGATAAACAAAATGTGGTGTGTATACACAATGGAATACTATTTGGCCATAAAAAGAATAAAGTCCTGTCACTTTGGGCAATATAAATGAGCCTGAAGGACATTATGTTAATGGAAATAAATTATACGTTAGTAAGTCATGTTTTCTCTCATACATGGGAAATAAAAAAATTGTACTCATAGAAATAGAGAGAAGAATAATGTTTACTAAAAGTTGGAAAGGGTGGGGGGATAGGTAGAGGATGATTAACAAATACAAAATCACAGCTAGATAGGAGTAATAAGTTCTGCTGTTTTACAGCACAGCAGGGTGACTATAGTTAGCAACAATTTATTGTATATTTTCAAACAGCTAGAAGAGAGGATTTTGAATGTTCCCAAAACAAAAAATGATAAATATTTGAAATGATGGGTATGCCAATTACCCTGATTTGATCATTACACATTATAGGTGTACATGTATCAAAATATCACATGGTACCTCATAAATATGTACAATTATTGTGTCAATTTAAAATAATAATAGTAAATAAATACATACATACACACATTAAGTCCAATATGGCAGCACAAAGGGAATACTGATATGCATGAATTTCAATAAGATTTGTGTGAAATAAAGTTAATTTTATAGACTCAAAAATATTGAAATTAGACCCCCATCTCATACCATATATAAAAATTAACTCAGAACGAATCAAAGACCTAAATGTAGGAGCAATATAAAACTCTTAGAGGAAAATATAGGCATAAATCTTAGGCAATCCTTATGACACCAAAATCATAAGTAACAAAAGAAAAAAATAAATTCAACTGTAGTGAAATTCGAAACTTTTGTGTATCAAAGCATACCGTCAAGAAAATGAAAAGACAACCCAAATAGGAGTATTTGTAAATCATGTATCTAATAAGAGTCTAGTATCCAGAATATATAAAGGTTTTTATAACTCAACAATAAAAAGACAAATAACACAAAAATAGGCAAAAGATTTGAATAAGCATTTCTCTAAAGAAAATATACAAATGGCCAGTAAGCACATGAAAAGATACTAAATGTCATTAGTCATCAGGGAAATGCAAATCAAAGCCACAATGAGATACCACTTCACATCCACTAAGATGGCAATAACCGAAAAAAAAAAAAAAACCCAGATAATAACAAGTGCTGGCAAGGATGTAGACAAACTGGAATTCTCATGTATTGCTGGTGGTAAGGTAAAATAGGAAAAACAGTATATCCACTTTGGAAAACAATGAAGCAGCCTCTCACAAAGGTTAAACACAGGGTTATCATATGACCCAACAATTCCACTCCTATATATATACCTAAGAACTGAAAACATGTGTCCACACAAAAATTTGAAGACAAATGTCCATGGCAACATTATTCATAATAGCCAAAAAGTAAAAACAACCCAAGTATCCATCAATTGCTGAATGAATAAAAATGGGATATGTCTATATAATGGAGTATTATTCAGCCATAAGAAAGCAAAGAGGTAGTGATGCATGCTACAATGGATGAACCTTGAAAATATTATGCTAAATGAAAAAAGCCAAACACCAAAGGCCATATAGTATATGATTCCACTGATATGAAATATTCAGAATACGCAAATCCATAGAGACAGAAAACAGATTAATGGTTGCCAGGGGCTGGGGGTAGAAGAGAGTAGGGAGTGACTGCTTAATTGGTACAGGGTTTCCTTTTAGGTGTGATGAAAATGTCTTGGAATTAGACGGCACTGATGGTTGTATCACTTTGTGAATATACTAAAAATCATTGAATTATATACTTTAAAAAGGTGAAATTTATGGTATATGAATTATATCACAATAAAAAAAATAAATTTAGACTGAGTGTGATGGCTCACACCTGTAATCCCAGCACTTTGGGAGGCTGAAGTGAGAGAAATGCTCAATGCCAGGAGTTCAAGACCAGCCTGGGCAACATAGCAAGATGCTATCTCTACAAAACATTTTAGAAATTAGCCAGGTGTGGTGGCAGGCACCTGCAGTCCCAGCTACTTGGAGGCTGAGATGGGAGGATCATGTGAGCCCAGGAGTTTGAGGCTGCAGTGAGCTCTGATGGCAACACGGAACTCTAGCCTGAGTGACAGAATGAGACACCATCTCTTTAAAAAAAAATAAAAGATAAAAAACAGAAACAAAATTAAAAAAAAAACAACCGCTCTATATCAACTGTTCTTCCCACAACAGCCAGAATGAATTGTTTAAAATATAAGTTTGATGATTTAATTCCTCTGCTCAGAATTTTTGAGATGGCTTCCCAGTTCACTTAGAATAAAGTTCAAAGTCTCTACCTTAGCCTGTGATGCCTTACAGAATCTACTTCTCTGAATTCTCTGCCTATTACTCATCATCTACCTCTGTACCCCCACTGCGGCCACACTGGCCTTCTGGCTTTTGGTTAGCATGCCAACCACTCTTCAGCCTCAAGGTCTCTGTCCTTATTCTCTCTTCCCTCTACCCGACAACTCTTCCCCAAGATAAATGTAAGCCTGGCACCCAAACTTCATTCAAATCTCAACTCAATGTCACTTCCTTAAAAAGGCCACCCTACCCCTTTGTTGGGAAATAGGCTAAGAGACATGATAAGTTTCAGGGGTTTTGCAGGGCTTTGCCTTGAAGGAATCTGTGGACGTGTTAGTTCACAGAATAGAAGCTGCTTCCAACAAGGGAGGCATTGTCAGAGGACGTTTGCAAAGCAACGTTTCTTCTTTGCTGCCAGCCATCGCCTTGAGCTTTTTTGCAAGGCAGAAGCTCAGTTTGGGTCCTTGGTGGAGAAGCTGATTAAAATGCCTGCCCAGCAGAAAACCGTGCAGCTGGAACTATCCTAGACTTCAAGGCTATTCCTGCTTCACTACTGACTACATGTCTCTGTGTTTAGAAGTAGATTAGAGTAGTACACAGACTCAGTGTTCTCATTTTATACATTTTATCTTTAATTTGTATGCTCAGCTAGGTCTGCTTCTAACTTAAGCTTAACATGCTTGTCTTAGAAAAAGCTTTGTAACCGTCTATTCTAGTAGAAAGAATTAGGTAACGTTCCCCTGGAAACCTCAAAAAATAGGCTGTACACATAATTCTCTAACAAAAGACAACTATTTGCTATAACAATAAATACTGATGTGGGATTTCAGTCAGTGCCTCACAGCTCATGGGAATGCTGGAGACCCCCCCCCAACTCTCCCATCATTTAAATTGCACTTTGTCTCCGTCCCAATCATTTCTCCATCTATATTATTTCTTTATTTCCTATTATTTCCAAATCCCTTGTGACGATCCTGCCTTGGGGCCTGTTTTGCTGGGAGACTAACTCCCGGCACCCTTTCCCTATTTTATTTTCCTCATAATATTTATCAAACTCTGACATATTATATACTAAATTTATATAATTATTTATTTATCTTCTGTCTTACTACATTATATAAGCTCCATGATCATGGTCCCATTCCTAGAACCTTAAATGGTGCTTGCAAACTAGGAGATTCTCAATATAATCTGGTCAATGGCTAAACGAATTAGATAAGATATAAAAGAAGAGAAAGTCATAACTAGGTCCTTGGGGTGTCACCATATTGACAGAGACCTCTCACCTGTTCCGGCTTAGGATACGGCACACGGCAATAGCTGCAATATCCTTGTCTCCCCTGCATCTCGAATAACCAAAGTCAGATGGTTACTGTCCTTGAATACTCAAACTGAAAAAAAATAAAAATGGCCAAATAATGATAATTCCTTACTATCATGAGGAAAATGGCTATGATAATTATCAGAAAACAGAAATTCACTCTTGGGTCCTACCAACTCCTGTTTCTAGTGAGATATTGAATCAATCGGCAAGTCCGGAAAAAGATGAAAACTATCCATCTTCTGAAAGAACAGTGTGTTGCCTATAAGTAAAGATTAGGTAACTAAATTTTTTATCAATTTACTGAAAACTAATTAGAAATATGAGAAATTGATTCAAAGAGGGAAGGTGGGAAACGGGTGAGGGATAAAAATCCACCTATCAAGTATAATGTACACTATTCTGGTGACAGGTACACTGAAAGCCCTGACTTCAGCATGATACAATTCATCCACATACGCTATAAATTTTTTGAAATTAAAAAAAAGAAATTGATTCAGTAAAAAATACAGCATTCAATTTGTAAAGACAAATTACTACTGCTAAAATATTACTATAGTACATTTTCTATACTCTAATGGAGCTCATTAATTTTCCCATTATGTTTCTATACAAAATTCCAGATTATCTGAACTCTAAGTATCATATATAATATCTAATTCTCTGTCATAAGAGTAAAGATACCACATGGCATCTTCTGCTTAGTTCACAAAGAAGCAGATTTTAAAATAATTTATCCAACAAAGGTGCTAAAAATCAAAATAAGTTAGCCTCTGAAATGAAAGTCATTTCTGACAATTACATACACCAAATACATATAAGAAATTTTTTCCCACTGGTGCTTTGAGATTTCTCTGCAAATAGTTTCCCAGTTTCTACCAATCTAAATTATAATCCTTCAACATAACATACTGCAGTGGTTCCCAAACCAGGCTGATGCCAAAATCATCTTCCAAATTCTGAGTTAATACAGCTTAGAGCCTAAGATTCAGAATTTTTAAAATTCTCCAGGTAATTTTAATGCCCAGCCAATTTATTAACAGACATGATGTATGTATAGTTTATGATTATTTTAAGGAAAAAATTTAATACAATGCAGTGGGTTTTTTTTTTTTTTGCTGTTTTGTTAAACTGAAAATAGAACTGCAAATAATTTTTTCAGGTTTCTAATCCTAATTATTTTAAACATTTTTTTCTATTGGAAAATATATAACAGAATCATTCTATAATGTGTTATGAGTATTCCTGAATAAGATTTTTCTGTAATGAAAAAATTTAATCATTAAAATCTATGACTAAAAAATGAAATCATAGCCTTAAAACCAGTAAGATGAGAATATAAAAGCTTCACTAAGTCAAAATGTTATCATAACATCACTTACCTATTACTTTTTATTATGAGAACCTTTGATGTTCTGACTTCCCATATTTATGGGGAAAATTAAGCAATTAAAACAGTCTCTGAAATAAAGAATATGTAAGATATTAAAATTTGGTCTTTTTGTCCATTAATTTACCTCACTTATTAACCTGGAGCAACAAAAAGAAACAAAGTTTTATTTTTATTTTGCTGCTCCTCATGCCCTGCTCCAGGGAGAAAGGAGCCAAAGTTTTATTTTAAGTTATAATTTATAGATAAGGCAATTTTCAGGCTAAGAGAACCCTAGAGCTTAAACCTAAACTGAAAATCATAAATTAACAAAATTTTTAGTTATTTACTGAAAATATAATTAAAACATCATTGAAAGACAAAATGAAATTGTGAGTCTAAAATCACACACATACAAATTAAATACTTAAAATTTATTTTTTATATCTTTAACTCTTATGGCCTTTAAACCCTGTAGCATTATCACCTGCTATTTCCATCATCTCTACAGCCACAGTGACGGTGAATTACAATGAACCAGAAGCATGTGTTGGCATTTTAAAAAATTCACTACTCAGTGGGACTCACGCCTGTAATCCTAGCACTCTGGGAGGCCAAGGCGGGTGGATCGTTTGAGCTCAGGAGTTCAAGATCAGCCTGAGCAAGAGTGAGACCCCCATCTCTACTAAAAAAAAACTAGAAAGAAATCAGCTGGACAATTAAAAATATACAGAAAAAATTAGCCGGGCATGGTGGCTCATGCCTGCAGTCCCAGCTACTCCGGAGGCTGAGGCAGTAGGATTGCTTGAGCCCAGGAGTTTGAGGTTGCTGTGAGCTAGGCTGATGCCACGGCACTCTAGCCGGGGCAGCAACAGAGTGAGACTCTGTCTCAAAAAAAAAAAATAAATAAAAAAAAAATTCACTTGCCAGGACCCTATGTACTTACCAAATTAAAATCTAGGAGCAGAAGGGGGCAGGCAAATGCATACTATGCATATTTAAAATGCCCAAGGTAATTCTGACATAAGTTGATACAATGATATCAGTTATCATTCCTTATGAACTAGTAAAATTCTTTCTTATTAAAAGGATCATTTCTTTAGGGTCTGGGATTATATTATTTTGCATGACTGAATGGCTCTTTTTACACAAACTCTGAATTCTATTAGAGCCAGGTATTTTTATAAAGTAAATTATTTACCTTGAGCAGAAAAGGTCAGGTATTTCATCAGCTATATTAGTCCTGGAAAATATCTGTAAATTAAAATAAAACTATTTTTTTAAAAAGGTAAGTCCCACAAGTGTTTATCATTGACTAAGGTACCCCAAAGTCATATGTAAGTTTGGAAAGTGACACAATTATGTTTCCAATAATAGAAGAAAACATAATAACGTTTGAACTCAAAGCACCTTACATACTAGGACTCACTGAATCTCACACATGATCTCCTAAGGTGCTCTGTAGTAGAGTGACTGTGGTGGCCCACCTAGTCTACCATCAAACACTGAAGGTCTCTGGGTTCCTGGGACAGTAGCTGTAAAAGAATGTAAGGCACAACTGTGCATCTCGCAAGGTTAAGAGTGAAAATGTTGTCAAATCCAAAGTAAGCTTCACGAGAAACATTCAAAAAGTACATATATATGAAATTAAGTTTGGCTCCTGGACAACCAGCCAACTCTCAGGTACCATTTTAGTTTTAATGAAAAATACTGTCAATTCTTTATCATCTCTCTATAGCAATGCACAATTAAGCAAAACAGGGTTTTTTTTATTCCTCTGCATTATTATGGGCAAAGTGTTGCCTCTTATCCAGGATCAATGGTTAACAAATTCCAACATTTGGGCTCAAAATTTTAAGCACCTACCCTACGCAGAGCTCCGTGCTAGAAGCTTTAAGGGATAAAGACAAATATGAGACAAATGTTCTTGCCCTCAAAAATGTTTAAATGAAATTGGGTAATTAATGCAAAAGGATGAGGTGCTGCCTGAAAAATGCCTAAGCAAAAATAATAAGCTTTAATGGGGTCGATTGCAAAGTTCAGTTTTAGCTGAAGTGGCCAGAGATGCCACAGTGGATAGGGTTTTTTTAACCAGATACTGGAAAATGGGTAGGATTTGCTTACACAAAGGTATGCCAATTAACAAACAAGCAAAGGTACAAAAGCAAGGAAGCGCGAGGTACATTTGGAGATAAGTTAACAAGTTCAGCGGAATCTAATAAGGTTTCATATAAGAATTTAAGGGGCAAAAAAACAAGAAAAGAAGATTGAGTTTTGACAAGGTAGGATTCAAAAGCAGACTAAAGAATTTAGACTGTATCTTTAAGCAGTGTGGAATTTCTTTTGTTAATAGGTATACCCAAAGAGTGCTTTAAGAAAATTCTGGAACAATGATTCTCTCCCATTCAAAGGAGCTTTTCAAAGGGCAAGGAATGTACTGTTAACTACTCAGCACCATTTCCTAGAATACTAGAGAATTAGTTAATACCCAAAATATCCAAGTTCAAAGAGTATCCCTTAAAGCCGAGCCTCATTTATGCTTGTAAAATAGGAAAACACACATTTTAATCTTTTCTTTAGAGATTACTTTTATTAATTTTTATTACAAAAGTAAAATATTATAGCACAATTATAAAAATAAAGAGGAGTATAAAAATCAGCCACAATCCCACCACCTACTATTAACATTTCTCATATATTCTTCTTTGTTCTAAACATGTTTTTACAAATGGAATGGTATTGTATATTCTATTCTGTACACACCCTTTCTCATTTAACCATATATAGTAATTCCCTTTATATGCCATTATATATATTTCCAAAATAAAATGTTTAATAATTGCACGGTATTTCATTTAATCGGGGTAAGATAAAAACCCTCTTACCTGAAAAGAACCAGTAGTTGGGAAATTAACCTCTTAAAGTCAGTCAGTCAATAAGATGATTTTTAAAATACTTAGACACATAACTTTAATATTTTATTATTTAACACATATAAATCTATATATGTTTGATTTAAGGTCAAGTTGGGCTTTTCTGTTTCATTGGTATTTTGGGTTTTGGGTTTGTTTTTGTGTGTATGCGTGAACAGGTTAGCTAGCGTTCCAGGTCATGTTTTTTCATAAACTACATCATAATTCACCCTCGAGTTTTCCATTTTCATTCCTCTAAAGCAGAACAAGAATCAAAAGACATTTGCATCCTGTGTGAATATCTTGATGTCAGTGAAAAATAAAAAAAAAAAGAAAAAGAAAAAGAAAAAAAAAAGACATTTGCAAATCTGAAAGCAGAATTCAGGTTGTCTTAAGATTTTTTTCCCAACCTTTTACAGTTGTCACACCCAGTTAAGGACTTTTATTGTAACAAAGCCTGTTTTTTTTTAGTCCAAAGCATTCCATTTATTTTTCATAAAAATAATAATGTATTCAAAACGATAGTGTTCACCCTCTTATTTCCCTGGTTTACGTAACATTTAAAACTGCATAAATTCATCTGGGGCAGTGAACAGCTTTCTGAACCACCAAAGATGACTTCAGTACAACTGTCTCAGAAATGAGGTTGCATTTTGTTGTGTTAAGAAATATTTCTTGCAAACCTGAGATCTGTACCAACTACAGAGGTAAACGTCAATAAAAAATATTGCTGAAATGAGTCTGAAGTTGTAGTGTGTTTCTCAAACCGAGTGCGGCACTGTAATAAAAGCTAACAAAATCCAGAATCCTCATGGGAAATATTTTTCAATTGCCTGACTAGAGAGACACGAACTTAATAAAAAATAAGTAAGAAAGACAATAGTAGGGCATTCGGGTTTTTGAATAGGGCAATCTAAATTATGTCTAGCAGTAGGGAAACAACTGCGAAGCAATCACAAAACAATGGCCAAATGATATAAAAAGACCATCTTTATTCAGTGTCAGTTTCTCTACACAACACTATTAACTAATTTTCTATTTTCCAATTTTTTGGATTATCCTTTCCTCTGGTGACAAGCATTATCCTGGACACCTCCATTCAGTCTTAATAAAATAATAATAGCTAACACTTAGTGGGTACTTAATCTGAGCCAGGCACCCCGTCAACAGCTTCATAATGCATTATCTCATCTAAATAACAAATAGCTTTATAAAGTAGCTGCCAAGATAATTCTCACTTAACAAATCAGGAAACTGTGGTTTAGAAAGAAGGGGTATCTTGTCACAGGTCTCACACCAATAACCAGCATAGCTGGGGTTTGATCCTAGCTCAATTTAAGCAGTTATATTTTAAACCTCTTAAATTCCATAAAACGTTTCCTTTCTGTATATTTAGGAATGCTAATTGATTGTTTTAATATTAGTTGAAAACAAATAATTAGGGCTCTAATTTGCCGCAATAAACAGTGTCACTATTTCAGAGAAAAAAACACCTACGTTTACTTTAATTGCATCATTGCTCTCATTCTAAGTGCTGGCGGTACCTTGGATTACTGACTTTCAAAATTATTTAGCATTACACACAGGAAGCAAAATATTTTATATTACAACCCAGCACACACACACACAGGCACACATACACAGTTAAAACATGTTTCACAAAACAATACTCTCGCTACATGTAACGCATTCTAGTATTTTCTATGCTATCTTATTTCATTTTTTAAAAATGCTCGTCATTACCAATTTCACAGCTCACTAATGGATTGAAAACTGCAGATTGAAGAAATAGCGCTTTCAAATTTTTAAGCACAGTAAACAATATTCTACAAAAATCCATTTTTATCCCCGAATTCAGCTTACTTCTATCCAAATCACCAACCACTGCAGTAATACTTTATCAAATCTCTAACGAGTTGCTTTCTTGCCTTCTGTGCTTTAGATTCAAATGATATAGAAAAAGTCTTCGATGTATTTAATGGAAAAAGGTCAAATAAATACCCCTTATGTAACACACGTATATACGTTTATATATTCATCAAAGAGAAAGGAAAGATACACCCCGAATTAATAATTTCTCTTGAGGATGAGACTGCCACAGGCTTTTTCCGTTCCCCCAATCCCCCAGCATATAATTGCTGTTTAAAAAATAAAAAGAAAGAAAGATAACTTTCATTTTGAGGAATAAAAAAACGTTTTAGTCCCTTGAGCACCAGTATCTTGTTATGCATTTCTTCCACGAACTACCAATAATCATCGCGTCGGATAATCGCAGGAGCTGGCAAAGGGCCTTCTTAGAAGCAAGTAAAAACGATGGCGTAGTATGACCAGACTTACACAACTGTTGCACGACGGTAGTAAAATTATCATTAACACAAAAATCGAACGTTTCCAAAATAAACTCTACTCGCCAGAGACTGGTAAAGGCCTAAATCTGGGTACATTTGGACACAACGCAGGGCATTGGGGGAAGGGGGTGTGTGGACAGGTGGCTCGGGACCTCGGCCCCACAGGTTGCCCAGACAAGTCTCCGCGGGGACGCAGCCCTAAATCCGATCTCCGCACGCCGCCCCCTCCCCAGGCCCGGGCCCAAGGCCTCGTCCGCGGGCCCCTCCGACCGCGGGCCCCTCCGACCACGCGCCCCTCCGACCCCTGGCCCCAGACAGAAGCGCAATGCAGCCTGCGCCCACCTCCTTCCCGCGCCCCAGCCACCTCGATGCCTGCCCGGAGACGCCGATCCCGCTCACGCAGCAGGGGCAGAAAGGGGACTAGGGGTGAGGGGAAGCCGAGGACCAGCGAAGCGGTGCTGCGGCCGGG
>VBSM01001562.1:46178174-46203119 GCA_008086735.1 Cheirogaleus medius | reverse complement strand
CGCCTCCCGCCCGCCCACCCACTCACTCGCCCCGGCGGAGGAGCCCCTTTCCTCCCCGCCAGGATCTCTTAAAGTGGACACTGCCTCCCTGGTCAGGGCCCCACTCCGGAGCTTATGAAATCAATGCTGTTCCAACCACAACGACTAGGCTCATAGCGCAGCTAGGATGCAAGATAAAGACCAAGGTTTTAGCATTTGAGGCCCAAATGAAAATTGCTTGCCAATTCAAAGCGGCATCTGAATGGAAAAAAGAAAATGGGGCTAAGAAGGCTGGCAGTTTGCGCTGTTCCCATGTGTTGCACAGTGAGGTGCATCTCACAAAAGCTCCTGTTGAATGAGCGCTTACTCTGTTGTAGGCACTGTTCCTAAGGTTTATATATACATTCCTGCATTTTCTCTTCTGAGTAACGCTACGATGAATCCTATTATTATCCCTCTTTGGCAAATGAGAAAACCGAGGCTTAAAGAAGTTAGGTACTCAAAGACCTACACTGCACATTAAAGTGTTCTGAATATTAACAACCATTTGGCCATCCAATTGTATTTTCTTGCTATCCACTACGGATATACGAGCAAAAACAAACATTTTAAGTGTAACGGGGACACAAACCTAAATCACGCTACTGAATATATATATAATCTTTGATAAGAAAAATAGTCATATTTAAAATGCAGAGGGCCCTGTTGGAGAGCTTATATCTAGTGTAAAAATAATCTTAGAATGAGCTACTTTGTTCTTTGGCTGTTGATGTAATTATCGTTTCCCGTTTTTAATGAGCTTTTCCCGTTTTTCTTTTTATTAACTTGTCCGTTGCTTTTGCTTCCATTGTTTCCATTCTTTGTGTATTTCTCAGCTCTTGCCTCCCCCACTACATCTTTCTTTCACTTTAAACCTGGGCTGTTTCAACCGTTTGACTCCTTTAGATTTAACACACCAAAACGTACTGATTTCTTATAAGGCAAGCTCTTTCCACATCCCAACCTTGGAATTAGTGAAAGAAAACTCATTTTACATTAAGCCAGCCACTATGATATTATGTATTTCACATGTACTAAGACACTTTAACATCTCTGAAATTAGGATGCATATTACAAACTCTGATCTCTTAATGTTGACCAGGCAGCAGTACAGACATAGTTGTCATTGCCTCCACATACTAAAACTTGGATGTTGCTGTGTGGATTGTCCTCATTTCAACTGAATTTTAAGTGCATTGTTTAATAAAACCCACAACCCTAAGAGGAAGGGAATTAACAGACATAGGAGTCTCTCAAACTTGAAGAGAGATTTTCCTGCAGAAAGAAGATTTTCCTGGAGAAGATTATTTTCCTGGGACCAAAAAGAGATTCCTCGGCATTTAGAAAAAGAGAGATGGGACTGGCTAAGAACTATTAGACTTCTGGAAGCCCTGAGTTGCTCACCAAGTACATTAGTTCTTAATGCATTTTGGGAACCTGTATCGAACAGTTAAACAATAAGCCTAATCACCCCTTTTAAAAAAGTGAAATAACGTGGGTATTATTCCTGATAGCCTGATTAGTCAATTACAATCGCCTATAGGTTTCAGTCCAAAACACCATCAAGAAGGAAACAAGTCTGGATGTTACCTGAAAAACTGCAATTGACATCTTCAGTCTACATCAAGAACATGCCAGCATTGGCCGGGCCGGTAGCTCACGCCAGGGCACTCTAGCCCGGGCAACAGAGTGAGACTCTGACTCAAACAAAAAAAAAAAGAAAGAAAAAAAGAACATGCCAGCATCAAAACTTACAAAATAAGGTCAGCTACTTGGAAGAAAATCCTAAATTCAACAGTGGAGCACTCTTAAGATGTGCTGCATCACCAACATTTTTGGTGACACAGAAGACAATACTGTATAGAAAACCATAGCCTTCAACAACTGATTTAAAAAGTGGTTCACTTCCCTGTTCCAGGTGGATAACAAAAAAAAAAGAAAGAAAAAAAACATGATTCACAAAAGTTGAGCTCGGAATGTGAAGAAGTTTCTGGAATACTTTAACCAATTTTACTTATTTAAAACCCCCTCACCCCCATTTGTGGTTTTTTTTTTTGGATACACAGTCTCACTCTGTCGCCCTTGGTAGAGTGTAGTGGCGTCATTGATTGTAACTCACTGCAACCTGAAACTCCTGGGCTCAAGTGATCCTCCTGCCTCAGCCTCCCAAATAGCTAGTACTACAGGCACGAGCCACAACGCCAGGCTAATTTTTCCATTTTTTTTTTTTTTTGTAGAGACAGGTCTCGCTCTTGTTCAAGCTGGTCTCAAACTCCTGAGCTCAAGCAATCCTCCACACATCGGCCTCCCAGAGTACTAGGATTACAGGCTGAGTCACCTGCCCGACCATATTTCCCTTTTTATGCATGCACAAGATTGCTACATAATAAATAATCTGTCTCAAAGTCTAAGAGAGCTCTTTTATTAACTATGAAATAAAAATGCTAAATTATAAGAAATCATTGTTATAGTTTAGTTAGCAGAATTTTTCTTCCAACATGATGTTATCATAAAACATTAGAGGAAATACCATCCTGCATCAAATTAGCAGTCCATCCAGACCAGATTTCTGTCTAGTGGCAATGGGTATATTTTATGGGAGAGCTTAATTATCTATAAGGTTAAGCTCAAAAAGTTACAATTTCCCCCTAATCCTTTATTAACCCATTACAGATATAAACACATTTACTCAGCAAATACTTATTTAAAGGACCCTACGGATCAAGATTGGGCTTGTATGCACCCTATTTCCTTCCTAGTGTAGTTGGTCTAAGGAGAAAAAAGGCTCCTACTTACGTGTTCACGATCTTCCTTCTTTAAAGGAACAATAAAAGCTGCTCTTTTATGTCTAGAAATCATTCCAATAATGCCTGTATTTTGTAAGCTGTTTAAACTGACATTTGGCTAATGTCTTAAGGAAAAAGCTATAGGGAAAACCCAGATCTCATTGCTGAGTCATAAAAGAATTCAGATTCCATCAACTTAGAGTTTGGGTTATTTTTCCCCAAAATTCTATTACTGTGTACCTCATTTTGCCTATTCACAGTCAAGTGAGGTCATTATGAAGCTTCTACCCATTTGCATTTTACCTCTTTAAAGAATACAGTGTCATCTTAAGCATAAAGGGATTCAATCATATTTAAATCATAATTTAAAAATCAACACAAATGATCCCCAAAATCTTCATTTTTGTCTTCCTGATTACTCCATATAAGATAGTCAAAAATTTCATTCACAAGGTAGAGGGAAAGATGGTAGCGCTAATTTCCTCATCTTACTGGTCCTTGGAACAAAAAGGTTAATGGAAAAAAAAGTTAAAGTATATGGCTTGAGGTGGCTCACACCTGTACTCATGGCACTCTAGGAGGGCAATGGAAGATCGCTTGAGCTCCAGGATTCCAGATCAGCCTGAGCAAGAGCGAGACCTCATCTCCACAAAAAACAGAAAAATTAGCCAGGCGTTGTGGCACACGCCTGTAGTCTCAGCTACTCAGGATGCTGAGGATTGCTTGAACCCAGGAATTTGAGGTTGCAGTGAGCTACAATGACACCACTGCACTCTATCCAGGGCGACAGAGCAAGACTGTCTCAAAATAAGTAAATAAATAAAGTAGATGGCTTAAAGTTGCAGAGGTATACTGTGGATATATGGAGAATAGCAGTATAACTAAGTGTGGGGAGGAGAGTGCAGGGGGAGATTGTGCAAATGAATTAAATCCTCATCTATCATATAGAAATTTAATATGTAACATCTATGAAGTTTGCAAATCACTAAATAGCAATGTAAGTCTTTTTTAAAAAACATAAACATAAGATGATCCACCAGAACTAAGGACAAGATATATTTTTAAAAATAGTTGCTACTGCTTATCAGGAGTAGATAACATAGAGTGCCTTCTTGGCACTCATTTGCGTGTTTATGTGTCTTACTATACCTGCAAAAGATAAGCCCAGGGTAGACATTTCTAGAACAAATGGTGCAGCGGGCAGAATAGGTGGACACCATACGGCGATGGTGAGTCCTTAGACTGCTCTGGGCTTAATAACTGGCCCCAGAAAACAGCGGTCACTGCCGGAGATGGCACCATGGGTGTTGGCAATTTACTGCTTCATGGCTACCGCTTCATGGCAACTGCTTCATGGCTACTGCATGTGCTGTTTTTTGTCAGCAATTACCATGATTTCCCAGGAGCTGGAAAAGCGGAGTCCTCCCCAAGCTGCCCTATAGAGTGCCACGAAGAGCGCCAAGCTGTGGAGATTGCGGTATAGGTATAGACCAGTGGCAGTGGGCAAAGGAGTCGCAGGAGCGAGGGACTACAATTGTAATATCACAATAACATTTTCCCCCACATCAATTTAAAATTACACACAGATTTTATCTTCTCTGTTATAGTCTCCCCATCCTATTCTTCCTTCAGTCTAGTCTTTTCTACTTTTACATTTTGTGGATACGGCTGTAATACACCTTCACACAAAAACATAGCTGGGGTATTTGTTTCCAATAATTCTTTACAAATTCTTAACATATTCTATTCCTTTCTCTTTTTTCTTTCTTTCCTTTTCCTCTTTTGCTTCTACTCGCCTGTTTTTTCTTCTCCTTTCACTTTTCTTGCTAGTAGAAACACAAAGATAGTGCTTTTAACTTCTGGTGATAATCAGGACTGAAAATGCTACTAACCTCCACTTGTTCAATTCTTTTATTCAAAAGTCATCCAAACATATGTCCTCTAGAATTTTAACTTTACAGAAAGAACTACTATTCCCTTTTTATGTGATGAGGTCACCAATATGAAAACTATATTCTTTTCCTCTATTTAAATTCCCAGATGTTTTCTTTAGTTAACTTGGAACAATGTAGGTCAGGCACAGCAGCTTACGCCTGTAGTCCCGGCCACTCGAGGGGGCTGCGGCAGGAGGATCACTTAAACCCAGGAGTTCTAGGTTGCAGTGAGCTAGGATCCAGCCACTGCATTCCAGCCGGGGTCCTTCCTCAAAAACAAAACGAAACAACAACAAAAAAAAAAACCTTGCGACAATACAGAATTATCCTATTTCAATATATGTTGCTATAAGGAAAAATTTAGAGGCTAGTGTGAATTTCACATATCCTATTTCGAAAAATTAATTGGTGGCATTCAAATATTATGATATGGAAAGAGGCTCCAGAAATTTTTGTTAATCTCAAAGCACCACAGGGTCAATTGTATTAACTATATTTTTTAATTTTCTTTTTTTGAAACAGAGTCTTGCTCTGTCCTCCCAGGTAGCCTGCAGTGGCATCATCATGGCTCACAGCAACCTCAAACTCCTGGGCTCAAGCGATCCTCCTGCCTCAGCCTCCTGAGTAGCTGGGACTATAGGTGTGCTCCACGATGCCCAGCTAATATTTCTACTTGTAGTAGAGACAGGGTCTAGATCTTGTCCTGTGCTCAAGCAATCCTCTTGCCTCAGCCTCCCAGAGTGCTAGGATTACAGGTGTGAGCCACCAAACCGGCCAATTTTCAGTATTCTTGATGCAATTGAGGCCTTTTGGAACTGGGGCAATGCCTCTCTCAGGTTTAACTAATTCCCAGAGATAACAACTTGCCTGCCAGCACACCTTTGCTATGCAAATCAACCAATCCCCAGTCCTTAGTTCCTAACCCTGTCCTTTATCAGACCTCTACAGTCCGGGACTCTATGCTCTGTCCTAATCACTATGGGGCCAAGTACCAGACCACCAGGGGCCAATCCTATAGCTCAGAATCCTTTGAAACTGCTCGAACTATCCAATCCTAAATTTGTACCACTTGCTTATTTTGCTTCGCTCACTGCTTCCCAAGAAAACCACAATAAAAGCTCCAGCAGCACTTCCCCTCTCTCTCTGCCTATTCATCTCACTTTGGCATCTCCCCATGTGGTGTGCCCTGCCTCCTGTGCCTAGGGGAATGAGCAAAATAAAAAACTTCTTTCTTGGCGATCATTTGCGTGTCTGTGTGTCTTACTATAACTGCACAAGACAAACCCATGGTATACATCATTTCTAGAACAAATGGTGCAGCAGGCAAAATAGGTGGACACCATATGAAGATGGTGAGTCCTTAGACTGCTCTAGGCTTAGAAACTGGCCCCAGCAGACAGTGGCCACTGCCTGAGATGGCACCGTGGGTGTTGGCAGCTTACCGCTTTATGGCTATTGCATGTTCTGTTTTTTGTCAGCTATTACGGAATCCTCCCCAAGCTGCCCTGTAGAGTTCCACGAAGAATGCCAAGCTGTGGAGATTGCCGTATAGGTATAGATCACCATGTACAGTGCCAAGTGGCAGAGAGGGAGAACAGCAGAACTCTGGGCACATGACAAGCCTGTCCTACCCCTGCACTAAGAGACCAAACTCTAGCATGGCTCCTAGCAGAACGGCCATGTTCCTAAGGTATCCCAGCCCCCCTATTATGATGAATGCCTGCCTAAGAAAGCGCAACACTGACAGGAAAATTTACTATTTATTCTAGTCAGGTTTCCTGACCTCCCTTTCTTAGGACATTTACTAAAAAGGGCTCATAATTATAAATATGTACCTCTTGCAACTCAGAAGCATTTTTCTCAAAGACCTGAGAGCCATTCCTTTGAAATGTAAGTATTACGAAGGATAAGGCCCTAGTCTCCCAGTCTCTATGGGAAGATAGAAACCTAACTTAGATACCTGTCGGCTAGGGGACACAGCTGGCCTAATCACGTTTATATTGACCAATGCTTTGTAATTGTTTTTTAGGAGCATGGAAGTAATTTAATTTGGCAACATTGTTCAATGTATATGCTTAAATCACAAACATGTTCACAAGTGTACATATATTGTTTCCTGAATAACACACTGAAGAGTCAAAAGGGATATAAGTCCGGGTATGGTGGCGTGCCTGTAGTCCCAGCTACTGAGGAAGCTGAGGCAGGAGGATCGCTTGAGCCCAGTAGTTCGAGGGAACTATGATGACGTAACTGCACTCTAGCTGGGGCTAACCTTGTCTCAAAAAAAAAAAACAAAAACAAACAAACAAACAAAAACCTCACTGACTCCTCTCCGAGGAAGTAAATTTCCAACACCCTCAACTGCCATCATATTCGAAAGGGGAAGTAACCCTACAGGTTGAAGGGAACTTAGCACATTTCTCACTGATACCGCCAGGAGCAACACCATCTACCCTTAACAGCAACCCATTTCCTATTCCCCCTCCTCAGAGTCACCAGACTTTACCGATGGTGGGTTTTGATCATTTGCCTCATAATTTGCCTTTCTCAACTTCTTTCCATGGGATCTTTTAAAGCTCAGCACAACTTCCTTCTCAGTTCATCCACCCCTGTAAATCTGTTAGGAAGGGATCTACTCACGAATTGGGGTATCGAAATTCTTTATGCCCCCAACGAACTCTTCCCCAACTACTCCCCGTCATGTCTATGTCCTTCAGTGATTCGCCTGACTTCCTGGAGTTCTTCCTTCTTCAACCTAGCATTCATTCAACTAAGAACTTAAATCAACTGTTGGACAAAATTCCTTCCTTTGTGGGCAACAAACTCCACAGATACTGGACCTACATGAGATGCAGTTTTTCTTAAGGTAGAAACAGATCTTTCCATGTCCCTCATTAAGTTCCCCAGTATCATTTAAAACCAGAGGGGCTGGGAGAGACACCTAGTAATCCAAGATTTATTAGACAAAAAAAAACAAAAACCATTTCTAGTCTTTGCAACACTCCCATTCTGGCCATTACAAAGCCAAAAGGAAAAGGGCATTGGTTTGTACAAGATCTTAGATCTATCAATAAAATTGTCAAACACAGATTCCCTGATGCCTAACCATAATGCTACACTGTTTGTGATCCCTTTCAACACCCGATATTTCACTGGTCGTTGATTTATGTTCAGCTTTTTTCAGTATTCTCCTTAATAAAGATTTTCAGTACTTGTTTTTCTTTACCTGGGAAAACCAACAATATTTCTGGATTGTTTTATGCCACGATGATTTACTGAGGCCCCTACCTACTTCTCGTGTACAAATTTAAGGGACTTAAATTCCCAGGAAAGTCCACTGTACTCTAATATGTAAATGATCTTCTGTGTTCTGACAGTTATAACAGCGCTCTTTCTGAACAATGACTATCTTCTTAAGGCATTAGCAAAAAAGGACCATAAGGTAGCTACATACAAAGTTCAATTATGCCATCTATGTGTCCGATATCTGAGTCATGACATCGCAGCCTCAGGAAAAGCTATCCCCACAGATGGAGCTTCTACTATTCAACAGTTTCCTCTCCCAGAAACAAAAAGATAAAAGAAGATTTTTTGAGCCTTGTGGAAACTGTAGAATGTGAATACTAATTTATCTATGATTGCCTCACCCTTTTATGCCATAACAAGGGGATCACCTCTCCATCCAGTCATCTAGGCCCCCCTACCCAAGGATGCTTCTGAGTATGTTGAAAGCTCTCTATTTTCTCGTTTCATGTTTGTCCCTCCTGAAGCTGCGGGCTCGCTGCGGGCTCGCTGCGAGCTCAGTCGAAGACGGCTGCGGGTTCCAATAGAGGAGGATCATTTCTTTGTTCAAGAATATATGAGCGGCCAACTAAAAATATATAGAAAAAATTAGCCGGGCATGGTGGCGCATGCCTGTAGTCCCAGCTACTCAGGACGCTGAGGCAGGAGGATCGCTTGAGCCTGGGAGTTTGAGGTTGCTGTGAGCTAAACTGACACCACAGCACTCTAGCCTGGGCAACAAAGTGAGACTCTGTCTCAAAAATAATAATAATAATAACAAAAGAATATATGAGCTCTTGCACTCTGCTGCTAGAACCTCCCAACAGGGTCTCAAGGGCTCTCTATTTTCACCTCCTGCTCTTGGGCTTTCCAATTACTTTCTACATTTTTCTGTGTGGCAAGCCAGCTTCAAGAAGGTTCTTGGCACTCCAAAGCCCACAAGCACCCAGCACCCTCGAGCACCCTGCCTGCCACCAAAACAAGCAAGAGGAAGCTTAAGCACAGCCCAACGGACATTGAAGGAAGAGCCCAAGAGAAGATCGGTGCGGTTGTCAGCTAAACCTGCTCCTGCAAAAGTGGAAACAAAGCCAGAAAAGGCAACAGGGAAGAATAAATCTTCAAACAAAAAAGTGCAAAGGAAAGGGAAACCGGAGTATAGGACAAGCAGACCAAGTAGCTAACCCAGAAACTAAGCATAACGAAAATACTAAAAATGAGGAGTATCCAGCCTCTAATGAAGCAGTAGAGAAAGAAGGCAAGTCTATAGATTTCAATAAAACAGAGAAAATTAATAGAAAAAAATCACAGAAAAAATTAAGAGGAAGCAATTTTAAATTATAAAAATTTTTTTAAAAAAAGAACGCAAGTCTGATTAATATCACATACCCTGTCTTAACAGTGGTCCCTGTCTCTTTTCCTGTACCATCCAGAGGAATATGTTTATCAGCTACTGTATTTTGTAGATACACAAGTAACTCTAGAAATATTTTTGAGGAAGGAATCCCGCCTCATCTCATCTTTAAGTAAAAATTGTTTTAAAGGCAAAATCATTTGCTATTTGTTTATTTTGGGGGTACAACCAGAAAATTGTGGGGGTATTCAATTCTGGACGGATTTTACTGTCTTGGGTGCCAGCTTGACAAACCATAGGTGGGGGGTGGTATTTTTATATCTTTTAATACAAAGCTGTCCTGAATTCTTATCATTTTTTGTTGCCCGGCATCTGTGTTGAATATAAGTTGGACTTTCTCATAACTGAGGCTTCCAATTCTCAACCCTCAACCTCCTCGCCGTTCCTTAAGGTGGCCGATCCAGGTGTCTACCGTGTTTCCCTGAAAATAAGACAGGGTCTTATATTTATTTTTCCTCAAGAAGATACCCTAGGGCTTATTTTCAGGGGATGTGTTATTTTTTTTTTAAGTACGGTACAACAATCTACATTTCTTCAAATATAGTAAAGTCGTCTTTTTCTGGAACATCATCATAACTCTCCAAACCCCGAATTCCATCCTGAATTTCTTGTGACTCTATTTCCTTTAGAACCATTGGCCCCAATCTCTCATGTCGAGCAACACAGCTCTCATGGGGCAGATGAGAAGGGCTGCTCATCTTCTTTACCGCTCCGCGATGAAATGCATGAGTTGTGCATATACGCTGCGTAGCCACGCCCATGACTAGGTCTTATTTTCAGGGTAGGGCTTATATTGCGCAAATGCTTAGAAATCCTGCTAGGGCTTATTTTATGGGTAGGTCTTATTTTCGGGGAAACACGGTACCTAATACAACCTCCTCCTGAGGACCACCCCCCATGGGACAGCTGGATACAACCTACTTGACCCAATGATCCCCACTCCTACATGGAGTGAGTACACAGACAGGCCACCATGACCATCTCTCAGTCAGCCTCCACAGAACCCGTGTCTTCCTTGCTCTAAACCTATCAACTAAAACTCCCCACAAGGAACCTTCTCAGTAACGTCTCTGACCCCAGTGAAGGCTCTGGCCCACAGGTCCTCGCTCTCTCTCCCACTCTTGCTCCCCCTTTCCCGCTGGACCTTTGAGGTGTGCTGCCCTCTTCTCTCTGGGATCTGTAATTAATATACTGCATGAATTTTGCTGTGCTACCTCTTCTGGTTCTCACCTGACTGAAACATCGGAACCTACCTCTCCTCCCAGGCAAGCTCTCTTAGAGAGTAGCTAACTTCGTAGGAATAAACTGGACACAAGTCAGATGAGAGCCACAGGGGCATCTGCCAGCATAAACAAGTTTATGAGAAGGACACCTGGTCATAGGGCAGGCGCTTAGGCTTTGGGCTAGGGTGAAGAAGAATCCCATGAAAGCACACTGCAAACATCCACGACCACCTCCGCTGGAGCCCCTTCAGGGCAGGGCTGGACTTTATAGCCACTCTCTCTCTCAGGACCAAATTAGAGGAAAGGCCAAATTAGAGAAAATACAACTGGTGCAGCGAGCAAAGAGCAAAGTGTGTGGCCATAGTCATGGCCAGGAAGGGCGCATAAAATGTCTTTCGCCCACTCTCCGCTGTGCTTGCTCCATGTCTCTGCCACGTGACTAGCACCCTGTGCGGATGCAGCGCTGCTTGCTGGAACAGGCCCGCTGTACTGCTGTGCGCAGCTGCAAATGCCTCTGCCGCCTCTACCTGCGGCGTCCACCCTGAAGTGTCACTGTTGCCATTATCAGTGAAAGTCCTCCCGACGAGAGCAAAGAGACCCTGGGAGTCTGATCTAAGAATACACCACACTGTGGCCCCTGATTGACTAGATTAAAGACAAGATAAGATTAAAGACCAGACGCTCCTCCCTGCCTACCATTCAAGGAGAGCTAAAGTGCCTGAATCTGACTGCGAGGTTATTTCCTCTGCCCAAAATGAGGCTAAGGGGTATAGGGACAAGGGAACGAATTCCGCATCAAGGGAAGAGGAAGACTTTCCTCTGCAACCACTGAGATGGCGAGTCACACCCGGACGACGTGTCTGAACCCTGAAAAAGGGAATAATCTCGCAACAGGAAACCAATGGCACCACCAAAGGGGAAATATGGCCAAGACCTATGGTCACTTTGTCCCCCTGACCCAAATGAGGTCCATCAGGGCACCCTAGAGAGGGAGGTGGCTGCCTATGAAAGGGGCCCCTGGAAACCACTAATGGAGGTTGCTGCTCACAACTGGGGCTACTCCATACCCAGGAGCTTGTCAGGTAAACATCCAAAGACAGAGGCAAAAAAAAAAAAAAAAAATTAGCCACCTAGAAATATAAGACATTCTAAAGATTTTATTGTAAAAAGAAAAGTGGGGGCCAGGAGCGGTAGCTCACGCCTCTAATTCTAGCACTCTGGGAGGCCGAGGTGGATGGATCGTTTGAGTTCAGGAGTTTGAGACCAGCCTGAGCAAGAGCGAGATCCCGACTCTACTAAAAATAGAAAGAAATTAGCTGGACAACTAAAAATATATAGAAAAAATTAGCCGGGCATGGTCGCGCATGCCTGTAGTCCCAGCTACTCGGGAGGCTGAGACAGAAAGATTGCTTGAGCCCAGGAGTTTCGGGTTCCTGTGAGCTAGGCTGATGCCACGGCACTCTAGCCTGGGCAACAGAGCAAGACTCTGTCTCAAAAGAAAAAAAACGAAAGAAAGAAAGAAAAGGGGAGAAGGAGCTGGGACTAAATATCTTGCAAACGGGGCCATGCCAGGAAGAGGCTACTGCTTATAAACACCAGGTCCCTTCCTCCTACCCCCTTCCTCTTATTGACCAAAAAAGGAAACTAAGAACCTGGGCTTCAGGGCTTCAGGTAGCTGGAAAGCATAAAAGAAAAGAAAAACAAAATAAAACAAAACAAACACAAACGGAATAAAGGATTGTGGGTCACGTGACATCAAGACCAAATTAGAAAGAATTTATATTTACAATGATAAGGAAACCCTCATGTATTACTTGGCACATCAGCCACCTGAGACCCCCACCCCTCACAGAAGACCCGCATCGGCATAATACTGACCTATTACCTGGCGCATCAACTCACCTATTACCTGGCGGCGCATTAGCCACCTGATATCGAACCCCTCGGACCACCCCAACTTAATAAAAGTGGGAAAAATCAGGTAGACAGGGCTCAGAATTTGGTGGCGAGATTCCTCTGAGCCCGCTGGGTTTGACTCTCCGACTTTGACTTTCCGACTCTCCGTGAGCCGCTGGGTTTGTCCTCAGGACCACCCGCTGTAACACGTGCTGTAACGACAAAACAAAACCACACTAAACAGCAATTTGGAGTCACAGTTGTGCTATGAATATGTCTTAAACATTTTAAGTTACTTCTATTGCCATGTTCTCTTTAGCAAAATTGATTCCGAAAGAAAACACTCTTACTCTTGCCTCTCCCTGTCAAAACTGTGCATTCTGAAACGTCTTCAGTTGTGGTAGTCCAGTTTTCCTTATAATTTTGTGAATGCGCTGTGAAAGATTGGAAATTTGAGCATATACATGATATAGACGGTATACATGATATTAAATTGTGAATTAACAGCTTACGAACATTCAAAGACATTGGTATTTGAAATCCTCAACACTTCGGTCCGGCGCTCACCGGCCGCGAACCCTTGCCCACAGCCGGCACTCACAGTCCGCACGGTAGTTTGTGCTGTGCATTGACGACGGATCCGTTTTGCTCTTGTGTGATGAGGAAAGCTTTAAAGCACTGAAAGCTTGTTTTACTTTACAGGCAGCTTTATTTGTAATGTAAATCAGAATAGGTAACGTATACATATATGTTTTCGTTACGTTATTTTTGAATGTTCACAATTTTATTTTGATAAATGAAAAATTAGGCTTTTCTTTTCGAAGAAGACGCGGTCGCGGCTGCAGCGGAGCTGTGTTGTGCCCGCTCCTGCTCCTGACTCACTGCTGTTCGCTCTCGGCCAGGGACAAGTTGGTCAGGAAGCCGCGCCGCAACCATGGCTTTTAAAGATACCGGGAAAACACCCGTGGAGCGGAGGTCGCGATTCACCGGATTAGAATTACCCTAATCAGCCCCAACGTAAAGTCCTTGGAGAAGGTGTGTGCTGACTTGATTAGAGGCGCAAAAGCAAAAAACCTCAACGTGAAAGGACCAGTTTGGATGCCTACCAAGACTTTGAGAATCACTACAAGAAAAACTCCTTGTGGTGAAGGTTCTAAGACTTGGGACCGCTTCCAGATGAGAATCCACAAGCGACTTATTGACTTGCATAGTCCTTCTAAGATTGTTAAGCAGATTACTTCTATCAGTATTGAGCCAGGAGTGGAGGTTGAAGTCACTATTGCAGATGCTTAAATCAACTGTTTTAATAAATTGACTACCACTTGTTAAAAAAAGAAAAAAGAAAAATTAGAAAAGTCATATCACGGCTGTCAGCTAAAGTCGTTGTGTGCGTTCATCTGTGGCTATCGACTATAGTTGACGCTGGTCCCAAAGTGGTTAAGGAAAATTTGCCTCTAATATTTAAGCTGGAAAGTCATTGGAATAGCTGTTTAGTAAAGGATCACAAGTACATGCTTTCCAGATTTTCGTTATGGTATGTTAAGAATTGGAAACGAATTGAAATGTGTGTCAACTGATCCTCAAAGTAACCAATAAAATCTCAACTATGAAAGGAAAAACTAACAAAAATAAGTTTTAACAAGAAAATGGGGAAGTTGGAACCCTTGTGCACTGTTGGGGAGAATGTAAAATAGCGTAGCCATTATGGAAAACAGTATGGAGGGTCCTAAAAAAAAAAAACAGTCACAAAAGGACTCTTATGAAGTAGTCAAAATGATAGAAACAGTAGAAAAGAGGTTACCACAGGCTGGAAAAGGGAGGAAAGAGAATCAAAGTCTACTGGCTACAGGGTTGTTTCAAATTTGCAAGAAGAAAAAGTTGTGGGGATCTGTTGCACAAAAATATCAATATATTTAACACTACCGAACTGTACACTTAAAATGGTAAATATGATAAATTTAACGTTTTACGTTTTTTACTCCAGTAAAAAAAATCCTGCAGGGAGGAAAATAGAGAACACGGGCAGACTCTAGGGTCTTCACCACAGGCTCCAAGCTATGGTTCATTGCTGTGGAGAAGCTGCAATTTGCTGACAAGGCACCAGACCCTAAAATTCATGATTTACTGAGACTAAAACTAATAAGACTAAGACATGTCTACTCAAACTCTCTAAGACTAGGTTATACACAACTGGGGACTCACCGTATAGCCGAGAATCTTCTGAAAGTACTTAAACTATCCAATCCTAAATCTGTACCCCTTGCTTATCTTGCTTCGCCCATTGCTTCTGACAAAAACCATGATAAAGTCCGCGCCCGCAGTTCCCCTCTCTCTCTGCCTGCTCATCTCCCTTTGGCGTCTCTATCTGTGATGTGCTCTGCCTCCAGTGTCTAGGGGACTGTGAGCATAATAAAAAACTTCTTCCTCCTTGGCAATCGTTTGTGTGTCTTACTATACCTGCACAAAACACGCCCAGGGTACATTTCTAGAACTGGTGCAGTGAGCAGGGTATGTACGGGACACCAGACGGAGACAATGAGTCCTTAGACTGCTCTGAGCTCAGTAACTGGCCCCCGCCACTGCCTGAGAGGGCGCAGCCAATGTTGGTGGCGCAGTTGCTGCTTGATGACTACGGATTTCGTTGTCGGGTATTGCCATGATTTCCTAACCTAAAATTGGGGAGCTGGAAAAGCTGAGTCCTCCCGGAGCTGCACCAGAGAGTGCCGCATGTGGTGGCGCAGATGGTCCCAGGACAAACCTAGGGCGTACACTACCCCGGAGAGGTACAGGACGGCCAGAAAGGCAGACTATACTGCAAACTGTTCCAAGATGAGCGGACAGGGGTGTACGCCCCAAAAGGTTCCAAGATGGGAAAACTGGGGCGTACAGTACCACAGAGGGTTTGAAAATGAGAAGAGTGGGGCGTACGTACAGTGCTGCAAATATTTAGGTCATTAAATATGAAGTGTTCGATTTCTAATTAAAAGTTTAGTTTATTATATCTAAAACAAGAAGCAATACAATTAATCAAATATGCACCGAAACAATCGACACTGTGCTGCCATCTTAACGATAGATTGTTTATGCCAGCAGCAAAGAAGCCTGAAGAGCAAGTGGTGATGAAATCGCAAAAGGCGTTTTCCACAGTTTGTTGAGAATTGAATATTTTTCCTTGCAAGAAGCGGTCCAAAGCCTGGAAGAAGTGGTAGTCAGTTGGTGTAAGGTCTGGTGAATATGGTGCATGACAGAGTTTCTAAGCCCAGCTTCTGTAGTTTGAGCAGCGTTGTTTGTGCGACATATGGTCCAACGTTGTCTTGCAAGAGGATGGGCCTATTTCTATTGACCAATCCCAGCTGCTTAATCACAAGCATCCTCATCATTTTGTCCAATTGGTGGCAGTAGACATCCGCTGTAATGGACTGACCAGGTTTCATGACGCTATAGTGGATAATACCAGCGCTGGACCACCAAACAGACATCATTAACTTTTTTTTTTTGATGAATATTCCGTTTTGTGTTTCGGCACTCCATCTTTATCCAACCAATGTGCCAAATACTTGCGATTATCAAAAAAAAAGTCAATGTTTCATCACACATAACAATACACTGTAGAAATCGTTCGAATTTGTGTCGTGACAGCAAAGAAAGGCAAGCTTTAAGACGATTTCTCTTCTGACATTCGTTTAATTCATGCAGAACCCATCTATCAAGCTTCTTTACCTTGCCCATTTGTTTCCAAATGGTCCAATATTGTTGGAATAGTAATGTCAAGCCTTGCTGCTAATTCACGTGTAGGTTGAAATGGATTTGCTTCCACTACCGCTTTTGGCTCATCATTATCCATCTTGGTCTCAGGTCATCCACGTGGCTCATTTTCAAGATTAAAATCACCAGAATGGAACTTCTCAAACCACTGGCATACCTTGCATCCATTAGCCACATCCTTCCCAAATACTTCGTTGATATTTCCAGTTGTCTGCGCTGCATTGGTTCTGACAGAACTCATATTTGAAAGTGATTTGAATTTTTGACTTATCCATGGTTTCACAAAAATTGCTCTAAAAAAAATTTCAAAGATAATCACAAGCCAAAACTTGCGTTTGAAAGAATAACGATGTACCCTCACAATAACAGTGACTAATAGCTCCAAGACAAGAAGACCAGGGCATACGTTACACCAAAGAGTTCTGAGATGAAAAGGGCCTCAAGGCCACAAGTAGCCCTCCAGATCCCCAAGTGCAGCCTCTCGACGTGAATCCAAATGGCTGCGCTCAAGGATCCAGGAGGCCACGTATGGCCCCATGCCAGCTGGCTCCCTATCCGTGCACATGCGGTACTACAACCGGTTTGAAAACAAAACGATTGAGGTGTGGGGCACCCCCAAAAGTTCCATGACAAAAAGACTGGCGTGGGCGGTACTGGAAAGGGTTGCAAGAAGAGAAAAACGGAGCATGTGGTACTGCAAACGATTCCAAGACAAGAAGAGTAAGGAGTTTGGTACCCCAGAGAATTCCAAGACAAAAAAACTGGGACATATGGTGCTACAAAAATGATTTCAAGATGAAAAGACTAGGTGTGGGGTACCCCAAAGAGTTCCAAGACGAGACAACTGGGTTGTGCGGTACTGCAAATGATGCCAACACGAGAAGACTGGGGTGTGTGGTACTGGGAACAGTCCCCAGATGAAAAGAGTGAGGTTAACGGTACCACAAAGAGTCCAACATGAGTAGAGTGCAGCATAAGGTACGGCATACAACAGAGTGCCAAATAAGGTAACACAAACAGTTGCAAGATGCTTAGAGTGCCGCATGCAGATCCAAATCCCAGCTAGAGACTGCAGGGAAGCTCCACGCATTCTCCCACATGCCTTGCCCTGTGCTTTGCTTCCATCTGGATGTTCCTGAGACTTCGCTTTTGTAATAAAACAGTAAGTAATCTAGGAAGTAGACTGTTTCCCCAAGTTCTCAGAGCTGATCTAGCGAATTAACGAATGTGAGGGGGCAGTCGCTGAGTACCTTCGATGTATATCTAGTAGGTTACTGTGTTTCTCTGAAAATAAGACAGGGTCTTATATTTATTTTTCCTCAAGAAGACACCCTAGGGCTTATTTTCAGGGGATGTATTATTTTCCCCTCAAAGCTTCAGCTTGCAGCACGCACAGGATGGCTGGGACCTGACAGAGGGAACCGACCTTGTTGGAGCTGCCCGCACCTTTCCAGTCACCCCTGGGATAGTAGCTGTCACGATGAGGCAGATGGGAAGGGCTGTTATTCTTCTTTACCGCTCTGCGACGAAACGCATGGGTTGTGCAGATACGCTGCGTAGCCACGCCCATCACTAGGTCTTATTTTCAGGGTAGGGCTTATATTGCGCAAATGCTTAGAAATCCTGCTAGGGCTTATTTTATGGGTAGGTCTTATTTTCGGGGAAACATGGTAGGAGCACAGGTAACAAACCTGGACTTCTGATTGGCAAAGAAAGTGGGGGCAGTCTTGCGGGACCAGCCCTTGAATGTGGGGTCTGTGCTATCTCCAGGCAGATAGGGTCAGAACTGAGTTAATTTGTAGGACACCAGTTGATGTCCATAGAGAACTAGGGAATTGCTTGGTCTGGAAAAAACTACTCAGTTTGATGACAAAAGTGAAGTATTGAGAATATTGTGAGAATATAGAAAAAAACAGTTGGTATATCTTATCATACAAGCAGTGTCTGGCGCATAATAATATATTACTATAATTGTCTACCTCCAGTCCCCCCAAATTTCCTAGATTCCCTCTTTCCATTGTCCTTCTAGTTCCTATTTTCTTATTTGTAGGTACCACTCTGCTTTTTTTTTTTCTCAGCTCAACATAGATAACACCGGTCACATATACCATGGAAATTTTTTAGTGTGATCATTTCCCATTTCATCATCTCTGATCTAGGGAAGAAACCCATGAGTAAACCATTCTAGGTTGGCTGTACAATCGTACATGTATGTAAGTATGTAAATAATGTATGTAAGTGCCTAGCACAGTATCTGGCTCATAATAAGAGATCAATAAATGTGTGATATTATTGTTATGATCTTACATGATTAATCCTTTTATTAGGGTGTATTATGGAATAATTCATATAACCAATAAAAGACTTTGTTGAAATGTAGCAAATTCTTGGGCTTCTAGTTAATTTAATGATCAATGAGTCTAATCAGAGAGCTCCTTTGATGATATTAATATTTGTGGTTAGTTTTGAGAATATTTTGGATTCCTGTTTCATCTGAAGAGAAAACATCAGCTGACAGATACCACTGTGAGCAACAAAATACAGGTAATGGCTTCCTGCTGCTGCAGTAAAGCTACACTGTGCTCATTCCTTCCTTGATAAAGTGGGACATTCTGATCCTGTGATAATGTTCTACTAAAAGCGTTTATTTATTTTACATCAAATGATTCTTGTAGATGAGTTCACTTCTTGTGATGAATATCAGTACAACAAAACTAGGCTGCTTCTTATGATCTCACTGACCTGCTATAATCCAACTGGCTACAGAACTCATCAATTGTATGCCTCAGCAGGAAAGAACCCAGATTTTCCAAAGAAATTGTTTGGGCACTCTTTTAAGTTTGATTACTACATTGTTATATTTAATGATTGCTTGAGAAAAATATAAAAAGGAAGAAATAGTCACCCTATAGGAAAATACTGAAGAGCACCCAAACAATTGGAGTAGATTCCATTTATGATAGCTAAAAAACAGTCTTTTTTTTTTTTTAAATCAAGCCTTTATTTATGTCAGGCTGAAATAAATGACTGTGAATATCCTTGTAAATATTCTAATAAAAAGGTAAAATGGCTAGATACTCTTTAGTATCACTGTTTTTCCTCTCTTTTCATCTCTGTGTTTTAGGAGATATAATGCATTTCTGAGGAGGAAATCAGAAAACACTTTTATATAGTGTTTAGTATATTAAAATCCTTCCTATAAGACAAGCTATTTTTTAGAGATGGGGTCTCGCTATGTTGCATAGGCTGGTCTCAAACTCCTGGCCTGAAGGAGACCTTTCACTTCAACCTGCTGAGTAGCTGGGACTACAGGCTCCAGCCATCCTACCCAGCTAACACAAGCAGTTTTAAGTGTGTGCTGAAATTCATGAAGGGAAGACCATGGAGAAACACTATGTTTATACATTACATATCATTCCAGACCAAAGTGTCCGTCCCAGACAAGGAATAAAGAATTTATCTAGGGTCATTTTACCATCTTCTTAATTTTTCCCAACTTCTTGTTTAGTGCATCTAAAAAATTGTAATTAAGGATACATTTATGTATCTGTTTATGTTAATAATAATAAAATCACTCCAGAACTGAATACAGTTAATAAAACAAAAGTCCTTATGGGAAAGAATGACAAACATAAAGGTCATGTGTGATGTTACCAATACAATTGGGTGATACAGCAAATGATTTATATTAACATACCATTTTCAATATGCTAACTAAACAATTCACTTGACTAAGATGCTATTTCCTGAACTTGCTGGCGGTTTTGGAATCAACATCACCAACTCTTCTAAATGGTGAGTGGTATTGATAAGGAAAACCCCCATCTTATTACTTGGCACATCAGCCACCTGAGACTCCCACCCCTCACTAACCTATTACCTGGCGCATCAACTAATCTATTACCTGGAGCATCAGCATAATACTAAACTATTACCTGACACATCAACTAACCTATTATCTGGCGGTGCGTTAGCCACCAGAGACACCACACCTTGGACCACCGGAACTTAATAAAAGTGGGAAAAATTGGGTATGCGGGGCTCAGAATTCGGTGGTGAGAACCCTCTGAGCCCGCCAGCAAATAAACTTTGATTCTCTGACTCTCCGTGTGCCACTCTGTTTGTCCTCGGGACCACCCGCTGTAACACTTGCTGTAACATTTTGGTTCCTTGACCTGGAAAACCGACCACGCTGGCCCCTTGAAGCCACCGGTTCGGGGACCAGCGCAGCAACCAGCAGTATCTCAGTGACAGAAGCGAAACGGCACAAACCGCCACTTTGCGGAATATCTTCCCTGTTCGGGAGCTCCTGCCGGCTGCCGGGTCCCGAACTCTCCCGGACACGCCAGAGGGACAGACAAGCCAAATCAGGTCTGGAGGCATCGGACCAGGTAAGGTCCCGGGACCCGTCCGAGTCAGGCACATCAGAGGAAGGAAGAGGAGCTTGATCACCTCCTGAGTGCAGGGAATTCCCAGGGCGGGAATGTGTAACCTCTGCCTGTCTCAGTGAGCGAGTGAAGAGTGAGTGAAGAGTGACTGTTTGTGGTTCCACGGCTATGGCTACGGAACCTGAGTGGGTCATCACCTGCCCGGGTTCTGCGGCAGCATCGTAGGGTATAATGGTCATTCACTTCCCTAAAGGGAGCGACAGGCCCGGGGTTTATATCGGCACACTTTCACCAAGACGCGCCTAACTTCCCGAGAGGGACGCAGCCAGACGGACACCTCAGAGAACTCCTCCCCACTGCTTTGTCTGTTAAGCTGCGACACTGTTCAAGGGTCTAGGATGGGTAGCGCAGAATCTAAGCCTACAGTTCTTAAAATGCATGTTAAAGAACTTTAAGAAGGGTTTCACGGCGTCACACTAAGTCCCAGTAGATTTAGCGCCCCCTGTGAGCACCAAATGACCCACATTCCGGGTTGACTGGCCCGCAACAGGAACCTTAGACCTCCCCACCATGTGAGCAGTTTGGAGAACCAAGACTGGGACTTCTGGCCCCTGCCGACCAATTCCCTTAGATTCCTGGCTAGAGATTGCTCAGATCATGCCCCCTTGGGTCCGGTTCTGTGCTAATAAGGGACAGAGCAGGATTTTTGTGGCCCAAAGGACCAGAGACTCCAAACTGTCCAACCCATCTATCAGGAAGCTCCTGAAGAGGATACATCATCACCGCCCTACAATCCTACCGTGACACCTCCTGAAGTACCCCCGAATCCACCAGACACCCGGCCGCTGTCAGTCTCCCCGCTGCCAGTTCCGGACCAACCAGGTGCCGACGCTCCCACCATCCGCCAGCTACGGTCAGCTCAGGCCCCAACTTCAGCCCTCCAGATGCCCCTGCGTGAGGTGCCGGGTCCCGTGCAGGTTACGGACAATAGGTCCGTTCAGCCAGGTCAGCCAGTCCTGTGCTACCAGCCCTTCTCCACCACTGACCTTCTGAACTGGAAGCACCACACCCCACCATACTCCAAAAAACCTCAGGCCCTGGTTGACCTCCTGGAATCCATCTTTCAGACCCGACATCCCACTTGGGAAGACTGCCGCCAGCTCCTTCTGACCTTTTTTAACACGGAAGAACGACGGGGGATTGTAGCTGGGACCCAGAGGTGGCTCCAGGACCAGGCTCCAGCAGGGACCTTGGACATAGAGCAGTGGGCACAGAGAGCAGCACCCGACCCAACCCGGATTGGGATTTCAACTCCCTGAGCGGAGGAGAGGCACACGGAAGGTATCGGGAAGCTCTCCTCCACGGGGTCCGGGAGGGAGCCGGAAAACCAACCAACAAGAACAGAGTCGCTCTGATCACTGAGAAACCGGAGGAATCACTGAGCGAATTCTAGAGCGCCTTTGTGAGGCATACCGTGTCTACACACCCTTCGACCCAGAGGCTGCCAAAAATCAGCAGATGGTGAATGCCGCATTCCTTCCGCAGTCCCATACTGACATCCAACGGAAACTCCAGAAACTTGACGGGTTTGCAGGAATGAACATCACATAGCTGACAGAAGTGGCCCAGAAGGTCTATGTTAATCGAGACCGGACCGCTCAGATGGAGAATGACAAGAAAATGAAACAGGAGAGCGCAGTCCGCGGCCTGCGCGCCGGAGCCATGCTGAGGAGCTGCGCCAGCGCACCTGCAGGCGCTGGGGACCCTGCGCAGCCCGCGGGGAGGCGCATGCCCACCACTCTATGAGCCACGACCCGCGCTGAGGTCATTTTCTTCTGAGAAAGTCATTTATAAGGATTTTTCTATCCCCAATTGCAGCTGGAGCAAGGACGTAAGACTCCTCTTTGACCTGTTCATGAAGAAATGTGAAGATGGCTCCTGGAAATGTTTGCCTTTATATGAACATGGATCTATTCAAAGGATTCAAGACTTCAAAACATTTTTTCATGACCCAGAACTTACAAAAGAAAATCTAATGACACAGACCCGTCTCTTCACCAGCAGCTTTGAGGAGGGCCTGGGCTTTGAACATGCGATATTCTATAATGATGTTGAGAAAAGGATGGTTTGCTTGTTCTAAGGAGGTCTTTACCTGGAAGGAATGCCTGGACCTATCCCTCTTTGTTCTGTTGTTGTGATAAATAGCCAAGTTGATAAAGTTGAAGGAAGAAAAGTTTTAGTTTCCAGTATGTTCAAAGTGTTGATGAGAAGACCCTATACTCAGAGGCAACAGGCTTATTTATACAGCTGGATCCTGATAAAAAGTCTGACATAAAAGAGCTGCTGGTGAATTCCACGCCATTCTGTATAAGGCTGTCCCCCTCCGGAAGAAGCGGTTGTCTCCACTCCTACTCTGCTCACTCACTGCTGAATCCCCTGTAGGGAAAAGCCTGCAGACCTTCCTAAGCAGTCTTCTGAATACAGTTCTAGGAACTCAGTTTCTACCTTCTAAACTTTTCAGCACAGAAACAGTGAGAGTATCAGCAATTCTTTGTGTCTCCTTAGGACATGTGCCTGGTTCTCCTGAGATTTGAATGGGCTCCTTAAAGTTACACAAGCATGATGTCTGGTCCACTGCAGACTGGAAAAAAAATTTTTTTTAATAATTTTGTTTAATTTTTTTTTAAATTTCAGCATATTACAGGAGTACGGATGTTTAGGTTGCATATATTGCCTTTGCCCCACCGAGTCAGAGCTTCAAGCATGTCCATCCCCCAGAGAGTGCGCACCGCACCCATTAGGTGTGAAAATACCCATCCCCGACACTCCCCTCCCTGGAGAAAAAACTGTATTGAAACTTTTACTGCAAACTTGGAAATGCTAGAAAACCAAACGAAGGAATAAATACATAAGTGTATGTGCATATGCGTACACATTGTAAGTACAAAGCTAGTTTTGTTGTATCTAAGCAAACAAATCTTTTTGGTATGAAACCAAAAGTAAGAACCACAACCAGTTCCTGTAGGATTGGATACCTCACGTCTGTTGTCTGGGATTCTAGATATTAAACTACTGTACCATTTCGAAAGAAAAGAAAGAAAGAAAAGAAAGGAAGGAAGGAAGGAAGGAAGGAAGGAAGGAAGGAAGGAAGGAAAGAAAGAAAGAAAGAAAGAAAGAAAGAAAATGAAACAGAAAGCTGCTCTCTTGGCCGCTGCCCTTGGAATACCTGACCCAGCCAAGAGACCTGGCCCACAACCAGGAGGAGGACCCAGGAGACAAGGGACCCTGAAACCTGACCAGTGCGCCTATTGTAAAGAGGTTGGTCACTGGAAGCATGAATGTCCCAACAAAAGAAACCACCCACCACCAAACAGGAACCTGCCCAGGGTCTTCCAGCAGGAGCCAGAGACCCAAGACCTCATGGGTCTCACTGGTGTCGACTCACAATAGGATCAACCAGGTTCCCTGACTTTTGGCCCCTGGGAGCCTATGGTTGTAATGGAAGTGGGGGGCCAACCAATAACGTTCGTGGTGGACACTGGGGCAGAACACTCGGTGGCAACAACCCTGGTGGCTCCACTTACAAAGTGGGAAACCACCATTGTGTGAGCCATTGGACCTCGAGTAGCTCGACCCTTCTGCCAATCCTGAATATGCCAGATGGGGGAGTCACCAAATAAGACATGAATTCCTATACATACCGGACTGCCCCGTTCCCCTCCTAGGTCGAGATCTCCTGAGCAACTGGAAGCCCAGATCACCTTGCACCTGGAAGGGACGCGAACTTCACGCGCGGTACCCCAGAGACTCTCTTAATGGCAGTCGCCATGCCGGGGAATCGGAATGGAAGCTATACAGCGAGGCCAAAGAGAAACAGAACCCGCCTGACTTCTGGCAAGATTTTCCATCAGTATGGGTGGAGAAAAATCCACCCCACGTCCCCCCACATCTTGCACACCAACAAGCTGCCCTGGTGACTGAGATGAAACCAGGAACCCAACCGACCAGGAGAGGACAGTACCCCATCCCCAAGGAGGCTCGAGAGGGAATTCAGGAACACATTGATAGGCTCAAGTGGGAGGGGATTTTGGTGGAGTGCCCATCTGCATGGAACACTCCCCTCCTGCCAGTCAAAAAGACCTGCGATAACCTGCACTCGAATGTTTATAGCAGCACAATTCACAATTACAAAGACGTGGAAACAACCCAAGTGCCCATCAATACATGAGTGGATTAATAAAA
>VBSM01001562.1:46150033-46172711 GCA_008086735.1 Cheirogaleus medius | reverse complement strand
TTTTCCACTTAACTAGAGGTTTATTTATCATTATAAACTGCTAAAGAGAAAGTTGTATGAAAAAGTAAGGATATCATATCTATAGGAACTTTCTTGTAGGTTCAATGACCTAACTTTATGTTTTATTATTTTTCATACCATTAGGGACAATTTAGTCCTAATGAAAATTCAAACAAGCACATATGTAAAACTTGGCTTAGATTCTCCATCTTTATTAAGCTTCCAGGTTGCACACTTCCTTTCAAGGTCCTTCTCCATGAAGTCCTCTCCGTTTAATATTAACTCCACCTTTATTCCATACCCTGACTCACCCAAGTGTTCCTCAAAGCATTTTTGTAATGATTAAATTACATATGTTTATAGTGATCATTTTTGTTGAATATTAGTCTCTACTGTATCTGATTATGTAAAGTATTTGAAATATTTAAAATACTTGTTATAGTTACAAATACAAATTTGAAGTATTTCAAATATTAATATTTGAAATGAAGGAATTATTCCCAACTCGTTCAGTTACTATAGTAGGTGACTGGTTAACTATGGATTGATAGTGACATTTTTGTTTTTACATGAAAAAGAAAAACACAAAATGAGCACTTTGGAGAGTAATTTTGGATGCTGTTTTAAGCATATGTGAGATCTGCTTTGCTTCTGCATGATTCCGGAGGGAAGACTGTGATTGCTCTTTATTGATTTCTTAATGTGCTAATCTTTATGAAATGAATTACTTTCTTTGTTCCATCATGCTTGGAACTTTGTCATCTAGGGATTATCTTTTTGCCAGAGATATCAACAAGGCCTCCTGTTTTTGGTGTTCCAAGAATACCTACCTAACCCACTGGTGGGCCTGAGTGGAATTTTAAAACTCCATTCAAAGCAAAGTCCACTTGGGAACTTCCTGATCCCAACTGGATTGGCCTGGCTTTGAGCATAGCTCTATTATCAGGCCTGGTTAAATTCTGAAATCCTATATGTATATCAGCAATACTGAGATTACTGGTTTTAAAGACTTAAATAAGAACCCTCATTGCATATTTGAGTTACATGTGGATTCCCAAGACGACAGTAATTGGCAGTGTTGTCAAGAATAGAATAGTGAAAAATGTAACAGGCAGCAGGGTGGGGTGGTTCATGCCTGTAATTCCAGCACTAAGGAGGCCAAGGTGGGAGGATCACTTGGGGACAGGAGTTCAAGACCAGCCTGGGCAACATAGCAAGACCCTATCTGTACAAAAAATAAAAAATTAAGCTGGGCATTGTGGGGTGTACCTGTAGTCCCTGCTACTCGGGAGGCTGAGGTAGAGGCTTGCTTGAGCCCAGGAGTTTGAGGCTGCATTGAGCCATGATCATGCAACTACACTCCAACCAGAGCAACAGAGTGAGACTCTGTCTCCAAAAAAAAAAAAAGTAAAGGGTAATATAAATATATTTTTATTGTAACCTGAACATTTCCCAGTTGACTGTGGGTACAAATCAGGTAGTATTCAGAGTTGTAACTGAGGATTCATTGGGGCATCCCCACTGGCTGGTACATTGCCCACCGTGATTGTCCAATAAATATATCACAACTTCTTACTTGTAAACTGAATTAGAAGTGCCTTCTAGTGATAATATGTTGTGATTCTATAACATCCTTCTAAAAACATGCTGTTGAATACTCCATAGTTAAAAGTACAACACTTAGAACTATTTTTATTTCATAGCTATGATGGAATTTCTATTTTTAAAAATCAAAAGTAGCCTTTAGTCATCTTCATCATTCCTGTTTTCATCCTGCACTATCATGCCTTATTTCAGGAAGAAATATCCTGCAGTATATCCAACATATTTTGTTGTCCTACTGACTAATGAGCTTGTGTCCCCAACCATTTGCCAGGTTTAGTTTGTAAGAAGTATGACAAGGAGACAGCTATAAGATGATTGATTCTGTTCCTGGCTGAAAAGTCATCTGTTTCCCACTTATGGTTTGGGATAATTATACTATCTTTTGAACCCCGCCTTTTATTTTTTTATTTTTTATTTTTTTTGAGACAGAGTCTTACTTTGTTGCCCAGGCTAGGGTGAGTGCCGTGGCGTCAGCCTAGCTCACAGCAACCTCAAGCTCCTGGGCTCAAGCGATCCTTCTGCCTCAGCCTCCCGAGTAGCTGGGACTACAGGCATGCGCCACCATCCCCGGCTAATTTTTTCTATATATTTTTAGTTGGTCAATTAATTTCTTTCTATTTTTAGTAGAGACGGGGTCTCGCTCTTGGTCAGGCTGGTTTCGAACTCCTGACCTTGAGCTATCCACCCGCCTCGGCCTCCCAGAGTGCTAGGATTACAGGCGTGAGCCACCGCGCCCGGCCGAACCCCGCCTTTTAGATTAGAAAGTCCATTCTCAGATACATTTTTGAGAAAGTTAACACCATATAACAGCTTAGATGAGGTTATCTTACATCCAGTTGTAGTTTAGGCTTCACAACACCTTGAGCATCATGGATATCTATTAAATTGTGTTTGTGTAATGGGTGTGGGAAGTAACTGATTATTTTAATACAGAATTTGTAACTTTTTCTTTGAGAAATAAGCACTTGCTATTGGTTTATGGTAGGTAATACAAAATATGAAAGTTCTTTGTGTTAATTTAAATTGTAAGATTGTGAGTGATTTTTAACATTTTAATTTTTTAAAATAATTTTGGAATATTCTAATCTGTTTAATTTCTTAAGGAAGTTGCAATGTTACTTATAAATTAAGCCTATACAGTTGTTGGAGCAAAATATAGTTGCTTCTTCCAGAAAACTTGTCAGTGTTCTAATGATGGGGTCCTATTATCAGAATATTTCTCTACTGTTTTTAAAATACTCTAAAGGAAAAAAAGGAAGGAAGGTAGGCAGGCAGGAAGAAAGGAAAGAAGGAAGAAAAAAGGGGGGGAACTACATGAAAAGAAGGATTATAGAAATATAATCAAATAAAACTCGGCCTTAATAAGTCACAAAAGAGAAGCTTAATGAAAAAGGAAATAAACAGCAAACCAAGTTATTTGACAAGAATTTTCCACATAATATTTAATCATTCCCACAACAAACATGAAATAGGAATTATTATCACTATTTTAACCACGAGTAAATTGAAACTCAGAAAGTTAAATTAACTTGCTCAAGGTCACACAGAGAGGGAGAGACTGAGTAGGACTCCAACTTCAGGTGTAAATGATTTCAAAACAGCCCTATTCTGTGCAACTCAAATAAAGATGATTCAACTCAAGCTCAGGTCTAGTAGTAACTACCAATTTTGAAGGTTACATGCCTTACTTACATAGCATAACCCTCCATTTGAACCTGGTCTGTACATTTCTGCTCTGATTCATACATCTGGAAAACCATGGGGCAGTTTTTGCCACAAATCTGTTTGTATGAGTCAATGAGGAGCCTCCTGAGACAAAATTGGTCCTAAGGGGGGAAAGAGCAGGGATAAGATTTGTCCAATTGCAAAGTCTTGGTCCTCACAGTGGAAGACGGAGCCAAATACAACTAGTTCCGAGCAATACAAGGCAAGGCTTTATATATAAATACTGGAAGATTTTGGCACATGACAGCCCAACTTTCCTACCATATCTCTACCAGATACATGGGAGAGCAGCACCCCCACCAACTCACCACAGCCACAACCCTGCTCTGACCCTAGGAGAGCGCCTGCTATGGGTCATAGCAAGGTTCAGATCCTAGTGGAGAACAAGAGTGGTGCCTACAAGAAAGCCCACCCCACAGGCATGGAAAAAGAAGAGGAAGTAGTTGCTGGAGGAAGGTCAGAAATGGTAGTTCTCAGAGAAGACAGCCCAAAGTAGGAGAGAGAGAAAATGGCTCTTGGCCATGTTTTAATTAACCAGCTTGATGGTTAAGCAAATGTAAGCCACCCCCAATGACTGCATGAAATGGATCTGGGCTTCTGCTCCATTGGGAGTAGAAGCCAGTAATGCCCACAGGAAATACATGCACCTCATTTAATACTCATTGCAACCTAATGAGGTCTTAATATGCCACCTCCACTTTATAGATTTATTTTTAAAAAGAAAACTAAAGAAATGAGGCTCAAAAAGGATTAGGAACTTGCTAAACTGACAGCAAAATTAAGTAATACAGTGAGGGCATTACATCAGCAACACGGTGGCATAGAAAGTCCTAGATTATCCTTCTTCCCCCTCCCTGCAACATACCAATTCAGCAAAAATTCACTGAAAAATTCTCTTTATGAAAAGTCAGAAACTAATTGAAAGCTTCTGTACCCCCAGAGAATGTGACATCAGACTCACTGAAGCCAGTAGGGAGATTCGGGACATTCTCTCACGAGAGATCCTGCCTCCAGCCCAGCACCATATGATCAGGAAAAGACACGCTAGCTCCCAACTTTCACCAGAGGAGGGGAGGGCTGGTTCATGTGTCCAGCACCGGAGCTTTTGTGGGGGCTTCCCAGAGAATCAGCTTCTGTCTTGCCAGTCCTGGAGGTCTCATGGCCAGGTACGCTTTGGTTTAGCCACCCAGAAACAAACGGAGGCAGGGTCTCGGGCTGACAGCTGCCACTGATCCTTCCACCTGTGCAGCACAGAGTAAGTGGAAGAAAAATTCCAGTTCTCAGTTTCTCCCAGAGGAGGGAGAATTGGTCCATGTACCCAGCATCACAACTTCTCTCATATGTCCAAAAAACCATCACCTGTCTCACCAGTCTTAAAGTTCTAATGGATCAGATAACAGTTTGGCCATCCAGGGAAGAATGCAGGGAGACCTGGACTGATACACACCACTGAGCCTTACCTCGATGCACTCCATTTCAACAAACAACAACAGATTACACCTTTATTTGAAGTTCATATGGAATATTCTCCAAAAGAGATCATATCTTAGGTTACAAAATATGTGTTAAATTTAAGAGACTCAAAGTATCATACCAAATATCCTTTCTGGACACAAAGGAATGAAACTAGACATCAATAACAGAAGGAAAATCGGAAAATTCACAAATATGTGGTATTCACATTTTTAAATGTTTTCTCGTTAAAGAAAAATAGGAACAAGAAAACAGAAGAATATGTCACAGAGACTATATGTAGTCAGCAGAGCCTACAACAGCCTAAAATATTTACTATCTGGCCCTTGACAGAAAGTTTCCTGACCCCTATTAGATCTTTATGTCCAAACCTAGAAAGATTTCCAAGTAAAGTTATGGACTGGTATTATAATATTTATGTTTTTTTAAATTCTGAGATATATGTGTATACCTATATAAATAAATATAAGTATATACACACACTCTCACACACACATAAACACATGCTCAGACAAAAGACTGAACCAATAGCTGGTAAACTGCTGTTAACTGATTTCCTCTGGGGAGCAATGTGGGAACGGATTGGGTCAGGGTGGACACTCACTCTCTACAGATTTCTGTTTCGTTCTTATCTTCTGCAAAGAGAATATATTCATGTATTACTTTTATAATTTAAAATGAGTAAAAAGATAATAATACTTTGATGAAAGTTACTAGAGAATATATGGCAGATTAACTCTCTATATCCACCCTAATCTCTTTCTAATGTGCCCTCTTACATTGGAAAGAATGAAAGATTAAAAGAAAAAAATCCTAAATTTTTCAGACTTCCTCAAAGCTAGAATGCAACGGGGATGAGATTTCGGTTCCTCAGATCGGATTATGAGGTAGGAGCCCTGCTTTTTCGTTTCTACATTTCTGCTTTAAAAGTGGTCACAGAGGGGCCGGGTTTGATGGCTCACACCTTTAATCCAAGCACTCTGGGAGGCCACTGGCAGGAGGATTGCTTGAAGTCAGGAGTTTGAGACCAGACTGAGCAAGAGCAAGACTCTGTCTCTACGAAAAACAGGAAAATTAGTAGGGCTATGGTGGCACGTGCCTGTAGTCCCAGCTACTCAGAAGGCTGAGGCAGGAAGATTCAATTGAGCCTAGGAGTTTGTGGTTGCTGTGAGCTCTGCCACTGCACTCTACACAGGGCCACAGAGCAAGACTTTGCCTCAAAAAAAAAAGAATGGCACAGAGGGATGTGGTTTCTCTGAGGGAACAACAGCAGCATCCAGGCACTAGCTGTCACTGTGCAAAGAAGACTACCACAAGTGCGGCTGGTACTGGAGCTGGTAGTCGTGGAGGAGGCAGGTTTCTCTTCGTGGTGACTTCTTGACTGAATGAGTGATGGTATGATTTCATAGCCAACAACTACTGTGGCAGCTTCCCAATTCAGCAAATGGCTTCCTGACAACAGAACATACAGCAGCTTCCTTGGGGCCCTGATTCTGCAGTGTGGCTTTGAGATTCATTTCTTAACACTCAGCCTAGAATCTGTTTTTTCAGCCCTCCAAATTGTGATTACTTTTTTACTTAAACCAGCTTGAATAGATTCTTTCCTCTAAAAGTGAACCCCAATCAATACAGTAAACTATCTGAGTCCTGTAACAGAGGGCTATGAGGGTAAGGAAGGAATTTGAAGGAGGTCACATATATTCTTTCTATTAACAATTCTCACAGCAACATATCAAGTAGGATTCTCACTTTAGAGGAGAGAAAATAGGCTAAAGGAGATAAAGTCCCTGGGTCAGTGTCATATAATTATTAAATAGCAGAACTAGGACTTGAACCCATATCCATCAGAGTACAAAACCACGTTGCTCATACATATAAAAGCACATATGTCAGCTTGGCAATCATGATCCTGAGGCTCATTATGCAGGTGGTGGTGGCTGTGGTGGTTGTTGTTATCATTATCGCTTTAAGTGCAAATCCACATATGAATAATAACAGGTCAGGGGTCGCATGTTTGTACATTTAAGGGACCCAGGGGATTTCTCTTCAACTACACCATGGTTTTTAATCTTTTGGGGGGGGGGTCACAAACCTCATTAAGAATCTGATGAAACTACAGATCCTTTCTCCATAAAAAGTTCACACTCAATTTCAGAGAGTTTATGTACCCAAGTTAAAAATACATTCAATAAATATTACTCCTTTGAGCTTTACTGAGTCCTGAAATTGTAAGAGTCTGCATGATCTTAAAGCAGCTCTTTATGAATTTCATCCTTCCAAAGAATTGAGTCAAACAATCTCCCTAATGAACTTTTCTTAGCAGATTCATCTTTTCAAATCAATCCCAATTCTAGGCTTTCCTCAAGGTGTCAGAAGCCTTTATCTCTGTGTCATTCGCACTTATAAGGTTCTACCGAAGTTCAAATATGACAGAACATCTAGTCTCACACAGTATCTGCCATTATGCTTTTGCTTTTTGGGAAAATATCCCTTTGTGCCCGGTTAGTCCATGAATGCATTAGTGTGCATCCACTCATTTGAATGAAGCAACTTAGAGAATGTGGAAAATAATCACAGCTGTCTCAGTGTCTTAGAATAATGCATTATTCTCCAGGCCACATGAGCCTGGAGGTTAAAAACTGTCAAAAAAGATATAACCTAAAAGCATAGCCTCTATGCCATTCTTATCTGTGAGGGAGATCCAACCCTCCTTCAAATTCCTCCCAAACAGTGCCACTTATCTCTGGTGGGTGCCTCCAAGGTATCCTTCAAGCAACCTTCCATTTGCCTTACTCAGCATTTATATCTGGTGCCAGGGCCTCTGAAGCTACCAGAATGTTGCAAGGTGACTATCCTTCTTGCTTTCACTCTGTGAGTTCCTGTGTCCACTGCCTGCTCCAAAAGTATCCAATAAGAAAATTATCCTTCCATTGGATGGAAGTAAAAATACATAAAAGCAAGCTTACTACAGTCACTTCTGCCTTCCAAGAGATCACAGCACATGCACAATTCTCATCAAAGGGCAAAGAAATTTCTTTATTGCTTTCATCTACAAACAGACACTGGTGGAGGAGAAAGGAAAATGAAAACTGAAATTTCAAAAACACAGCTCCTCTGTGTTGCTAAAATGTGTGATACAGAGTATATGGTCCATTGTTTTTGCAGAGAGATTAATGAGACTTCAGCTATAAGACGAAAGGCCTGAAGAACTAAGAGAGAGTAGAGAATTTAAATTGGTGGCAACCCAGAAAATACAGATACTAGGTGTTTTGGTTTAGCTTTTCCCTAGAAGCAGTATCTAAGGAAGGGCTTGATACAGGCAGTTTGCTTGGGAGGTGTTGCCAAGGAAACAGAAGTGAGGGGGTGGGTAAAGCGAGAGAGAGGAAAGAAAGAGAAGTCCATGGAGGTTATATTTTTTTGGTTTTTGAATTTAATTTTGTTTTTTATTTGACAAATCATAATTGTACATATTCATGGGGTTCCTAGGTCAGTGTCATATAATTATTAAATAGCAGAACTAGGACTTGTTCCTAGTGTGTTTCGATAGGTATAGTGATAATGTATAGTGATCAGATCAGGGCAATTAGCATATTCATCATCTCAAAGATTTATCATTTCTTTGTGTTGTGAACATTCAATATCCTCCCTCTAGCTATTCAAACTATGTAATATATTACTGTTAACTACAGTCATCTTACAATGCTGTATGTTAATGAGGGGAGTACTAGTGCTGAGGACTCTCCAAGAATATGCTACAGAATTGTCCTGCTGGGAGACCAGGAAGCTGGGGTGTTTATCTACCTACTTATGTCCCTCCCTCAGTTGATGGTTGGTACTGGGGCATTAAACCCCCTGTCCTGGCCCTCAGGAAGCTCCCTGGTGTCCAAGAAAGCCCTCAGGCAGTGAGGGACTTCGGGCCTTGAGACTGAGGAATGGTCAATGTGCTCATAACTGGTCACCAAAATGGCAGGTGAGCTGAGAGTAGTCAGATTGCTCTGTGGTGAGATAGAAAGACTCTTCAGGAAAGGTTGAGCAATAGGGTGGTATGAGACCATTTCTGGGCTCTAAACACACAATCAAACCCGCCACACGTATGAATATCTTACATGAGGGTATGTTTGAGAGAAAGCAGGAGAAAGAATCTTGGGAAAATGCCTGAGTCCCAAATCTGGGCCCCTGGAGAAAAGGGCTGAGGGGAAGATGAGGGAGTCAGTGGGAGCAGGAGCCAGAGGTGTCCATGGCAACGGCCCACAGCAAGCTGAAAGAGCAGGGTGCTCCCAGTGAGGCTTCAAAGTAAGGTCTCCTGGTCCTTTTCATGTCCTGCAGAGGTTAATAGTAGAACAACTCTCCATTTTCACCTGATGTTTATTGCAGCTCCTTCTCCCAGGACTCAGAGCTGGCTGAGGGCAAGCTGAGTAGCAGACACCCACCATACTCCCCTCAGAGTCTTGCCTTCTCTTGCCCCCAACACTTGCCCTCTCACTGTCTTTGAACCAAACCCATGAATCTCAACTCTTTCTTCCCTTTATGTGATTCTTTTCCACAAGGCACCTCATTTAAAAAGACAAACCCCTGGCACACATCAACCTTCCAGATCATGCCCAAGCAAGTCTGAAGCCTGAAATGCACCTAGCTTAGGCTATCCGGCAGGGATCCCCGCTAGGAACCTGCTAAGCGTAGAGGGGATCAGCCCCCAGCGCAGTTGGCTAATTGCTGCCTCACAGAAATGTATCTGTGTGTCAGCAGTTCTGTCAGCACTCTCAGGGACAGACCCTGTGGTGAGCCAGAAAAAGCTGTTTTTCTGTCCATTGGAAAATATTTCTAAGACAAAGCCTGGTCCACTGAAGCATTAGCTAGGATTTTAGGTCATGGGCAAATTAATCACATTCCTTCACAGTGGGGCTCCACGGAGGGAAAGTGGGAGAGTTGCTAAGTGGATAACTGCAGTGCCTGAATAAACGCACCAAGATCACAGCAGGCAACAAATCCCAGATCCTGCCTGAAGATGGGGAAGGAGCTCCAAATATTCCATCATGCTTGGTTCTCAGAGTTTCCAGGCCTGGACTAGGCCAAAGTTTCCAACCATTTCACTCTCCTTAATACTGCTGTCTGAGTGCATACCAAGTCCTCTATAGACTTCCTAAAGTTTGGAGTATCTCATCCCACCTCAGCCCCCAGCCCTTCCCTCTCTGATTTTAGAGCCTATAGATGGGACCACCTTCTGCTGGTAAAACTCATTTTAACAGGGAAGGAAGGGCTGGGGAGCACGATGTTACAAAAAGGGGGTCCATTTTTAACTTCCATTCCTGTGAAAAAAATAAGTAAAATCCTTCTCTGAAAACACAGATCAGTGGTCCTACCAGAGAGAACAGAACAGGTGCTGCAGGAACAAACCAGCCACATTCCTGGAGTCAACAGGCAAAAGCCAACAGTCACCTGCAATTGTCCCTGACACATGAGACACAGAAAACTGTGGGGCACAGCAATGGAGAATGCATACTGGGTGCCACTAACTTCTCCTTTGGCCACACTGGTAAGGTACTATTGCCAACATCTTTCTAATTGAAAGCTTCTATCAGAATTCATAAAACATCATTTATATTTTATTATGTTAAAAAGTATTGGCCGGGTACAGTGGCTCACACTGGTAATCGTAGCACTCTGGAAGGCTGAGGTGGGAGGATCACTTGAGGTCAGGAGTTCAAGACCAGCCTGAGCAACAGTAAGACCCCATCTATAGAAAAAATAGAAAAATTAACCAGGTATGGTGGCTCACAGTCCCAGCTACTAGGGGGGTGGGGGGTCTGAAGCAGGAGGATCACTTGAGGCCAGGAGTTCTAGACCAGCCTGTAGTCCCAAAGTCCCAGCTACTGGGGAGGCGGGGGCAGAGTGGGGGTCAGTTAGGCAGAGGATTGCTTGAGCCCAGGAGTTTGAGGTTACAGTGAGCTATGATGCCGCCACTGCACTCTAGCCAGGGCAATAGAGTGAGATTCTATCTCAAAAATAAATAAGTAAATAAATAAAAGTATCCCTAAATCAGATGGGCTAAGTTATGCTTATAACAAACAACCCCAAAATGTCAGTTGCTTAAAACAACAAAGGTTTATTCTCGCTCTCACTACACATCCATCATACCTTGGCTGGAGGCTCTGCTCTGAGTTTACTCACTCCAGGACCCAGGGGAAGGAGAAGACACTCTGGAATATTGCCTGTCTCTCTGGCAGAGGAAAAGAGAAAACATGGGGTTATAGGCTGAATTCTGAAAGTTCAGAGAAAGAAGCATTATTTCACCTCCCTCCCGACAGAATCTCTTCACAGCAAACCAACCTTTCTCCTCTAGTGACTGTTACTATTACTATTTATGTTAGTGTCTTTCCAGCCCTTTAAAAGTAAATTCTCACTGTCTCCACTTCTCTGCCTCCTTCCCTCTAAGGAATCCCCAAATCAATTGGTCTGGCTTTCTCCTCAACCATCCATCCAATTGTAGATGCTTTTGTTAAAGTCACCAAAGACTTTCTTGCTGTTTAAACCAAGGAATACTCTTCCCATTCTACACCACTGGTCATCTCTGAAGCACTGCAGCCAAATGGCCATGCCCTTCTTTAAATCTTTTTGTTTAGCATAAGGACACTGGAGTATTTAAAAATAACCGTAATATTTGTACCCCCATAATATGCTGAAATAAAAAAATAAAAATAAATAAATAAATGAATATAAATAAATAAATAATAAAAAAATAAAGATAAAAATCCAGATATCATATGATTGAACCCATAAATTCTTCAGTATGTACTGCTAACTAACAAAAATTTTTAAAATATAACCATCTTTCCATGAACACACCTGACAAAATCACCAAGGGATCCTTTATTTTCCTCATCTAATACCCAGTGTATATTAAAATTTCCCTGATTATCTCAAAGGCAATCAGGATTCAACCGAAGTCTATACATTTCATCTGGCTACGAAGTCTCTTAAATCTCTTTTATAAGAGTCCCTTGTCTCTCCTTTCATCCTCATACCATAGATTTGTTGGAGAATCATTTATCCTTTAGAATGTCACACATTTTGGACGTGGCTGGTTGCTTTCTCATAATGTCATTTAACCTTTCTTCCATCCCCTGTGTTTCCTGTAAAATGGTAGTTAGATTTAGAGACTTGATTAGATTTGGTTCGCTTTACTTTAGGCAAGAATGCTTCATAGGTGACGCTGTGCGCTTTCTATTATATCACATCAATAGGCACAGACTGGTTGGCCCACTTTTAGAGATGCTAAGATCGATCAGTGGGTTCAGGTTTTAACAGCCTAATTCCTTATTTGTGAAGTACCACATCAACCTTTAATCTAATTATTTTAACATTCACTGAAGGTCACTGCCTAGATCCATTATGTCTTTAGAGGCTGCAAAATGGTGATTTTCTAATCCTATCATTTTTTTTCTTACAATTATTAGCTGGACTTTATATGTAAAGAAAAAATTTCCTTTGTTAATTATTAGCCTATCCTGTAATGCAGTGTGTGTAGAAAATACAGAAAAAATGCTTATTTTCTTATTTTCAGGGTGATGAGAGTAAATGAGTAACAGTGTTCTAACAACCTCCAAATGGTGATCAGTTTTTCCTTAAGTGTCATTATGAACTTACTGATTTTTAATATATTTGATGGGCTGCAGTCACTATTTATCATGATTTCTGTCCCAAATGCTTCTTCAGAGACCAGTGAGAGGCTCTTAAAGATGGCTCTTTTATCCTTTTGACTAAATCCATAACTTCTTTGTTTTCCAGCACACGAGGTACCAACCTCACACAGATATTGTACATTACTGTTATTTTTCCAAAGAGCTCTGGAAGCTTCTTGAAGAAAATGGCTATTCAGAGACTATAATCTGCGTACTACTGGTGCTCACTGATACTGGTTTTTTGTTACTTCTAGGTATTTTGGAGAACAGAGCTAGAATGTACATTTTTAAGAGAGAAAAATAATTTTGAGTTCATTCTTGTATTTCCAAACCAAATTTAAGATTACAATGTTTTAACTTACCTTCCTTGATTTCTATACATTATTTCTTTGCTCTTGTACCAAATATCTTTATTCTGAATATTAACATGAGTTTTAATTTCATTTTACTTTTAATATATCTATAATAGTTTCCAAATAACAATGCCAATATTTCTATTAACAATAAATAACTCACTGCAGTTTAAAATTTCCTTACACTTCCTTTGTCTTTAAATTATATCACACAAGGATGAGCAGGCAAAATACTGGCTTTTGGTTTTTGTTTTTTTGAGACAGAATCTTGCTCTGTTGCCTGGGCAACAATGGCATCATCACAGCTCCCTGCAACTTCAAACTCCCAGGTTCAAGTGATTCTCTCGCCTACGCCTCCTGAGTAGCTGGGAACACAGGCAGGTGCCACTAAATCCAGCCAATTTTTTTCACTTTTTGTAGAGACAGGGTCTCAATATATTGCCCAGGCTCATCTCAAACTCCTGGCCTCAAACTATTCTCCTGTCTCGGCTTCCCAAAGTGCTGGGATTACAGGCATAACCCACACAACCAGCTAAAATATTATATTTTAAAGTCACTTCAAGTAATTTTTTTCTCTGTGTGGATATGCTACCAACTTGATATACAGTTAGATTCATAAGTTTCAGTTTGCTTTTAATTTTGAAGGATTGCTTTCTTCATTTCAGTTCTGTGTTTTTAATTATGTAAAACAAATATGGTTTCAAAGGCAAAATTATATATCAAGGTACATTTTAGAAGTAATTAAAAGATAGGAATAGCTCTCATCCCTGTCTTTTCCACCCTGTATCCCAGCCCATCTACAGACAACCATTTTAATGTAAGTATATACAGATGAGGGTGTGCACGTCTTTATATACACATACACATATTCACATATGTAAATATACATACACCCTGTCTTACTCAGATGGTAGCTTACTACAACACAGTTCTGGACCCATCTTTTTTTCCTAAATATATCTTGGTGCTCACTCTACATCAGTATATAGAGATATTTATTTCTTCCTTGTGTGGATGTATCCACAATCTTTTTGATTTAGGTAAGTCTCTCGTGTCTCTTATATATAGCATAGAGTTGAATTAGCTTGGTTTTTATTGTCACAGAAAGACTTATAATTTTAGAATGTGGTTACCAATTCTATGCCATATATATGTGTGGAATATCTGTGAATGGCCATCATAGAAAATGTTTCCTTCCACTTAAATGAATTCACAGTTTGGGTAAGCAGTGCAGAATTCTGGGAAAGCAGTAATCTTACCTTTTGTGTGTTGTACAAATCATCTACGACACTGTGGCTGCACAATAAGATGTCTGTGATACCAACACTCTCAGGACACTACCAAACAATTTCCAAAGTCCAATGAGAATCAACCTCGGCTGAGATAAATACACATTGTCTGAGAGCTGTCTCTTCCATTTTATGGCACTTTCACAGCTTAACTAAAAACAGTATAACGCCAAAACAGAGTAGGCCAATAAAAAAAATCCTCCTTGTCATGTGAATGGTGACCTCACTCAGATTCCATTCTGGTAATGATGTCCGTCTGAAAGATTCAAAGTCAATTATTAGTCATTCGTCACACTGACCATCACAGGTTGGGGGGAATGTCATTGAAGATGTTTTCGCCATTCAAAAACTTCACACAGAGCCACTAAATCTATTCCTACTCTGTGTTGTGTTACACTGGTTACATCACCAGCAAATAGGAGTGGAAGTCAGAAAATGGTGAGCCAAGATTTCAGCACCAGGCAGAGCTGCACTTTCCTGAATCTACATCCTACTGAGCATTGAACAATGACATAATCAGCTCGGAACTTGGGTACAGGCTACAATTATATAATCCTTCTCAAATCCCCAAAACACAACATCCAGAGATTACAAGTTCTTACCTGATGTTCTCTTCAAATAAAAGGCCATTCCTTTTGTACTCCAGTCTCATGAACTCCACCGATTTTCCTTTAGGCCTTGCCTTCTCCATCACTTTCCAGCTGAAATCCTCCTAAATAATGAATTCATCAGACAAAGAGTTTAGGAAAATAATACAGATTGCCAGCTGATGAGCTATAAAAAGGATTGTCACCGGGCGTCGTGGCTCATGCCTGTAATTCTAGCACGTTGGTAGGCTGAGGTGGGAGAACTGCTTAAGGTCAGGAGTTTGAGACCAGCCTGAGCAACATAGTGAGATCGCATCTTTACAAAAAATACAAAAATTAGCTGAGTGTGGTGGTGCATGCCTGTAGACCCAGCTACTCAGGAGGCTGAGGCAGGAGAATCACTTGAGACCAAGGGTTTGAAGTTACAGTGAGCTATAATCATGCCACTGCACTCATGCCCAGGCAACAAAATGAGGCCCTGTCTGTGCGGAAAAAAAAAACAACAACAACAAAAAACGATTGTCCATGCTTCTTTCTACTCAAAGGACAAATAAGATTTTCTCTAGCTTGTTTCCCTTTGTGGTTACCCTATAATGTTAGCCATTATGAACCGAGTAATCACTATATGCCAAGGACAGTATTAGGCAAGTCAACTTAAGTGCTTTCTTTCATTCTGTCCTTATATCAACTCTGTCAAGTAGAGTTTTCAGTCAGTTAAGTTTTTTATTTGTTCCAAAAACAAAGTTACCCAGGTTACCACATATATTGAGACTTTATTGTAATGATAACTTGAATAATGAAGTTGTCATTATTTTTCAAGGAATTTAACATGTTATGGTGTATGTGAGTCACAGTTTGATTTGGCAACATATAGTAAGAAACTCAAAGTAATAGTGACCTACACACATAAGGGCTTACATCTCTCAAGAAACCAGAAGTTTGGAAGAAGTTTGCTAGCATTACTTTAGTGCCTCAAGAATTTCAGACTTTTTGTAACTTCTCCCGTAAACTTGTCCTTTCCTTATAGTTCCAAAAGAGCTACTGAAGCTACAGGCATCTTGTCAACCTTCCAAGCCATATCTCAAAAGTCACACCAGCTTTCCTTGAAGTTCTAGCCAATGATTTCTACTTAAATCTCAAGTGTCCATTCTCAGATTCAGTGGAAGCTAGGAAATGTGGTGTTTTGTCTGAGTACATTGCTATCCTAAATAAAATTGTGGTTCTGATGATAAGAAAAAAGGAAATGCATTATGAGGTGGCAGCGGTGGTCTCTGCCACAAGGTGAATAGGTGGTTACAGCACTTTATCAATAGAAAGTATAACCAGAAAGTATCTTGGGCAATTCATGACAAGTAATATTAATAACATAAACATTTACTAAGACTTTATTTTTTATGTGCTTTACATATACCATCTTACTGAAACACCTCAAAATGACACTATTGTGTAGGTAATATCATTCTCCCCATTCTTTGGATAAAAAACTCGGGCTTGAAGAATTTCAGAAACATGATTAAGGTCACTCAGTCAGTTAGTGCTGGGGCAAATGGGATTAAAACCCATATCCTAAAACTCAAGATTTTGAAGTCAGTATATTCTGTTTCCCTTCTCCCTCTGAAACAAGAGAATAATCACAAAATTGAAAATTGAAGAGCTTCTGTTGCAGAGAGGAAAGACCTCCTCGAAAACGTGTGGTCAGTGACTTTCTCAGGACCGTACCCATTATCTCAAAGAGCAGCGGTACTTAATCAGTCTGACTCTGCTTTTTCTCCCAGCCAGTAATTTCTTCAGTGCCATTTCCATTTTCTGTTTTGGCCAGGAGTGCCCTGCTCTTTGCATTTATCACCCTTATGTGTACTGGTCCCATAATAATTTTGGAGGTTTTTTCCCAGGTAAATTTCCAAAGGTGACATTTATTGCAACTTTTTGATAGCTGGAATGACAGGAAAGGAAATAAAATATCAAGTATGCTTTTCATTATGCTTTAAAGGGCCATAAATTTGTATTCATCAGAGAGGACTTGTGGACTCTAGCTGAAGCTATAAACTTGCAACTCTGTTGCTATCTGACTCCAGAGTATGCAAGAGAAGCTTTCATTTTTCCATTTCAAGAGAAATTTTCATTTTTCCATTTCAATACGCTTTATAATTCAACAAAAATTTCTCCTCACTTTGCTTCCTGGATTTCATAAAACTTAAATGGAAAGTATTAAATAACTTAATAGCAGTGCAATGCCAAGTAGCAAGCTTGGCATGACATTTTTAAAATATAGAGTCTCATATTAAATATGTCTCATTATTATAATTATGCTGCTACAAGTGCAATGGATAACACATCACATCATTATTTAATTTTATGGAAAATCTTGCTAAATTGTTTGTTGACAGATAATACCAGATTTTGTTTCTATTTTGCCTAAATTGCAGCCTGTGCTAGAGTTCTGTATTTCACTTTAATATTTCTTAAAATGTACTTATCCTTTAGGATCCAACTTGATAGTACTTTATTTCAGTATAACATCACCAGTAATTGCTTGGAAGGCAGGTTCAACAGCACTGAAACTTCAGTGTTCTACGGTGGCAATAAAGTTGTCACTTTTTAAGATGCCTTAAAGAACTCTGTAGAGTATGATATTATACAGTCATTAAAAGCATGTTTTTGAATAATATGTAATGACATGGAAAAATGCTCATGGTGTAAGTAAAAGGAGTAGGTTATAAAACTCTATGTATGGCCTAATCTCACGTAGATATTTTGAAAATACAGAAAAATGCCAAAATGTCAAGACTGGTTTCACTAAATGGTAGGGTTAAGGATGACTTTAATTGCCATTTTATGCTTTCTCGTATTTTCTAAATATTCTATAATAAGCATGCAACTTTTTAAATTTAACAGTTATTATGTTAAAGCCAGGCACAGTGACTCACATCTGTAATCCTAGCACTTTGGGAGGCCAAGGCAGGAGGATCATTTGAAGCCAGGAGTTTGAGGCCAGGCTAAGCAACATAGCAAGACTCTCATCTCTACAAAAAATTAGCTGGGTGTGGTGACGCAAACCTCTAGTCCTAACTACTCAGGAGACAGAGGTGGGAGAATTACTTGAGCCCAAGAGTTTGAAGTTGCAGTGAGCTATGATGATGCCATTGCACTGTAGCCTGGGAAACAGGGGGAGATTCTGTCTCAAAAAAAAAAAAGAAGAAAAAAGGAAGGAAGGAGGGAGGGAGGGAAGGAAGAAGAGAAGAGAAGAGAAGAGAAGAGAAGAGAAGAGAAGAGAAGAGAAGAGAAGAGAAGAGAAGAGAAGAGAAGAAAAAGAAAAAAGAAAATTTTAAAAGTTACCTTGAATGGGTGAGGGGAAGGTGCTATGGCATGACACTGACTGTAGAGCAATACAGTCTAAACAAGCTGCCAATATCTCATTCCATGGACAGTTTCATTCCAAACATACCAAGCATCTTCAAAGCCTGGGTAAACATAATGGCCTGGGCTCCTTTCTAGCCTCCTCCTTCTAGGAATGTCACTCCAGGCAAATCAGGCTATCCTGTCAAGACCTGCTTGTACTGTCCTTTCTATTAACATTGCCACCATTAGGTTGGCTCCCTCAACCCTCACACTGCCCCTCATCAGGATGGCTGGCTAGCCTTGGGTCCTTCCTTTGTCTAACCCATCAGTTGAAACCTTCTTTTAAAAATTCAGGGAAATAGTTGTCTAATGTGCATAAAGTTTCATATTTGCATAGTAAAAAAAGTTCTGGAGATCTGTTTCATGACAATGTGAAAATTAAATTACTAAACTGTACACTTAATAATGATTAAGATGAGCTGGGCACAACTTCCTTTGTCCAGTTATAAACTTCTCCATGATTTATTGCCTTTTGTTAAAATGGTAAATAAGCTTCTAGGCCTAACCACTTCTTTTTTGTATTTTCAATTCTTTCCTGTGAAGCCCCTGCGTGTGTGTGAAATAAACCTTTTCTCCTGTACTCTATTTTTGTCAGTTTAATTTGCAAGCCCCAGCTTCAGAACTTAGTAGAGGAAAAGTTTTTCCTTCCCTACCTTGACAGTCCCTGTGTACCACGGCAGTGATGTACCTGTATGCTGACAACTGGGGCAGATCAATTTTTAGTACCTAGTCTCAATATGACCAAATTATTTTCAGTAATATCATGAAATGAAACAAAAAGAACAGATGGTGAGAATTTTTTTACTGAACTTCAGATATATAATTATACCAGGAAACAAATTTAAAATAAACAATATGTATTCCAAAAAACAAAAAATGAAAAATTATTTCTTCAACAGTTTTTATGTCTAACTAACAATTTGACCATAGATCCCTTCATTACAATCTGATATAATAATATTTTATTTCAAATAATTGCCCAGCAACTAACAACAATTTTAATAAAACTGAAATATCAACAGAAGGTACAATTTAGGCAACTACTAAATCACATCATTGTTGTAATGCTTTTACTTCTTGATTAATCTACAGTTTTAAAGCAGACCATTTTTTAAATGATTTTTAATTTTAAAAGTAGCATCCAAATTCAGTAAAAATGAGTTCAACTATGGACGAACAAAAAATAGTAGACATGGCAGCTTTCCCTTTGTCTCACTGTTTTAAATTTTTAAAAAACTCCAAGTGGTAGCATAGAATAAAGAAGTTGAAATGACTTAAGTTCTGTTTCTTTGCCATGAGTGTGCTATCATTATGCATCTCAAATTTCTTGTTTAAATTCAGGTACGCGTAGCATCACAGTGGGAAAACACAAACTGCACCAATGATTTGGAACCATTATCAACTTAATTTCAAAAGAAAGCACAGCTGGGTCCACATATGGCAGCGGGAAAACTTAATTTATAACTGGGAGTTTTCTCAATTATCTTCTATGTAAAATACATTGTCTATTAAAGATAAGTAACAAAAATTAAAATAAGAATAATTAACTTTTATGTAAAATATATTTATTTAAAAGTAAATTATACATATATAATTAAAACTCATAGTAATCACAACAATTGTTTAGAAGTGAAACCAACAAAAGATTTTTTGAGGGGAGGAGTATTTCATCACTGATCCTGTTTAGGATTTGCACATGTTGATAACAAAGAGCAGAAGGGCTTTAGTTGGTTTTATAATTGTTTTTAAATTCCCTACAGACAGTATACCCCTTATTGCCTACCCCTGGGTAGGTTGCTCCCTAATACACCTCCTTTTGGCACACCACTGTTCCATAGTTAAGCTCATTAAAGTTGGTTTTGTTAATTTCATTATACTTTATAATGCATTCAGGTTTTACTAGGGAAATGTTGAGGATTCAATTTTTTTAATGAACAAATCTAAAATTCTATATGTAATAAAAATGATCACCCAGTGACTTATCTTTCTGTGTATTCAATTTTCTGAAATTGAGGAAATTCAACAGGAAAAGAATTAGAAAGGGGCACAAGGGTTGACAATGCAAACTACTGGCGGATCCAGATGGATGGTGTCACAAGTGAGGGGGGAGGGGAGAAGGTGTGGAGCTGGGAAACAATGCCCTGCCCAAAGGGGGCAGGTGGTACAGGAGCAGCCATTACTCAGCCACCCCCAACTGAATCCTTGCTGGGATGAGGGCCAGTGTACCCAGATCTGCTAATTTTTTCATGAGAAGCCAATAATCTAGATGGCTATTTAAGATTTCCTGATTTTTAAATGTTGGAAATTAATTCAGACTCTAGAAAACACTGCAGTACAAACAAAACACATCCACAGCTGCATCGCGCCCCCAGGCTACCAATTTTCTAATGAAAAATGCAAAAGTAGCAGCTGAACGAGCTTAAAGAGAGGTTAAGAGAACATGCTTCATTCTCTGATCTTTTTCCTTTCCGAAAATGTGGCCTCTTGGAAAAATCCATATACACTTACATCATATCAATAATTATCTGCAGTTTAAGGAGAAAAGTAGCATAATTAGGGTAGGTAGTTGGAAAAGGCCTAAACTCCCAGAGCAGTCCTTTTTCTTGAGTTAGGGCCAAGGATAGTGTCACCCAGATGATGTACAACAGATTCACTTAATGACTGGCAAACCACATTTCCTTTTCCAGTGCAATAACTTAAAAGATTATTTACCTCCCTTATTACAAAGAGAGGAAATACGTCTTCCTAGACTCAGAGCAGCTGCGACCAGCTCTCCCAGAAAAATCATTAAACCAAGAGGATTCAGACAAAGCACAGAGCCCCCGCAGCCTTTGGTCACGCGTTGCCCCACAGCCGCCGCAGGCACCGGCACCGGCACCTACGGAGAGGTGAGTGTTTGCTTTGCCCCCCCAAAGCCCACACACCCCCTTCTCCCACTCATGCATCTGAGCCTGTAGACCGTAGTTAAGAAAACCAACTTAATTCCTCGTATCTAGATTTCATATGAATTGGCATTTAGCATATTAAAAGTGAAGGTTTATTTAAATTAGAGATAAAATAAAAGCTGTTCCCCACATTTCCACAGGTAATTAGAGCTTCTGGTATCTTAATGGAAAAGATGTGCACTGCTCTGCATAGTCAGTGCTTAAAAAAAAAAAAAGATGTGGAGTGTGGAGCTAAATCCTAACAGACTTTCCCCTAAGTATCCTCAAGGCTCAGTTCCTACTTGGGGCAGTACAAAATGAGAAGCAAGCATTTGGAGAAGGCTTTGTCCTCAGGGGCCTTTAAGAATTCTCCAGTTTAAGTGGCATGAAAACCCCCCCAGTTCGGCCAGGTTGCCATGGCTCCTCACTGTGACCCCCAGGGCCACTGAGTCTGCAACTGTGAATCCATTTCAGTCCCTGGGAAAAGCTTTGCCTGGTTCAGGCCTCACATTCTACCAAATAAAGGCCCCAAAGTCTAATCTCTAACCCTGCCTGCCTTGAAGAAACAAGCCTAAGGACACTTACACAATGAGAGTCATCACCCTGCCTGACAAGAGGAAAAATTTTAAAAGAAGTGAGTCTTTTTGTTTTTCACAAACCAGCTTCTTTGTAAGAAAATGTTCATTTGTATATCTATTTTCCAGTGCTTATGCTCTGGACTAGATTTTTGTTTTGTTTTGTTTTGTTTTTAAGGAACAACAACAAAAAAATTAGAAATGATTATTGACAAAAATTAATGACCCAATTATATTCTCCCCAATGTCTACTTCTGAAATTTCTTTTTCTGGTGGGGTTGAGGTTGGGGGAGAGGATGACTGACTTAAGGTCACCCAACCCATTCTCATTAATAGTGCTTCATTAGATTAATACAAATCTTCCCTTTTACAATGTAATATTTTCAAAAGAACAAATCTCTAACAGTGAAATTTTAAACACCAGTGGAGAAAAACTATTATTATGGAATGGGAGAGCCTGGTCCTTAAAATAATATGATAGAGGCACTGTGTTATCTTCCCCTCTGAGCACAGTTGGCCCTACACACATACATACCCTTGTGGAGAATGCTTTGCAATACTAACCATAACAGGCTTCAGAGAATTTACAAATGATTTAGAAAATAGTGAAACTGTCCTGAAATCCTTTTATCTGGTAGAAGTTATTGTTATCCCTTCTTCTCATTCACTCAATTCTGAAAACATCTCTTCCAATGAGGAAATGGATAGCCTAATGGTTAAGCCTCTTAGTTTAAGAGAATGGCCTTTGGAGTTAGAATGTCTGGGACCAAATTCCAATTCTTCCACTTACAGTAGAGGCTCTCTTAACAGATCTCCAGTTAACTGGCTAAGCAACTTAACCAATGCACCAAACAGCCTGGTTGATGTCTAGTACACTCTTAATGTTCAGGGGTGGCAGGTAGGTTATCTCTAGTATACCTGAGCACTTCAGCTACTCTTGCATAACTGATCAACTCCAAGTCATGCCTTCAGTGTCAAAGAAGAGCTCCTCAAACATACATCAAACTATAGGGCTCATTAGCAGAGGGATGTTACTATTCCTTTTTTTTTTTTTTTTAATTTTTTATTT
>VBSM01001562.1:46127234-46137962 GCA_008086735.1 Cheirogaleus medius | reverse complement strand
GAGCCCAGGAGTTTGAGGTTGCTGTAAGCTAGGCTGACACCACAGCACTCTAGCTGGGGCGACAGAGTGAGACTATCTCAAAAAAAAGAGTTCATAAAATATATTTTTATTTTATTGTTTTAGCATATTGTGGGGATATAAATGTTTAGGTTACATATTATATTTTTATATTTTAAGGTCATATATTTTACCATTGAACCAGGATCCCTCTCCCCACCACCTCTCTCCCTCTTTCCCTTTCCCTCTTTCTCTCTTGTTATGCAAACTTAAATATGAAGAACTAGTTGGAAAGTGAAAATTCTGTTTCTTCTAAAGTTGTACAGCTGATGTTTATAACCTTGTCTCACAGATGTTACATTTTATAAAATGTGACTCATTAGGGTGGTACTAGTATCTTTAGATGGAAAGAAATCCCCAAGGGCAGAATGATTACATAAGTCTGCCTCACTCAAAACCTGAAATATTTGAATAAAATATTTCTTGGAAAAAAAGGCAGTAAGACTTTGCAATACTTAAATGAATCAGAAAGGCCAATGATTTCAGATTCATTCTTTCTTGTGGGAGGAATGAGGGAGGGACAATATTATTGTTTGGAGAGGTTTTTGTTGTAATTGCAGAATGTTTTTAATTTGTGTAGTCTTTTTGTTTTGGACTTTGGTCCATATTTTTGTTCCAATGTGCAAAAAAAATTTACTTGAAGAAATTGTTTAAATGTCTATTCTGTGTAAAACATTGGATTTGGTGCTACTTGGAGGTATGGAGAGCAATAAAGGAGCCTAGACTATACTTTCCTGTCATTTTTAAGCTTCGCTGTTAGTTAGGAAAGTCCAAGGGCAGAATTATAACATTTAGAACTAGATATCACCTAAAATTTCCACATGAGGCACCTGGGGTCCCAAGTAGGAAGGGATCTCATCCAAAGTTACAGCTAGTGATATTCAGAGCTAAGACTTAGAGCCATCTCTACTGAGTTCCAGGGCTCTCTCAGTACGCCAGACTACCTAATACCCATGGACCTAAATGGGATCAAGTGTCCTGGCAGGTCAGAACTAGGGTAAGGCAACTGAAGCAAAATTAACAGGGCACCAAAAACCTCAGTAATCAAAATTAATGCAAAAATATCCATGATGAGCAAAACATCAAAATATTAAAGACAGGGGCCTACCCTGTACTTGCATGACCCAGCCTCACTTGTCTCACCCTAATCTCAGCTCTGTATCATACAATCTGAACTTTTGGGTGGATCAAAAGGGAAAACCAATTACCCTTGGCTGGGTAATTGTAAGGGAATCCCCAAATGTGCAGAGTGAGATGTCAGATCTTCAGAGATAGATCATTTGTCCACAATAGTGTATTGAGATACAATGGCTCTCATTTGTTTCAATAAGAAAGTAACAGAAGGACATAGGGGAGACATGAGATGTGAGAGTGGGTCATACTAACCTCTAGAAGGCTCTGCTTCCATAGGGAACCTAGTTCCCTTCAAGGGCTCTGCTAGGCAGAAGACAAAATGGAATCCTTCGAACCCCACAATGGGGTTTCGTTGATGGCTTTGATCAAACAAGAAACTGGGTTTGATTTTCTTTTTGATCTTCTCTCTCATCCATGTCCTGTGCCTGAAATGTTAACCAGGACCTGGCTATGAACCATTTGAAAGTACCTTGCCCTTAGAAGGCCAAGAAGAAATCATGTTGGGTCTCAGAGGAAAGGACAGGCCCTTGGACAAATGCAGTCCTACAGGTTTACATGATGTCCAGGTCACCAAGAAAGACCAAAAGGGCATTTGGGACTTAACCTGCTATGGAACAGTAAAGAATATGCATTTGCCTAAGTGTCCTCTCTTCAGTTATTCCTCAGAATCCAGCAGCCATGGGCTGGATGGGAGTTGGTTTAGGTTCCTGGTCTGCCCCTTTGGTTTTTCTCAAGTCATCTTGCAGTGACTTTAAGAGGAGGGTCAGAACCAGCTGTTTAACAGAATAGATCCTGAACAAATGTGGATCTCTGACATAGTGCTAATATGTAGCCATGACAAGAGCTCAAAGTTAAAAGCTGTTCCTACTAGCTGGCTCCACTGGGAGTGGAGGTAGAGGTGAGGAGTGATGAGAAAGAGTCTAATAAAGAACTGAAGACACTTTCTTTACTTTATGTCATTCTGAGCTTCCTCCTATTTAGTCATCCTCCTTTGCAGAGAAGAGTGGTTTATCTTTTATTTTTTTCCTTGAGCTACAGGTGCAGCTCTAGAAAAGGAAAGTAGATTTATTCTCTGAAGTCAGCATCATTCTCTATTGGTTTACATGCTCTTGAAGAGGGATTCTTGTACCCCAGATACCTAGTGGTTAAGAACATAGGCTTTTACCAATTGGATAAGAATTCTAACCATGTCAGTCTGCCAGTAGAATGGTTTTTGTAAGTTCTTTAATTTTCCTGATCTTCAGTTTCCTAATCTATAAATAGAGAATAAAGGCTCAAAAATGATATCCATTTTCATAGATTTTTGCCCTTGAAGGATGATGTTGAAAGTCCCCTTCGTGCATATATTAGTGCCTTCTAGAGTGTGTCCAGGCAGCAGCCAGCCAGGCTGTGTCCCTTAGAGCCCACTCAGTGCAGTGCATTCTGTTTGCTTGATTGGTATGAGTCCTCGCTTCTCCTAAGCCAAAATTTTCCTTACTATTATACTGACATTTTTTGCCCTAGCTCCAACATCAGAACCACAAAGAATAAATGTATTATTTTTTCTTCATCTTCAAGTATCTGAAGACAGCTATCAGGCTCCTAAAAATTTCCTTTCTCACTAGTTCCTTCAATATTCCAACAAAGACAATTTCAAGTCCCTTCCTTCCTGAGTCCTTCTTTTTGCACTGCTTCAGTTCTCTAATGGTCTTCTCAAAGTCTGTTTTGCAGAACTGAACAAACTACGCCTGATATAGGTTGACCATGACAAAATGGAGTGCTGCATTTGATAGCTTTGTTTCAATTACCATAAAATAATTAAAGGTGTCTATGATGAATGTCCTTAAACTATCACAATAGCGAATCTGGCACCCAAACTGGTTGTGATCAATGGGCAAGTCTTTAAACTTGTCCTTTATTTTATCTTTCACTTTTACATTTTATCCCATACTCCTTCCTATCTCCTCCTAGGAGGGAAAAAAGGCAAAAATATTTGCAAGCATATCTTGTATGAATGAGAGGAAGCTCCAGAATTGTTGTCCTTCTCCCACCCCTACTTTTTTTGGTGCTGTGTTGAAACAGCATCACTATTGCTACCAAAATAAGTTTCAAAACCTTCTACCCCTTTCACCAAGTTCACTTGTTATCTCTCTGGATGATGAACAGTATTGTTTTGTGAAGTAGCTGCAGCCTACTTATATTCTGCAAGTTCCCTGATTACTGTTCCTTCCCCTTTAGGAGAATAGTCTTGTTCTTTAAGAAAGGAAATACCTTGATGTAAATTAAGAATATGTTGGCTACCAATTCAGTTTCCACCCTAAACCGAGTATTTCCCCTGGACTTCTGTAAATGTCATTGGCAATGTGTGACTGAGAATCAAAACATCTTCAGTGCCAAGTAATGATGAAATAGAAAACAGAGAGATAGCAGTACAGACTTCCACTGTGTGCTCCTGCTTTTTCTGAAGCATGTCTTGGTCTGCAGATATTTCAGGTCATGATTAAAGATTCTAGACTCAGATGAATAGTCCTGTTTAGCCTTTTTGTATTTTTTAAACCATGGGTAGTATCTATTTATGAGAAGTTTTATCATCTGTTGGGTACCCTGCTATAATTCTTGCTTCCAAAATCAGTTCTTTGTTATGTTATTAGACATAACATTACCCAGAAGACACTAAAAAGGATTAAACCTTTCGTTTTCACTGTTTACATGGATGAACATATCTGTAACATAAATTGAACAATTCAGATCTCTAGTAGTTATCTAGTCACAGGCCCTGCAAAAATAAAATTAGAGAAGTCCTGTGCAATTGAAGTTTCCAAATTTAGTGCCCATATTCTTCCTGATAAAAAGTTACCTGTATACATAAACATCACTTTTTAAGAAAATACAGTTGGCCCTCTGTATCTCTGGGTTCTACATCCATGGATTCAACCAAACACAAATCAAAAATATTCAGAAAAAAAAATAGATGGTTACATCTGTACTGAACCTGTGTAAACTTTTTCTTGTCATTATTCCCTAAATAATATAGTATAACAACTATTTACATGGCATTTACATTGTGTTGGGAATTAAAAGTAATCTGGAGATGATGAGCATAGGTTATATGCAAATACTATGGCATTTTATATCAGGGACTTGGGCATCCTTAGATTTTGACATGCAAAGGAGGTCCTGGAACCAATGTCTGGTGGGTACTAAGGGACAACTGTACTGACTTGGTGATTTCTCTCTACTATGATAAAGACTTTGAGACATTACATTGTTGATGGTGGAAATTCTTTCTTAGAGTTGAGATTTAAAATTTGGGGAGAAGTGAAAGACCTAGACTAAGCCGGGTGTGGTGGCTCACCCCTGTAATCCTAGTACTCTGAGAAGCGGAGGCGGGAAGGGGGGGGATCGCGTGAATTCAGAAGTTGGAGACCAGCCTGAGCAAGAGTGAGACACCGTCTCTACTAAAAATAGAAAAATGAGCGGGCATCGTGGCACTAGCCTATAGTCCCAGCTACTCAGGAGGCTGAGGCAGAAGGATCACTTGAGCCCAGGAGTTTGAGCTTGCAGTGAGCTATGATGATGCCACTGCATTCTAGCCAGGGTGACAAAGTGAGAATCAGTTTCTTTAAAAAAAAAGACCTATACCATATCATTTAATCAAAGGTGAAGAAATAGTTTTCGTAAAAAAAAAAAAGAGAGAGAGAAGTAAGAGAAATACAATGCTATGCAGCTGCAGTCCCCAACCCCCCTCAGTGGCCTGTTAGGCACAGAGCTCGCTCGCGCGCGCTCTCTCTCTCTCTCTCTCTCACACACACACACACACACACACACACAGGCACACACACTGTAGAAACCTAGGAAGCCGGCTGCACAGCAGGAGGCGAGCGGCAAGCTAGCAGGTGAGAGAACAAGCTTCATCTGTATTTACAACTGGTTCCTAGTGCCAAAAAAGTTGGGGACCGCTGTTATACAGTATTCTATTTTCTCATCACTCTGATGCCTTCAGAAGGCAGGCATATAATAATGTGTGAACTCCTCACAGATTCAATATTTTTTAAGATATGAAACCCACAAGACAAAACATGTTTTTAAATCTCTACTGAAAATCTTTTCTCTTGAAGTAACAAAGAAATCTCACTCGTTCTGCTTTCCCTTCTATTTTCTACTGCTTTTAGTCCTAACTCAGTAATAATCAATACCTACAATTTTTTTTCTTTTTGGAAATATTCACAACCCAAACAATACCTACAATTATTGAGCCTGCTTTATGTGCCAGGCACTGAGCTAACCACTTTTTGAAGATTTCTTCATGTGATCACAGCAACTCTATGAGTTAAGTACTATTGCTGTTCCCATTTTACAAGTGAGGAAACTGAGGTTTTTGAGGTAGCAGGTGATTTGTCCAAGATCCCACAGCCTGGCTGAGGTAGGACTGGGATATGAAAGCAGGCAGTCTGATTCCATAACCCACAAACCACTATATTGCCTGATATTTAAGTTATACTTGTGTGTTAATTATCTTAAAGTCTTGCAAAGGAATTAGGCCTAATAGTTTCTCCTTGACCCAAGAATAATTCTTTACTCCCAGCAATCAAGAGAGCTGTGCAGATTGTACAAGTTGGGACATTAATGTCTGGGTGGAGCATTGAAACAACTGGTACATATTTCCAAATATGTGCTTTGTTCTGCTCTCAAACTGTCCAAATGAAGCATTGGTTAAACATGCAGATCAGCCTGCAAATGCCTTTTATGAAGAAAACTTGATCCCAGCGTAGTGAAAATAGGTATTGTTTCATTTCCACTTGATTCAATTATATTTTTTTAAAGGAAAAGACTTTCTCTTTCTCCCAAGCTCTCTGCCTTTAAAACTGAATAAAGCATTTGTATGCCTAAAATTAGCTAGCTTTTCTATGCAAGGTAGTTTTCAGTGCCAACTCAATAAAAATGCTATTGTGAAGGTTATACTCAATTCAGCTAAGCTTCCTGAAAGATTCTATTCATTTCTCCAATCAATGTCTCTCATTTATGTCTCCCTCGTCCCATTCTCTCACTGTTGAAGGCCCTTCCATCTTTGACTTTAATCTCCTAAATGACTGCCTTACTTCCACTCAAATCCTTTTCCAATCCATCTCTCAAACTGCTACCAGATGATCTTTACAAAAACAAAGATTCTGCCATGTCACTCCCTACTGCAAACATTTTTACTTGCTCCCAACTGGCAATGGAATAAAATACAAATCCTTAAGCATGACATTCAAAGGCCTTCATCATCAGAACACTCCCTTTTATGTTGTTTCTTCTGCAGCCAAATCAAAATATTTTTATTCTTCCTAATATACCAAAGAATATTGTCACTTGTCTTAATGCCTGGCATTAAGCAATAAATGACATGGGAGCTACAGATAGGCAAGATGTGTCTCTATTAAAGGACAGGCATGTCAGGGCTTGAGGTGGCAAGGATACAATCTAACAATCATTGTTTTACCACCTGCCACTCAGCAGGAGCCCTCAATACCATGCCCAACCTTCAGTTTCAATTTAAATTCCCTTTGCTCACATTGGGTGAATAAACAGGGTATCTTTATAAAACTGTTGCTGTTAATCCCAGCTACTTAGGAGGCTGAGGCAGGGGTATCACTTGAGGTCAGGAGTTCAAGGCCAACCTGAGCAACATAGTGAGAGCCCTGTTTCTAAAAAAACAAAACCGAAAAACATTGCTGTGCTTCGACACCTTCCAAGCAGAGATTGTTCATCCAAAGGGCGGCAAAATACTTTACTGGTGCCAAACATGTTAAATACATTCTGGAGTATGGTACATAGTTTATGTTAGTTAGTAGAAAATACTGAGCAATGTCCCAAATACCCTCCCCCTCCCACATATATTTCAAAAAAATCTTTCTTCCCTAAGAAGACAGCCCTTGAAAAACAGTTTGCTGACCAAACATGTTTGGTGGGTCAAGGATTTGTGGTTTTCATCAGAGAATTTCTCTTTCAAGTCCATTGATTCTTTCTATTCATTCCTGTTATCTAATCAGAGGCAAAATAGATGTTCCCCCAAGGCCCCCATGGTTTTAACAGGAGGCACATTCAACTCCTGAATTCTTTTTACCAGAGGGTATGGGGAACTCTACACAGGCAATCTACATAGACAAAGGTCAGCAACATTAAATCCTTCCCTCTGTTCACAGTAGGTTACATCTTCCCACCCAAAAGGGAAAAAACAAAGAAAAACTCCCAAAACAAAACAAAAAAAAACCCAAAGTAGGTTAGAGCCTAAACTTCCTTAAGATTCCTGTTTGGTACACATTTTTTTGCAATGGTCCATGAAAACCCATCTAACTCAGCAATATGGGACAAAATTAAACCTCTCTGCATTCACCAAATGTTCTGCCAGAAGGGATCTTTGTGTTTGGTCAAGGTAGATGAACAAAATGTTTCCCTCCATAGCCAAGCCTCCTCTAAAGCAACCTTTAAAAGTTTAATGAGGCTGGGCATGTAATCCTAGTACTCTGGGAGGCCGAGTCGGAAGGATAGTTTGAGCTCAGGAGTTCAAGACCAGCCTGAGCAAGAGCGAGACCCCGTCTCTGCTAAAAGAAAAATAGAAAGAAATTAGCTGGAAAACTAAAAATCTGTAGAAAAAATTAGCCGGGCATGGTGGCACATGCCTGTAGTCCCAGCTATTTGGGAGGCTGAGGCAAAGGGATTGCTTGAGCCCAGGAGTTTCAGATTGCTGTGAGCTAGGCTGATACCACGGCACTCTAGCTGGAGAAACAGAGTGAGACTCTGTCTCAAAAAAAAAAAAAAAGTTTAATGATACACATTTCTACCAGATGTCCTTCCCCCAAATCATCTGGATTTTATAGATGATTTATCACCACACTTTCTGCCAGAACTCTTGCCGTGAAATTTATTTATTTAGAAAAGAGTTTCAGCCTTACCATCTATTAAATCTGAATAGATCAGAAACCAATTTGTTTAATTCAACAAATACTTCAGTGCTCTAGAACGAGACAATTTGCTATTTGAGTATCTGGGTAAAAGTAACCCAGGAATGTAATAACTTGGGTTTTCACATAGCTGAATCCCTGCAGTAAATAGCCCCCTTCGTATTCTTTGAAAACCAAACCAGAGACTTCATAGAGGTTCTCTGAACTTTGCTCCACACCAAGCATTTTCACGCATTTCTAACAGAGTTGGGTGACCCACATAATATATCCCAGTCCACCATGCAGCTTGGCAGTTAAGTAGCTACTCATAGATTTTATGATCATGGAGATCTTTATTAGTCATTCTTTCAGTCAATTATTTGTTTGCCTTTCAGCAGCACATATGGTTTAAGACAAATACAGCAGCTATTTCCTCTTTTCAGTCAAGTCTAAAAGCCTCATCCTGGCATTGTTATTGTGCTCTTCCAAACTGAGAAAACTATGTGGACATCTCAGTGGAAAGTCACTGCCAGCCAAGACCACTTGACCCTGCCTATTTAATAAATGATGTTTCTTGTTTCTATTAAACCTGGGTTTAAAAACCTAATGTCTGCCTACTATTCATCTTCACTTCTGGTTACTGCCCAACACAGCTCCTTACTATTGCCCAGGAGACATCTCTCCAGTTCACCGCTGAGCCTTCTTTCACATCCTCCCATCACCACTCAAAAAATATATGTGTGTGTATATATATAAACATATATATCTCCATATATATATCCATCTCTCTCTCCATATATACATATATATGTGTGTGTGTGTGTATATATATATATTTATATACACATGGTTAAATTGAGGAAAAATTTCTACCTGTTTTCTTTCTGTATCTCTTTTTGTGCTTTATCTCTTATCCTACCAAAAGTAAGCAGATTAGTATACCACAACATGATGGATTATACAGTATAATACTAATTTTTAATAATGTAAAGAGACATCTCTATAGGCCCTTAAATTTAAGTTGCATAAGGTAGTAAACTTTCTTTGTAAACTACATTTTTACTTTGAGATCACAGATACCACTTTGAGATTGCATTATCACATACTTCATTTGCATTCTCTCATACGTGCAGTTTTAATTTTTTCAACAATTTTACTTCTTAACATATACAAAGGCATAGTGTTAGTATAGATTGCAAATTTAACTGCTGACAGCATTCTGGAAAGTATCATAAATAAGTGATTTGGAGCTGGTGGTGACTATGGCAAACAAGAAAGTACATACATTGTTTAAAGGGGAATTCAGGCTGGGCGCCATGGCTCACACCAGTAATCCTAGCACTTTGGGAGGCCAAGGATGGATTCATTGAGGCCAGCAGTTAGAAACCAGCCTGGGCAACATAGTGAGATGTCTTCTCTACAAAATAATAGAAAAATCAGCCAGGTGTGGTGGCACGTACCTGTAGTCTTAGCTACTTGGAAGGCTAAGGCAAGTGGATCACTTGAGCCCAGGAGTTTGAGGTCGTGGTAAGCTATGATGACACTACTGCACTCTAGCCAGGGCAAGAGAGCCATACCCTGTCTTCAAAAAAATAAATAAAAATAAAATCAATAAAGAGGAATTTAAATGCTGCTGTAAGAAATTCGGGCCCATTAATAATAGATAATATAAATTGTCAAAATAAGCTAAACACTGGAATCTTTTTGTGAAATCTTTCAGTGTTTAAATATTAGCATCTACAGTAAACATTTTGGAACACTTTTTCAGCCATTTTAAACCTACAGATCAACAGTTTTCAACCTTTATAAAGAACAGCTGGTTGGCAGTAGGATAAACCAGACCAGGCTGAGCCAGGACTCCGAGATGAGGGTACCCATTGGAAATGAGCAGACTCAGCAGTAGGAAATAGAAGAAAGGGGTTCAGACTGCGCTCAGTATGTGTAGGTCAGGGTTTCTTAACCTGGGCATTATTGACATTTTAGGCTGTTATAGTAAGTGTTATGGTGGGTGGTTCTGAGGACAAACCCAGGGACACATGGAGAGTCTGAGAATCAAGGTTTATTTGTGAGGGAGCTTAGAGGGCTTTCGTCATTAAATTTTGAACCCAGTATACCCAATTTTTCCCACTTTTATTAAGTTGGGATGGTCTGAGGGGTGGAGTCTCAGATGGCTAATGCCTGCCAGGTAATAGGTTAGTTGATGTGTCAGGTAATAGGTCTAGTATTATGCTGATGTACTAGATAATAGGTTAGTTGATGCGCCAGGTAATAGCTTAGTATTATGCTGAGGCAGGTCTTCCCTGAGCGGTGGGGGTCTCAGGTGGCTGATGCCCCAGGTAATAGATAGGGGTTAACCTTATCATTCCCCTCTTTGATGCCCTTATAGGTATATCATAGGGCATCATTTCCCAGTGGGTGACAGCCTTCTAAGGCCATTATGTGAACTGTTCCTCTTCCAGTTACAGTTGTTTTTATTTATGAGTTTTATAATTGCGCTCAGTCTGTAGGGGCCTATGATGACAAGGAAGAGAATAGTTACTAGTGGCCTGGCCAGAGGTAGTAGCCATGAAGACCATTGTCCTAAGTTGAAACCCCAGGTTTGTTTTAATTTGGGGGGACTTTTTTGGTTTTTTTT
>VBSM01001562.1:46112741-46123062 GCA_008086735.1 Cheirogaleus medius | reverse complement strand
AAAAAAAAAAAAAAGAAAGAAAGGATCTTGCATGGCATTTTTTGTCCTAAAATGACTGATTATTTAGAAAAAGGGAATATTAGGACAAAAGGAAATGTTTTTAGGCATGTTTTGTAGATAGTACGTGTAGATTGAGATAAAGTTTAAAAAAAGGAATTTATTAAGGAATTTTGTATGTGGTCCAGTTGGCTATAATTAAAAAAACATTTTTTTGACTAAAACAAAAATTTCTATAGATATTAATTTACTCTTTTTTTTTTTTTTTTGAGACAGAGTCTCATTCTGTTGCCTGGGCCAGAGTGCCATGGTATCAGCCTAGCTCACAGCAACCTCAGACTCCTGGGCTCAAGCGATCCTTCTGCCTCAGCCTCCCAAGTAGATGGGACTACAGGCACGCGCCACCATGTCAGGCTAATTTTTTCTATTTTTTTTAGTTGTTTGGCTAATTTCTTTCTATTTATAGTAGAGAAGGGGTTTCGCTCTTCTTCGCTCAGGCTGGTCTTCTTCGCTCAGGCTGGTCTCGAACTTCTGAGCTCAAGCAATCCTCCTGCCTCGGCCTCCCAGAGTGCTGGGATTATAGGCGTGAGCCACTGCACCCGGCCTAATTTACTCTTAATGAAATGATATAATGTACATCGAATGGGGGAGATTTTGGTGAGTACAGTGGTTGTGAGCTATTAGGGGTCTTCCATGGCCTTTTCTTTGTTTGGGGAATGAGGTTCCTTCTACTCACTACTTAGGGTTTTAGAAGGTGATTCAGACCACCACTTCGGCTATTTGGCTTCATAATTGCTAATATCCTAAAAGAATAGGTCATAGGCACCAGGAAGGTAAGGGTGTCTTAGTACATAGGTAGAAAACCAAGAGAAGGAGTCTGAGACTCCTGGAAAGAATTTGACACAGGGAGGGTAAGCCAGGAGGAGTGTGAAGAGAGCAGGGTCACATCCCAGGCCTGAAAGAACAGGGCAGCAAAAAGGAGTCAATTCTTGTTCACTGGAATAAGGTACACAAAGCATAGGATTTGTTGTCAAGGAATAAGCCAAGATCCTGGGGATAGAACTGTTGGTCAGGGTTAGAGAGAGTTTGGCAGTGATATTAAGTGTGAGGCCAAGGCAGGAGGATGGCTTGAGGCCAGGAGTTGGAGGCTGCAGTGACCTATAATTACACCACTGTACTCCAGCCAGGGCAACATAGCAAGAGCCTGTTTCAAAAAAAAATTATTATTATAATTATCTGCAGGAAGGTAATGTCAGGAAATGTTTCCAAGAAAGGTGGCATTTGAATTGAATATTGAAGAACAAAAATAGGTTGCTGGGTCTGGGGTTGGGAGGAAGCTAATGAATTGCTTTTGTCTTTTAATTATGCCCTGCCAGATTTCTCAGAAGATTTAAGGTAGGTTGATGAACAGTGACAGACAAGTTGAGTTTGAGATGCCTGTGAGCAACACAGGATGTTTTGACCTGTTCATTCTAACCAACTGTAATCCCAAGTCTTACATTGTTTCCCCATTTATGATTGTAGCTCCATGAAATGAATACAACTATTCATCTTCTTTCTACTTGATCTTGAATACTACAGAAAGAAATAGCACAAATAAAATTGAAGAAGGCAGGATTGCACCCAGTACATTTTGTTTTGATTGAAAATTTGACATTCAAGTCTTCTTAACCCAGGAAAACTGGCCTTGGTAAGAAAAAAAAGGTGGAGGGGGGAACCCACAAAACAAAACTTACTTTGATAGAAATTATAAGAGATAAAATTTAGTATGGACAAAAATAAAGTAAAACTGATTAACAAATCAAATCTTTGCATAAATGATTATAGGAAGGAATTCAAATTAACTCAAAATAAAGGAATTTCAGTAAAATAAAAAATAAAGCTGAATTGCATTCTGTAGAAAATTAATATAGAAATTAAGTGGTCATAATCAAGTTTACTCAAAAAGATACCTTTTGAATGAAAAGCCATCCATACTGATATAATTCGGATTACTGTGTTTGCTTTCATAAACATAGAAACAAAACATCCTTGGGTGCAAAATAGAGGGTCAACATCTTCAGTGCTTACCTGCACCATCCAAGTGGATATATCTAGGAAACAGTTGGAACTCTCTGTCAAGAGCTTGAGAAATCAGGGCTACAAATACAGATTTTGAAGTTAGCAGTGTGTAAGTATTAATCTGTTTTCTTTTGCATCTGCCATGAATTAGTAGGAACCTAGTAAATGCTTGTTAAAGAATAGATTTTCTCAAGTCAGCCTTATAAGCATTATGACAACCTGTAGAGTCATTCATTTTAATTTAGCAATTACTAAACATTTTACAAAAATGAGCTCTCACAGCTTTGAGAATGAAATCAGAATGAAACTGAGGCCCACTGAGACTTGGACATCTGGAGTATAATCATCTACCAAAAAGTATACTGTGACTGGTCCATAAGATGAAGTATTTTTGCCTTTATGTTCCTTATCATTCATTGAACTTTTCTTTTTCTTTAAAATGTATTTTTCTTTCTTTTTAAATTTGCTTCTATAGATTTCCTCATTCTCCACTTAGCAAGGTCATGGAAGATCTAGAGGAAACATTATTTGAAGAATTTGAGAACTATTCCTATGCCCTGGAATATTACTCTCCGGAGTCTGATTTGGAGGAGAAAGGCCACCTGGGAGTTGTTCACTGGGTTTCCCTGGTGTTATATTGTTTAGCATTTGTTCTGGGAATTCCTGGAAATGCCATTGTCATTTGGTTCACGGGATTCAAGTGGAAGAAGACAGTGACCACTCTCTGGTTCCTCAATCTGGCCATTGCAGATTTCATTTTTGTTCTCTTCCTGCCCCTGTATATCTCTTATGTAGCCATGAATTTCCACTGGCCCTTTGGCATCTGGTTATGCAAGGCCAATTCCTTCATTGCCCAGTTGAACATGTTTGCCAGTGTTTTTTTCCTGACAGTGATCAGCCTGGACCGCTATGTCCACTTGATCCATCCTATCTTGTCTCATCGGCACCGAACCCTAAAGAACTCCCTAATTGTTGTTATATTCATCTGGCTTTTGGCTTCTCTAATTGGTGGCCCTGCCCTATACTTCCGGGACACTGTGGAGTTCAATAACCACACTCTTTGCTATAACAATTTCCATGAGCGTGATCCTGACCTCACTGTGATAAGGCACCATGCTCTGACCTGGGTGAAATTTATTGTTGGGTATCTCTTCCCTTTGCTAACAATGAGTATTTGCTACCTGTGTCTCATCTTCAAGGTGAAGAAGCGAAGCATCCTGATCTCTAGTAAGCACTTCTGGACAGTCCTGGCTGTAGTTGTGGCTTTTTTGATTTGCTGGACGCCTTATCACCTGTTTAGCATTTGGGAGCTCACCATTCACCACAGCAGCCATTTCCACCAGGTGCTGCAGGCTGGCATCCCCCTCTCCACGGGCTTGGCATTCCTCAACAGTTGCTTAAACCCCATCCTTTACGTCCTAATTAGTAAGAAGTTCCAAGCTCGCTTCCGGGCCTCAGTTGCTGAGATACTAAAGCATACCCTGTGGGAAGTCAGCTGTTCTGGCACAGTGAGTGAGCAACTCAGGAACTCTGAAACCAAGAATCTGCATCTCTTGGAAACAGCCCAATGAGTTATTACTTTTCCATTAATCAGTATAAGGCTTTTGTGTGGGTCCTCTGACAGATGCTTTCAGATTTTTGATTCCAAGATATAGAGCTGATCATGTTTTTGTTGTTTTTGATTTGGGCGGTATTTTGGCATGACATTTTATATGGATATAAGACGTAGGAAGGATCAACATAATTTTTTTCTGCAATTTAAGTGATCTGTGTCATTCTTGCTAATTCTACCATGGTGGATTAATCACCAATGTTGAAGCATTCTCAGTTATTTTTTTAATCTTAATAACTTTTTAAGAGCCCTAAATCTTAATATTAAATATATGATTAACTCATTTCAAAAATGTTAAAATGTTTGTTTAAATTCATCTTAATTTTGTACAAGTAACCTATTAGACATATTCTTAAAATGTAACATGTGTATTTCATTTCTTTATTTTATGTAATGTATGTATACACATTTATGAATTAAAGTAATAGTTGGTTATCTTAGTTTAAAACATCTGTTCCAATTAACTATTAAAGCTTAAAAAACTTCCCCAAAACCTACTTGCTTAAAACAATAATTTATTATTTGTGATATAGTTCTCACAATTATAATTCTCACAATTCTGAGGGTCAGGAATTCAAACAAGGCACAGAAGGGAGGTTTGTGTCTCTGCTTTGCGATGTCTGGAGCCTCAGCTGAACTGGGATTATGGAAATGTCTGAGGTATGGAATGGCTGGCTGACAAGTCTTCTTCCCTCTCCTCCCCTCCCCACACAGCTGTCTATCCTACCATGGCACTTCATGGTATCAAGACTTCATATGTGGCAACTCGGGGCTCCAAGGGACCAACGTGGAAATTTCTAGTCCTCTTAAAGGCTATGATTGGCACTGACACAGTGTCACTTCCACTCTACTGGTCAAAGCAGGCACAGGCCAGCTCAGATTCAAGGGGAGGGGACATAGACTACCCACCTCCCAATGGGAGGAGTGTCAAGAAATTTGCCCCCATCTTTACTCCCCTATAATATCATACATATTAATACTTTTGGAAAATTCTGGGTATGTACTATAAACATAAAAACACTGACCTTCAGATGTAGATAGGCCTGCCCAATCTCAGAATGATTTCAGAAAGAGAAAGCATTGATGCCATATTGATATGTTTCTACCCTCTATTCCTATATTTATATAGACACCAATATAAGACCAATAAAGTATACCTTTAGGTCAATGACCTCTTCATGGAGCAAATCTGTTACATTTTAGACTGTAATGGTATTTTGACTTCTATTCTTTAGCAAATAGATGAGTATCTAAGAAGTGTACAGAACAATGGTAGGTAGATACTGTGAGGGATGCCAAGATGCAGAAGGTACTCACAGTTTAGAAAGTGAGGTTAAACCTGCATAAAAAATCCTAAAATAAGGTAGAAAATAATAAGTGCCAGAAGAGAGTCAAGAAGAAGTGTAGATTGTTTAGAAAGGAAAGAGATTGCATCCAACTGTGGAGGTGAAGAAACACTGGAAAATATGTCCTTGTCTTTGGAGTTTCCTAACGACCCTGCTCTCATCCCATCTCTGCTGGTGTCTTTGTCCTTTCTGAGTACAAACTCTGCCACTCACCACAATTTTAAAAACATATTTCTATAATTTCTCAATTTTCTTTCGAAAGTTGTAAAGGGAGCAGTGTTATTTCTTGAATCAGTATCATTTTTTATTTCATCTCTTCTTAGTTTCTTGGAAATGCTAACATTAGACCATTTGTTGGCTCTGTACTTAACTGTTAGCCCAATGCAACACTCAGATCTGGTTTCAGAAATTATTCCAAAAAAAAAAAAAAAGTGGCATAGCTCAGCATATCCCAAACTTCTGTCATTCCCAAACTTTATGATTTCTGCCATTTCTAAAATAGATTATGGGAAGGAAAGGAGAGAAAAGCTCATTGTGAGTTTCCAGCTCTTTGTGCAGCCTTTAGCCCTGCCACCAGGATTTGAGATATTCCACTCTGGGGTTCCACCACCAGGATTTGAGATATTCCACTCTGGGGTTCCTAGGATCCGGAGAAAAGAGGACCAAAGAAAGAGAAGAGAATTCTGTCAACTCATCCTTAGTTTGGGTAAAGGAAGAGACTCTCAAGGCTGTGGGAGAAAGAGGAAGACTGAGGAGCAGGAAGGGGATTAAGTAATCAAGAATAGAGGGAAATTATGGAGGAGGCAGTCATCTGGACTTTACACTTCAGGGCGGGACAGTGCTTCCTGACTTTTGTGTGTCAGGAACCCATTCAGAGCCATTTGGTATAGCATCTAGGGCCTGTAAGCTTTCCAAGGTCCTGTGAAAATGTTTGAGACCTTAAAAAATGTATTGGCTCTAGAATACAAAAAGGAAACTTGAAAAGTCAAAATTAATATTTAATCACATGTCCATAAAATATACCTTTATTATAATTAGTCCAATGAAGTATTTGATAAGTAGGTAAAAATTATATTTAATATGAGTTTCAGTATGTTTCAGTGTTTGATAAGAGGACTTGGAGCTTCTGAAAAGAAAAATGCCTGAAGGTCTACAAAGGTTTTACAGGAACTCTGAATCCATTTGAGAATCTAATGAAACTTATGGGTCTTATCCCCCAGGAAAATGCTTTTAAATAAAATTTCAGGAAGTCCTTATTAGCCCTAGGTTAAGAACTCTAGTTTTAGTGGTTTTTAAAATAGCTGATTGTGGGGATATAGCAAGAACTCACCAGTATAAAGCAGCAATCAAACAGGAGTTAATTTTTTTATTTTCAGTTTGTGGGATGATCCAAAGAGTAGCATAGAACCCCAAGTCTTCAGGGTTGGGAACTCCAAGCCTTCCTAGCAGTTGGAATTAGGTTATAAGCAGGTTTCTTCAGGGGTCTAATGACCAGGAACAGGATGCCTAACTGTTCAAGGACAGAGGCGCTGGAGGAGAGGCATACTTTCTACTGGGGCATAAACCCAATGAGATAGACTAAGCTTCTCTTCAGTGGAAGGAAGGTCTTTGAGACAGAGGGTGAGTCCCAGGACCCCCAGAGGCAGGATATCTGGATTTGAGTCATGACTCAAACATCTCCTATCCCTGTGACCTTGGCTAAATTAATTCAAATTTCTAGACCTTAGTTTGCCCCATCTGCAAAATAGGGTAATAATAGTAGTACCTGCCACATAGGGTTATTGTGAAAATTAAATGACTTAATACAGGTAAAGCACTTAGAGCACTGTTTAGCTCAGTAAATACTTGATAAACACTAGCTGGTATTGTACATATTGACTAAAATTCCTGGCACCTTCTGACATAGTAAATGTTAGGTCATAGCCTCCTCTTGAAGGAATCTAATAATTGCATAGGAAGAATAAGGGAACTACACAAACTCTACAACAAGAAAGTTTATAAATGCTACAAAAGAAGTTTTATGTTGGGAGGCTATTGGGGGCAGGGAAGGAGTGGGGTGAAAGAAGGGCTTCTTGGAAGAGGTATTTGAAGGGCTTCTTGGAAGAGGTATTTAAAGTGCTTCTTGAAGAATGACTACAGTTTCAACAAGCACAGGTGAGAAAGGCTACTGCATGTAGGCACGAGCAAAGTTCAGAGGTTGGAAAATGTAGGCTTTGTTCAGAAAAGAGAGAATAGTTCTATTTTATAGGGATAGAGTGAGGATAGAAGATTCACAAATAGGTGCCAAGCTTGAATGGTAATCCATAGTTCTTCAATATTCTTACATAGGGGCAATACTGTTTTTTAAGGATGCATATTTAGAAGTGTATGGACATTTTCCTTTGACTTTTACTCTACTGAAAGCTCTATTCAGGCCTGCCAATGACATTCCAAATGACAGGACCCTCATTTGGGACATTTCCTGAATGCAACTGGTATGATCCACACAGCATATGTAATGAGAGAATATGTGTTTCTCAGTCTCAATTTCCCTTTTTGTTTTTTTGGTAATTGGTAGGAGCATTTTTTGCCTTTTTTTTTTTTTTTGGTCAATTTCCATTTAAAGTTAATTCTTACATGGTATTATCTTACCACCCTCTCTAATTGAGAGTATGAAGCAAGGGTTACACTGGTGAAACAGGATCCCTAAAAGGGATGAAGAGTCTTCCCCATTCTATTGCCAACACATCATCTGACCTATGAAGATCTGGGTTTGTGTTCCTCCTCTGTTACTGACTAATGACATATACTTACTGAATAATTTTGGGCAAATAATCTTTCAGAGTTCAATTTCCACATCTGTAAATGGTGATAACAGTGTCTGCCTTATCTCATAGGCTTATCATGGGGTTCAAATTAGACAATGTAAACGAGGCATATTTTTTCCCTTTTTATAATAATTACCATTACCAAATTTCATTTGTTTGAAAAAAATTACATATATTCCCAAACACTATTGTAACTCTTTGTATTTGTGCCTTTGTTCATAAGAATATCTTTTCATAGTGATAGTCAATAAAAACCAAGTGTTTTTCAATGTGATTATAGTCTCCATTACTTTTTAAAGTAATTAGGTTTACCATTTCCATTTTGTAATATTAAAATGGTCATTTGATTTCCCTGCTTCCATTCACACCATCTCCAGATCAAAACTGTCATTGTTATGTTGTTATTCTCGGGTTTGGAAATCTCATATAATGAGCCAGCCTGTTATTCAAATGCTCCTACAACCTGGCCCCAACCTATGTAATCCCAAGCACACACTGCAAAATCCCACCAAACAGATCTAATTGTTTCCGAAGTCTTTGTATCTTTATTCTCATTCTAGCATTTATCAATTTATCATTCTGCCTTTCACATGCCCTCCTGCTGCTGGAATTTTTTTTTTTTTTTACACAAATTATTGATTAAGGTCCACACAGTTCAAGTCTAATTCCTTCAAAAAACTATTAATCAATTCTAACCTTTTCAATTACTTGCTTAATCCCAAAATGACATTTATTCCTAATTTTTTTTCAAGAGACAAGGTCTTGCTCTGTTGCCCAGGCTAGTCTTGAACTCCTGGCCTCAATCTATCCTTCCACCTCAGCCTCCCAAAGTGTTGGGATTATGGGTGTTAGCCACTGCACTCTGCCTTATTCTTAAAAATTTTATGTGTTTGAACTGTCACCCTATAATAATTTTCTTAACTCCTTTTGTACTTTTTGTAGCATCTAACAAAGTGATACTAAATAAATAAGTTTTGATTTCCCACACTGTGCCCAGCCCTGTGCTAGGCTGGGCATGCTGAACATGAAAAATGAACAAGGTTTCAGAGTCACTGTAATCATTTACAAGGCATGCAGAAAAATAAAGATGGGCTCTTTCTTGTCTTTAGCTTTCTTCCACTCCAAAGCCAAAAACAGAAAAACAAATCTCTCGAGTACACCTATGGCTTTTGAGGCTATTGGTTTAAAAAGCAGTTTATTCAGGATACTGGCTCACATACAAATGGGTATCAGATTTCCTACTGCAGCATTGCTCATAATAGCAAAAAATTTTGCTTTTTATTTAAAAAGTTAAAAGCAACCTAAAGGTCCAATCAACAGGAAACTGGTTAGATATGAGATCATGAATTATGCAACTGTTAAAACATGAGGAGTCTCCTAATGTACTGATGTGGAATATCCAAGGTATAATCTCCAAGATATCCAAATACATATCTGTGGGCAAAATGCAAAATGCAGAACAGTTTGTGTGGTATGCTGCAATTAATCTTATGTTTAAAATAGCTTACACGTATGCTTAGAATGTCTCTGGAAAGACCCAAGAACCTGGTGACATTGGGTTGCTTTTATGAAAGTGAACTGAAAGCCTGGGGGACAGGAGAGATTTCACTGTATACCCTCTTCAATTTTGAGCTGTGTTAATATATTGCTTATTTTTTAAAATATGAAGTTATAATATAAACCATTAAAAGATATTTTTTATTCAAGGTCTTGGAGTCAAGATTTCAAAATTGTATGCTTCATTCATTACTGTAAGATTTTCAAGAAATCTGTGGTTTGAATTGACCATTCTAAATTTTTTTACTACCTTTTACTTTTAAACAAATTATTTTTCCATAATTAATTTTTGTTAATACTTAACACTGGTCAAGCTATTTGAAATGAAATCCCCTTAACATGCCACTGATTGTGAATTGTTTTTGATTACCGTTCACTGGTTGCTACACCTCCATCTTTCCACAGCAGTAAAAACATCATGCAGTATTTTGTCATTTCCAGAAGATTCCCTGGCTCCCTGGTTCTCTAGAAAGGGAAATGCTGCCCTCTGCTGGCCTTCATGATATTGACAACTGGAAAATTTCCCCCATTTTAGGTTGGGTCTGTCGGACTAAATATTGCTTAAAGATGATTTTATGTAATATATGCATCTGATCAAATATATATTTATTTTTTTCTTTCTTTTTGAGAAAGGGTCTTGCCTGACTCCAGGGTTAGAGTGCAGTGGCATCATCATAGCTCACTGCAACCTCAAACTCCTGGCCTCAAGTGATCCTACTGCCTCCACCTCCCCAAGTGTTAGGACTACAGACATGAAGCACTGCACCCAACCTTATTGTCCTTATAACATAAAGTTTCCCATATTCAAGGTAGTCACAACATAAAACCAGACTGAAACGAAATAACACTGATTCTATGAAAAAATCGTTCTAAAACCATTTAATATCTTTAGGCCGGGCACGGTGGCTCATGCCTGTAATCCTAGCACTCTGGGAGGCCGA
>VBSM01001562.1:46090496-46104526 GCA_008086735.1 Cheirogaleus medius | reverse complement strand
TGCCTTGGCCTCCCAGAGTGCTAGGATTACAGGCATAAGCCACTGCGCCTGGCCGAAAAAGCTTTTCTCTAATTCAATATTTTAAAAGTTTGCATATGGAGAAATAAAGAGAAATAGCATAAAGTGAAGAAAAATTTTAGACTTGTAGATAACTTATTATTTTCTACTATAATAAATTCAACTCATGTTTTTCACCTCAATATTTTTGATGGTCAGTTCGAACAACTGCAACAGCAGCAAGCAACTTGATTGAAGTATTTGTTGATGGTCAGTCTGTCATGGTGGAACCAGGAACTACTGTCCTCCAGGTTGGCATACGTTCTAATTCTTTATTTTGTGTGTCTGTGTTCTGATTTTTTTTAAAATGCCAATTTATATCCTTTATACTATTTCCTTCTCAAAAAGAACTATACATTGTAAAACTATATGAAAATAATTTGATTTTAAATCTTGGCACTTCAAAGTGAGCTGTCATTTATCTGTTTCTGGCATTCTTGGTGAACTGTGGTAGTTCTTTTCTTTCACTTTTGCCTTCCAGGTGAATACCCATTGAGAAATTTGATGTTTCTTAAAATAAATTATTAGTTACTATAGGTAAATGTATGAAAAGTAACTTTAGTTTGTTGTGGGCCTGCTTGATGGTTTTCACTTTCATGTAACCTTTCTATTAGTAATATTTGGAAGAATATTTGTAAGAACTATAAATCAGGTGGATGAAGGCAGTGTGTTCTTGAATTCATGGTAAGTATTTAATGTCTCCAAATTCCTCCAGAAATAACAGATTTGGTCATGGAGAAGTGATGCTTCATTCCATCTGCAGGTTATCATAGAGCTAAATGTCTTTATTCAGTTCAGCAGTTATATCTAGACTATTTTCCAGGCATAAACTTGTAAGCACGAAGTACTAATAACAAAAGTATATTCAACGTACTGGAGAAAGTATTGTGGCAGGGATAGAAGGTGGTAGAAAGAGATGTCAAGGGTGTCTCAGGTGATCCATGAGGAGGTTTTAAACGATGAATAGGTGTGTTTATTTGTGAACAAGGAGGACATGTATTTCCTATGGAAAAATAACTAGCTAGAGCAAATAGGTTGTTGTATATAGAAAGCTTCAAAATAGTTTAGTGTTGATGAAACATAAGGTATAAGTAGAAGATGAGATGGCAGTAAATCAAGTTATTAAGGAGGGAAAGGTCCAGTCATGAAATAAAATATCTGCCATGTAAAAGAGCTTACATTTTGACCTATCAGGAGTTTTGGTGGCTATTAAGCAGTGTGACAGTGACTGTAGAGGATGATGGTTTGGAGAATAGCAAGACTGGAATAAGAGACAAGGAAAGAGTATTTTATATTAGTGAACAGGAAATGAAAAGTCCTTAAACAGTAGCAATGGGAATGAAAACAAGAGGGTAGATTCAAGAGAGAATGAGATATAAGCAGACCTTAGGAGTGATGAAGAGCAGAGGAATTATTTTTAATTGTATATAATTCCCCAATATTGCTTTAATGGGGGAAAAACAAAGAAAAAGTTTTCAATAGAGACAGAGATAGTCGTTTAAAATTCAAAGTGAGTAGAGGAATTTCTGTGGTTTTCTGGCTTTGTTAGCTTATTTGGGAATGTCCGTAGGGGACAAAAGTAGGTTGGATATAAGCTATGTGTAGAACATACACATGCAAATGCCTGTTAAAATCTGTGGGCTGGAGAAGTGAAAGACTATCAGGGCTGCAATGAAGGTTTTGGATGTAATCATCACATGGAGTGTGAGCTAGTATGAAGCCTAGGTGTCTGTCTCATGTACTGCTATACCTATTGCGTTTAGCACAAAGGAATCATTCAATACATTTTTGCTAATTAAATAGTTAAAACATTGGAAATTAATGAGATTGCTTTAGAGTGAGGCTGAGGGTAGAAGAACTAACTGTAGAGGAAATTTGAACATGTTTATAGGCTTAAAAAAAAAAAGAGGAGGAACTTGCAGAGAAGGAGGAGTGGTAATTGGTAGAGCAGGGCTAATCCCTTTTACACAGGAGCTGGGAAGAGCTTTAGCCACAGTGGGAGTGTGAATCTTGGGTTGGGTATATGGAGCCAAAGATAGATCATAGCCAGCTGGATAGTGTGGAATGAGTCTTTGATCCAGAGGAGGGGAGCGAAGAAAAGAGGAACTACAGGTATGAGACCCCTGAGATAGAGTTTGAAGGGACATTATAGACAACAGTTCAGAATGGATCTGGGAAGTCAAGTCTTCAACACAATCCAATGATACTTCTTCCATGTAAGTGGAAGGCATGCTGAGAATTCTTAGATCCTCTGAGGCAGCTTCTAAGCAAATGGGTTGGGGTAAAGACCAAAGAAGGGAAATCTCTTCAGGGACTGAAATAAGAATGAACAAAAATATTTAGGGACAGGAGTAATAAAATGGCCTCGTGTCTGTGTGTGTGTGTGTGTGTTTTAGCAAGAACGGGTGAGGTCAAATTGTTCTAATGCAAAAAATATTTTACTTGTCTTCTAGGCTTGTGAGAAAGTTGGCATGCAGATCCCCCGATTCTGCTATCATGAAAGGTTGTCTGTTGCTGGAAACTGCAGGATGTGCCTTGTTGAAATTGAGAAAGCTCCTAAGGTATTTGATACCTAAAATTCTACACCATGCTGTAGAAGGTAGAACACTTTAAATCTTGCAGCAAACTTTATTTAAAATCAGTATTGTTGTAGTGGAGAACCTAGCCCTGTTTACTTCTATCTATAAATAAAATATTTTTTGTGTGATTGATTCTTTTCATTTCAAAACTGGAAACACTTTGGTGGAAATGCTTTATAAACACAAGTGCCATATAATTGTAACAGATCTAGAAATTAAAGGTGATTTCTTATAGCTGTCAGTATTTCCAAATGACTATATGACACACATTTAGGATGTGGAGTTGCCAAGCAACATTAGAAGTGCTGATGCTGGCCAGGCATGGTGGCTCAGGCCAGTAATCCTAGCCCTTTGGGAGGCTAAGATGGGAAGATCTCTTGAGGCTAGGAGTTCGAGACCAGCCTGGACAACATAGTGAGACCCTATGTCTACAAAAAATTAAAAAATTAGCTTAGCTTGGTGGTGCACACCTGTAGTCCCAGCTACTCAGGAGGCCAAGGCAAGAGGATCTCTGTAGCCCAGGAGTTTGAGGTTGTAGTAAGCTATGATGACACCACTGTACTCCAGCCCAGGCAACAGAATGAGACCCTGGTGGTTCACGCCTGTAATTCTAGCACTCTGGGAGGCTGAGGCAGGTGGATCGTTTGAGCTCAGGAGTTTGAGACCAGCCTGAGCAAGAGTAAGACCCCGTCTCAAAAAAAAAAGTGCTGATGCTGTGCCATTTTCAGTAGAAAAAAAGGTTGCAGGGAAGAGATTCACTTTCTGTGGTTTAATTATAGTTTGGCATATATAATTTTGATTCAGTAGTGCCTGTTAAGCAAAGCATAGTTCTTTGATGTTCTGTTTCAGAGCAGAATAAAAAATAGCATTGAGGGCTAGACATGGTGGCTCATGTCTATAATCCTAGCATTTTAGGAGACCGAGGCAGGAGGATAGCTTGAGGCCAGGAGTTCAAGACTAGCTTGAGCAAGAGTGAGACTCCATCTCTACACAAAATAGAAAAATTAGCCCAGTGTTGTGGCACATGCTTGTAGTCTCAGCTACTTGGGAGGCTGAGGCGGGAGGATCACTTGAGCCTAGGAGTTCAAGGCTGGGGTGAGCCATAGCTATGATTGTGCCACTACACTCTATCCTGGGTAACAGAGCGGAGTGAGACCTTGTCTAAAAAAACCCAAAATCAAAAGAAATTGCATTGACTATTAGAATAAACTTAAGAAGTAGGATGTTTTGTTTCTAAGAGAAATGTGAAATGTCAGATTATAAATATGAGAACTCTAAAAATTTAGTTTAAAAAATACTGTATTTGCTCATTTTCAAATGTATAATGCTTTTATGTAATTTAACATTTTTATATTTTGAGTTGCTTATAATTACAAATAAATAAATACAGATTTTTCCATTGAAATTCCAGGTTGTAGCTGCCTGTGCCATGCCAGTAATGAAGGGTTGGAATATCTTGACAAACTCAGAAAAATCCAAGAAAGCCAGGTACTTTGTTGTTACTCAATGTGGTAGCCTTACTTAGAGTAGAAAATTCCATATTTCGGTACTTAGACCTTTCTATAGATGAAGAATTTCATATCAAACTCTGAAGAAGTTGGTGTAGCTTCTAAAAGCAGTGAGAGTGAGTACTACGCAGTAGAGGGCAAGTCAGGACTTTACCATATTGAGCCTAGGATGGGGTCAGCATTAAAAATCTTTGTTTAGTAACTTGCTCAATTTGTGATAAACAGTGAATCTGTGGCTTATTGGGCTGAGATTATTTCAGCAATATATTACTATACTGTAACGGCACTGATTGCATTTATTTGTTTTGTATTCATGTGTGTTTTTGTTTTTGTTTTGAATTAATGAGAATATTTTCTGAGGACCATTCAGCAACTTTTGATAATTCTACATGTCAAAAGTTATAATTTTCTAGGTTCTCTGATATTTCACTCTAGACTCCATAAGCATTTTCCAGGTTGTGTGTTTGATACTACCAGAAAGATAGTTACATGAGCATTTCTGATAATAATGTAAAATTAATACTAACTATATTAGAAAGTATACATCTGTAAAGGTTGTTTCCAGAGCCTATATGTAAGCCATTTTGAGTGCCAACAGTTTATGTCATTTTTTATATTACAATTTTCTGTATAGAGAAGGTGTGATGGAGTTCTTATTAGCAAATCACCCATTGGACTGCCCTATTTGTGACCAGGGAGGTGAATGTGATCTGCAAGTATGTACTGAAATTTCATAAATTTTTATGGTTGTCTCAACTTTTAATTTCATTAGCAGCAGTAGATTGACTCTTTCATAATCTATTTAAGGACCAGTCCATGATGTTTGGAAATGATAGGAGTCGATTTTTAGAAGGAAAACGTGCTGTAGAGGACAAGAACATTGGGCCATTGGTAAAGACCATCATGACTAGATGTATACAGTGTACTCGCTGCATCAGGTAATATTTTTCCTTTTCCTTTCTGGAATATCATTGTATACTTATTTAATACTTACAAAATTTGGTGAATAACAACACTGGAAAGGATGGCAGAGAAGAGGGATGTTGTTGTTAATGTTTTTTGCTTATACCAATAAAATGAGTAAGTTCACTTCCAGTTAATACCAATTTCAGTTGGATTTAAAAATTAAAAGGTACAAGCATTCACTCTGTGATAACTTGATAAGCTATACACATGATTTGTATAATTTTCTATTTGTGTGATATACCTAAGTTAAATGCAAATATTTACTGAATTATTTTTTATTCAGGGACTATTCTCCCCATTGAAAATATCCTCATTTCTTTTTAGTGTTTTGAAAATCATTGTCTCTTTATGATAATAAATAGGAAAGAAAATAATTTTGCTGGACTTGACCATTTGACAGCACATTTTTATCTTGTAGGTTTGCGAGTGAGATTGCGGGAGTAGATGATTTGGGAACTACAGGCAGAGGAAATGATATGCAAGTTGGCACCTATATTGAAAAGATGTTCATGTCTGAACTGTCTGGGAATGTCATTGATATCTGCCCTGTAGGTGCCCTAACCTCTAAGCCTTACGCCTTTACTGCCCGGCCTTGGGAAACAAGGTATTCATCTTTGTATTTTTCCACAATTTGTTTTTTGTCTTTAATTCGCTATTATTTAAAAAATAGTATATTTTCTTCCTGAGTTTCACTTGTTTTGGTCTGCTAAGTTTTTATTTGCTTTAAGTAAGACCCTTTTAATGGAAGATTAGTAGTTGAAAGGTAGAACCTATAAAATGAATGAACCTATAAAAAGTAATCATAGTTTTGTTAGAAATTAATTCTAAAGTACTTAACCAGCCGGGTATGCTGGCTCATGCCTGAAATCCTAGCACCCTGGGAGACCTAGGAGGAAGGATTCCTTGGGCTGAGGAGTTCAAGACTAGCCTGAGCAAGAGCGAGACCCCACTGCTACTAAAAATAGAAAAATTAGCCAGTCGTCGTGGTGTGGGCCTGTAGTCCCAGCTACTCAGGAGGCTGAGGCAAGATGATTGGTTGAGCCCAAGAGTTTGAGGTTGCAGTGAGCTACTATGACACCACTACACTTTACCTGAGATGACAGAGCAAGACTCTGTCTCAAAATATAAAAATAAATTTAAAAAGTACAGTATTTAACGACAAAATTATTTTTTTCACTTCCAAGGAGTAAAATACAGTGTCCCAAAAGTTGCCATACATAGGGAAAATAGGAAATTGTAGCTAAATGTACCTTTATTTACAAAGTGTTTATTACAAACATTTTCCTTTGTATGGAGACTTTCGGGATACCCTGTAGTCTTAATATTTTAAATTTATAGTCTCTTCTATTATTGTATATTAAGTTTTCCACCATGTGGATATGTCATATTTTATTTAACCAGTTCTTCCTATTAGACAGTTAGCTTTTTTTTTGAGACAGAGTCTCACTCTGTTGCCCGGGCTAGAGTGCCGTGGCGTCAGCCTAGCTCACAGCAACCACCAACTCCTGGGCTCAAGCAATCCTCCTGCCTCAGCCTCCTGAGTAGCTGGGACTACAGGCATGCGCCACCATGCTCAGTTAATTTTTTCTATGTATTTTTAGTTGGCCAATTAATTTCTTTCTGTTTTTAGTAGAGACAGGGTCTCACTCTTGCTCAGGCTGGTCTCGAACTCCTGACCTTGAGCAATCCACCTGCCTCGGCCTCCCAGAGTGCTAGGATTACAGGCGTGAGCCACCGCGCCCAGCCTAGACATTTAGCTTGTTTGTATTTCTTTACAAGTACAAATCTGTGGAAAACATAGCTGTTCATAAATTTTTTTATATATTTCTGATTCTTCCAATTAAACCAAGAAATGGAGTAGATAGATGAAAGAGGTTTGAATATTTTTAAGGTTCTTGAAACATACCATCAAATTGCTCTCTGGTTTTACTTTTCAACTCCAGAATTTCTGTTTTCTGTTTTTTTATAATTTCTGTATCCTTACTGAGAATCTTTACTTGTTGATTCCTGGTTGTCATTTGCCATGCTTCTCCTTTATTTATTTTATTTATTTATTTATTTTTGAGACAGAGTCTCACTCTGTTGCCTGGGCTAGAGTGAGTGCCGTGGCGTCAGCCTAGCTCACAGCAACCTCAAACTCCTGGGCTCAAGCAATCCTTCTGCCTCAGCCTCCCGAGTAGCTGGGACTACAGGCATGCGCCACCATGCCCGGCTAATTTTTTTTATATATTTTTAGTTGGCCAATGAATTTATTTCTATTTTTTTTAGTAGAGACGGGATCTCACTCTTGATCAGGCTGGTTTTGAACTCCTGACCTTGAGCGATCCACCCGCCTCAGCCTCCCAGAGTGCTAGGATTACAGGCGTGAGCCACTGCGCCTGGCCTTCTCCTTTATTTTGTTTATTTATTTATTTATTTTTTTGGAGACAGGATCTTGCTGTATTGCCCAGGCTGGAGTACAGTGGCAAGATCATAGCTCACTGCAGCCTCAAACTCCCTGGCTCTAGTAATCTTCCTGCCTCGGCCTAACTTTTTGTAGAGATGGGGTCTTGCTGTATTGCCCAAGCTGGTCTTTGGCTCCTGGCCTGAGCCGCTGTGCTCAGTCCCAGGACCTTTAATTCTTTAAACATGGTTTCTTTGGTTTTTTGAACATATTTTAATTGAGGCTTACTTAGGAGTTCTGGTATCTGCATAGCTCAATAGTCAGATAATGATTGTGCTCAAATACCTTGAGGCAGTAAGACATCCATTGTTTGCAAGGGGGTCTGTAGATAGATTAGAGGAGCATATTCAAAGTTCAGGCTGTTTTCAAGTCTGCCCAGCCTTTACTTTCTGCTGGGCCCTATCACTCTCAGTGTTGTCCAGGAATGTATGAATAAGTTGAGCCCTCTCTGGTTTCAGCTGCACATATGTGCAACCTCAGCTAGGAATGTTTGTCCCAAACACGACTACAGCTGCAGGCTAGTAGACTTTTACAACAACTTCCAAGATATCACATCCACAGACAAGTTTGCCCATTATTCCAAAATGAATGAGTTGTCTCCATCTTCACAGATTGCCCCACACTGAAAGAACTTCCAGTTGGGGGTAGTGGGAAGGGGAATAGGAGCAGCACTGAGCCCAACCACCACAGATTTCTACCGTTCTTACTCAAAGTAAAGTCGTGTTTTCAATGCATTAAAGCTTCTCCTGTTCTTGTATGCCTTTGGTTGGTAGAGTTCCAAAGCACTGAAATGGTGGTTTTTGTCATTTTTGTCCAGCTTTCTTTTTGCTTTTTAGGGGGAGGATTTATCAAGTTCCTTAATCTCTCATAGCCAAAAATGCTGCCCCTCTTGCTGTTTATTTAATATTCCAATTGCCCTGGATTTGGCTAGTTAGAGCCCCTTAAAACTGGTTTTTGTGTCAGATAATAGTTTTAAAGCCTTTATTATTGCATGAGGAATTTCTGCAGTGTGTTCAAATATGAAGTACATTTTTTATTAGTAATTCCTGTGAGCTCCATTATTTTTAGAAATTCAGAATTATTAAAATAATTTTTTTGGTAAACTGGGTAATACAAACTTTGTCTTTATTCTCAGAATCAACGTAGTAAATATATGTGTTTATTTTCTCAGGAAGACAGAATCCATTGATGTAATGGATGCAGTTGGAAGTAATATTGTGGTTAGCACAAGAACTGGAGAAGTGATGAGGATCTTGCCACGTATGCATGAGGACATCAATGAAGAGTGGATCTCTGATAAAACCAGGTATATGCTACATTGATTTCCTTAACTTATGCACTTGATTTAAAGGAAATTTCAGGCTGGGCACGGTGGCTCACACCTGTAATCCTAGCACTCTGGGAGGCCGAGGCGGATCGTTTGAGCTCAGGAGTTCGAAACCAGCCCCTTCTCTGCTAAAAATATAAAGAAATTAATTGGCCAACTAAAAATATATATAGAAAAAATTAGCTGGGCATGGTGTGGCGCATGACTGTAGTCCCAGCTACTCGGGAGGCTGAGGCAGGAGGATTGTTTGAGGTTGCTGTGAGCTAGGCTGATGCCATGGCACTGTAGCCCAGGCAACAGAGTGAGACTCTGTCTCAAAAAAAAAAAAAATAAATAAATAAATAAATAAAGGGAATTTTATAAAGAACTCTCATGTATATTTGCAAATTAGTTAATGAATATAGACTATTGAAATCTGAGCTGTTTATATAGAAAATATGATACAACTGACTTTAGTAGGTATTTATTATTCTATTTGACACTTTGTCCAATACTGTATTTAAATAACATTTCTAGTAGATTTTAAACTTGAAAATCATGATTGCCTCTTTAGAGAGAGTCCACAAATGGTGTAATTTCTGTTTTCTAGATTTGCGTATGATGGGCTAAAACGTCAGAGACTTACAGAGCCGATGGTCAGAAACGAAAAGGGGCTTTTAACTTATACCTCCTGGGAGGATGCACTCTCTCGTGTAGCCGGAATGGTAAAAAATTGAAATATGGAATAAATAGTGTTTGTGATTTTCAAGAAACATCTTTGCCATGAAGAGAGGGAATGTATGTCTCTTCCCTTCTTTCCTGTTACTAAGATTATGATTAATCTTCCATTTTACAAACATTTATTGAGAACCATATGCCAGATATGCTAGATACAGGGATATAAAGACCACTGACACAATCTTGTAGTAGAGAAAGTTGCATAGTTCAGCAATTATGACATGCTGCTATGGGTGGTTGTACACAGAGTGATACAAGAGAGAGCACATGGGAAGGGATGCCTAACCAGGACTAGTGTATCAAGATGCCTTTCTAGAGAAGGTGATTCTTTTAAGCAAGTCTAAGTAAGAATGACTATGAGCTTGCCAGAGCAAAAGTGGAGGAAATAGTTTCTGGTCAGAGAAAGGCAACATAGGCAAAGGGCTGGAGGGAATAGCAGATACTTCAGGGGAGGTTGCATTTAACATAACTATAACTCCACAGTCTTCATTCTCCAGACCTCATTTTGAAACCTCTTTGTTCCTAAATATAAAACAACTTCCTTCCAAGCTGGTGTCATTAGCATTAGCCCCACATATACCTCTTCTGCTTCTCACTTTTAGATTAATAGTGTAAAACTTTTTAGTCTGAAGTTTGTTACTTTTTTGGTAGTTGAAAATGATTATCCTTTTATTTTCTGAACAGTTCATTTTTGTCTTTGCTGAATGTAAGTTTTTGGTGATGTCCTTTCCATCCGTTTCTAGTTGCAGAGTTTTCAAGGCAAGGATGTGGCAGCAATTGCAGGTGGCTTGGTGGATGCTGAAGCCCTAGTAGCTCTCAAAGATTTGCTTAATAGAGTGGACTCTGACACCTTATGCACTGAAGAGGTCTTCCCCACTGCAGGAGCTGGGTGAGAAATATGAAACTGGGATCTAGGATTTCTTTTTTTCTTTTAGTTACAAGTTATGTATAAAACAACCACGTCTATGGCATCAGCGAATATGTGACAACCTGGATTCTCCAATATACCCCCCAGTTTATTTTCACATATAGACCAAAATCAAACCAGGAGCTGTAGGAGAGGGGAGAATCCAGTTATTAATAAATATGTGAAACTTTGGTTTAGTTTGGAAATACTTCATGAAATTTTTTGTCTGGGAATGCCATAGCTTTGATGATAATGACAGTATTTTGTGGATTCTTGGTATATAATAGTTTTAAAGTAAATTTGCATTTTGTATATTGTATTTCTAGCACAGATTTGCGTTCCAATTATCTTCTTAATACTACAATTGCTGGCGTGGAAGAGGCCGATGTTGTCCTTCTGGTTGGAACAAATCCACGTTTTGAGGCACCACTATTTAATGCTAGAATTCGAAAAAGGTTGGTAATAATATTTATTCAGGGTTTTAAAAATATTTATTATTTTTTTCTGTTTTTATATGAAAATATGACATTTTAATTGATTACTAATAAGGTTAGTGGTAGTGAGACTCCAAAAAACAATTGGAAGACAATTTCTAATAGGTCCATGCCCCCCTCCTATTTGCTGATCTTTTTATTTATTTTGTTAGCTTTTTATTTTAAAATAATTTGAGATACTTGAAATGGGCTTTATATGTTCACTCAGATTAACTGATGTTAACATTTTGCCATATAGGTTTTATGATTCTCTTGCATTTTGTATAAATGTGTGAAAATAATTTTCTGAGTCATTTGGAAGTTAGTTGTAGCCATGGTGCCCTTCTATCTCTAAATACTTCAGGGAGGATTTCCTGAGAACAAGGGTCATTTTCTTAAGTTATCAAGAAATTTGGTATTGATATAATATAATTATCTAATCTAGAGATTATATTCAGATTCTACCAACTGTCCCATAATTTCTTTTTTTATTTAAATATTTATTTTAAAATGTAAAGACTTGGTCATTGTTCGTAGTCATTGTCTTTTTTTTTGTTTTGTTTTGGAGACAGAGTCTTGCTTGGTTGCCCCAAGTAGAATGCAGTGACATCATCATAGCTCACGGCAACCTCAAACTCCTAGGCTCAAGCAGTCCTCCAGCCTCAGCCTCCCGAGTAGCCAAGACTACAGCCACATGCCAGGACTCCTGGCTAATTTTTCTATTTTCAATAGAAATGGGGTCTTGCTCTTGCTCAGGCTGGTCTCGAACTCCTGAGCTCCCTCTTTGGCCTCCCAGAGTCCTAGAATTACAGGCCTGAGCCACCACGCCTGGCCTCATAATTTCTTTTATAACATTTATTCTTTCTGCCCAGGATCCAGTCTGGAATCACACATTGCAATCAGTCTCTTGACTCTTCTGGCCCTCTTTTTTACTTTTTTTGAAGGGCAGAGGCCAGTTATTCTGTATGCTAGAATCTCTCATCTCTTGTATTTATATCTTAGAAACTTCATAAAGAGGGCAGCCGTATAATTTATTGTCTAAACTGAGGCACTGTTGAAAGTACAAGAGGGAGTTGCAGGGTATCAGAGGGTATCAGGTAAAACCAGCATTGTCTCAGACAAACCAGAATATATGATCACCTCACTTATGACTTATTTTTGGAGGAGTTGGATCCATAGTTCCCTGCAATAGAAAATAAATATGAATAAAGTAGTTTGTTTTCATGAACTAAGTTTAAATGCTTTTTGGGTAATTAAGAGATAATTGACCTTGCTATGTGACTACTACAAAATAAAAATTACAGATCAATTATTCTGAAATTAAAATCTTTGTTTATAGCTTGCTTAATTGTTAGCATTCCTACACAGTAAATTAATGAATGTAATTGTCTTGGCACGTATTTTTGCAACACTATTTTGAAATGTACACAGTAAATTGTATTTATTAAATGTGCTATGTGTGCTTTTAACATTTAGTGATAGTAAAGAGTCACTTAGCATTGATGTAAACAGTAAACAGCACTTAGCATTGATGAGACCAGTAACTATGCTTAACTTAGTTACTTAGCTCTAAAAACGTTTTTATTTCAGCTGGCTTCATAATGACTTAAAAGTGGCACTTATAGGTAGTCCAGTGGACCTCACTTACACATATGACCACCTCGGAGACTCCCCCAAAATTCTTCAAGACATTGCTTCGGGTAGCCATTCATTTAGCCAGGTACTGTCAAGTTATATGTGTCTACTCTTGCTGACTTTTTAATTATGATTTTAAAATTTGTTTTTATAATCATTATATGTGATTATTATTAAAAATGATAGGAATACAGAAAAGAACATGGAAAAAAGTAAAAAAATCACCCAAAATACCACCACCCCAAACCAAGTATTGATGAAGCATCATAATCATCTCTCTTTTTATACATGGATAAGGCAAGGTAGATGAATAGATAGGCAAACAAAAATGAAATCGTACTGTGCATGCTGTTTTTTATTTACCAGGGATTAATTTCCTTGAAATTATTTGAAAATAAGTAAAACTGAAAGAATTAAGCTTTCCACTTTAATTGAATCTTTCTTTACTTCAAGAACTATTATTCCTTCAAGACATTTTACCTGTTCCTTGAATTCTTGCTTGCTTGAGAATGTCTGTTTTATTCCTGAAGAGATAGCTTGTCAGGATGTGAAATTTTAAGGTCATACGTTTTTTCCTTTCTGACCTTTATAAACACTGCCTTTTGTTACTGTGGAGAAGCAAGGAGTCAGCAGCCTTATTCTTCCCCGACCTTGTCCTGATTTCTTTTTCCTGTCTGGATCTTTTATCCTTGAGACTTTATACTTGACTCTTTATCCTAGAAATTCAATAGTTTGACCAAAATATGTCTTAATGGTGGTATTTTATAGGATATAGTGTACTTTTGGGCTCAAGATTCAAGATTCTCTTTATTTTAGGATTTTGTGTGTGTGTGCATGGTGGTGGTTGTGATTGTGATGGTGGTGTTTAAAAAACTAAGGGGTTTCTGTTTCTCACATAACAAGGAATCTGGAGTCGGGCACTTTGAAGGATGATTCCGTTATTCACGGATGTCATCAAGGAAAGCCTGCCTTCCTGCTTTGCTATCCTCAGTGCATTTGCTTGCTCACGTGAGTTTGTGTGTGAGCCTCACCTGTGGTTCCAAGATGGATGCTTTGCTTACAGTTTCAGGTGTAAGCAAGAAGGTGAAGTGCAAGAGGACAAAGCAGCCAAGCTAACTTGTTTTGAATAGGAAAAACATATAATGATTAAAAGATCAAGAATATTAAAGAAGTAGGGACTGTATATTCAGGGCAACTTAAATCTTTGCCCCCAGGTTGCAAAGAAAAAAATATTAAAAACTAGTCAGTTCTCTCTAGTTCCCATCCCTATCTAATAGGTGACTAGAGTTCTTAAGGAAAGTTTTCTGTTATAGATTTAAATATATTTTCCATTAATTAGTTCTGTTCTCTTCATTAAGAACACTTAACAATACAGATATTGGATCTCCCTTTCTATCTTTCATATCTGTCATGTGTCC
>VBSM01001562.1:46076669-46090486 GCA_008086735.1 Cheirogaleus medius | reverse complement strand
CTTTCCTGTCCCTGTATTTATAGGCATTTTTTATTGTTTCTAGAATGGTGTTCATTTCTGTAATTTGTTTCTCTTCCTGTTCTTTCCTGAATTGCATGATAAAAGTCTCCTTTTACACCATATGATACTCTCTATTGAGTTACTTCTTTGAGCTCTTTTTAAGTAAGAAAGAGTATGTTGCTTTTCATTTTCTTTGAGACTATTAAAAATTATTTCTTTGAACTATTCACGTTTCCTTGGGAAATTCCTCTTGTGATGAATGTACTCATCTTTGTAGTATCTCAGCATAATTCCCATAATGATTATTTGATAATTGTGGCCAGCTATTTATTGAAGAATGATATAGAGGACGGGTGGAAGAATAAGCTGTATAGTATATAGCTTTACTTCTTATTTGTCCATCTTCCACCACATCTTTAGTTTTCTTTACTCTTGGGATACATTCCCCTCAGTTTTTGGCATTCAGAGAGTTACTATGGTTTAAAGCAAAGCCCTTAGAGTTTTAAGTATTCTACATTCTTAGTAATCACTGCTTTTCCTACCTCCCTGTCTGCAGTGTGGTGAGTAGAAAAGAGATATTAGATATGGTACTTCAGCATGGTTTTTCCTATTCTTTAGTAACACCTGAATCTCTGGGGATATTCCTGATTTTTCTGGGACCTGCCTGTAGTCATTCTGACCAAAGGATAGTTTTCTAGAATTTTCATTCCTAATGCTTACTTTAAAAAAATCTGTTTTGGGCCGGGCGCGGTGGCTCACGCCTGTAATCCTAGCTCTCTGGGAGGCCGAGGTGGGCGGATCGTTTGAGCTCAGGAGTTCGAAACCAGCCTGAGCAAGAGCGAGACCCCATCTCTACTAAAAAATAGAAAGAAATTAATTGGCCAACTAAAATATAGAAAAAATTAGCCGGGCATGGTGGCGCATGCCTGTAGTCCCAGCTACTCGGGAGGCTGAGGCAGAAGGATCGCCTGAGCCCAGGAGTTTGAGGTTGCTGTGAGCGAGGCTGATGCCACGGCACTCTAGCCGGGGCAACAGAGTGAGACTCTGTCTCAAAAAAAAAAAAAAAAAAATCTGTTTTATCTGGTTTCATAGTAGCATTGGCAAAATGTTTTTCATTAAACTAAATCTGGTTGTATTATATATGTTGGCTAGCAAGACAAAGATATTCATGTTAAACCTAAAGTTTGGGACAATATGTATTGTAGATGCAAGTTTGGTTAGGTGTTTAGTTTACTTATAATATTTTTAAATCAAAGTTCTTTTTTTTTAATAGATCCTAAAGGAAGCTAAAAAACCAATGGTGGTTTTAGGCAGTTCTGCACTCCAAAGAAATGATGGACCAGCAATTCTTGCAGCTGTTTCCAGCATTGCACAAAAGATTCGGATGACAAGTGGTGTTCCTAGTGATTGGAAAGTTATGAATATCCTTCATAGGTTTGTTGAGTAATTGTTTCATGTACTATAAAATTCAAGTAGCTTTGTGTCTATGTGTTCCTGATACACTGTCACATTTAGTTTTACAACAACTTAACATTTAGCAGCATTATCCCAGTTGTGGATGTGAAATGTGAATCTTTATTCTCTGTGTGAGAAGAACCCAAGATAATAAGTAATATTAAAAATACCTGAAATAGTGAATTTTGAAAAAATTGAATACTTAAAATTGTATCATATCAGTTATACTTTGGTTCAAAAATTGCAAACTAGTCTTCTGACTTTGTTAAATGATAAAACTGTAAGCTAACATGAGACTTCAGGTGAAGGCTCTATTTCTAACTGTATCAATAATGCAAGTATATTTTAGAAAAGTTAGGAAGAGAAGAAAGTACAAAAATGGAAAGGATCCTTATTCCACAATCTAGATAATTAGTATTGCCATTTCAGTGCATTTTCTTCTCGTGTTTTTTTCCTGTATAAATGTTTTTTTAGTTATATAGTTGAAGTCATATTGTGAATACAATTTTGTGTCTTGGTTTAACCAAATAAGAATTTCTTCCGGCCGGGCGCGGTGGCTCACGCCTGTAATCCTAGCACTCTGGGAGGCCGAGGCGGGTGGATAGCTCAAGGTCAGGAGTTCGAAACCAGCCTGACCAAGAGCGAGACCCCGTCTCTACTAAAAATAGAAAGAAATTAATTGGCCAACTAAAAAACATATAGAAAAAATTAGCCGGGCATGGTGGCGCATGCCTGTAGTCCCAGCTACTCGGGAGGCTGAGGCAGAAGGATTGCTTGAGCCCAGGAGCTTGAGGTTGCTGTGAGCTAGGCTGATGCCACGGCACTCACCCTAGCCTGGGCAACAAAGTAAGACTCTGTCTCAAAAAAAAAAAAAAGAAAAGAATTTCTTCCTATGATTAGAAATTCTTTATAAATAAAAGTTTTATTGGCTAATTAATATCATGAATATAATATTTTTTTAGCCACTTCTTTTTAACATGTATGTTGATACTAGTTTTTAACTATTTTTATTTGTTTGTTTATTATTTATTTTTAGAGATGAGGTCTCACTCTGTCACCCAGGCTAGAGGGCAGTGGTGCTGTCTGTCATAGCTCTCCCCAGCTTCAAATTCCTGGCCTTTAGCAATTCTCCCGCCTCAGCCTCTCAAAGCACTGGGATTATAGGCGAGAGCCACCACGCCCAGCCTTAATTATTTTTAAATAATGCAGTGATACACAGATACCTCTGAACATTGGATTGTTTCCTTAGGGTAGATTTCTAAAAGCAGAACTATTGGGGCAAATAGGATAAACATTTCTGAGGCTCTTGATGTATGCTTCCAATTTGTTTTAGCAAAGTTGGACCAATTTACATTATACACTGTAGATGCTAAGATTGGCTACTATTTTTAAAAAGTTAACAATAGTAAACTAGACCAAAATAACCCTATTGTTCAAAAGGTAGTTATTCTAGGCCGGGCACAGTGGCTCACACCTGTAATCCTAGTACTCTGGGAGGCCAACCCAGGAGGATTGCTCAAGGTCAGGAGTTCGAAACCAGCCTGAGCAAGAGCGAGACCCCGTCTCTACTGAAAAAATAGAAAGAAAACTAACTGGCCAACTAAAATGTATAGAAAAAATTAGCCGGGCATGGTGGTGCATTTCTGTAGTCCCAGCTACTCGGGAGGCTGAGGCAGAAGGATTGCTTGAGCCCAGGAGTTTGAGGTTGCTGTGAGCTAGGCTGACACCATGGCACTCTATCCCGGACAACAGAGTGAGAGTCTGTCTCAAAAAAAAAAAAAAGGTAGTTATTCTAGACTTCTTCTTTACAATATTATTTACTGCTTATAAGAGTAGTAATATATATTCATAGAAAAAAATTTCATGAGGACATATACCAATGTACTAATTATGATTTTCTCTGAATTATAGTTTTATGAGTTTAAATTTCTTCCTTTTGGTTTTTGAAATCATGTGACTTTTCTTCCAGTGAATATGTTTGGCTTATGTGTTTTGTATCTTACTGTATTAAGTAAGAGTCAAACTTAAGGCAATTACAGTTGGCATAAAGTTTCTAGAATTATTCCATTAAATATTACCTCATGAAGAGATACAAAGTCTTAAGCATTTTATATTTCTTTGTTTGCCAAACTCAAAGCACTAAAAGACTGCTTTTTCTGGTTTTGACATCTGTTTTAAGTGAATAAGAAAGGATCTTTGACAGCATTGAATGAAAAAGAGATTAGGTATCATTTCAAGAATCACATTTAATTTTTTACATTGAAAACACTGCAGTTATGTTAAAATTCCATAATTGTTTTACAGGATTGCAAGTCAAGTAGCTGCTTTGGATCTTGGCTATAAACCTGGAGTGGAAGCAATTCGCAAGAACCCTCCCAAAGTGCTGTTTCTCCTGGGAGCAGATGGAGGTTGTATCACACGACAGGATTTGCCAAAGGATTGTTTTATTATTTATCAAGGTAAATATCACCTGTGACACCAGAAACAGAAGAGAATAGTACATTGTGTATATTAGAAACCATTTGGCAATATATTTACGGACTGAATATTTTCCATTTGGGAATTTTGCCTCCTCCAGCTCGAAGTTCTTTTAAACCAAACCACAGATGTTATTAGTTACATAATTGATGACTGCTATTAAGAATTATTTTCTGCAACCTGAGTAATATAGTGAGACTCATCTCTACAAAAAACAGAAAAATTATCTGGGCATGGTGGCACATACCTGTCGTCCCAGCTACTTGGAAGGCTGAGGCAGGAGGATTGTTTGAGCCCAGGAATTTGAGATTATAGTGAGCTTTGATAAAGCCACTGCACTCTAGCCCTGGCAACAGAGCGAGACCTTGTCTCAAAAAAACCCTAGAATTATTACCTGATGTTATTTAATAGCAGAATTTGAAGCAACCTAAATGCTCAGTAATAGGAAATTATGGTTTAACCAATGGAATATTATAATAAATATTAAAAGTCAACTTTTCAAAGAATATTTAGCACTATTATATAATCATGGGAAAGCACTTTTAAATAAATAATATGAAAAGTAAATAAAATCACTTGAGTCCTGTGTTATAGGACATTTAACGAATTACATTTAACATAGTACCCTGGCTTTTTGTGTTTGGCTCATTTTTTTGAATTCTCACTCATTGTAAATGTAATCAAGTTTCCCCAGAATAAAATAGAGTATTCCTGGATGTTTTGTGGAGAAAAGTATTGCATAACTTTGTATTTCGTTTTACACATAACACCATACACTTATAATAGGCTTTATATTGCAGTGGCACATAAAAACATTATACAATAATATTTTGTGTCTTCAGTTTGATAAAGTTAAACCAAAATGTATGAACTAAAATCCTATTCCTAGTTCTTTCTAGAGATAATCATTGATTATGGTTTTGACATGCATACTTGATACATCTTCGTATGTGTAACAACCAGGTACACAAATGAGATTAAACTGTATATTGTCCTACAACTTTCTTTTACTTGACTCAAGTCTGTTTCTAAAGGTCAAGTTTCTTTTTGAGTAACTTTTTTCTTCTGCCAGTTTTGTTAAATTATTAATGATTGATAGTCTTTCAGAATACTATTTTCTATAAATATCATTTTTCTTTCTTTCTTTTTTCTTTTTGGACAAGGTCTTACTATGTTGTGCATGCTAGCTAGAGTGCAGTGGTATCATCGTAGCTCACTGCTGCCTCAGACTCCTGAGGTCAAGCAATCCTCTTTCCTCAGCCTCCCAAAGTGCTAGGATTACAGGCATGAGCCACTATGCCTGGCCTCTCATTTTGTGTTTATGCCTTTTCCAGTATTATTATTGCTCATATTCTCTTTTATACTTTGTGTTCCTCCCCCATTGCGGTCTACTTTACCAGTTTTCACTAACTGGTACAGCTGAGCATTTCCATTTCGTGACCATTTCTATTTTGTAAGCATTAATATACTTAGATGCCCATTATATATGTGTGTATGATATTATACATATTTGCATAAAATAATCTGGGAAGATACATACCAAATGCTTTAACAATAATTTCCCTTGGGAAGGGAGTTGAATTGGGGGTTAGGTGGGCTTTAATTTTTATTTCTTCATTGCTATATTGGTTTAATTTTAAAAACACTTTTGTAATTTTACAAATAGGATTTAAAAGGATTTATACTATCTTCATGTATAATAGCGAATCAGTTTTTTACTAAAATGTTGTTTGCCATTTTCCATCTTCTCTCAGGACATCATGGTGATGTTGGAGCTCCCATAGCTGATGTTATTTTCCCAGGAGCTGCTTATACAGAGAAATCTGCTACTTATGTCAATACAGAGGGCAGAGCTCAGCAAACTAAAGTAGCAGTAACACCTCCCGGCTTGGCAAGAGAAGACTGGAAAATTATAAGAGCCCTCTCTGAGGTATTATTTTTGAGGCATTTCTAAGTGTCGGTGCTAAAGGGATATTTGACATGTTAGCTTGTTAGAATGATTTTCAAAGTCAAAAAAGATGCCAGTCTGAAATGCAGAGATGATTTGAATAATTTCTATAGGAAAAATGTGTTCAGAAAATGGGGATTTGAAATTGGTGCTTTTATTATTGATTCATTTTTGTTTAAAACCACTTCTTTTAGCTCTTGTGGTATAAAAATAAGCATTGTGAAATTTAAAATAATAATATAATATCTGTAAACTGTATATCATTAATAAGAGGTTAGAAGCATTCAGGTTTAGCATAGCATTGTCTCTAATCATTTATTTCATAATGAATATTTTCTAAAGTTAAATTACTAATATACTGACAGTTGTTTAAGAATTAGAATTTTTGACATTTGTGTTTCCCAAGTTGTTGCTTCTGTAATAAACATGTGACTGCTACAGTAGATTTTTTAGTAGTACTGCATTATTTCACCATAGTTACAATTATATATTATTTGGCATTTTTAAGTGTTAATGCTTTAAGTCATTTTTTGGGACCTGATATATTGTAGATTGCGGGTATAACTCTTCCTTATGATACTCTGGATCAAGTGAGAAACAGATTGGAAGAAGTCTCTCCTAATCTTGTTCGATATGATGATGTTGAAGGAGCTAATTACTTCCAGCAAGCAAATGAGCTCTCCAAGGTAAAAGCTTGCCTATGAGCAGTTTTCATAATGGCGTATCTACTGGTGTAACAGTACTAGTTTTCAATACTGTTATTGGTCTCCTTTTATGTGCAGCTAGTGAACCAGCAACTTCTTGCTGACCCACTTGTTCCACCTCAGCTAACTATAAAAGACTTCTACATGACAGGTATGTAACTGCCAACATAACTCTGCCAAATATGAAGGGTGAGAAGGAATCAGATCATCTCATTTAGCATTATAATTCCAACCTGTAATTGGTAGTATTTGACATTTTTAATCTTTGAAGGTTTTCAAACATGGGGGCTAATGTAATTATATTCTGAATTTTTTATTTCTGAAATGTAAACAAAGTATGAAAATCAAACGAGTTAATAGGTTTTAAATATAAAATTTTTAAAATTATTATTATTATATATACTTTTAAAGACAGCATCTTGCTCTGTTGCCCCAGCTACAATCATAGCTCACTACAGCCTTGAACTCCTGGGCTTAGGTGGTACTCCCACCTCAGCCTCCTGAGTAGCTAGGACTATAAGCACACACCACCGTGCCCATTTAATTTTTTGTTTGTTTGTTTTGTAGTTGGGGTCTTGCTTGCTGTGTTTCCCAGGCTAGTTTCCAACTCCTGGCCTCAAGCTATCCTCCCACTTTGGCCACTCAAAAGTGCTGAGATTACAGGCCTAGTAAGCTACCACACCCAGCCTTAATTATAAAATTTTACTATTGTAAGGAAAATCACTATAGCAATTTAGGGAGAATTTTTCAAAGTGGCAAATAACTGTGAAAGTTTTTCTGAGAATTATAGGTGAAAGAATCAAAACATTTAAATGTGAGACATCTTAAACAGTGCTTCTAATGTAAATTGTTAGAATTTTTTTTTGTTTTTTTTTTGTTTTGAGACAGAGTCTTGCTTTGTTACCTGGACTAGAGTGCCGTGGCATCAGGCTAGCTCACAGCAACCTCAAACTCCTGGGCTCAAGCGATCCTTCTGCCTCAACCTCCCAAGTAGCTGGGACTACAGGCATGCACCACCATGCCCTGCTAATTTTTTCTATATATTTTTAGTTGTCCAGCTAACTTCTATTTTTAGTAGAGACAGGGTCTCGCTCTTGCTGTTGAACTCCTGACCTTGCGAGATCCTCCTGCCTTGGCCTCCCAGAGTGCTAGGATTACAGGCATGAGCCACCATACCCGGCCTGTTAGAATATTTTTAAGGGATGCAGACCAGCTGATACTTGTTTACTGCAGAGTCTTACAATAGTTGATAAACTGTTATATGACATAGCTGATAGATGATTTTAAATAATTTTCTATCTAAAAGCATAAAAGTATATTTTTAAATTTTTCATAGTTTGTATCTAAGATTATTTTTAATAGGTCTTTTAGTTATAAAAGTTATATTCATTGTAGAATACATAATTAATTCACCCATAAAGTGTACAATTCAATGTATATTAGTACATATACTGTTTTCTAACCTTTTTTCAATAATAGCATTGTGTACATTTTTTCTACTTTTTCAATACTTTTATATGATTTTTTTTTTTTTTTTTTTTGAGACAGAATCTCACTCTGTCACCCAGGCTAGAGGGCAGTGGCTTTGTGGCTTTCTCATAGCTTACTGCAACCTCAAACTGTTGGGCTCAGGCAATCCTCCTGCTTCAGCCTCTCAAGTAGCTGGGATTACAGGCATGCACCACTACGGCTGGCTAATTTTTCTATTTTTGTAGAGACTGGTTCTTGCTATGTTGCTCAGGCTGGTCTCCAATTCCTTGCCTCATGCAATCCTCACACCTTGGCTTCCCAAAGTGCTAGGATTACAGTCATGAGCCACTGTGCCTGGCCACTGTTCTATAATTTTTTAATGATTGCATACTGGTGTGTTGTCTAGCTGTTATATAATTAATTAATCATTCCTAGGGGGTAGTTATTAAAAGCATTTAGCCAATAAGGAGCTTATCTTTGGAATTTGTTGGTTACATATAATTGCATAGAACCTTGCAATCTTTTTTTCCCCCTGAATATGTGCAACATAAAGTTTTACTATGCTTTTTAAAAAGGCATATTATCGGCTAGGCATGGTGGCTTGTACCTGTAATCCTAGCACTTTGGGAGGCTGAGGAGGGAGGATCGCTTGAGCGCAGGAATTTGAAGTTGCAGTGAGCTGTGATATATACCTGGGGCAACAGAATGAGAATCTGTCTCAAAAAAACAAAAAAAAAAACGAAAAAAGGCATATTATCAAAATGTACATTTTCTTAATATCTTTCAGATTCAATTAGCAGAGCTTCACAGACAATGGCCAAGTGTGTCAAAGCTGTCACAGAGGGTGCCCAGGCAGTAGAAGAGCCATCCATTTGCTGAAACAGCTACTAGGAACAGCTACTATAAATAGTTAATGGACAGTTAAATTGGAGTGATCTCTTACAGGTTTATCTCTTTTTAAAGACAAAATCTGAATAATGTAATATTTAAGGTTATACTATGCTTATTTGAAAATGATATTGCAATTATCAAAGAACTTTGCAGTTTCAAAAGCATTTCTGTATTGTGTGTAAACGTTAAATTGTCTAATAAAACTGTATGTAGATGTTCTTTCATGTAAAAATATTGATAATCTTTGTGACAAATACAAAGAAATCCTTAAAATATAAATGTTTTATCGTCATAAATCATTTATGTTTACAAAATGGATGAAATGAAAAACTTCCATTAAGACCCACTTTTTTATAGTGCTAAAGAAAAGATTTAAGCACTCTGTCAGGGTGGGTAAATAGAAAAATATATAATGTAATTACACATCAGATATGTATCTTGGACAGCTTTAATTAATAGTAATCATAACATTAGCTAATGATTATTCAGCTTTTTTTGGTGCTAAGCACTCTGATTTTCCATGTATTATTTTCTTTTGTCCTGGCTACAATTCTATGAGATAGTATTATTATTTAATTTCACTGATGAAAAAACCAAAGCCCAGGTATATTAAGTAACTTGCCCAAGGCTGCACAGCACGAGTTATAGACTCAAGCTTAGTTCTTTTACTCCAAAGTCCATTATTCTTAATTGCTACACATAATTCCCTTTCATTAATACAGATTCTACAGATTGTTACTTCTAAGAATTAGTATTGAAGAGTTTAATGGTTAACAAATTCTTCTGTTTTCTCTTGAATTTGCTTCTATAATGTCATGGTGATTTATGTGGCATTTTTCTTTGTATAATAGATTATGCACTTAAACACATTCTTGGAATGAGGGAGGTCTCAAGAGATATAATTAAGATTCTCATTGATATTCATTATATTAACACCATCTGTAGTGTTAAATAAATTATTCCAGTAATAGAAGACAAAACGACCAGCTTTAATAATTTTCAAATGTCAAAACAAAAAGGAAGTAAAAATTTTACAATTAACCTAGGGGATAATTAAAGATAGATTAAGTTTTTGTTTAAATCTATGTTCAAAATTTTTTTGTTTTGTAAGCCTTTTTTCTTTCCACTTTCACTAAAGACTTATCCTAACTATAGGATGCCATTTTTTTATATAACATAGGATAAGATTTTTAGAATAGTATTTCATCAATACTTTATCTTTAAGTCACCTGTAACAACTTTTTCAGAACTGTTTATTTTATCCTCTTTAGTGATACATCATGAAATTATATACTTTGCTTAAAGTACTTTGCATAAAATTCCCAGTTGTATGAGATTGTGTAAATTCTTGCCCAAAGTGTTTGAATTTAATGCAAACTTCCTCTCTACTTTCTTCACCCCTTAGCACTGTGCTGACCTCAAGGGGACATACTCCAAGTTTTGCATTTTACACAGTACTCTTCAGTGAATATGTGCAGACTTCATAGGGTTCTTGGTGAAAGCTAAGTTGATCCAGGATCTTTGGGCTACCCTCTAGGCAGCATGTGTTGAACAACTTGTAATTCTCTAAAGGATACTTTGGGGTAAGTAAGGAGTGGTTAGTCTGTCTTACAGGCACATTTAGTGTCATAATACTAAATATTAAGGTTATTATGAGCATAACATTGAAGATGTTGCTAGAGAAAAAAAGACTGAAGAAGAGCTCCCAGTTAGAAGAAAAATACATGTAGAACAGAATAACCTGGCTAATGGAATCATGACATTCCAAGCAATGAAGGAGTCACCAATGAGGAAAGTCTGTAAAAGCTTACGGCCAAGTCCCTTTGAGTGAAGAAGGCAATCTGGAAAAATCATGGAATAATAATACCATTTATTGAGGACCTTCTAAATATGTACTGTTAAAACTTTAAATACATTATGGCTAATCATCACAAAAACCCAGCTAATGAAATGTATTAATTGAGACTCAAGAAATATCAAATAACTTGCCCATGGCTACAGAGCTAGAGACTAAAGGCAAGACTTTAATTAGAGGTATTTTTGCTATCCTATCTTGCCTCAAAATATTTTAGACAGCTATAAAAGTTGAATGTATGTACAAGAAAAAATCTTAAGGCATGAACTGTATATAGAATGCCCCCTAAATTTGTTATGAATCATATTATAACGAATACATTAAAGTATCATACTTTCTTAACAATACTCAGTATATAATCATTTATTATTGGTTGCTGCTGACTTGCTAAAACATTTCTTGCCAACTCAGACAGATCTTGTAAACTTTGGAAAAGTTACTTAGAAAAATTTTAAGATTGTTTCTTCATCTGTAAAATGAGGATAAAAGTTATAATAATTTTCTACACCCACTTCCAGCTTTATAGAGTTATTATGAGAATCAATTCAGAAAGCTTATAAAACAGCCTATTTCCTGACACATAATAAATGCCCCATATGCTTAATAACTGAGGACCATCATTGTAGGAAAATGTATATTCAAAATGTTACTGACAATTTCAAGAGGTTGCAGCTAAAGCTCGTCCATGGGAGTCCTTAATCCTAAAATTAAAAGACCCCATTTTAAGTGAATCAAGTGAAAACCCAGTTCTATAGGTTGTGAGCAAAAGTCATGCCTAATATAACCTCCAGTTTATGTTTTCCTAAAGAAATCCATTCCTTTCCTAGGCTCAGAGGAATTAAATGACTTGTCCAAAATCAACATAATCAACAAAATACAACTAGAGACCATCCACTAGTGTTAATGAAAATAAATTTACTATGCAGAACTCTTCTAATTATGTTATTTTAATGGAAATTTTACCGGTTGCAGTAAGATTTACTAAGTCTGTTGGATTCTAACTCCTAGAATACAACAAAACATAAAACAGTATTATCAAAAGAGGGACAACTATTAATATATACTAATGATAGAAAGGGTACTGAAGTAGGGTTAGAGCTACTGCTGTTTAAGTGGAGACAGGTGGCTGTCCTTGCCAATGTAAACCTTTGGTTAATATAAACAGCCTTATTGTTGCCAAAGTTACTCCACCACTATTTGAGCTACCAAGGAGAGGAAATAAAGCAGCTTAGTAACCAAAGCAGTGGTAATATTAATAGATGTTTTTAAAAAATGTTAACATTGTCATTCATGACTGCTGTTAAAATGTCACTAGCATAGTCATTACACATCCATGTTAAAGTCCCAGTGTGACTATATGAATATTAAGGTTCAACCAGAAATTAATGATATGCATTTTGTAAGGCTAATACCATCTTAGCATAGTTAGACCTTATGTTTTATTTTTTATTAGCTCAACTTTTGGAAGCAAGTAAGCATGAATAAAATGAATAAAGATCTATAGAAAAAAGTGTGTGTATCTATGTATAGCCACCTTTTATAAAAAGATGAAGATGAGCCTTGCATATACAGAGGACTAAAAAAAAATTAAAAATTAAAAAAAGGATGAAGATATCTGAGAAGTTCCCTAATATGTTTTAAATAACCAGTATTTTAAAATATTTTAACAATTATTTAGCACTTTAGTTTGCTGACTTAATTTAGCCCAAGGGACAAGGATGTTAATGAGAAAACTATTACTAGACCTCAGGTCATAGATTTTAAGAGAAGAATCTCTAAACCAAATATCTTCTGCTTAAAGTGTTCATTGTGTTTTTACCACTGAAAATGTTTAAAGATTGACATACCTATGACTGATATTCAAAATCTCTGATATATCAATATTTTTAAATAGCTTACACTGAAAAGCATATGTTGCTATTGAAAAAGATGGCAAATATACAGTCTGGGACTAGTGATTAGTTTATAGTATTTAATTTGAATTGGTGTGTAAAAGATCTTGAGATGAATAACTTTTATTAATTTCCAACATTAAACATTTGCAGAGTATCTACTGTGTGTAAAGTACAACATTAAGCACCAGGATTAGAAAGAGAAATAAAATTTAGTTTGTGCCCTCAAGAAGTTATCAGTGTAATAAAAGAGATACATAAGTATCAATTACAGTGATGTCATAACATATTCTAATGGAGATATGTACATAATACAGTGGTGGCCATAGCTGGTTGTCTTTATCTGTTTGTGCTATTATAACAAAATACCATAGACTGGGTAATTTATAAAGAACAGAAATTTATTTCTCATAGTCCTGGAGACTGGGAAGTCCAAGATCAAGGTGTTGGCATCTAGCAAGGGCCTTCTTGCTACATCCTGATATGGTGGAAGAGCAAGAGAGCTAAAACACTCCCCAAAAGCCCTTTCTATAGACGCATTAATCCATTCAGGAGGGCAGAGCCCTCATGACCTAAACACCTCTCAAAAGGCCCCACTTCCCAACAGTGTTAAAGTGGGGATTAAGTTTTTAACATATGAATTTTAGAGGGGACACATTCAAACCATAGCATCCCCAAGGCCCCTAAATTCATGTCCTTCTCACATGCAAAATAAATTCATTTTATACCAATAGCCCTCAAAAGTCTTAACTCTTCCAACATCAACTTTAAAGTCTAAAGTCCATAGTGTCATCTAAATCAGATATGGTTGCTTACTTTTCCACTTAAAAAGAAAAAAAGTAAAAAAAAAAAAAATTACATATGAGTAGAACTCAGGCATGATTCATCCTGAGACAAAGAATGTACATTTATTAATACAATGTCAGAAAAAAACAAAAAATTTAAATAGCCATCAATAGAGAACTGCCTAAAAATTTTTGCTATAATCATAACATGAAATATTATGTAATGTTCAAAATAATGACCAAGATCTCATCATGCTGAAATGGAAAGAGCTTCAGGATTTATTAAGGGGCCGGGAGTGGTGGCTCACGCCTGTAATCCTAGCACTCTGGGAGGCCGAG
>VBSM01001562.1:46060884-46076569 GCA_008086735.1 Cheirogaleus medius | reverse complement strand
ATTGTTGTGAACCTCACAGGCAGGTTAAACAAGTGTGGAGTGATCAGCCCCAGAATTGATGTGCAACTCAAAGATCTAGAAAAATGGCAGAATAATCTGCTCCCATCCTGCCAGTTTGGTTTCATTGTATTGACAACTTCAGCTGGCATCATGGACCATGAAGAAGCAAGAAGAACACACACAGGAGGGAAAATTCTGGGATTCTTTTTCTAGGGATGTAATACATACTTACAAATAAAATGCCTCAGTGGACTCTGGTGCTTCTAAAAAAAAAAAAAGATTTATTAAGGACATAATATAAGTCCTTCTTATAAGGACTAATGTGTGTATGGACATATTAATATATATATACTTGTATATGCTTATGTATGTGTAAAAGTATCTCAGCAGATACAATAAAAACTTAATTATATTCTTCTGGGAAGAGGCTTTAAAAAATAAAAAAAGTTAATTGTAGTAACCTGGATAGTTCCACTAGTATGAGAAATAGCATAAGGAAAAGCATTTTTACACCTCTCATTTGAACATTTGAAAGTTTTTACAACATACTGCTTTTGTAAATTTTCAGAAAAAATTGTTTAAATGAACAATATATAGCAAAACAAAATATTTAGTTTTTACTTTTTATAATTAAATATTTAATTGATAAAATATAGAAATAGGATATGAAATTGTGTGGTAGGAAGCCTATCAGATGGCCCCAATGATCCCTGCTTTCTGGGATTCATGGCCTTGTGTAATCCCCTTCTGTTAAATGTGAGCTGGATTTACTTCTAATGAATAGGATGTCACTGCTGAGATTAGGTTTTAAAAAGACTGTGGCTTCCTTCTTCGACTCTGATTCTCTCACTCTTAGATCACCACCTGCCATGTTCTGAGGACATTTAAGCAGCTTCCTCCTTGGTCTCGAGGAATACTCTCTTTCTTGGAGAGGCCCCATGTGGTAAGGAAGAGGCCTACCAGCAACCATGTGAGCGGAATCCTTTGGCCCCAAAAGAGTTGAGATGACTGCAGCCCCAAACGACAGCTTAACTATATAACTCCATAAAATGTCTTGAGCTGGAAGCATCCAGCTGTGAGATAATAAATGTGTGTTGTTTTTAGCTACTAAGTTCTGGGTTGTTTTGTTATGAGTAATAGATAACTAATACACTATGATTGTGTAACTTTGCAAAAGCATATGCCAGGATGTCCCACATCCAATGACTAATATATGCAGACCTGTAAAGGCCTGACCATCTCAGTCTAACAGCATGTCCCATTTTGAAGGACCATCTTAGCTCTTAAGCTCTCTGGGGTTGGCTGAGGCTGTCATTGAATCTGCATTGCAGCTCAACTTTTCCTTCTGCCCACTCTTGCTTTCTTCCCCTCCTTTATATGGGTGTTGACCCACAGGGAACTCCTTCATAAATACTCTGCACACTAAACTGCCCAGAGTCTGCTTTCTAGGGAGTCCAATTCATGACAGCCATCCTTAATATATATGGATCCCAGGTAGCTGCTCCAGTTATCACGATGTCAGCCAGCAAGAAGTGGGTGAGGGAACACAAGTGGAGGACAAGCGCTTAACGTTTTATTGACATCACTTGGAAATTGGATCATTTTTATTCACTTACCATAGGCAGCAGGACTTACAGCCACATTCATCTGCAAGAGAAGAGGCTTGGAAATGTAGCCTCTAGCTGGGCAGCTCTCTCCCCAACTAAAACACAGATTCTGAGAGAAGGTGTTCCAGTTATCTATTGCTGTGCATCATAATATCCCAAAACTTAGTGGTGTAAAACAACCACCATTTTAATTTGCTCGTGAGGTTCCATGGGTCCAGAACATAGAAGGGGCACAGAAGAGATGGGGGCAACTCTTCTCTGTTCCATAAGGCCAGGGCCTCAGCTTGATGACTGGAATATTTGGGGATGACTCAGACAGCTGGGGATTGGAAAAGCTGAAATAGCTGTGGCTGGAGAATTTAGTTCCCTGATGGTATCTTCACTCACATGTTCGGCTCCTGGGCTGGAATGGTGGCATGACACAATCAGATTGGGATTGTCTTTCAGAGCTTCTACATGTGGACTATCCAGCAGGTAGTTGGACCTATAGGGTGGCTCAGGGCTCCAAGAGCAAGAGTATTCCTAGAGACCAAAGAAGCAGCTGCAAGGGTTTTATCACTTAACCTTGGAAGTTATATAGCATCACTTTCGTTGTATTTAATTGGTCAAGCCAGTCTCCAAGCCCACCTAGATTCAAGGGGAGGAAACACGCCCTACCTCTTGATGAGAGGCATATTAAAGAACTAAAACTGCCATAAGGGAAGAATAGATACTAGGGGACAATTTGTTCTTGCCACAGGCCCTGTAATATGTATCAAAATAATGAAGAAGAACATAGAGAAAACAGAGACTACGGTAAGTTACAAAATGAAATGTCTGTAATTTATCAATCTATAACTATTTTTTCGGCTGGGCACGGTGGCTCACGCCTGTAATCCTAGCACTGTGGGAGGCCGAGGCAGGTGGATCGCTCGAGGTCAGGAGTTCGAAACCAGCCCGAGCAAGAGCAAGACCCCGTCTCTACTAAAACATAGAAAAAAAAATTAGCTGGGCAACTAAAAATAGAAAAAATTAGCTGGGCATGGTGGCACGAACCTGTAGTCCCAGCTACTCGGGAGGCTGAGGGAGGGTGAGGCAGGAGGATGGCTTGAGCCCAGAAGTTTGAGGTTGCTGTGAGCTAGCTAGGCTGACATGATGACACTCTAGCCCAGACAACAGAGCGAGACTCAGTCTCAAAAAAAAAAAAAAAGAACCTTGGCACATAATTGTCCACCCTGGGTTGCTATATATTAATAATAGGTAAATACTAGGTCCAAATGAAGTAATCCTTTATTGTTTTTTGAGACAGTCTTGCTCTGTTGCCCGGGCTAGAGTGCCATCATGTCAACCTAACTCACAGTAACCTCCAACTCCTGGGCTCAAACAATCCTCTTGCCTCAGCCTGCTGAGTAACTGGGACTACAGGTGCACACCACTACGCCTGGCTCATTTTTTAAATTTTTAGTAGAGATGGGGTCTAGCTCTTGCTCAGTGAGCCACTGCCAGGCCAATATTCTTCAAATAAGATATTTAGAATTACAGTTGGAATACAACAGTAAAACCCAAACTAGTTTTACAGTCTCTTGTATTCCATTTACACTTTACAGGATTTACTGTATTCTTCAGCAAGATAAGTAACCACCCTACCAGATAATGCACTGTATATTATTAATATAAATTATTTTCTGAATTAAAAAAAGAAAGTGACAAGTCACATGAGCAAACTAGGACAGAAACTGAGCCTATTGAGATCTTTAAACCCTACCAGGACTTTGGGATTTTCCTCATATTCCTACAGGTAATAGGGTGACCTTTCCCCATTGTTCTAGAACAGAAGCATCTACTTTGCTGCTGGGAAGTCCTGAGATAGTGTTGAAGTCTAAAATGAACAGTAAAGCATGACTTAATTTCACTAATCTCAATTTATCCTACCAAGAAGAATAAAACAGCCCCCCACCAAAAAAATTTGCCTGTTTTTTTCTTTTAAGACTAGAAGCAACCTGTCTTTATCTGACATGTATCATTACATGGATAAAGTTAAATAATAATAGGACAAATGTCTTCCTGTATCTCCCTAAACTACAATTCCCATAAAGCATAAAGTGGAAATTTATCTTTTACTTAGCTGGAACTACACAGCCACACCCCTTCATGGGATGAGGCTTGTTTTGTATCTATAAACCTGGAGGGAATGGACTAGGGGAAAAGTGTATCCCTAGGCAGCAGCATTCTCTTGGGAAATTCGGATTATTCCTCAGTAACTCGTGTGTCCCCTGTTACCTATGCCCTCTCCTTGTTTATCATCACTTTCCTAGCCAAGAGTGTGCGTCTATCTATTTTCAAGCCTATCGCACATGAAGTGCATTTTCTACAGGTTCAATTTGTAATTGACATCCCATGATTATAAAAGTGATAAATTCTATTAAACGTTTACTTTTTCTGCATGGCCGTCATTTGAAGTAGGCTCACAAAATATCTTGCCCTTTGGTAAAATTGGAATGATTCTCATCCAAAAATGGGATATTAGGACAAATAGCTTATAAAGCAGTGGTTTTAGGAAAGTGTGGTAACCTGTATAAATCTATTGAGTGCCAGAAAACATATTATATTATCATTACTAATATATTTGGGTCTTGAGAGTCCACATCTTATTCCACTGTGAACTTTTTGGAGTTAATTCTTCCATTCATGTTTGTGGTTGAATTCAGTAAGTACATGTGCAAAGGAAGCAATTTTCAGCAAGAAAATGAAAACACCCTAAAAGGGGGTGGAAACCTTTCTGCTAGGTGAACCATCAAAGAGATTATTAGGAGCTTTTATGCTTCTAAGACAGCGACCTGCTATTAATAGCTTTACATACAATTAAACCAACTAGGCAAGACTATGCCTACTTAATATTATATCCTGGGCAGTACCCAACATGCTCTTAAATGTGAACATCCTGATGTTAACTCTTAATTATTATGCCTGATCCTCAATACTGAGTAAAGTAAGTCAACTGCTCACTCCTGGGGATAGCAGCTAATTTTTCCCACCAATATTTGGGTAAGGATAGTAGACAAGGAATTTTACTAAATAGACCCTGCTGCCCAGGAAGAGGTCATTCTTTTCTCCTTGTGGGCACTTCCATCCCAGAGTAGGGTTGACATACCCTTTGACTCAGCATGGTCACACACAATTAACAGCTGAGAAATTATTGTCTCTGCTATAGTCTCACAGGCAATATAGCACATTTAATGACCAAAAAGATGCCAGGTATCAATTTCCTATTAGGCCCATAATTTTTTCCCTAGTCCCTTTTCTCCCCTGAGCCACCCCACCAAACTAATATCACAGGTGTGGGTCACAATTTTCTCTCCTCTCCAAGTGATAAGTTCACTGTCAATTAGAACTTTAATTACTAACCAGGTTTGATTAATAATCAGTTATATTCTTACATTCAATTATGGTATCATGCCTAAAACTTTTCTTCTCCTGGCAAAGCAACCGTAATCATTAACTATTCACATTTGTTCACCATCTTAATACTGATTCATGTCAACTTGGTAGCCACTCTGATTCCCCTATAGTTTTTTGCTCTGCTATTGACTAGTAACGTTTTCCTTTTATTATGCTGTACAATTTATTGGTTCTTCAAGACACTATCTTTTATTTCTTTAAATTTGTCGATAGATGACCTAAATTTATCAAAATCACTTCCAAGTGATTAGCAATTCAGTAGAAACTAATCACTTATAATACATATGCTGACAAAATTAAGCTGAGTGCAGTGGCTCATGCCTGTAATCCCAGCTACTTAAGAGGCTAAGGCAGGAGGATCACTTGAGGCCAGGAGTTCAAGACCAGCCTGGGCAACATAGCAAGACACCCATCTCTAAAAACAAATGAAAAAAAAACTAGCCAGGCATGGTGGCACGCTCCTGTATTCTCAGCTACTCAGGAGGCTGAAGAAGGAGGATTGCTTGAGCCCAGGAGTTCAAGTTTACAGTGAGCTATGATTGCTCCCCTGGACTCCAGCCTGGGCAACAGAGTGAGACTCCATTTCTACAAAAACAAAACAAAACAAAACAACTTACTTTCAAATCATAATATAAACTTATTTTGAAAATATTTTAGACTATGTATTTTATTGGGCTATATAAATCACATTTCTTATATTCCATCTTCTCTTTTATTCCAAAACTTTCAATTATCTTGAATAATATTCCTTCCTGTTGACTGTATCCATATTTGAAAGACTTAGAAAAATGTGGATGTAAATTGAAATAATTTTTCCCTTTCCAACTTATCTAGATTTATATAGCTTTTATTTTTAAGTAGGGTTGGGAAACATCTACATGAAAATACTCTGGAGTAGAAAAATTTGGATGTTTCCACGAATGAAACATTTAAGCACTCAAATGTAGAAATAAAGCAAACATGAAAAACCATTCTTTCTCTGTTTTTGTAGAGCAAGGATCCTGCTCTTGTCGCCCAGCCTGGAGCTCAGTGACATAATCATAGCTCACTGCAGCCTTGAACTTTTAGGTTCAAAGGATCCTTGTGCTTAAACTTTCAGAGTAGCTGGGACTACAAGTGCATGTCACCATGACCAGCTAATTTTTTGACTTTTTGTAGATACAGAGGTCTTGCAGTGTTGGCCAGGCTGGTCTCAAACTCCTGGCATTAAGCAATCTTCCCGCCTGGACCTCCCGCAGTGCTGGGATTATAGGCATGAACCACCATGCCCATCCCTGAAAACCATTATTTCTGATTAGGTATAAATAAAATATATTTTTAAGAATCTTTCACTATGCAGCCAAAGTTTATTTCCCCAAGGGTTTTCTTTCAGGAATTTTACAAGAACTGGAAAAATAATACCTAAATTGATAGCAGTCTTCCTCACTTATGGAAAAGTAATTGCTGTTGGCAAAACAGGTGTCAGAATGTAGCTCTACCTTATTCAGAATCACTGTGTTTGGCGCTGTGTTCTCCCTGAGTCATGCCATCAAATTAGAGAGGTGATTTCAATAGTAGCAATGATGAACTTGAATCAGCAATGTCTTGGGCTCTAGTTATTGTATGTACATTCAACATGACTTTGATTAACTAAATCTGTGCAGCATTTAGGCTGTTTTGGAAACTTCCCTTCCTGCATGTTTCACAATTCACTGAGATTATAGATTTTCAGCAATATTCCAAAGTTGGGAAAAATGATCAAGCTATGAGCAAGATTTGGCAATCATTGTATCTAAGACTATTTACTATGTGGCAGCACTATGAGATATTGTACACACTGATTTGTGAGTTAAGGGAGAAAGCTATGGAAGCAGTTACCCAGATTTAAATTCTGGCTCTACCAATTACCAGCTCTGCCATTTCTATTACTATTACCTATGAAATGGGGTAGTAAAGTTGCTTGGAAGGCTAAATAATATGTATTTAGGAGTAAGTACTTAATAAGTGTTAGTTAAACTTAAGTGGATACTGAGAATCCTGTGTTTTAGTATGCAACTAATCTATAATACTAGAATAGAAAGCATTAAATGGGCTCTTTACACATAATACTTTATATCAAAAATTTTGTTTCTAGTCAGTCAAAAGTAATAAGAATGGGGAAACTTGGTTTTCTACCTGGCAGAAAGAAGTATATAAATTTTAGGTAGGACTTGAATTATTCCCTGAGTTAAGCTACTAAAAGCAATATCACCATATTTTGAATCACAACTTAAAACATCTTACTGTTCGTCACCAATACCAATTGCAGTGCCTTGCACAGTCAGATATTCAATAAACATTTGCTCAGTGAGTAAATGAATAAAAAGTAAAAACATAGTGATAGCAAAGAATATGAAGAGAACATTTAATTTTTTCCATTTAGCTCTGGCAATGTAATTCCTAACCAACAGTGTGAATACAAGTTATATAAACCGAGCTCTTCGGGTAGCAGAGTAATGAATGCATCATGGCAAATGATAATCATTGATTTTACAACTGGGTAAAAAACTGTTGTTGGTGACAAACGTGAAGGAGAAGGACAGACAGATGGATCAACAGTTCTTCACTGTTGCCAAAGGACAAATCAATATTTTATGAAGGATTTAACAAATGTGCAAATATATTGCAATTTTTAAAAAAACTACTCGCTGAGTTACGAAGAAAAAGTAAAAAGTAACATGTTATTAAAGGGATATTTTCCTTTTGCCTGATTTATGTGGACTGGTTATTCCATTAGTCCAAATATGTCCATGTGGTAGGCAGAACAGTGGTGTCCAAAGGTGTCCATGTCCTAATCCCCTCAGCCTGTGAGTATGTTACCTGACATGGCAAAAGGGATTTTGTAAATGTGATTAAATTAAGGATCTTAAAATGGAAGGTAATCCTGGAATATCTGGGTGGGCCCAATGTAATCAGAAGGATCCTTGTCAGAGCAAAGCAGGAGGATTAGAGTCAAAGGAAGATTAGAAGATTCTATGCTGCTGGCTTTAAAGATAGAGAAAGGGACCCTAAGCCAAGGAGTGCAGGAAGCTTCTAGAAGCTGGGAAAAGCAAGGGAATGGATTACCTCCACAACCTCCAGAAGGAATGCAGCCCTGTTGACATCTTAATTTTAGCCCACTATAACCCATTTTGGACTTCTTCCAGAACTGTAAGATAACAAATTTTTGTTGTTATAAGCCACCAAATTTGTTGTAATTTGTTAGGATAATAAGTGGAAATTAATACACCCATTAATCTGCATCTAACCTATGGAAACACTAATTTGAAATAATAAATAAGTGTTGTTTTAAGCTGCTACATTTGTGGTAATTTGTTACAGCAGCAATAGAAAACTATACAACTATTAATAACACATATTGACATCATGTGCTTCCTGATAGGAAATCATGTTTGAGATTCTTGCCAAAAATATATTACCCCATCTAATCACGAGAAAACATCACGAGACAAATGCAAAGTGAGAGACATTCTACAAAATAACTGGCCAATACTCTTCAAAACTGTCGAAGTCATGAAAGACAAGGAAAGACTGAGTATCTGGAACAGTAAAAGGACATTAGTAGGAAATATGAAATCTGAGTAAGTCTATACTTAACAAAATAACAACAAAAAACACCTGGAGTTATTTCTCTCTAGAATTGGGCTAGTCTATGTAATCCGAAACAATTCACTTGCTAGTACTTGTTTTTTCTGATTGTTCAGATGAAAAGTGTTTGTAATGTGCTTTAAGATTCTTAGCCGAAATACAGTTATGTTGCTTACTGTTTGCATTTTAATAATTCTGTTTTCCCTTAAGATAGCTTAATTTTGGAAGAGCTGGTATGCTTCAGAAGACTTAGCATTTTTCAACATTATAATGATTTTGATACAATAGTGTAGATTAATGAAACTATAATAAATATATTAATGGATGCAATAAAAAAATGAAAATTTGGACAACTTATTACAGATGGCCCCTGATTTACGATGGTTCCATTTAGGATTTTTCAATTTTACAGTGGTACCCATACAGCCATTCTGTTTTTACTTCCAGTACAGTATTCAATAAAATACATGAGCTATTCAACACTTCATTATAAAATAGGCTTTGTGTTAGATGATTTTGCCCAACTGTATGCTAATTTAAGTGTTTTGAGCACATTTAAAGTAGGTTAGGCTAAGCTAACCTAGTATGATTTTAGTATGTTAGGTGTATTAAGTGTATTTTTTATGTATGATATTTTCAACTTATGATAGGTTTGTTGTATGTAGCCCCATTGTAAGTCAAAGATCACCTGTACTGTGGAGGCTTTTTGTTGTTGTTGTTTTGATGTTTGCTTTTTGTTTTTCTTTTAAAATAAGGAGTTAGCATGTGTGGTATAATAAGAAATATGTATTTGGTCTTTGTCCCTGGTTTTTGACACAGAGCTTCTAAAATCCTTGTAATTTCCAGAGTGATGGGGTGACAGGAGCATCTTTTGTTCTAATATGTAGCCTTTGTCCCCAGTTTCTGACATAGAGTTCCTAAGTCTGTTGGAATTTCCTGGGTAATAAGAGTAACAAATAATTTTGTTTTAATGAAGTGTTTCTTGATGGGCCCCTAGATAGCCTCAGGATGGGGGCTGGTCACCAGAAAGACTAAGCCTTGATTAGAAGGAACTTTAGCTCCATCCTCTCAATCTCTGGGGAAGGGAGAGGGGCTAGAGGTTGAGTTAATAATCAATCATGCTTATGTGACAAAACCTCCATAAAAACCCCCAACAACAGGGTTCAGAGAGCTGGGTTGGTGAACAACACATCAAGGTGCGAGGAGGGTGGTATGCCAAGAGAGGATGTGAAAGCTCCACACCACCCGCCATACCACCATCAATAATATCTTGCTCTATGCATCTTTTCTGTTTGACTATTCCTGCATTGTATCCTTTATAACTGTGGTCCCCAACCCTCGGGTTGCAGACTGGTACCAGTCCATGGCTTGTTAGGAACCAGGCTGCACAGCAGGAGGTGGGCAGCGGGGAGCCAGCAAAGTTTCATCTGTATTTATAGCTGCTCCCAATCGCTGGCATCACTGCCTAAGCTCCGTCTCCTGTCAGATCGGCAGGGGCATTAGATTCTCATAGAAACATGAACCCTACAGTAAACTGTGCATGCGAGGGATGTAGGTTGCAGGCTCCTTCTGACAATTTGTCTGAAACCATACCCACCTGCCTCCACCCCAATCTGCGGAAAAATTGTCTGCCATGAAACCAGTCCCTGGTGCCAAAAATGCCAGGGACTGCTGCTTTATAATAAACCAGTAAATGTAAGGAAAGAGTACTCCTGAGTTCTGTGAGCCATTCTAGCAAATCATCAAACTGAAGAGGGGAAGTTGTAGGAACCCCTTGACTTTGTAGCCAAATCAGACAGAAGTGTGGGTAACCTGGGGACCCAGTACGTGTGACTGGCATCTGAAGTGAGGGCTATCTTGTAAGACTGAGCCCTTAAACCTGTGGAGTCTGTTGCTGACTCCAGATAGTGTCAGAATTGGATTGAGTTGTAGGACACCCCATTGGTGTCCAGAGAATTGGAGAATTTGTTGGCCTGAGAAATAAATCCACACATTTGGTGTCAGAAGTTTTGTGAGGAAAAACAGCTCAGCCTTTAAGATCATAAATACACAAAATCCTTTCAAACAGCTTAAAAGAATTAACATTTTTCAAGTCTTCTGAACTCAAGTCAAGATAAAAAGAGAGAAGCAAGAAAGAACTCAGTAATGTATTATTCCAACAGTTTGATTCAGAGAAAATAGAAACTTTCTTCTAACAGAGAAAAAAAAAGACAAATGGCTTGCATAGAGTATTTAAATGAGCTTTCTAAGAATGGTACTGGGAGTCTGTATTTCCCTGCAGTTTTTTCTTAGCTTCATTGCAGAGAGATGGACACATACTGTAGGAATTGAATGATAATTTATCATATCACGGGATGATCATTATATTAAGTACTCAGAGTTCGCTGCTCATAAATTTTAGATGACATAATTCTTCCCTCCTTCCTCAACAGAGAGAGACCATCTAGCTCAAGGCTAACTTAACGGCCTCCTCTGAGGTTAATGTTAACATTATTCTGGACAGGGCAACAGGAAGCATCTGTGTATCTTACCACAAACTGAGATGATCCATTTTTCTCCCCTATTTGAAGTATAAATTCTGCTGGCATTAAATTACTTTGTTGCTCTTGCTTTATACATTTAAATCATTTAGATAAGTTTTAAACTGAAATGGTCTCTGACTATGTAAATATTTATTTAGTTTTTTTCCCAGTTGGTCAATATTGATTCTTACTTTTTTCTCTATGATTTAAAGCAAACTTGTGTTATGAAAGCTATTCTTAAAAATCTTTTGTTCTTATGTTCTAGAACCATCTTTAGTGACAGCAAAACTCAGGGAACAATGTTAGTCAATTAACAGCTGCCAAGTTACCCAGAGGAGCAGATGGTATAACTGATCATGTCCTACAAAATGGGGAAGGGAATACTCAATGACATTTGCTCAAATATGCTAAAGTTTCCACACAAAAGGCTATAATGGCAACCATATTTTTTTCCCTCTTTTATGTTTGCTTTTTATTCCAGGTGGTTCTTTTACATTCTGTTTTTGACGTATAGAGCTAGTCACTTAAAAATAACCTAGAATATGCATACATTTTAAGTATTTTTAGCAATAAAGAATACACAACATAAATATGCCAATAGAAAAGAAAAAGTAGAATACTTAACCCCACACCAAGGTTTTTAGCTAGGCTATAATATGGCCAATAATGCTTGAGGGTTATTGAAATAATTAGAATTGTACAGACATTTTACTAATCAACTTGGATGTTTTTAGTGAGATTGATATAAAGTCCAGGTTTGCTTCCTCAGAGCTCTTCTCATTTAACCTATCTAAAAGCCATATCTTAATTATGAAATAGACTCCAAGGGATTATACTTCTCAAGAATCCAAAATCTTAAATGTTCATTAATTCAATAAATATTATGTTGCATATTTTGGGCCTGGCACTGTTCTAGATGCTAAGTGAACAAAATAGACAAAAACAAAACAAAACCAAAAAACCTTAGCCTTCATGGAGCTTATATTTTTCCTTTTTTTTTTTTTTTTAGCCAGTCAAATTTAGCAGTGGGGGTTGAATACCAACCTAGTGACACTAATGTTAATAAGTTCTGATAACCCACTATCATCAGACCAGCCTATTTTTACTTTTTTAACTTTGTGGTTTTTGTTCTGAAACAAGGTCTAGCTATGTTGCCCAGGCTGGTCTCGAACTACTAGGCTGGGCTCAAGTGATCCTCTGGCCTTGGCCTCCTGAAGTGCTGGGATTACAGGATGAGTGACGACGCCCCACCTGTTTGAACTTTTCTGCTTGACTTTCAAAGTCCTCTTGATTGGGCCCTATCCTCTTTTATTTTCTACCATCTCCCTGCATCTACCTTCTGTTGGATGGGGAGAAAGACCTGCTCATTCCTGCTTGTCGTGCCATTTCCTCTGCCCCACATACTTAATAATTCTCTCCATTGAGTCAACAAACACTGATCTATGATACTTGATACTCTACAGACCAGGAACTGTGCTAGAGATTTTCAGGTATCTTATTTAATCTACATAAGCACTCTTATTGGTTTTCAGAAGGGGTCAATGAGGCTGAGAGTTCTAAGAACAGCCCAGGGTCACTTAGGTACCAAGCTGGAGACAGGCCCAGTTCAGGTAGTGCCAAGCCTCCTCCAACACCCCAAGGCAGCCTTCTCTACTCACTGTGCCCTTGTCATTCCCTACTATGAACCCCTGCTTGTTCTCCAGGTGCTACTTGGATGTTATTTATCTTTGTAACTATCCCTGAAAACAACTGTGTATTATATTTTCTTTCACTTCCCTGCAGAGCCTAACATGGTACCATGTCCAGCAAGTACCCAATAAATGCTTTATTAACTGATAAAGGTTAAGTGATTTAGTCTGAATCTTCTATTTTCAACTGTTAAAAAGTTAACCTTTGAAACAAATTTTATCTATGGCATTTTTGTAATAAGCTCTACATGGTCAGAACTTGCTGTGTGAAAAAATACTTCCTTTTTCTTTTTTGTTTAAATACTTCTCTTGAGATTCGAAAGTTATCTTTGACTTACAGGTAAACAATTTCATGTTCAGCTCATTTACTTCCTTCATTGATTTTAATCACAACCTCATTTAGTTTATTTTTCCATGCAGAGAAGTCCTAGGATTTCCCAGTTTTCATTCATTCTTTTGACCACACAATGGTCCTACGGATTTTCTTTGCCTCCTTTGCATCTTTGAGGCAGGGCAATCTAAATTGCATAGACAAGCTACATTTTTATGAGATACGCTAGCCAGGGTCACACATTCTGAATAGCCAGCAAATTTCCCACAGATATGTTTAGCTTGGCTAGCAGTTGGGGAAAAAGAAATAGAAACTTAATATTTTTAAGCCCAGTAGTCTCAAGTTCCTCTTAGGCCCCACCATTCCTATAGTCTAAAACCAGGCCTGTTCACACCTATACTGTCAAGTCAAGGACAAGGACTGTATGGCTTATTTACTACTTAACACTGCAAGATGCTACAAATTTCACTCTTATATTATATAACAATAGCTTTTCAACTTTTTGTCTCCACCCAGCATAAAAACATATGTACATACTTATCTGACTGAAGAGAATTGCTTCATGAAGTAATACTTTGAACATAATGACTTTGGATATTTTCTATTTTATATCATTCCTTTCAATAGGTCATAATCTGCTAAACTGATGTCTTAAGTTCTCCAAGTTTCAAACACACTATGCCAGAGTTGAGGTGAGGTCTCTTGCCACTAAATCACCAAGTACAGCCAAATAAGAAGACCCCTGTGATCATTTTCTGTTAGAGCCAAATATTAGGGAAATGCCTACCAGAGTCTGGCACACAGCTGAGTGAACAAATGCTTGTTGTTTTGTTTTGGCTGAGCCTGTTCTTAGCATGAAAATATATAAAGTTCAACTATTAATATATTTTTAAAAATTAAACTTTCATTTACTCAAGGATACTAATAACTTTAATCAAAAGGAAAAATCTCACAGAAATCATGTAGACAAATACTAAATATGTAAATGGGATTCTAATTAATTTGATAATCATTCTCCAATACTTCAGAAATTAATTCTAGAACAAGGCCCCCAACTTTTCCCAGTTTTTAAATTCAAGTTCTACTTTGATTCCAGACACTTACTATGAATTCTATGAAAAGAAATAGAAATTGACAGTTACGGAGTAGCTGCTATGTGTTAGATATTATACTACATATGGTCCTATAAATCTTCTTATTCAAGTACTATGTATTAAGGATGAAGGCACTGAGGTTTGAGGAGCTAGGGAACTTGCCACAGTTTGTTTGGTTAGTAAATAAATATGAATTCTGGGATTCACACATGGTTTTCTGATCTAAACCCCACACACATTGTCTACTACCTAATACTGTATATGCATTTTCAAACAATAAACGTGCCCTGTAAAAGTTAGGTAGTAATATTAGGCAAGTGTCAAGCTTCTGTTCTCTTTGTGGGACAACTTTTTTGAAGATATTTCATAATCCTTTTTATGACATTGTCAGAAAAGTCTTTCATCTTCATTACCTCCTATTGAGATTTAAATGCATTTTCTTTGTTTAGAATGGTTAATGAAAGGGGTTGTTAACTTGTTATAATACTCTTTTGTTGTAAATTGGGTATGTACTTTTTCTGCATTCCATTTTATATTTTAAGACCTTGATTGAATCTGAACATCACCAAAACCTCAGCTAAACTTATCTAGGTTTCACAAATATATGGGAAAAAAGAGGATTGATTCTGCTTTAATATAGATATTTGGTATGCTACAATCATAGTCATCTTCTCCTTTATCTTTCTGTATTAAATTCAACTTGTGACTAGTGCTGCTACATCATCCACTGTCTAGGTAGTGCTTAAAAACAAAACAAAACAAAAACAAATCAGTACTTACTGACCTTCAATGGTACTGCTTGTAGGTGTTTGCTGGCAAATAACCAAAAAGAGCAGCTGACCTTTACTTAGCACTTACTATGTGCTGGAGACCCAGTCTTGTGCCTTGTACCCATTATGCCATTTAATTTTCAGAACACCTCAATGAGGCAAGTACTATTATTATCTCTAGTTTTACAAATGAGGAGACTGAAAGGTTAAGGAGTTCTATGGTTTAAATGTGTCCCCCAAAGTTCATGTATTGGATGGAAACCTAATCCCCAATATAACAGTGTTGAGAGGTGGGACTTTTAAGAGGTGATTAGGTCATGAGGGCTCTGCCCTCATGAATAGATTAAGGCTGTTATTGCAGGAATGGGTTAGTTTTTGTGGGAGTGGGTTTCTGGTAAAAGGATGAGTTTAGCCCCCTTTCCTTCTCCCTCTCCCTCTCTCTCTTAATTGCATGTGTGTGCTCTCTTGACCTTTTGCCTTCCACCATGGGATAAACAACAGGAGGGTCCTCACCAGATGTCTGTGCCATGCTTTTGGGCTTCCCACTCTCCCGAACTGTAAGGAGTAAATTTCTATTCTTTTTTTTTTTGAGACAGAGTCTCACTCTGTTGCCCTGGCTAGAGTGCCAT
>VBSM01001562.1:46035137-46046717 GCA_008086735.1 Cheirogaleus medius | reverse complement strand
TTTTCTTTTTTTTTTTTTGAGACAAAGTCTCACTCTGGCTAGAGTACAGTGGCGACATCATAGCTCACTGCAGCCTCAAATTCCTGGGCTCAAGCGCTTCTCCTGCCTCAGCCTCCTGGGTAGCTGACACTATAGGCACGTGCCACCACACCTGGCTAAGTTTTCTATTTTAGTAGAGACAGGATCTCACTCTTGTTCAGGCTGGTCTTGAACTCTTCAGCTCAAGCAATCCTTCCACCTCGGCCTCCCAGAGTGCTAGGATTAAAGGTGCCTGGCCATAAACATGTTTTTGTAATGGCATAGAAATAGATGTGATTAGTAAGAGCTTTGGCACATTGTGAGTAAATGCTGAAAGAGCAATCTTCCCACCTCAGCCCCCCAAGTAGGAATTCTTTTATTTAAATATTTCTAAATAAATATTGGGTAGCAAATTATATGACATCTGTCTGATGAAACATTTGATGTTGTTTCATCAGACGTACTGGAATATTCAGAAATTTTGAACCTTCTAAATTATATTAACTTTCTTTTGGTATATGACTACAGCTATCATAAATGATTGTGTAGACTATCTGAAGATGATCAGTGGATGAATGCATGTAGTAACCTTTGGGTAGACAATCTAGAATTAACAGAATCTGTTTATGTATCAGCATACACTTACTGAGTGCCAGGTAACTTTTGGGCACTGTGCAAGGCCCTAGGATGTAGTGATGCTCAGAAAATTGTCCTTCTGGGAGCTTATTTTCTAGGAGGGAAGACAACAGAATGGGCAATATAAAGTAGAGTGTGTTGAGTGCCCAAGCAGGGAAGTACACAGAGAGGAACATGTAACAAACTCAGCCTTTAGGGGTCTGCATGTGGGGACAACTAAATTGTATTCTGAAGGATTAAACTAGGACTGGCCAAGGAACGGGTGGGCACTAGGTAGAAAATCAGGAGGGAAGGGGTCTCTGGGGAGAGGGAGCAGCCTGCCCTTCGGCTTGGTGAGGAACTCTTAGAGGAACCCTGGGGTGGTCAGAGTTAGGTCCCCCAGTTATTCACTTTCTTTCTTTTGAATGCATCTCACCTCGTAGATTATGTTTCTTACTATTATATCTTGTACAACTGCAGGGAAAATGATGGACTTTTCATAAGTGTTTAGTAAGTAAATATTTGCCATCAAAGCTAGAATCACGTGAATTTGACATGGTGAAAGGAATTGAATCAAGTTTAGCAACTTCTTTAATAGCTAATTGCTTCTTTAAAATAAAAAAGTAGTAATTACAAAAGTAATGTGTTGTAAAAAATTGGATAGTAAATATGTTTTATGGGTTTGATTTATTATGGAATAATTTACTGTGCAAAAATTTAAAAGATACTTCGGGTTAATAATGGCAAAGTACTGACATCTCTGTTCCTCCTTCTTTGAACCAACTAAAAAAATAAGGAGAATGAGAAACAGAAAAGAAACTCGATCTTTGATAACTACCATAATAACCTTGTAATCAGAATGTAGGAATTAATGCTATTCAGTGCAGTGAAAATTGCACCAGGGCAAGAGAGGGTGCCAAGAGAGGATGATTTCCTCTATAGAATCAGGCAAAATGAGGGAAAAAGCAGCTTTCCCCCAAGATAGTGACACACCCTGAGGACCAAGTCGATAACACTTATGCTTGGATGGGCACAGTTGGGTATGTATGTTGGCTCCCTGAATGGCAGGAGAGTTGGGGCTTGAATTACAGTCTGTACAGTCCTGCCATTTTTGCAAGGATTTCAGAGTAGAGAAACTGGCAGCAGGCAGCCTTACAGCTCCTCATCTTGGTCAACTGTAGAGAAATAAAGCCTAAATTATCATCCCCTCAAAATTCATGTCATGTGGGCCCCTGTGATTTAGGGAAACTAGTCCAGTGTGGAGTCAAGCCTCAAGGGAAAAGTGAACAAATAATTCCCTATGCCAGGAGGTGAGGGTGGACTGGGGGTAAGACGGTTCGTTTGAAACAGAAGTTTAAAGATGAGATATAAAAGCTCAAGAAATAAATGATAAGATAACAGAAGGAGATCAGAGTGAGCTGATGGAACCAGAGTATAAAATAAAAGAGAAAAATATGGTCATTATAAAAATGAGGGTGACTTTCAAAGCAGCAAATACACACTATAGCTGGGGATAATGGAGGCAAGCTTGAGAAATTTGAGCAATCCAAAATCTAAAAAACAGCTAGGCGTGATGGCTCACGCCTGTAATCCCAGAAACTCGGAAGGCTAAGGTGGGAGGATCGATTGAGCCCAGGAGTTTGAGGCTGCATTGAACTATGTGAAATACGGGTGCAGTGAGCTATGATTGCACCACTGCACTCCAGCCTAGGCGACAGAGTGAGACCCTATCTCTTAAAAAAAAAAAAAAGGAAAAAATAAACATTAAAGAAGACCTAGAGAGAGAGTGACAGATAAGGAATACAGCAAATCTAGCATACCAATACCCCCTGAAGATGTCAGCAAAATAAATGAAGCAGAAAAACATTTTCAAGACATTAAGGAAGAATTTCCCAGAATAAAAGGAGATTTGAAATTCTAGAGCAGTTTCTAATCTTTAAATATAAAGACTTTTATTATTAGATCAAAATGCAAAAAACAAGTCCCTCATAAAGTCAAGAGACTACTAGTCTCAGACTTTTCCAACATGAAACAATATAAACAATATACACTATATCAGTAGGTAAAAAATATATGACCAAGAATTTTATGTCCAGGCAAGCTATAGATAGTTAAGTGTAATTCCAATTGACTTATATTTTCAGACAAAAAAATCATGGGTTACAGTTGCCATAAATAAGTTCCTAGGGGGATGGAAAAGAGAGGAGACTGTGTTATTATAGTTTTCCATTCATCTTTTGATTCAATAGTTTATAAGTTAAAAGGATTAATGAATAGCATTGAATAAATTTAAATGTAGCACTAAAGCTAAAATCTTTTAAACTATGGCAATGTAAAAACAGTGGGTAGTTTCACAGGTGTTCTTAAAGTGAACAGGTGTTCTTAAGCAAAAATTTGAACCCCTTGATTTACATGATTTTGTAGGGTTTTCTGGGTCAAGTGAATAGCGAACCATTTTCGCAGATCACTGCAGGCTGCGTAGATGGAGAGCAAATAATATTTTAGTAAGTATTTTAGGCTTTGCGGCCATACAGTCTCTGTTGCAGCTACTAAACTCTGCTGTTATAGCACGAAAGCAGCCTGGAAACAATGAATGCTCTTTTCAAGAATACTTATTACGCAGCTCAGGGGAAATATCAGCCAAATCCAAAAGGCAGAGATATATGCAGATTATACTGTTTCTTCTTAACTAGAACTAAAACAAAAAATATAAAACCGTACCATCTGAAAAAATTAAGTAAATCTTGGGTCAAAGGAGATATTAAAAAATCAAATCCAAATGAACTAGAAAGTACTAATAATCAAAATTCTATGTATTAGTACCTATGGGATATGGCTAAAGTAGTACTAAGAGGAAAATTCATAGATGTAAATAAACTGTGCAAAGAAAGAATGAAAATAAAATAATTCAGCCCAAGAGGTAGGAAAAAAATAAATGGGAAGAAAGGAGAAAGAAGGTATTATTAGTGAAGATAAAAGCAAAATTTGATGAATTAGAATACAGATAAATGGAGGTACTAATAAATCAAAGAGTTTTTCTTGTTTTATAGATGGTGTTAAAAATATTAAACAGATAAACCTACTAAACCTAATCACGAACAAAGAGAAAGTATAAATATCACATGTATGTCAACACACACAACATTTGAAAAAGAATCACAGATATTTAGAAAGTTAAATGTAAGAGGTCATTCTGCTTAATTGTATGCAGATAAATTTGAAAACCTGAGCTATTGCACAAAACCACACTATTAGAACCAGGCAACTTTCTAAGGAACAAAATAACAAATAGTTTTTACATTGTTCAACAACATGGAAAAAGAGAAACATTTTCTAAATTATTTTTGAAACATAAATATTGATACCAAATCTGACAAAGCACACAAAAAGAAAACTCTAGACCATTCTGAAATTACAAAAATCCCAACTATTAGTAATTCAGCATCACGTTAAACGGGTAATATACAATGACCAAGTTGCTTTTCTTATATCTGGGAATGTAAGAAGAGTTCAGTATCAGGAAATGCTAAACACCATAGTTAAAAAGTACAAAAGAGAAAAATGATCACTCCCTAAATACTGAAAAAGAGTTTGGTAAAATTAACCTTCAATTCTGAGTAAAAAAATGAAAAACAAAATAAGAATTATGACTGCCTTGATAACTTCTTTAACATAATAGGAAATATGTCTTATTTATTCCTAATGTTGACTCAAAGCAATTCTCATTTAAATTTAAGAGTAACACTGTTGCCATTATTAACATTGTTCTAGCAGTTCCAGCCAGTTCAGATAGGGGGAAAATATGCATAAAAACTGGAAAGAGCTGGGCGTGTCAGCTGGCACCTGTAGTCCCAGCCACTCGGGAGGCTGAGGCAGGATTGTTTGAGCCCAGGAGTTTGAGGTTACAGTGAGCTGTGATCACGTTACTGCACTCTACCCTGGGCAACAGGCAAGACTCCGTATCTTAAAGACAAAAACAAAAACTGGAAAGAAAGGGGAAATCATCAGTATTGGCAGAGGATACGCTTGCATACCTAGAATATGTCAGGATAAAAAGTGAGCATTGCCTTTCATATCTGTTCGTCCCTGCCCACAGACTTCTATGATTTATAAGATATTCTCAGACATATAGATATGTAGGCTTCTTTTTTCTGTAAAGGCAATCAAACTTATTCTGGAAATGACTTCTTTTACTTACATCTGTGGTATTTTTTTTCTGAAGTTCATATAGATTTACTTGAGCTAATTTGTGAAAGATATACTTAGCCAGGTGGATGAGTAGAGCACAGGGAGTATAAAAATGAAAGATGGCATGGGTTTGCTTTGAAATATTTTGTATCCCAAACATTCAGACCTTTAGGACAGCTAAATTTCAATTTTTAGTCCAACTTTTCTTCATTGCATCCTTGTAAGGTGAAAAGGGAAAGCTCTTGTTTTTTTACATTCATGTGTGATTAGATTTACTTAGTAATGAATGTGATTTTTATTCACTGAGCTAGTATTTCAGGTGTTTTGTTTTTCCTACTACAGTAAGTGAAGTGTTTCTCGAGGAGAATACAAATTCTTTACCTTATCACTGATAGGTGGAATGTAGTAATATATTAAAAGAATTAACACTTAGGAATAATAACTGCCATTTGTCCAGTGCTTACATGTACTAGGCGTGACACTTAGTATATTGCATGCTTTGTATCATTTGATCCTTAGAGCAACCTGATGCTCTAATATTGCTGCTGTTATTATCCCTGTTTTATAGATGAGATAACTGAAAGGTTAAATGATTTGTTCAGGGTAACACAGTAAGCAGCAGATTTTGGACTTGTCTTCTGACACCTCAAGCATTTATGTATTTTGTTATTCACTGGTAAAGAAAGGGGTATTTCTTGACTTTTTCGGTAGCAGGTGTCTAAACTGTTCCATCAGCCATCTGAATGACTGGGAGTTTGGGCTAGACTAGCTCACTAAGATCCTGACTTCACAAAATGGATTGTTTTTGTCTGGTGTTAATATAAATGCTCTGTTGGACCTTTTTTTGTATAGAGAGGTAGTGAGCAAGTGAGTATTGTATAATTTCTTCCTTCCATTTTTCTTTCTTTTCTTTTCTTTTTAATTTAGAGACAGGGTCCTGCTTGGTTGTCCAGGCTGGAGTGCGGTGGCATGATCCATCGCTCATAGCAGCCTCAAACTCCTGGGCTCAAGTGATGCTCCCGCCTTAGCCTCTCAAGTAGCTGGGACTACAGGCATAGACCACCACACCTGGCTAATTTGTTTTTTGAGACAGGGTCCTGCTGTGTTGCCCAGGCTGGTCTGGAACTCCTGGCCTCATGCAATCCTCTGGCCTCAGCCTCTAGAGTAGCTGGGATTACAGGCCTGAGCTACCATGTCCCACTCTTCCTTCCGTCGTCTTATTGAATCTCAAAAGACTCATAAGTCATGATTATTATCCTAGTTAGTGTGACTGGAAGCATGGTGTGGTGCAGAGCACTGAACAGAATGATGTCAATGTGATCGGGTGACTAGTCTTTGGGCCCAAGAAGTTTATAGAGTTTGGGATAGGTATGGGGAATTTTAGAGGGAAAATAACTTTTTTTTAAAAGCAGAAATTTGTTCTATTTTGTATTCCATAAAAACAGTTGTTACAAATTGCCAAATATTTTGCCAGCATATCAAAACAAGCAGAATTTCTGAGGGAAGTTTTAGATCTACAGTTTACTCTATTGACATTGTAAAGGGATTTGGGTTCTGAAAATACAAACAACAGTAATGGGAGAAAAAAAAAAAAGACCTGCCACCTGTGACATTCATTTGGGTGGAAAAGCTCTGCTGCTTTGAGATATTTGTAAAACTTAACCAGATTAAATGTTATTCAGTTTGTTGGGGGTGGGAGTAAGGTAACTTACTATTTTTTAATGCCTCTTATATTCTTATTATTGGGATGTTGGACTATAATGAAGAATCTGTCACATTAAGAAGGGTGATATTGTAGCATTTTACTTCCTGGGTGAGCTAGCTTTGCTTATTTCTGTTTGTTTGTTAACTAGGACTTTTGATATTTTTGTAGACAATCTGCTTCATCTTGATTCTGCAGCATTCCAAACTGTGGTATCCTTGGGGTTCTCTTAACATTGCTATGGTGCAGAAGATTTAAAATCAGGTATGGCTGTGGGGCCAGAAGCCCCTCAGTGAAATTATCACTTAACTCTGCCTTATACTCTTTGATTTATCATTTGGATTTCTTTTTTTGTGGTGGCCTTTTAGCTGATGTTCACAAGGAATAGAGTCACGTGATGTATGAAGGGAAACATATACACTTCTCTGAGGTTGACAATAAGCCCTTGTGCTCATATAGCCCCAAACTGTGCAAGCAGCGGCGACTCAACGGCTACGCTTTCTGTATCAGACACGTTCTGGAGGACAAGACTGCCCCCTTCAAGCAATGTGAATATGTGGCCAAGTATAACAGCCAACGCTGCACCAACCCCATCCCCAAATCAGAGGATCGCAGGTAAGAGCTGATCACGAGATTCAATTAGCAGGCTTAGAATTTTCCCTTTTCATGTCTTGTCCTGTCTTCTCTCTTTCTCCCTCTCTCTCTCTCTCTCTCTTTTTTCCTTTTTCCCTTTTCTTCCCTTCTTTCCTTTTCTTCCCTTCTCTTCCCTTCAATTCCCTCCCTCCTTCCCTTCTTTCTTTCCTTCCTATGTGATAAATTTAAATGTTGAGTTCTGGGGATAATCTAAGTAAACTTTACAATACTTCTAAAGATGAAAGATGGCATTTTTAAAAAAATTGAGTAGTAAATTTAGGGAATTATTTGAAAAGTATGTTTGAGTGTTTTATTCTTTTTATTGATTTCATGGACTTCTGGAATTATTAAAAAACATTTTTCCCCCTGAGAATTGCTGCTTGAAGTGTTGGTACTGATTATTTGGTTTGTGGCCTTATAAAGTAGTTCCTGACTTCTCTGCTTAGTTTGATCATTTGCCTAAATGAGAGAAATGATAAGAACTAATTAGGTGTTGTAATAAATGATAATATTGGGGTTTTTTAATCTATGTGTAGAAGGTAGGAAAGAATATATACTAATTGAAAAATAATTAGAAGTATTACTTGAATTATTCAGATTTACTTCCTACCAGACTGCTAAGAAGTGTTTGATGTTGTTTTATAATCTTTCCTTTTTTGTTAAAAAGTTTTCCAAATAGAGTATGTTTACCATAATTTATTTATTTATTTATTTTTTCTTTTTATATATTTTGGCCATGGTAGATACAGATGTATGTTTACCATAATTTAGAAAACTATTTTCACATTCAGGGTAGGTTTTATCACTAGAATGATGAATTTATGCCTTGCTGATTTAAAACAAACAAACATACACATGCGTGCGCACAACCTTCTTACACTTTCTTTTTTTTGAGACAGAGTCTCACTCTGTTGCCCGGGCTAGAGTGCCGTGGTGTCAGCCTAGCTCACAGCAATCTCAAACTCCTGGGCTCAAGCGATCCTCCTGCCTCAGCCTCCCGAGTAGCTCGAACTACTGGCTCATGCCATGATGCCTGGCTAATGTTTCTATTTTTAGTAGAGACGGGTCTCTCTCTCTTGCTCAGGCTGGTCCCAAACTCCTGAGCTCAAGCAATCCTCCCACTTCAGCCTCCCAGAGTGCTAGGATTACAGGCGTGAGTCACCGCGGCTGGCCACTTTTTACACTTTTAATATGAAATAAATAATTTGTGTTGTTTGAGAGCCCACCAAAATGAGTACGAATAGTATAGTGTGATTTGGGAACACACTCTTAGAATTTCTAATGAGCACTTAAGGCTTCAAATTACAATATCTGAAAGTTAGAAACAGCTGCTTAATGAGACAAGGAATAAAATTTTAATCTCAGGTAAGAAAGGGATCTGTGGTCTAGTTCATTTTAGTAGACTGAAAATGATAATTTCTTATCCCTGCCCTTTTTTAACCTGAAGATTGATGAGATTGGATTCATTTTTTTTTTTTACTTCAAGCACCTTTGTAAACATATCTGTATAATTTTATTTTAAATACAATTTATCACAGTTGCAGTTGGCAGCCTTGTAGCTGTTTTTCAGTTGAGCTGAAGCAAGTATTATTTAATATGAAGTGTGAGTCCTTCCAAATTTCCCCAGAACATTAATTGTCTGAAGCATCTCCACCTTTGTTTTTGAAGTGGTTTCCCCGTTTTAGAACTAGAGGAGAAGGGAAGGACTTTTGTTTCTATGTCAAGAGAAGCTGTGCTTACTAAGTACTAAGTTATATATTTTTTTCCAAAATTTGTCCATGACCATATGAATGTAAATGTTATCAATATTTTTGTTCTTTTGTAGAGTTGTTTGAAAACAGGTTAAAGTATGTATCAGGAGATAATGTTCTTGTGTTAGAAATCTAGATTGAATTAATGTAATAATGTGTGTACACCTGTGTATAAATATTAATAGTTATAACTATACTGTATGACATAAGGTAGAAAAGATTAATATTCTTTTGCAAATGAGCTTTCATTATTGGGTTTTTTTGTTTGTTTGTTTGTTTTTGTTTTTTTTTGAGACAGTGTCTTGCTTTGTCACATGGGCTAGAGTGCAGTGGTGTCATAGCTCACTGCAGCTCAAGCAATCCTTCTGCCTCAGCCTCCTGAATAGCTGGGAGTTTAGGCGCGTTCCACCATGTATGGCTAACTTTTCTATTTTTTGTAGAGATGGGATCTCGCTCTTGTTCAGGCCTGTCTGGAAACTCCTGGCCTTCAGCAATCCTGCTCCGGCCTTGGCCTCTCAGAATGCTAGGATTATAGGAGTGAGCCACTGCGCCTGGCCACATTGTTGTTAATGTAGTAACTTTTTGAGCACTTAGGGAGTTGAGAGGGTTTTATGTGTTGTTTTAGAAAACAAATTCCCAAGGCCTTTTTTTTTGAGACAGAGTCTTGCTCTGTTGCCCTGGCAAGAGTGCGGCGGCATCAGCCTAGCTCACAGCAACCTCAAACTCATGGGCTCAAGCAATCCTTCTGCCTCAGCCTCCCGAGTAGCTGGGACTACAGGCATGTGCCACCATGCCACCATGCCTGGCTAATTTTTTCTATATATTTGTTTTTAGTTGTCCAGATAATTTCTTTCTACTTTTAGTAGAGATGGAGTCTCACTCTTGCTCAGGCTGGTCTCGAACTTCTGACCTCGAGCAATCCTCCCACCTCGTCCTCTCAGAGTACTAGGATTATAGGCATGAGCCACCATGCCCGGCCCCCAAGGAATTTTAATTGATAAAGTTATCTGGTTGGTGGTCAGCTAGAGGAATCTTCTTAATTTCTGGTTTCTAACTTAATGTAGCATGTATTATAAAGCTAAATTATAGGTTCCCACTTTTTTGAAATAAAGTAGTGTTATGCTCAGTGGAAGTACTGGTAAAGTCCATTTTTTATATACTTGTGCAGTGGGAAGCTAAGGCTCATGATAGCCTTGGTTTCTTAGAGATAAGTAGTTATATTAAATTGGTTATTTTATATAATAAATATTTTAAATGCATTTGCTATCATTTTATACCTATTTTTAGTAGTATATATTTGCAAAAAAATTTTCTTGTTTACTGAACATTTATTCTTTTTTGAACAGCTTAATTAAGATATGATTCACATACCATACAATTCATCCATTTAAAGTGTACTATTCAGTATTTTTTACTATTGCACAGGGTTGTGCAACTGTTACCACAATCTAATTTTAGAACATTTTCATCCTTGCAAAAGAAACCCTCTACCCATTAGTAGTCACTCCCTTGTGTAGCTGTTCTTTTAGACTAGAAATTCGTATTTGCCTACTCATTTTAAATGCTGTTCATAATTAGGTAAGCAGTTCTAGTTACAAAGAATTCTCCCCTTTAGAAGAAGCAGGGTTTTTAAGAGTTCTGACTATCTGTGATAGTGCTGACAGAGTGGCTAGTGTAAGGGAGGCTGAAGGAGGGCCACGTGTGCCGATCAGCCTTTGCTGTACTTCCTAATAGAGCACATGGTGGCCTTGGTCACCAGCAAGGGCTGCCTACATGTATGTGACAGAGAAATTTGATTTCAAAATTTTAAAAACTCTGTCTCCCTATCTTCATACTAAAAAAAGCTAATCCTTTTTGTTAATTTGAAAAATCAGTTGAAAACAAAAATAATTTACTCTTTATTACTTTTTTTTCCTGTTTTGGGGAAGCTTCTTGGTTAGTACATTATCCCTTTCCTTGCTGGTCATGGCTTTATTAATCTATTCTGTTTTAGGTCCCTTAAACTCAGGGACCTAGCTCAAACCTACTAGGAATGTGTGCCCCCCCACACACACATACATACGCACACACACATACGTGGTATAGAGTCTCTTTATTGGCCAGAAAGCTTTTTCCTAATAGGCCTATTTAAAATAAAAGAGTGCCTCTGAGATTTATTTCTAAGACAAACCAATAAAACTCACTGTCTCCCTCACATTCTATGTGTGTGTATGTACATTATATTCTGATTATTTGGTGTATCTGTATTTTGTTTTTTAAGAGATAGAGTCTTGCTCTGTTGCCCAGGCTGGAGTGCAGTGGTGCCATCAGAGCTTACTGTAACCTCAAACTCCTGGGCTCAAGTAATCCTCCCCCAGCTTCTGCTTCTGGAGTAGAGACCACAGGCACACACTACCACCCCTAGCTAATTTTTTAAAAATTATTTGTAGAACTGAGGTCTTGCTATGTTGCCCCGGCTGGTCTTGAACTCCTGGTCTCAAACTTCTAGCCTCAAGCGATCCTCCCACCTTGACCTCCCAAGATGCTGGGATTAATGGTGTGAGCCACTGTGCCCAGCTATTAATATGAATCTATCTATCTATATATTTTTTTATTTTTTTTGAGACAGAGTCTCACTCAGTTGCCTAGGCTAGAGTGCCGTGGCATCAGCCTAGCTCACAGCAACCTCAAACT
>VBSM01001562.1:46005465-46029952 GCA_008086735.1 Cheirogaleus medius | reverse complement strand
TTAGAGACCCAGTCTCACTCTTGCTCAGGCTGGTCTTGAACTCCTGAGCTCAAGCAGTCCTCTCTCCTCAGCCTCCCAGAGTGCTAGGATCACAAGTGTGAGCCACCACGCATGGCCAATATTAACTATTGATTCTTTCAAAAATAATAACAAACTCACTACATGTCAACATGTTCTTTTAATGAAAAATAGTTATATTTTCCAAAACAAATATAATGAGAAGAGTGGCATTGTTTTACATTGTTTTGTGAGTCTTAATGTCTGGTTTACTAGAAGATAGCTGGATTCTCATATCTGCTTCACAGTCTTTTTTGATATGTGGTTTTTGGTTAGGAGATGAAAGTACAGCCTCACACATAGGTAGTTGGAAAAGGGAGTATTTTAGTCTCTTTTTTCAAATGATTATGGATATTCTTTCTTGATTCTACACTGAAACTTGACAAGTTAAAGATTAGTTGCAGTGTCGAATCTGTAATCATATCAAGGAACTTTTCTTACTGTTGTATTACAACCCATTGGGTCTTTTGTTCTTTGAATGGATCTTTTATCCATGCATGATTTTGTAACATCATGTGTTGGTCATTTGGAAAACCCTGGTTTACTTAGTTATACAGATATTCCAAATGTTGATACATTTCATTATAGTATGAAATTTAAAAATCACATTTGTTAATAAACCATCAATCTCATCAGAAAAGTCTAACTATTGGGAAGTTGCCAAGCTCTCAGTGGTGAACTAAAGTTTTCCAAAAATTGAGCTTTCAAGTGAAAACTCAAATTTTATCATTGACAACAATAAATACTGTCAGTTGTTTTCCTTGAAGTGACAATCTCTTGGTGTTCATTTTTTGGGAAAATGACTGCCAAATATCCAAGTCTTAAAAACCATACTTTGCCAGATATTCTTTCAAATAAAAATGATGTCAAATGAAAATAAAAGCAGCTTATTCAGGTTGCAGCTAAACAACTGTGCAAGTGCTTTTCCTTAGACAATCATCTATTAATACTTTCTTCATATACAGCAGAGGTGCTTTCTGTATACTTCACATTTAGTCACATAAAATAATTGTAAAAATATACTCAAGGGTTGAGATTTAATAAACAGTTTTTAATAAACAAGAACATTCTTAAAACTTTTTTTTTTTTAAGTTGTGAGGCATGCTGTGAAGAATACAATGACTGCTAATAGAGTTTGGTTGCTGTTGCCTTGATTCCTGCTAAGAAGGCAGAGTTTTATCCACCCTTGCTTTTATACCCTCGGTGTGAGTGCTAACACAGTGAAAAAGGCAAATGATGTCTTATTATTCTGAAAATAGTGTTGACCTACGGACACCCCCCCCCCCGCCCAGAGGATTTCAGGGACCCCCAGGGATCTGTGGTCCATACTCTGAGAACTGCTATTTTGGATTAATAATGTAGTTGAGTATTTGTTCATATGCTTTTTGAACATTGATATTTATTTATTTTGGCTTTTTACTTCTTTTGTCCATTTTTATTGAAGGGTTTTTCTTTTTTATTGATTGGTAAGATCAATAATACATGTTTCATATTGGTTGCAAAGCCTTTCCCTCTTCTCCTTTATATTATTTGCTTTCAAATATCTATTATAATGATTTTGAAATTTAGAAGTTAAACATTTTTATGTATCTTCTTTCTGTAGGATCTTTTTCTTTGAGTCATGGCATTTGTTTGTTTGTTTCCTTGTTCGGGCTTTCTTCATTGCAAGAGTATATAAATATATTCATCTATGTTTTCTTTTAGTTTTTTAAATTATCTCATTATTTTACATTTCAGTTATCTGTCTATAACTCATTTAGGTATTAGTTTTGAGGCAGAAATCTAACAATTTTTTTTCCAAATATTCCAACACTTATCTGTATCATCTATTAAATTTTTATTTATAATTTTATTTATTTCTGAATGCTGATAATTTTTTATCTTTTAAAACAATGAAATTTTATGTTGTGTTGGGGGCTGATTTTTCAACAGAATAAAAACTTGCAGAAAAAGTATTCAGCCTTTTAATTTTATAAAATTCAAACATATTAGAGATGTAAGATTTCAAAACAAAGATTATTTTGGAGAAACTAGAAATTGTAATGTACTCTTATGACCAATCATAATCTGTTTCCATGTTAGTAAAGAGTACTTAAAGAAAAATTCAGTCTTGTAATTAGCTTTTACAGCTCTGCCTAGCTGGGTATATCAGTTAGTTACACTAAAACTAGTGATAATGAAGCCACGATCAAAGGTTTGCTTTATTGGACAGTAAATTTCACAGCAGAAGAAACATTTCATCTTAGTTCTTACAACTTCCATCTTGACTTCTTCAAGAAAGTGTAGATGTCTTAGTAGAAATTATTACTTCTGAAACAATTAAAAGATAACTCATGTTCTTTTTTTTTTAAGTGTGCCTTAAATATCACTTTGACAGACCTCACCTTTCAACACACTGAAGTTGATGCTGTTGGGATCACTTAATTGTTTTTTAACTTTTTCCCCCTACAAATTATTAATTACTTTAGTCAAGAGAAAGTAACTCCCTTTTTAAGGTGACCTGCCATTTTAGACAGTCATCTTGGAACTAGATTTGAAGTTTCTTTATGCCAGTGGCAATGTGTTATTTAATTTTAAGCATTCATAATTTGCATTTCAATTAACCTTTTCTTAATTTCTCTATTTGGCACATGTAAACTCATTTAAACTATGGAAGCAATCTGTGAGGTCATTTTTAATATAAGTCTGTCTAATGAGGACAGTCTTGATTTTCGAGGTTCTCAAGAAAGAAGACATAAATAAAATACTGGTTATCAAGATGTCTAATTAAAGTTTCATAGTGGTATGAATATATTAAAGTTATATACCCTTATATATTGTTATACTTAAGGCTGTGCAACTTAAGCTTTTATCAAGACCTCTTCAAGATATAAAGCTTTTAAAAGGGTATATAGCCTTTTATGTTGGGAGCTAAAAATTATCTAATCATTAAAAATTATAGCATTTGCCAGGCACAGCGATCCCAGCTACATGGGAAACTGAGGTGGGAGGATCATGAGTTTGGCCCAGCCTGGACAAAATAGTGAGACCCATTTCCAAAATAACAAATAAATAATTAATGAAAAATATTATAGCATTTAACAAAATAAGCATTATTCATACTGTATTTCTCCCCCTTTCCCTCTAAACTTGTTTTATAAAATGGAGCACAAAATGTGGCAGCTTTTGTTTAAAAGAATTGAAGGAAATCTCAAACCTCATTAGTAATAGAACATGCCATCCAGCCCTCCCAGCTCCCCATAGAGGGCAAGAGCCAGGGCATGGACTGCCTAATTGATGGAGCCCTTTCCTCCAGAGGTGTTGGCAGAGGGATAGAGTATGTCTGTCTGCCTTTGATAGTTTGTTCTAGGGCCCTTCTTTGTTGAAGTATAGAGTGACTTCATCGGCACATTTTGACCTTGCGTGCACATGTTTGGCTGCTTTTCTCATCCTTTTGAATGTGTTTTATGCTTTTCCAACATCATTTTTCTGTATGAAATTTTGATACTAAGAAATTCTACCGTTTTTTGTGACCCGAACTCTCTCCTTTGCTTGCATTGTTTCTGCCCCATAAGTGTCTGACAGAAGAAGTTCATACTTGGAATATAGCTTAGCCTTTTTGTTAAAATGTCATTTTTTAAAAACCTGAGTGTATATCATACATTTATTATTCATCTTTATAAGAATAGAAATGAGGTTCATCAGGAGGCATTTATTCACACTGGTAGTACTTAATCTAGGTGTTGGGTGATGTATTTTGGGTAGCTTTTTAATCTAAATTTTGAATAAAAGTAAATTTTTTTCTACCTCACTATATCCCCTGTCTGTCCCAGGGTTGGACTGGTCTGAAGAGAGTGGAGAGGAACTGGAGGATTCAGAGCAGGCCTCACCATACCAGGTTGCATGGTCCATCCGAGAAACCCTCAGATATGAAAGACACACGTAAGTCTTTCTGTCTGATTTTATTTTTGAATTACCACTGTAGCAGATTGATTTTTCTCCCCTATATATGTGAATGCTTTTATTTTATTGGATCTAGTTTCACTGTAAAATAGAGGTTAAAAAAAAATTAGAGGTTTGGCCAGGTGCCATGGCTCACTCCTGTAATCCAAGCATTGTGGGAGGCCAAGGCAAGAGGATCACTTGAGGCCAGGAGTTTGAGACCAACCTGAGCAACATTGCAAGACCCCATCGCTAAAAAAAAAAAACCAAAATAAAACAAAATGGAGGTAAAATAGACAACACTTCAAAAATGTGGAGGTTAAGTAGATTCCACTTGGGAAGAAATGTATAATACATTGTTATTTGAGCAAAGCTACTCTTTAGTTTTCTTGGTAAATTTGTTTCTGTACTTTTCCCATTCATCACTGAAGGAACCAATTCTAATAGAATTTAGAATTGAAAAGGACCTTAGAGATATCTCATCCAATTTCCTCTTTTCACAGAAGAGGATAACAAGGGCCAGATAGGTTGAGGGACTTGCCCATGATCACTTGGAATCCCATTGTCTTGCTTTTCCATAGCTTCTTTGGCCCTACCAAACAGTAGCTATAAATAGTGCTTTTAACTTCACCTCTAACTTTTGCAAGATGAATCTGTCCTTAATATTCGTACTATGCTAAAATGTTTCTTTCAGGAGACTACTTTAGCATTGTATGGATTCCCTTAGTGCTGTTTGACAGTACTAAGCTAGATACTTGTCTATGGGGCCAGAAGATGACTTACAGACTCAGCTAAATATTTATTTAAAATATTGTCGTTTGGGCCAGTTGTGGTGGCTCATGCCTATAATCCTAGCGCTTTTGAAGGCCAAGACAGGAGGATCACTTGAGCCCAGGAGTTTGAGGCTGCAATGAGCTATGATGATGCCACTGCACTCTAGCTAGCATGCACAACAGAGTAAGAACCTGTCTCTAAACAGATAGTTAGAGGTTTGAATATATGTTCAGCAAGATAGAGAGGAGACTGGCTACCTGCCCCAGGCTGACTCCTAGAAGTTTACACTGTCATTGTTTGGACATGCAATCTAGGGCATGGTTTTTGAATTTATAGAATTAAAAATGTGATTTGTTAGTACATCCAGAGGTGATTAGGCTTAGGAAACTGATTGACTAGAGACTAATCTATAAACCAAAATGCTAGTTTATAATGAGAAATATAATCATCAAATAGTATAAATGGTCACTGAATAAAACTACACAGGAAGCAAATTATCATCAGAAGCTTATTTGAGCATGGAATTCAAGGAAGGAGAATTAGTTGGATTTTATTAATGGCAGTGTCATTAAATTATAATAGCATGATACATCTATTTCTACCCTTGGGATTTATCTCCCACCCAGTTGTCTTTGCCTCACTTATCCCCTGGATGGTATTGAAGAATGTTACACTTTTTTCCCCTTACTCTGAGGGTCCATTTTATATATCATTCAAGACTTTTTTCTTACTATTAGCATTTTTTCTCCAGATAGAGTACAATAGAGTTATCGAGCTTAAGCTTTTTATTATTTATTTATTTTATTTATTTATTAAGAGATGGGGTCTCACTATGTTGTCCAGGATGGTCTCCAACTCCTGGCTTCAAGTGATCCTCCTGCCTGGTACTCCTGAATAGCTGGGATTAGCAGGTGTGAGCTACCATGCTCAGCAAGCTTAAGCTTTTTAGTTACAGATACTATCAATTATGCTTCCTAAGGATGATTCATTTCAGCTTAACATGGGATATTTTGGGTTAATTTTACAAATTGCTTTAAATGAGTTACCATAGATAAATGCTCAGCAAAATACCTGGTATATGGAAAATGATTAATAAATGGTAGTTATGATTCCTAATTTAATTCTCAAGGTAACCTGAACATCAGCATTGGGACTGTTTGCTTTGATTGGGAGCAATGTATATTCTATCTCTACCTTCCAATTTTTCAGAGTTATTAAAATACTTCTTTTGTTGTTTTAGACTTACGACTGTCCTCATTTTTCTTCATCTCTGTAGCATTTTACTTTTTTGACTATTTTTGCTAACTTGCTTCCTCTTTGACTTCCATGAGACTCTGCTTTCCTGGTTCTTTTCTTCAGTCTACTTTTCTCCTTTTTTACAAGTCATTATCCTTACTTCTTTCCCAGCTATTGTTTTAATCTTTTCCCCTTCATTCTTTTTATTCATTTTCATTCATTTATTCACTCATTCATTCATTCATTCACTGTATTCTTGTTGGGCTCTTATTATGCTCCAGACATACCGTAGTATGTATTTTTTCCATTGGGTGAAACTGAGATTGAATTAGTTTACCGACCCCTTTATGCTTAACAACTTGGTATCTGTATCTGCCACTCTGCCCTCTAACAGGAACCTCTGTCCTGTATTTTAAACTACCCATAACATCTTTTTTTTTTTTTTTCTAAGAGACACAAGGTCTCACTCTGTTACCCAGGCTGTAGTACAGTGATGCGATCATAGCTCATTGTAACCTCAAATTCCTGGGCTCAAGCGATCCTCCTGCCTTGGCCTCTCAAAGTGCTGAGATTGCAGGCGTCAGAGGTCAGACACTATGCCTGGCCAGAACATCTTTATTCCAGTTTCTTGTTCCAGCTACCTGTCATTTATTATATCTTGCTGTGTTTAAGTGTAATAGAATTTGGAGAGCTTTAGAAAATTGCCTTACCTAGCCTGTCCATTATATCTTCAAGAAGATTTTGCCATTTCAGATTCTTCAGTGACTTCATTGAGTTTGGGAAGAAAAACCAACAGTGGTCTGATCACTGTGTTCCTGCCTAAAGAATCTTTACAAAGTTTTCTTGTTGATTCAGAATTGTACTTAAAGAAATTTTTGGAAGGATGTTTGGCTTTGTTGTGGCAAATATTTCTTGGTTGCGTAGTTTAGCTGTAGATGCATATGTCAAAGTAGCTCTCTCAGGCTTTTACCTGTGTCTTTCCATATCAGAAATAAGTTATCCTAAATATATTATTAAGGAACAGTAATTACTGCCAGTAACTGCTTACCTTTTCAATTCATAATTATGTTTTTAAAAGGAAGAAGTTGTTAATTTTAATAAAGTATAATTTGTTTCTTTATGTTTAGTGTACTTTTACCTGTTTATGAAATCATTGCTTACTACAGGGTCATGAAGCTATTCTCTCATATTATCTCATATCTCTCATATTCTCTCCTAGAAGCTTTATTTTATTGACAATCTTTCTGGGATATAATTTTGTATATGGTGTGAGACACAGTTAAGGATCATTTTTTCCATATGGATTTCCCAAATACTTAAAAGCTAAATATGGATTTTCTATTTAACCAGTGTCATTTATTGAAAACAATGCTGTTGTTTTCCATTGCATCGGAACCCTTGACATAAATTAGGTGACATTTGTATTTGTCTATCTGTGCACCCTCTATTCTGTTCCATTGGCCTGTTTGTCCTCATGCTGTTACTACATGGGTTTAATTAATATATCTTCAAATAAGGTTTTAATCTTGCTTTTGGTTTCTTTGACTCTATTATTCTGTTAATTTTATTTCATTGCTTTGTGTTCTAATCCTTATGATTTCCTTCTGCTTGTTTGGGTTTAATTTTCTCATCTTTTTGTAGTTTTTAAGCTTAAATCAGTTATCTGAGATCTATCTTGTTTTCTTTTTACTTTTTTCTTTTGTTTTTTTTCATGCCAAGTATTTTGGGATGGAATTTCTTGTTTTCTAATATAGACTTTTGGTGTTATACATTTCCCTCTAAGCACTGGTTTTAGCTGCATCCCAGAAATTTTGGTAAGATATATTTTCATATTCATTCAGCTCAATATACTTTCTAATATCCCCTTGATTTCTTATTTGATCTATGGGTTATTCAGAAGGGATAGTTAGCTTTTAAGTATTTGGGGATTTCCCAGATATTGATTGATTTCTTTTTTTTTTTTTTTTTTTTTTTTTTTTATAAATAGGGTCTTGCTATTGCCCAGGCTGGGCTCAAGCAATCTTCCCGCCTCAGCCTCCCAAATAGCCAGCACTATAGGCATGTGCCATTGTGCCCAGCCAGATATTGATTTCTAATTTCATTTTACTGTGATTAGAAACCACACTTGAATATAGTGTTCTATAAATGTCTATTAGGTCAAGTAAGTTAGTAGTGTTGTTCATGTCTTCCATATCTTTGGTGATTTTCTGTGAACTTGTTCTATCGATTACTAAGAAAAGGGTGTTAAAATGTCTGTGGATTTATTTATTTCTCCTTTTGGTTCTATAACTGTTTACTTTCCACATTTTATAGTTCTTTATTACATGTGTGATCATTTAGGATTGTTCTGCCCTCTTGATGAAGCGGCCCCTTTATTATTATAAAATGACCCTCTATATCCCAGTGATAGTATTTGCTCTGAGACCTTACCTTATGTGACATTAATATAGACACTACAGGCTGGGTGTGGTGGCTCACGCCTGTAATCCTAGCACTCTGGGAGGCTGAGGCGGGCGGATCGATCATGGTCTCAAGGTCAGGAGTTCAAAACCAGCCTGAACAAGAGCAAGACCCCGTCTCTACTAAAAATAGAAAGAAATTAATTGGCCAACTAAAAATATATATAGAAAAAATTAGCTGGGCATGGTGGCACATGCCTATAGTCCCAGCTACTTGGGAGGCTGAGGCAGTAGGATCGCTTGAACCCAGGAGTTTGAGGTTGCTGTGAGCTAGGCTGATGCCACGACACTCTAGCCTGGGAAACAGAATGAGACTCTGACTCAAAAAAAAAAAAAAAAAAAAAAAATATATATATATATATATAGACACTACAGCTTTCTTTTGGTTAGTGTTAACTTGGTATCTTTTTCAATTCTTTTATTTTTAACATATTTGCATATTTATATTTAAAGTGGGTTTCTTGTTGGCAGCATATCATTAGTTCTTGCTTTTTTTATATACTCTGACAATCTCTACTTTCTATTTCAAGTGTTTAGACAACTTAAGTTTAATACGATCATTGCTATTATTGGGTATAAATCTAACACCTTTTATTCTCTATTGTCACATCTACTTGTTCTTTTCTTCCTGTTTTTCTTTTTTTGATTAATTATTTTCATGATTCCATTTTATCTCCTTTCTTAACTTCTTAGCTGTACTTCTTTGCTTTGTTTTCGTAGTGATTTTAGGGTTTATATTATACATCTTTAATTACTGCTGTCCACCTTCTTGCGTTATACTACTTCGTGTATAAGAACCTTTGGTCAGTATACTTTCATTTCTACTAATTTTATTTCATTTATCTACTCTGACAATCTCTACTTTTTATTAGACCATTGGAATGTAATGTGATTATTGATATTATTGCATTTAAATCTAACATGTTAAGTTTTCTTGAAATGTTTGGTATAATTTAATCAGTGAAGTCATCTGGTCCTGGGCTTTTCTTTGTGGGAGTTTTCTGATTACTAATTCAATGTCTTGTTATAGATTTATTCAGATTTTTAGTTTCTTCTTGAGTCAGATTCAGAAGATTGTCTCTCTCTAGCAACTTGTCCATTTCATTTTTATTATCTAATTTATTAGTATATAGTTTTTTTATAATGTTCCCTTAGAATCTTTTTTTTCCCCTTTAAGATAGGTAGGTAGATAATATCTACTCTTTAATTTCTAATTTTGGTAATTTATGATTTTTCTTTTTTTCTGGGTTAGTCTAGTTTCAAGGATTGTCAAATATTATTGATCATTCATATTTCATATAAATGTAACCATACAATATACATGGCCTTTTGTTGCTAGAGAGCATACGTTGTATAATTTCAATATTTTCAAATTTATTGAGACTTTTTATGACTTGTTTTATGGTCTGTTGTAGCAAATGTTTCATGTTGCACTGGAGAAGAATGCATATTCTGCTGTTGTTGGGTGGAGTGTTTTTAAATGTCTATAAGATCTAGTTGGTTTGTTGTGTTCAATTCTTCTGTTTCCTCACTGGTCTTCTATTTTGTTCTAACCATTATTGCGAGTCGATATTGAAGTCTCCAACTATCCCTCTTCAATTCTGTCAGTTTTTGCTTCATGTATTTTGGGACTCTGTTGTTAGGTACATATATATTTATAATTATTATATTCTCCTTATGTATTGATACTTTTAGCTTTATAAAATACCCTTGTTTATCTCTAGTGACATTTTTTGTTTTGAAGTCTATTTTGTCTGATGTTAGTATAGCTACTGCAGCTCTTTTCTGGTTGTTGTTTTTGTTTTTTGGATTTTATTTATTTATTTATTTATTTTGAAGATAGTCTCTGTCGCCTGAGCTAGAGTGCAGTATTGTTATCATAGCATCATAGCTCACTGAAATCTCAAGTTCCTGGGCTCAAGCGATCCTCCTGCCTCAGCCTCTGAAGTAGCTGGGACTACAGGTGCAGGATACCACACCCTGCTAATTTTTCTATTTTTGTAGAGACAGGATCTCGCTCTTGCTCAGGCTGGTTTTGAACTCCTGACCTCAAATAGTCCTCCTGCCTCAGCCTCCCAGAGTGCTAGGATTACAGGCACTTCTCTGTAAGACTTGCCTTTCCCCTCCCTTTCCTTTTCCATTAATGGCACTTCCATTTTCCTAGTTATGCAGATTCAAAGCCATTGAGTCATTATTGACTTTCTTACCCTTCACAGCCAGTCACCAAACCGAGTTACTTTTATGATCATGGCCCTTACATGTCTTGTTCCTTCCATTATCTCTGTGGCTTTTTACTTTTAGTCACACCCATGTTCTTCACTGTTAGTTGTTGACTCTGAAATCACTCTCTTCCCTAAGTGTGCTCCAGTTTTTCATTTCCATAGATTTTTGTGCAGCTCCCCTTGATATCTCATCTAGATTCCTTTTGTCTGAAATGGAATTTATTTTCTGCCCCCAAACCACTCTTGCTCCTGTTCCTTGTTTTGTAAGTGGTACGTACTCCTGTTCTTTCCTGGTCTTCTGATGGAACCTGCTGGGTGATGATTATTGTCCCTTCCACCTTCCTTGCCCGGTTGACAAAGTTTGTCTTTTATACATTGCAAATTGCCCCTCACATTCTCTATTCCTGCCACTTCCACCTTAGCATGGGTCCTTCCTATTTCTTACCTGGAGTTTTATAATAATTTTATGACTGTTATTTTCTGTCTCTTTCTCTATTTATTCTATGTCTGCTGATAGTGTAATCCTTCTCATGCACACCTCTATTATCCATTTTCTTAAAAATTATAAAGCTTCTTCATTGCTTGTGGAATAAAGGTTAAACTCTTTAATCTAGCATTTAGGTAGAGAAAGTTTACCTTACCTATGTACTCCACATGCTCCTACATACTTTATACTTTAGCTAAACCAAGCTACTTAGTTCTTGCTGTTCACTGTCCTATTTCTGTGTCTTGGCTTATGTGTTTTATCTGTGTGGAGTACCCTTTTTTTCTCTTCTTTAAATTCTATCCATTCTTCAGGGCTCAATTCTGTTGTCATCACCTCTGTAGAACCTTTCTTTCATCTAGCAATCTTTCCAGTGACCCTCAACGGCACTTCATCCATACCTCTCTTATGGTACTTATGACTATCTAGTTTTAAATATATTTATAGCATTCACTGGCTTCATTAGAACTCCCAAGTGTAGACCTGCTATGAGACTTAAGGGAACAATTCAAAATAAAGATTCCTGGGCCCCACCCGGTGGAGATTCTAGTTCAGTAGATTGGGGATAGGTCTTGGGAATCTGAAATTTTAAAATGCTGCTAGATTCTTCTGATTTCTAGCAGATATTTGAATCATTGGTCTGTCTGCCCCACCATTTTAGATATTAATTCCATCCTCTTTTGGAAGTGTTTAACTTTTGGGATATGTTTATCCTGTCTAAATTGCTTTGCAAACTCCTTGAGGCTTTCGTCTCTCTTCTGTAGTACTCAGCATAATAGATACACAATAAATGTTCAGTGTAGAGTAAATGAAAAGATCGAGGTAAGATCCTTCAATTTGTACTTCTGTAGTGGAAACTGTACTGAACATGTTTCTTAAATTTTTTTTTTTTTGAGACAGAGTCTCACTCTGTTGCCCAGGCTAGGGTGCTGTGGCATCAGTCTACCTCACAGCAACCTCAAACTCCTGGGCTCAAGAGATCCTTCTGCCTCAGCCTCCCGAGTAGCTGGGATTACAGGCATGTGCCACCATGCCCAGCTAATCTTTTCTATATATTTTTAGTTGGCCAATTAATTTCTTTCTATTTTTAGTAGAGACGGGGTCTTGCTCTTGCTCAGGCTGGTTTTGAACTCCTGACCTTGAGACCATGATCGATCCGCCCACCTCAGCCTCCCAGAGTTCTAGGATTACAGGCGTGAACCACCATGCTAGGCTGAGCGTGTTTCTTTGGAGAGATACTAAACAAAAGTTCATAGAGTAGCTTGTTATAGACTATTCTGAAAGAAAGAGTAATAATATCATTTAAGAAGAGAAACCAAGCCATGATTTATAGAAGATTAGGAAGGTGATATATAGTCTGTGGTGTCACATGTGTGGTATTTACTTATGTTATGATAGAAGAGAAGATAAAATAACACGGATCAGTTTTCAAGTCTAGTACACGTTATTCCTAACAGTAAAAATGAAATCACATTTGTTCCATAGAAAAATGACCTTTGTAACCTCGCTGGTGGTAGACATTGCTAACTAACCACAGCAGTCTCTCTTCTTGTGCCTGGATGTGCCCTTTCCACATAGCACTTCAGCAGGGACCACCAATCAATCACATAAGCGTATGACCAAAAAAACCCCCCATATAATCCCTGTTCTATTAAATGCTATTTAGGATACCTCCATAGTTAAAAAGAAAAAACTGTAGAATTAATGATGTGATCCCTACGATCAAAATTCTTTAGGTACTTAGCAAGAAAAGGGTAGTTAAAAACCAGAATGTTTAAAAGGGCGGCTCTTAGATAATTTGCTGTTAGAATTCACTGCTCTATTTCTGGTATGACCTATCTTTTATGAAATTATGCTGCATATTTCCTCATAACTGCCATGTCATTTGCTCAGACTTTTAGGTAAGTAAAGGTAAAGAAATGCCCCCCCCCCCCAAGAATCTCTGGTCACTTAAAATTTAGAAGACACTGGTGCATTAAGTGTCTAATAATGACATGCTTTTAAGAAGGTTAAGTTTCTTAAAGTACTGGATTGTCTCTACTGCCCTGCTTGTTGTTGAAATATCGTACTTATTTTCAGCTCTATTGGAATTCTCTTATTCTAATTTTGTTAGGTACGTGTGTTCACATGCCACAAACGTTTTAAACCAGTGCCTCCTACCACCCTTCCTCATTCTCTTTTCCCCTCTCTAAAACGAACCTAATGTGTAATCAGTTTTTTACTTATCTCCCTGCACTTTCCAGGTCAGATGACGATGATACAGAGAGTAGGAGCTCCAGGGTGACCCAACTTTGCACTTACTTTCAGCAGAAATATAAGCACCTCTGCCGCCTGGAGCGGGCAGAATCTCGTCAAAAGAAATGCCGGCATACATTTAGGAAAGCTTTGCTGCAGGCGGCCAGTAAAGAACCAGAATGTACTGGTCAGTTGATACAAGAACTGAGGAGAGCTGCATGCAGTCGAACCAGGTTAGAGCCACATCGAGCCGCCCTGTTCCTAAGGGACTTGTCTCAGTCTGTTTTTTCTATTTTTTTTATAGTATAGTTGAGGCACAATGTGAGATGGGCATTTAAACCCTCAAATAGTTAAGCATTGTATTTTGGTTGTATTGCTTCATTAAAGTGCTACATAGGTGTCAAAATAATACTGCCATGAGCTGAGAGTAAAATTAAAGTATTACTGAAATTTTGTTGGTTTGATTAGAATTTATTCATTAAAAATTTGAGAATGTTACCTGTCTTAAAAAAAAGAAAATACAATGCTTAGAAATTTTGTGTTATTTAAAAGTAGTATTTATAGTTTTTTAACTACAAAAGTAGTATTTTATGTTTTTTACTTGTACTATTTAAAATTTTCCTTTACAGTGTGTTTCTCTATTAATATATACATCACCCCAGATATTATGTGTAAAAATATCTTACTGTTTTTCTTTTTGGGAAAAAATTCCTTTTGTTTATAATGCAGATACTTGTATATTGTGCAAAATTTGGAAAAATGTAGCATAAAGAAGAGAAAAATCCCCATAATGTTGCCATTCACAAGTCAGAGAATAAGCACTATGAGCGTTGTGATTCTGTTTCTTTCTAGTCATTTTCTGTGTGTGTGTTTGTCTGTGTGTAAAATCTTCAGTGAGCCATCTATTTATATTAAAGACCAAAATTGAGATCATGCTATATGTATTTTTTATTTCCTGCTTTTATCCATTTATCACTGAATTGTGACCACTTTCTCATGACATTAATTTTTTAAAATGTGACCTTTTTTTTTTTTGAAACAGTGTCTCATTCTGTTGCCCAGGCTAGAGTGCTGCGGCATCAGCCTAGTTCATAGCAACCTCAAACTCCTGGGTTCAAGCGATCCTCCTGCCTCAGCCTCCCGAGTAGCTGGGACTACAGGCATGTGTCACCATGCCTGGCTAAATTTTTCTATATATTTTTAGTTGGCCAATTAATTTCTTTCTATTTTTAGTAGAGACGGGGTCTTGCTCTTGCTCAGGCTGGTTTCGAACTCCTGACTTTGAGCGATCCACCCGTCTCGGCCTCCCAGAGTGCTAGGATAACAGGCATGAGCCACCATGCCCGGCCTAAAATATGACTTTTAATGGCTATATAATACAGGTATCAGTCCTTAGACTTTTTCTATTTTATGTATATATTTAAGCAAAACTGGATTTATAGCCATTCCTCTATGTTCTTAAATATTTTTTAAAAATATGATTTATAGTATTCACATAATATGCAGACTGAAATACAGAATGAAAATCCGTATATTGGAAATGTAGAATTACCTGATATTTTGATGAAGAAATTTTGGCATATTTAGTGGTGGTGATGGTGAAACTCTAAATAGAACAATAATTATGTATATTAGATTTTAGGGGGAGGATGGATGGGTGGTTTATGCTCTGTCGCTCAGACTAGAGTGCAGTGGCATCATCATAGCTCACAGCAACCTCAAACTCCTGGGCTCAAGTGATCCTCCTGCTTCAGCCTCCGTAGAAGCTGAGACTACAGGCTTGAGCCATCATACCCATCTAATTTTTTTTGTTTGTTTGTTTTTAGTTTTTGCAAACATAATCTTGATAATGTTGCTCAGGCTTGTCTGGAACTACTGGTCTCAAGCTAGTCTCCCATCTAGGTCTCTCAAAGTGCTAGGATTATAGGCATGAGCCACCATGCCCAGCCCAGATTATGTACCTTTTGAAACATTAGTTTATGTCTATAATATGTTCAGAAAATGCAGTTATATTTTCTAAACTGATTTACAGAGAATTGTGTTTATATATTTTTTTTTTTGTTGTTGTTGTTTTTTTTTTTTCTTTTCTTGAGACAGAGTCTCACTCTGTTGCCCGGGCTAGAGTGCTGTGGCATCAGCCTAGCTCACAGCAGCCTCAGACTCCTGGGCTTAAGCAATCCTTCTGCCTCAGCCTCCCGAATAGCTGGGACTATAGGCATGCGCCACCATGCCCGGTAACTTTTTTCTATATATTTTTAGTTGTCCAGCTAATTTCTTTCTATTTTTTTAGTAGAGATGGGGTCTTGCTCTTGCTGAGGCTAGTCTTGAACTCCTGAGCTCAAACGATCCTCCCACCTTGGCCTCCCAGAGTGCTAAAATTACAGGCGTGAGCCACCACGCCTGGCCAGAATTCTGTTATATATATTTTTGATCATCATTATTAGTTTTAACTGAAATGCACGTTTAAAGCACTAAATTGAATTAAAAAATTTCAAATCACCTTCTCACTTTAAGAAAATAGTTTTCAAATTTCAAAGGCCTAGTTCTTTATTAAGTTTATTATTTCACATTTTTTAGTTATTATATTTTCAGGTGATGACTTTTAGTATATGTATAGAAAAAAATTTGGTTTATATACTGAAATATCTTTAGATGGTGGGATTATTAATAAAGTAAAGAAAAAAGTATTAGTCTATATATTGTCATTGACCCACCTGAAGAAAAAAGATTTTAAAACAAAATATTAAAATATAACTTTTACTTTGTAGCTATTGATCATATTACTTAAATACCTATATATTTTTTATATTTTATTTTAATTTTGTGTACTTTGCTTTTCATTTGTTGTAAAAAAGTAACCTAATTTTCAATTGCATATCAGACATAGATGCACTATGCCCTTAAGGATTTTCTAGAACAGATGTAGAGTTGTTTGAAACAGTATACATGTAGCTAACATACTATACAGAATGGCTATAGCCTAGAGCAGGGGTCCTCAAACTTTTGAAACAGGGGCCCAGTTCACTGTCCCTCAGACCGTTGGAGGGCCGGACTATAGTTTTAAAAAAATTATGAACAAATTCCTATGCACACTGCACATATCTTATTTTGAAGTAAAAAAACAAACGTGCAAAAACACCTGCATGTGGCCCACGGGCCGTAGTTTGAGGATGCCTGGTAGAGCATCTTCCCTTACTCTAGGTCTTCCAATCCTCTGTAAGAGATGTGTAGTGTCTGTTCTAGAAGACTCTTCAGGTTCCAGCTTACTCAGAGACTTATCTTTCTTAGAGAAACATTTCCTAATTCCCTGGACTGTGTTAGGTTCCCCTATTATGAATGCTTATTGTGCTGTGTACTCTGCTCCATTGTAGAATTTATGCTTATATTAATGCCTGTCTCTCATGCTGAACAGTAATTGCCATGAGAGTGGGAACAAGGTGCAGTTTGTTCTTAAATTCCCAGTATTGACAAACAAGTGAATAGAATTAAATAAATGAAAGTCTGTTCTCTGTTGAAAGAATTCACTCAAGTTTGACACAGGTTATAAAATTAATAATATCTAACATTCAATGATATTAATGCCTTCAAGTGTATAATTTCAGTAAAAATTGTAGCTTTGTCCAGCATGAAGAGATTTGTATGTAAACATTACATTCATTGAGTCTAGTGTATTATTATGATCTTGTCAAAGATGTCAGAGACTATACTATGAGTCTGGGACAATTTGGTATTTGTGTAGAAAACTGTATTTATCTATGATTCTTAACTGGTTGTTTTCAGAACAGCATCCATACCAACTTTAGTGATATTTAAAAAATAGTTAAGGATAACTGTCACGAAAAACAAACACCAAGATGGAATATAATAGTTTTCAAATTGATTTGATGTCATTTGGTCATATCACCATCATTGATGAAAAGTTTATGTGCATCACTGATAATCATATAACAATGTGCCATAATCATTCCTTGGTGATTGGTAGCTTATTACCTTATATTATTACATTATATTTTAGGTTCACAAAAATCAGCTGTTAGTTGCATGAACCGCCCTGTCTATTTGATATTTTGGGGATCAAAGTCCTAGTTCTACAAAAGACATTTAAAAAGTTGCCATTAAATATTTTAGAAATTAAAACTTAAAGGCTACTTTGTAATATGTGTCTTTTAAAATATAGGTTGTATATAAGCTAAATAATGTTCATTTTTCTTACTAAATAACTTTGTCATATTTATTGGCAAGTAAGTAGACTAAGCCATTGAAATAGCTTGAAGTATGCAAACCGAAATTCAATAATTTGTAGTCCACAATCCTACGGTAACTAATGTTTGTGTGGAAACATCATTGTTTATTGGATAAAATACAGCATGACAAAGAGAAGCCTGTAGTAGATTTTTTTTTTTTTATTCTTAAAAACATTGGCCAGGCATGGTGGCTTATGCCTGCAATCCCAGCACTTTGGGAGGCCAAGGCAGGAGGATTGCTTGAGGCTAGATGTTCAAGACCAGCCTGAGTACCCTTGCCAGACCCACATCTCTACAAAAAATAAAAAATAAAAAAATTAGCCAGGTGATTGCTTGAGTGTAGAATTCAAGGTTATAATGAACTGTGATCAGGCCACTGCACTTCAGCCTGGGCGACATAGTGAGACACGGTCTTTAAAAAAAACAGTAACCATCAAAGGCTGGGCACTGGAGCTCACGCTTGTAATCCTAGCACTTTGGGAGGCCAAGGCTGGAGGATCATTGAGGCTAGGAGTTGGAGACTAGCCTAAGCAACACAGCAAGACCTTGTCTCTACAAAAAATTAAAAAATGAACGCGGCATGGTGGCACATGGCTGCAGTCTCAGTGACTTGGGAGGCTGAGGCAGGAAGATCACTTGAGCCCAGGAGTTTGAGGTTGCTGTGAGCTTTGATGATGCCATGTACTCTAACCCAGACAACAGAGCAAGGTTCTGTCTCATTAAAAAAAAAGGTTTTGTAATTCCTTTTCTTTTGTTGGGATTATTTGGATAATAAAGTATATTTAACATTATATCAAGCATTTTTACTTTAATTTATCAATGATAATATTGAATGGCTTTGGATATATTTTAAGAGCTAATTGGTAAGTTGGAACATAAGGCTGTTTTTGAAAATAAAGCTAAAGAGGTTTTTGGAAGTCTGGAATAAAGAAAATGAGGGAATATGTTATATACTAGGCTTGGTAAATGGCTGAGCAAAATTATTAAAATGTCCAATGAAAATTATCCCTATGGCTAGGTGTAGTGGCCCATGCCTGTAATCTTGACACTCTGGGAGGCCAAAGTGAGAGGATTATTTTAGCTTAGGAGTTTGAGACCAGCCTGAGCAAGAGTGAGACCTCATCTCTACTAAAAATAGAAAAATTAGCTGGATGTTATGATATGTGCCTGTAGTCCCAGCTACTTGGGAGGCTGAGGCAGGAGGATCGATCACTTGACCCCAGCAGTTTGAGGTTGCGGTGAGCTATGATGATGCCACTGTACTCTATGCAGGGTGGCAGAGCAAAGACACAGTCTCAAAAAAAAAAAAAAAAATTATCTCTACAATATAGAGAGCCTTCTTTTTAAATCTAGACCAAGAGAATTTGGCTTAGCTATCAAAATAGAAGAGGTTTATTTATTTGAAATTGTATATCCTTTTTACAGTGCTAAAGTTAATGTAAACACTTTTCTTTTAGGGGTGATGTATAAATTATTAGGAATAAACCGTTTCGTTCTATAATGATCGACTTCCCCACTGTTGTGATCCCAACAAATCTTGCAGAAATCTTAATTAAAGGAAGCTCTGTGGTAGCACCTGCTAATCTATTTGTTTACTATTTACATGAAAGTAATAATTATAATAGAAGTATTCATGTATTTCTATTTTATGTTGATTCTTATGTAATTTAGTTTTTGTGTGACCATATCTAATTAGTGTATATCACTACATTTAAACCCTTAGACACTAGAAGCAAACAACTCAGGAGATATTTTTAATTTTTGATGCCTGACTTGGACTTAGTGCATTAAGTAGATTTTTTTTCTCCCATACTTAGACATTTGTAAAGGCCTGATAGTTTGCGATGCTTTACAGAGTCATGTAGGATAGTTTTTGTACTTCTAAAAATTTAGACATTATTTATTTGTTTTTTTGTTTATGTTAGTATAAAGAAACTGGAAGGATCTACAAACTAATAAAATGAATACATATTGTAGAAGGAGTGGGGACTGGCAAACCAGGAGACAAGGGCAGAAGTAGAGTCTTCATTGCCTAACTTTCTGTTTTTTGATTTTTTTTTTTATGGAACTATGTAGATGCATTGCCTCTCCATAAAATTTTTAAAAAGTTAAAATATTTAAACATTAGGTATACAAAGTAGAGATGAGATTTAAATAATGAAACATGGAGTTGCAGATATAATAGAAAGTTTAAAAAGTATGTCCAAAGTGAGTGCACTTCGGAGGATGAGAAGGACTAAACCGTTTCTGCATATCATTATCCTCTTTTCCATGTATGAGATTGAGCTTTTTGCAGATTTGTTGTTTAGCAGCACAACGTGACCAAATCGTAGTGATGATGATAATCATAGTCATGACTAATAACCATATGTACCATACTGTACACTGTGTGTACATGGTTTGGATCTGTTACATCTTTTTATGTTTCCAACAAGCCTGCCAGCTGAAGGTACCTTACTATCTCTACTTTACACGGAGGAAGTTGAGGTTTAAGTGAGGCTAAGTAACTTGCCCAAGGTCATACAGCTAGTAAGAGGTAGAGCTGAGATTCAGAACCAGATTTGTCTGATTCTGGTCTCATCTACTGCCTCTTCGTGAAGAAAGAGGAACCAAAATGTCATTCAAAAAACAAGATAGACATATTTGAAATCTATTGTGATACAACCATTTGCTTTGAATGTCAGTAAACTGTGGAAATAACACAACTGGTAATTGTAATACCTTCTTTCTTTAACATTTGCATTTTATTTAATGACTATAAATATTATAGATAGTTATAATGGGGGTGTTACAGAGTGGTAACATAATGTTGAAAAATGAACCTGGATTCTTAAAGCCTTTTTTAAAAATTAATTTTGTGTTTTTCCCTCCTTAGCATAAGCCGGACCAAGTTGAGGGAGATGGATCCAGTAGCGTGCAGTGGAACTGTGAAGGGTGAACAGTGCACTAACAAAGCCCTTCCATTCACCAGACATTGTTTCCAACGTATCCTTTTAATTAAATTGAACATGCACTGAAGAAGTAGTAACTAATTTGGGGCTATATATTTCCTTTTTAAATCAAGTGAATGACTTTTGAAATCATGACTATTATGTAACTTCTAATTTTTAAAAATTTTTAATAACTGAAACAACCACAGCTTCTGAAAGAACCACTTGTTCTTGTCTGTCTTGTACCTCTCTTCAAACTTGACTTTGCCCCAGCCACCTCAGGCCTTGACATCCTTGTTGATGACAGTTTTGTACCAGGGGACATCCACACAGTACCTTGTGGGCATGAGGTGATTGTAGTTATAAACTTTCACAAAACCCTTGATCTTTGACCCCTGGGTGGTTTTCTTGCCTGTGGTAGCAGCTGTCACTTTGTGGGGATAGCAGTGGTCGGTTCCAGCCACCACAGCATGACTGTAGGGGCAGTCTGAGGTGCCATCATCAATGTTCTTCATTATCACGGCTCTGCGTCTGGCCAGGACCAGCACCGCTTTCCCCAGTTTCATGAGCTTGTCTCTTTCTGGTGCTGCTGGAACACTCGACCCGCAGGCCACGGCTGGCCTCAGATTGGAAGACCCAAGTTTCTGTAACTTCTAATTTTCATGAAGTCCTCTGAATAATTTTTTTCTGCTTCCATTATTGTGATTCTTTTATCAAGAATCACAGCAACGAATATAATTAATGTTTGAGTATATTATTGAGTAAAATTAACTGTTTCACTTATATAAATTAACTGGCCAAATTGAAATTCTGTATGGTTCCCATTCATTGGTTCCATCCTGGCCAACTTGCTTATGTCATCTCTCGGCAAGGTAATTACTTCTTCAGTCACATGTAGCTTATGTTCTTATTTGAGGATTGGATAGTTGTCAGCCAGTCTTCACATTGATAGTAAAGATGTGTTTTTGTTTTCTTACCAAATACTTTCATGTGTTTGCATAGTTTTTTCTTTTCCATGGGAATATTTTCAATAAGGTGTTAATAGTGTCAGCTAAAGTATCATATAAACTACCCTACATGAAAGCTTCTGTGTTTGTCAGCTTTTGCTTTATCGCCTCTACTGGTCTTTAGTTTTGCTTGTCTATCAGTAGAGGTCCTTGAGAGACTGTGTTCTAGGATTTCATGCTAAATTATTAAAGAGGGATATAAAAAAAAGAATAACAACAAAATAAGTAAAATTGACAGCAAATAGCAGGTTCTTCCGATGGCTGTCACTTAATTATATGTTGTTAATAGAATTCTGGTCCCTCAGATGGTTCCCAGTAGCTTATAAGAAGCAACTATAACACTCACTGATGGAAAAATCAAATCACATTATTTAGAAACTGTTTTAGTCTTCCAAGAAAGTTATATAGTTTTACAGTGTGCCGTTTACAGCGTGGCATTAATTTTGCTCTTTGTAGTGAGTACAGTGCTGATTTTGAAATAAATGAAAGGTAACAAACATCACTGACTGGGAAAGAAGATACCTTAAGACAATATACCTGGGGAAAACCTATGTTAGGGAGCTTTAGGCTGGTGACGAAATCTTATTACTCTCACTTTTATTAAATATTTAAAATTGAGTAGCATTTTAAGAATAGTAGTAATTCTTCTTCTTAACTAGCTATTTAATTTTCACTCTCCTTTCTATTCTTGGAGTTATATTTTCACAGCTTTTTCAGCAGCAGTTTCCATAATATGTAATAAAGGCTTTATAACAGCCTAAACTATAAACCATAAAGGATAAACATAAAGGTACTTCCTTAATAGATAAAAGGTAAGTCTTAAGGAAATGTAGTGGCTAAAAGTATGAATGCTTAAAAATATTGATGATGTAAAGCTGGTGTTCCACTTTTAATAGCAAAATTTTGATTTAAAAGTAATTTTTCATGAGTCGTGACTTTGAGTTTTGAGAGGAGAATGTAAAATGAAAAATTCAACTTTGGACAGATGAATTTTTTTTATAATTATGCCTTAAAATTTTTTATGGATGAGTATCATAAGCAGAAAGTTGTCATTTTAAAAGTTGTTTTTTAAAAAACCATTAAGTGGAACTTTAAGTGCAGTTTGTGTGTTGAGAAGGAAATGACCCTGTTTCTCCAAGTAACAGAATTTGGTTCAGAGTGCCCATAAAGGAGACTCGTGTTAGGAGCCCATTAGCGTAATAGACTCCTTCAGAATTATCATCTGATAAATAATGATGGTAACTTCAACTGTTATCATTTTCCCATGTCAGTAGTAGGGCTGGGTACTTAGCTTTTATAGATAATAAAATTTATACTTATTAAACATAAGTAAGGGAAGAAGTGAATTTTATATAGAAATTGAAAAGTTAAATAGAGTTTCAGTGTATTTTATTCCTAACTTAAAAAAACCCAGATATCCTCTTGAACCGCTCTCAGCAGCTCTTCTCAAGTTGCACAGCCAAGTTTGCAGATGGACAGCAGTGCTCTGTGCCAGTTTTTGACATTACACACCAGACACCTCTGTGTGAAGAACATGCCAAAAAAATGGTAAGTTCTGTAACAGGCCTTCAAAATTTCGATAACTATCCACTATAGGAAATACTTTGTAACTTAGCACAAACTATGTGTGCATATAAATCACCGAAACAAAGTTTTGTACAGCAGTTTTTTTTTATTACCTTAAGATACATTTTTGACTGAGCCCAGCAGCTCACCCGGCCACTTTGGGAGGTTGAGGCAGGAGGATCACTTGAGGCCAGGAGTTTGAGACTAGCCTAAACAATATAGCGAGACCCTGTCTCTACAAAAAATTTAAAATGCAACTGCCATGGTGGCATGCATCTGCAGTCTCAGCTACTCGGAAGGCTGAGGCAGGAGGATGGCTTGAGCCCAGGAGTTCGAGGCTTCAGTGAGCTGTGATAATGCTACACCATACTACAGCCTGGGTGACCATGAGACTTTGTCTTAAAACAACAACAACAAAAAAGGATACATTTTATTACCTTAAGATACACAATTTATACATAGCAGATTTTCCAGACTCTCTCTGTCCTTCTCTAGGTTTTTGCCTTTGTGTATACAGTTCTGTAAATGTCTTGGCTATTTAATAATTTTGGTCAAAAATCAAACATTTTTATCGTTCTGTTGAATTTAATTGTTATTTTAGTTAATGCTATTATCATAAACCCTAATTAGTTCAGAATACTTTGGAGGAGAGACAAATTTGGATTAGGGAAATACCTGAATTATGTAATCATTTAAAAAATAAGTTCATTTTTATTGTTTCACCCATCACTTATTGTAAGACATTGGGCTACGTACTTAGTACTAAAAAGTCAAGTAAGGTACTTCCTGCCTTCTGTATGCATTTTATGGTTTTCGAGGGTGCATCAGGGTAAGGGAATGGGCGTTAGACCAGCGCTTACTGGTTTAAGGTTGTGATCCTGGCTTTAGCCAAACTAGGGACTCGTGATTCAACCTTTTCTAGACCTCAGTTTCCATGTATCTAATTCACTAGCTTCTTCCCCAAGAACTTCTTTTGTTTTTTAGGTTTCTTTTATGGACCGTTTGTTTTGAAAAGTTTGTGTAAAGTACATGTACAAATGTTGAATAATTATTTTCCCATTTTAATTTAAAAATATTTAAAATATGGGCATTTTTGTTAGTTAATTCAGGCTTTGTTATGACTAAGGAATAATTTCATGTGCTTTTTGAATCACTTTTGTGGACCTTCACTGATGATTTCACAGACCCTTGGTAATGTGGACTCTCTAGCTTTCAAGCCACTGAAGTAAATGGTCCTAGCTGTATATTTTTATTTTCAAGTTATGCCATTTCAGCATACTTCTAAGAATAGGTAAATTTGTTGGCACAAGAACAGAAGCATCGATATCTGGAATAGATCTGAGATACCAGAG
>VBSM01001562.1:45979024-46004256 GCA_008086735.1 Cheirogaleus medius | reverse complement strand
AAAAAAAAAAAAAACAAAACCTTTTAATGGCTTCCCATCACATCTAAAATCAAATTCAAAATTTTACTGTGGCCTATGAGGCACTTTCTGATCTGGCCCTTGCAGCCTCTTCAACTTCATCTCACATACCTCTCCTCGCTCCTGGAGTTCCAACAACACTGGCCTTTTGCTGTTTCTTGGACACTGTAAGTGTACTCCCACCTCAGGGACTCTGCACTTTCTCTTCTTTTCCTGGAATGTTCTTTTCCCAGATTTCTACATGGCTCACTCCTTCCTTTCATTCAGGTTTCTGATCAAGTGTTGCCTCATCAAAGAAGTCTTCCACCTGCCTGTTACCCTGTACCCATACTCTGCCTCATTTTTCTGTCTAACATTTGTCTGTCTCACATTCCATCACTATTTTTTCTTTCAGAATATTACAGAGGTACAAATGTTTGGGTTACATGGATTGCTTTTGTACTGCTTGAGACAAAGTCATAAGTATGCCCATCACCCAAATAGTGTACATTGTACCCATTAGGTGTGATTTCACCCATTCCCCCCACCTGCTTGATTTCCATTTGAGTTTTACTTCCTTATGTGCTCATGAATGCTGATTGGTTAGTTCCAATTTAATAGTAAGTACATGTGGTGTTTGTTTTTCCATTCTCGTGATACTTCACTTAGGAGATTGGTCTCCAGTTCCATCCAGGTTGTTACAAAAGATATTAATTCATCGATAATTTTTATGGCTGAGTAATACTCTATGGTATACATATACCACATTTTATTAATCCACTCATGAATCAACAAGCACTTGGGTTGATTCTACACCTTTGTGATTGTGAATTGTGCTGGGATAAACATTTAAGTACAAATGTCTTTTTGGTAAAATGGCTTTCTTTCCTTTGGGCATATACCCAGTAGTGGGATTGCTGGATCAAATGGTAGGTCTACTTTTAGTTCTTTGAGGAATCTCCATACTATTTTCAACAGAGGTTGTACTAGTTTGCAGTTGCACCAACAGTGTATAGGTGTTCCTCTCTCTCCACATCCACGCCAGCATCTGTGGTTTTGGGACTTTTTGATAAAAGCCATTCTCACTGGAGTTAGGTGATATCTCATTGTGGTTTTAATTTGCATTTTCGTGATAACTAGAGACGTTGAGCATTTTTCCATATGTTTATTGGCCATTTGTCAATCTTCTTTTGAAAAACTTCTGTTCATGTCTTTTGCCCACTTTTTAATGGAGTTGTTTTATTTCTTTCTTGCTGATTTGCTTGTGTTCTTTGTGGATTCTGATTATTAGTCCTTTATCGGATGGATGTATAGCATGCAAATATTTTCTCCCATTCTGTAGGTTGTCTGTTTGCTGTGTTGATTGTTTCCTTGGCTATGCCATTATTTATTAATTGGTTTGTTTATTGTCTGTATTCTCCTACTAGAACATAGACTTCCCAAGAGCAGGAACATTTTTTGTTTGTTGCTGTATTCCTAGTGCTTAGAACAGAAATGCTGAATGAATTAATGGTCAGGCACGGTTGGGTGGGGTTAAGATTGAGAACTAGAGTTGGCCACTAGGATGCGGCAGCCATCCTTAGAAGAGCCTCAAGCTGCAGGAAGGCTAGGCTGGCATGCAGAATGTGGTATTCCAGTAGGTATGAGATCATACAACAGATGGTAAGTTAGTAAATGCATTGTCTTGACACAGCAGTAGAATGAGACAATGAGAAAGTTGAGAGTGAATTTCAGCTAGGTAAATGAACAGTTGGCATTAGAAAAGCCTCCAGGAAGGGGGGGCTCTAGCTCTCTGGAGGAGCTAAATGAGGGACTGCCCTGAGCAAGGCAGGGCATTGATCATGGGCAGTTCTGTGTGGAATACCTGGCATTGTACCAAGAATGCCAGGGAAGCACTAGGCAGGAGCCAAAACCAGAACCAGGTGATCATCAGGAGTCCTTACAGGTAGGGCTTGTTAATCTTGGAGCGAGCTCTCTAGCTTCCTCCTGCCTGAGATCAGCACTGGTGCCAGAGGGAAAGTCCAAAATGGATGCTGGGCACTGGTAGTTGCTCATTTACTATTTGTTGAATTAAATAGGGGACATCATACAAGTAGACATCAAATGTTGAGCTAAAAAGAACTACAGAGTCTAGGAAGCACCTCTTACTGTGTTTTATAAATTTGTGTATTTGTGTCTCAAGAGTCTATAATTATGTTTGCATTCAAGTATTTGAGTGGGATTAAACTTCTTTTAGATTTCCTGAATTTATGCTTTAGTTTTGTTTTCTTATTTTGAATTTGATGCTAGTGATAGTTATAGTGTATTTAGTTAATAAGAGTTATTATTATAGAATCAAATCAGAGATAGCATCAATTGCAAAACCCACTGTTTTATATATGTTTTATAATGCTGCCAAATTATACAGTGCTTTCTTAACAGTTAAACTTTTTGTTTTATACTTGTTGAAAGAGCTTTTTAAAGACTTATTTCTTTTTTTTTTTTCTTTTTTATTTATTTATTTATTTTTCTACTTCTATGTCCAATGGCAGCATTAAAGACTTATTTAGACATAGATTTTTATCTTTTATATCACTCCTGGTTTCTATTATACTATTTGACATGTGAAAGTTGATATTTTCTACACACTTCAGTTATAACACAATTTCATCTACTCTGTAGTTATTTTCCTTTCTCACTTGGTTGTTGCTTTGCAAAAAAACAAACAAAAAAAAGGAATTATGGTCAGTTCTTAAATAATGAATATTTGCTTTACTAATAATTTTATACCCTGCTGCTCTTTGTGTCTTTCTGCGTACACAAAATTTTTTCCTCCACACATAGTACCAAGAGTGCACATACCTAAATTCAGACAATGCCAATGCAATGAACTGTAACCAAGTTTGGGCGTGTGTAGGCAGTGCCAACTATAATGCCCTTCACCTGGCTGACAGAAACTGTTATATGCCAACAATTGTAAAATGCTTCCAAATTGCAGAGATATTTTTTAAATGTAGATCTTGGAATTGATGAAATATGGCATCTTATTCCATTTGCGTGGCCATAACAAAGTACCATCACATGAGTGGCTTGTGAACAACAGAAATTTATATCTCACAGTTCTGGAAGCTGGATGTGAATTAAAGGAATTATTTTTTGTTTATTTAATTATTGTTATATGTAGTTTTAGGCATAAAGTACGTTTTAGGCATTATATAGACTATTAAGAGATACAAGTATTTTTTTAGATAGATGTTAGGTTTTTCTCAAGTAATTTCAGTTTTTAAAAACCTATTTATTCATTCCAAAGGATAATTTCTTGAGAGGAGATAATTCCCGTAAAGTTCAGCACCAGCAGCAGAGGAAACCCAGGAAAAAAACCAAGCCTCCTGCACTTACCAAAAAACACAAGAAGAAGAGAAGGCGTGGACCTCGTCGACCCCAAAAACCCATTCCCCCTGCCGTCCCCCAAGGGAACCTCAGCATGCCCACCAGCGTCTCACTGCCAGTGGAGACCTCTCAGATCCGGTCAGTGGTGGCACTGGGATTACTTTTTCTGTATGTTTTCTGGTTGTTCTCAAAACATATGGGTATCATAAAGTAGGCACTAGGCTACAAAAGCCATTCAGCATATCAGCCTAGACTTTTTACAGTTTTGGGTACAAATTTCATCTCTATCTGGGCTGTGTTAGATCTAAAATAAAGCTTTTGATTACAACAAAGAAAAAAGATGCTCAGCTTTTAAAAATTTCAACAGAAATTCCATATATGTTCCAATAGAAATATTCCATCAGTAATATGATGCCGGCCTAGACATGATGGCTCACACCTGTAATCCTAGCACTCTGGGAGGCCGAGCCGGGAGGATTGCTTGAGGTCAGGAGTTCTAGACCAGCTTCAGCAAGAACAAGACCCCGTCTCTACTAAAAATAGAAATAAATTATCCAGACAACTAAAAATAGAAAAAATTAGCTGGACGTGGTGGTACACACCCGTAGTGCCAGCTACTCAGGAGGCTGAGGCAAGAGGATCACTTGAGCCCGGGAGTTTGAGGTTGCTGTGAGCTAGGCTGATGCCACGGCACTGTAGCCCAGGCAACAGAGCAAGACTCTGTCTCAAAAAACAAAAGGGAAATATGAGCATTATTAATTTTGGCAGGGTTAAACATTTTGACCAGGTGAATGAGGCTTCTGTTTTAGCTAAACATTTTAATTTTACCTGTTGTTTATTTCATTTTTTAAATTATTTGGACTGGATTTGAAATTCTACTAGAAAGTATTGACATACTTAATACACCAAATTGTGACCCATTCCACTAATTTGAAAATACTATCTAGTAAAATAATGATAATAATAAAAATATTATCTAGTAATGGTTGTTGATTCTTAATACATGGATAAAAGTTGCAGAAATCTATGCATACAGTGAGATCTATCTTTTTGCAATGCCTCTGCTTTCAGATTTCCTTCTCTTAAAGTAGGAGAGGGGACACTTAAAGTTAGGATTTCCTATGTTTGAATTGAATGTAAAAAACCTGAAAGACATTGGCTTCTTTTCCTGTTGGATGCACTTGTCTCTGTGACACTGGTGTGAAGGTATGGGGTGGGGGCGCCATGGGGCCAACTGTGCCATCTTTCCCATCCATGCCATCTTTCCCAGGAGCCCGTCCACGCCAGAGCTGAGTGCTGATGAGTTGCCGGATGACATTGCCAATGAGATCACTGACATTCCACATGACTTGGAATTGAACCAGGAGGACTTTTCAGATGTCCTGCCACGGCTGCCTGATGACTTACAAGATTTTGATTTTTTTGAAGGTATAGTCAATAATTTGATTCAAGGACCTTGTTTTAAAAATGAGTTTATAAGAAAGGAAATGATTTTTTGAGATGTGTTTGAAGTTTTCCTCTTCAAATATAATGTCTTTCGCTGTAGATAGAAAATGTAATACTGCTAAAGCTATTTTACCCTTTTCAGATGATGAGGAATATGCAATTTGTTTAGCCATCTTATTGTTTGATAGCTAGGTTTATAACTTTGTTCCTTTAAAAGGAATAAATTTAGTTTATTTTTGAACAAAGACATTTTAAACATAAATTTATTGAGGTCTTTTAGAACTTGCCCTGATTTTAATACCCTACCCTGTACTTTGATTGGAGTACACTTTCCCAAAAGAAAAGTTTGCCTAATCCCACCAATTCCCCAGTGCTTTCAGGGGAAATCTTTTACTCTTAGAATGTTTCTTTCACCATTAAAAATCGGATATTCATGGTGATTAATGAAGTTCCTAACAACAGATTTTTGTTAATAGAAATGAAATCAAAGTGGGTTTTCTATTTTATGTTTAGATATGTTTTCTATTTTAATGACATTAGTATAATTTTAGGCAAAAACCTGTATAATCAAATACTTACCATGAGTTTTAAATCAGTAATCCTTAGAGTTCTTAAGAATTTAACACTTGTGTTAGGTGGTTTTTGAGAGTATTGTAAATAAACTGAAGATGACGATTCACGTTCCAGGATAGCTGCCATTTCAGACCTGTCCTCTACATTAATTTTTCACTTTTTCCTTCCAATCCAAATCTTGGAAACTTAGTATTGTTTAAAATAATTCACATATATGATTTTTGTGATATAGAACAGGTAAAAGCTCTACTGATTCTCTCTGGCTTTTGTTGACTCAGGAAAGAATGGAGACCTCCTCCCGACTACCGAAGAGGCCGAGGAGCTTGAACGGGCCTTGCAGGCTGTAACTTCTCTCGAGTGCCTGAGTACCATTGGGGTCCTTGCCCAGTCAGATGGTGTGCCAGTCCAGGAGTTGTCAGATAGAGGAATAGGGGTGTTCTCCACAGGTACTGGAGCTTCAGGAATCCAGTCCCTGAGCCGAGAAGTAAACACGGACCTAGGGGAGCTATTGAATGGGCGTATAGTACATGATAATTTTTCTAGTCTAGAGCTGGATGAGAACCTGCTCCGTTCTGCTACATTGTCTAACCCACCTACACCCCTGGCAGGGCAGATCCAGGGGCAGTTCTCTGCCCCAGCCAACGTTGGCCTTACTTCTGCCACTCTGATCAGCCAGAGTGCACTTGGGGAGAGAGCCTTCCCAGGACAGTTCCATGGACTTCATGACGGCAGCCATGCCTCCCAGAGGCCACATCCTGCCCAGCTGCTGAGCAAGGCAGACGACCTAATCACCTCACGACAGCAATACAGCAGTGATCATTCACACTCCTCGCCCCATGGAAGCCATTATGATAGTGAGCACGTGCCGTCTCCCTACAGTGACCATATCACCTCTCCCCATGCAACATCTTACTCTGGTGATAATATGGCAGCTACCTTTTCAGCGGAGATGCCCATCATGGCGCAGCACTTGCTCCCAACCCAACTCGAGGTGCCACTTGGAGGAGTGGTAAACCCCAGAACTCACTGGGGTAATCTCCCTGTCAACCTTGGAGATCCCTCTCCATTTAGCAACCTTCTTGGCGCAGATGGACATCTTCTTTCCACTTCCCTATCCACGCCACCCACCACTTCGAACTCAGAGACCACACAGCCTGCCTTCGCCACCGTGACCCCCAGCAGCTCCAGTGTGCTTCCGGGGTTACCGCAGACCAGCTTCAGTGGCATGGGGCCTTCTGCTGAACTAATGGCCTCCTCCTCTCCCAAGCAGCAACTCCCTCAGTTCAGCGCAGCCTTCGGCCACCAGCTGAGTTCTCACAGTGGCATTCCTAAGGACCTGCAGCCCAGCCACAGCTCTATAGCCCCTCCTACAGGCTTCACAGTAACAGGTGCCACAGCTACAAGTACCAATAATGCATCTTCTCCCTTTCCCTCCCCTAACTGAGTGCGTCTGTGTGTTTGCAGGCAGGTGGGGAACCTGGTGTTTTCTATCTTTGTTTCCTCTTTAGCACCCCTCTCCCCTTTTCCTAAAGAAGATTTTAAAAATAACAGATGGGGATTCGAGGGGCACCCCGTTCCCAGTTCAACAAGTGGCCCTGCAGTGGACCTTGCTTCAGTGTTCACATGTGCTCCTCAGCACTGGTGCTCATTCCCTCCTGGCAGGTCTACTTGGCCCCAGTGGTTTCCCTAGTGGTTCAGCACAGTGACTGGATAGGGTGGATTTTTAGCAGCAAGTCCTAGAAGTGGAAGATACCTCAGATTACCAGTGCCCTTTACTATATCCTAGTATTCAGATCAATGCTTTCCATTCTTTTGCCAGGTTTTTACATAAGTGGTTCTAGATAGAATGAATCCTATTAACTGAGTTCCAGTGTAAGAGATAGCAAATGGTGTGTGGCAGGTCGAGACTCTGACTTAGCACCGACTGCTAAATGTCACAGTGAGGCCAGAATTCCATTCCTAATTGTGATCATGTTTAACTAAAAGAAAAAAATTTGTCTTTTCACTGCCTGTGAGTATGCGTGTGCTCATGTATGTGTTTTTGTGCAGTGCAGGAAGCAACTGTCGCGTTGGTTTTTTTTTCCCCTGCCTGTAATGAGTATCAGGCTCTTAACTTTTCTCCTTTTCTACATCTCACAACCCTAATAAGATTGGCCGTTCTTTTCCACTGAGTTAACTAAAGTTTCCTGAATAGGGAGGGTGGTGGTCTGGTTGTGTGAATAGCACAACCTTTTTCTACTAAAAGTTACCCCAAGAAGAAACAGAATACAAAAAGCTGAATTCACATCAGTGACGTGGGGATGTCATGAAAAGCTTGTCCAGAGTGACTACAGGGTTGGCGAGGTTCTGGGGCCTGCTGGTCACTTTGCCTTTTCAGACATAAATTTGTTTCTAAGTCCCTCTCTCATGGAATACATTTACAAGATGTAATTAAAGAAAATGTATTGATATGAAAAAGCAGGATAGGTCAGATAGATTTGAAAAGATGGGATCTGTGAACTCCTTGATCCATCTTTTGCTTTTGAATTTTTCATGTTTACAGTAGTGATTCTTTGGTAAGATTTGTAAAATGTTGAAGACACTTGTAGAATCAGTGTACCAGTTGTGAAGTGATGTGTAATATCTGAAGGATACACATTTTAAAGTTTCTTTCAAAGCAGAATATGGAAATTAGATATAAATTTTATCCACCCTTTGGTACTTTTAAAATAATTTAAGTACTTAGATTTAAGTAAATTTGGAAATAGTTTTGGGAAATTTTTTTTAAAATACCAAGATGTTAGGGTTAACAGTCATATTGGGTAGTTTAGTAAGTTGGTGACTATGAAATGAATATATGGGTTTCTTCTTGCTTGACTTTTTTTTTCCACCCTCCACCCCAGAAGGGTAGAACTAGATTTTAAAGGCATTTCTGCTCTGCTTTTACTGAAAGTTTCACTGTCCCTTGAGATACCATTGGCTATTTATACCTGAGTCTAGTATAATTTACATATATATATTTTAAAAGTTAAGTAGAGAGAACATACCTATTAATGATGTGGTTCAATAATTCATTTGTCAGGGAATATTTGATCTTAATTCCTTTCTAAATAGGTAAAGATCTGGATGTATTTTCCTACTTCTTCCTATGTGTAATCTCTTTATGCCATGCTAGTTCTAACCAGTCCCTTCTTTTGAAAGCTTTTCTTTCTCTGCTTTTTAAAGGAATGATGGTGATCAGCAGGCATTATGCAGATACCACGTGCCTGAGATTGTGGAGGGGAAATGTCACATGACTGTATGAAATCATTATATGCCCTATTTTGTATTTATTGAAGTTTCTTTTTGTGGGCCAAAAATATGTTTGTAATATATTTAGTTTTTTTTTTAATCATGATAATTGATTGGAAGATTTATTTTTAATAGCTTTGCCTTTTTTGCAGATTGAGAAATTTCTAAATTATAAATTATGTCACAAAGCAAAATTATATTTGGTATCACCATAAATTTCTATTCTGAACGGTGAGAACAGGTAATTTGAGTATTTCTCACCTGTGAACCTCTGTTAGTAAGCTTTTTTATTTTAATGTACTGTAATAAAATGATTGAGTAGTTACCTCTGCTCAAAAGTGTCATTTAGTTTGCTAAAGTATTTTCACAACCTGTTACAATCGTCAGTCACTGTCCATTCCTAGCAATTTGGTTTAGTCTCCATTGTGTACTAATTAGAGGTTGTAGCAGAGCAGCACAATGACTTCCTCATCAGCCTTTCTTTGACAGTGAAGGGAAAGTCATGGGTAGTCGATTTGAACTTTTTCTGGCTATGTATCCCTTGTGTTAGCTGCTTAAAATTCTCCAGTTATCGAAACTGAGTTTGCAGTAAGTTGCACGTTTTATTGTTTGCAATTTTCTGTTTTATGTGCATTTAAAAGCAGACCTTCTCTGCTTTTAGTAAGGAGGCACGAAACAAGCGATCAGGAATGTTGCCAGTTACAGCTTCACACCAAAAACTTTGAGTAAATACATTTTTGTTTAGATGCCCACGATGATAGCTGAGAAAAGGGCACTCTTACAAAGTATCAGTGTAGAGTTGAGGAATTAGCAAAACCAAACCTTTCCTCTCATTTCATCTACTTCAAAACAAATAAACAAGCTTGCAGTTTGCTTTGCTCTTGCCGTTTCTTATGAGTCCCTTTTTGGAAGAGAGAAGAACATCTCTAAGCCCAGAGATATCTGTTATGTTTTTCTTCTAGTTAATGGAGCAATTCTAGTCTATTAGTAGTAGGTTTGCTATTAATATGTGAAGAAAGGAATGAAGTGTCTTTTACTCCAGAAATATGAAAATTAGTGTCTTTTAAAATAGCACTTATGCTATCATAAGGTAATACTGGAATCAAAAACAGATCTTACATAAGGCCCTAATTAGGTGGAAACTAGCTGTTATTCTATTGTTAAACTCATGAGAAATAGTGGCAAAGAAGGTTCATTCTGTTTCTGCAGTTCTTTGGGACCATTTATAAAGGCCAGTTAGATTGTGTTACTGTGATTTAATTTATGAAGTTGCTGCCGTTGTTAATGGATACATTCTGTGCTCTGAGAATCTGAATTCCATTCTAATGTATGATACTCACTGGCAGTGATCTGTAGCATCTGAGGAAAAGATGGGCTTTCTCTCCTTTATTCTCTCTACATAATTAATATTATTTTAATTAAAGTACTTAAGACATTGTTTTTTTCTCTGTAAAAATGGCTTAGCAATTTGCACATGTGGGTAGGTTATGTAGCTAGTAAACAATTCATGATAGTAAATAGCAATTATACTTAACCCACCAAGAGACAGACTATGCAATGGAAAAATTTTCTAATTATCGTCGCATAGCTTGTACAGCAAAGGATTATTTTCTCTAGTAACCTACTGTGTGTGATATAACTGCTTTATAAATGATTTCCTGAGCAATTTCATGTTGGCAGGCAGTGTGGTGTGTCTAGTGTTCCTCTCTTAGATTATAATTTAATAAGAAGCTTATAGTAAGTATGGAGATCAAGTTGAAAAGTACTTTTATTCCCCTTAAAATTGGTGTTACTGTCTTTAGTGGCTTAAGGCTAAAGAAAGCTAATACTTTATTTTTGCCAAATAATTATTTATAAGATTTATTTTTTAAATAAGCCCAATCTCTCAACTGAAAGTTAAGAATCATCATTTTCTATGAGTAACACTAAAGCTTTTCCTTATCAGAGCTTGTTCTCAATCCATGATCACAATCCACAGTGTCAAAGACAGTCCTTTGATTAAGAAGGAAACCATGTTCGTGATATACACAGGTGCTCTGTCTGCACAGTCTTCTTCTTATGTGAAAGAATTTGCATTTCTATTGCCCCTGCACTGTCCTGTCTTTATAAATTGGCATTAGAATTTGAGCATAGGTAGGTAATCCCACGCTGTCAGTGCATCCCTCCTGTGCCTTTGGGGGGGTGGTGCTGGTGGTGTCAGGCTTCACCAGCCCTCTGTGCGAGGCAATCGCCTTTGTGCCCAGTTAGTAGAAAAGGTTGTTTTTGGTTGGTGTTGCAAAAAGATGAGAACATTAACACTAAACTAATTATTTAATAGGTCTGAGATTCATTAAACATTATTTTTAGGTCTCTAGTTTTCAGTTTCTTCATCTTCTTCCTGTTTAGCCTTCTTTTAAAATTCTGTTCAATTCTCTTCTTAATCTGGTATATAGAAAATAATCTAACAGTCTTTTAAATGGTCAATAGAACTCTCCAGTTTAATGAAGCAATTTAGAGGATTCCTTAAAAGAAAATTTAGTTGTACTGAACACTCTTCATTTATATCTCTTTTGTTACCAATCTCTACATTGTTCCAAGAATTTTTTTCTGATAGAAAATATATTTCTTGGGGTGGGGTTATATATATGAAAAAACATAGATTTTTTTTTTCCTGTCTCAATAAATTGAAAATAGCAATCTTCACTGGCATCCTATAGAAAAGTAAGACAATTTAATGATTTCTTAACATCTTGATCTTTATAAGCTTTCCTATATTCTGGAAGAAGCCAAAATCATGTTTAATAAATTAAAGTAACATTCTAAATGCTGTCTTTAAAAAAAACTTATAAAATGCCAGTGAAGAACGTGTTTGGATATCTGTTCAACATTTTCCCCTGACCAATGAGTTAGGAAAGCAAACATAAAACATGTCTCCTCTAATAACCAGTGTCGTTAATGCTACAGTTGTAGGTCAAACTTAGAGAGCCTTACTTCTAAATAGCAAAAATTCTTTTTTCCCTCCAGCTGTTGTGTTTTGTTAGCTTTGCCCTCTGCACTGTGTTGCAGAGCTAATACAAGGAAATGTGGCATTTCAGAGAGAGTAGAGCAAATTTGGTATAATTTTCTTTACCCTGTGTTCCCGAATATTGGGAATTTTTGGCTAGTGTGAATAGCAGAGTTTTTGGTGATCTAAAGTTGAATCTGATAAACAATCTTAGAAAAATCTATCTAATGCTCAGTGAGCTACCTAGGGCAGCTTTCCTTCTTCTCTGCCACCTGCTTGCCTGTGCCCACCCCAATACTGAAGCATGCACATGCACTCACGTGATCATACTGATCCTGGCCGGAGAGTAATAGAATCCTCTTCTTTCACTTTTTTTTTTTGTTTGTTTGTTTGTTTTTGTTCGTTTGTTTTTTTAAGCTGGGGACCACTGAAGTAAGCTCTATATGCACCCAAAGTTCCCCTTGGAAAAATTTTCAACATGCAGTGCAGAAGGCTCCAATGCAGCTAAATGCCACATCATTGCTTTTACTTGGGGAATAGACTGATTTGCCCTGAAATGACTCCAACCTGCATCATTAAGGTACAGTTGGCTCCAATGGATTAGTGCTGAAATGATGGGAAGTTTGACACTTGTTGACGTTGTCTTCATCTGTTTGGAAGGGTTGAATCTGTTCCTCTCAACAGTGATAGTTCTTTTCACTGTATAGTATTGAGTATGTCTCAGGGATTCCTTGTGGAAATTAGGGCAGTTTTTAAAATAAGAAAATAGTTTTCAAAGAAACTAAAGGTGACTCATCATTGAAGAGAGCGCAAGAAAGAGAAAACATTTGGTTTCGTAGCCCACAATGTCTTGCATAGGACTTTTTTCCTTTCTCCTTCAGGCTCTCATCTCAGCTTCAGCATACAGAATCCTTTCCCATCATGCACAGCTTTAAAACTTTTATTTAAAAATTTCCTTCCCCAATGAGCTTTCAGAATACTTATTGTAGATTTTAAGAGAAAAGGTATATTAATTTATGCTATTAACATCACCTCATAAATTATAAGTTTTATACTAAAGCTGTATTGAGTGTAATGAATTATGTTGCCTATGTGTTTAATAGCTAAATAATTATATATGAGCTTTTTTTTTTTTGACAAAACAAACTAGTGAAGCACCTTTTTACACTGGATCTCTGCCGTGTCAAGGTGTATAGCTATCCTTTGCTACCTTGCAGATATATAAAATAAAAAGGTATCCTGGGGCCTCAAAATGTAGAACACCTTTAGACCATTTATTACTGCTCATAGAACTGTTGAGAATCATGTTCTTTAGTAAATGATCTGTGGTTTACACTTAAGATGGCTAGAAGCTTAGTTACAGGGTAAATAGAAATACATAGATCAAGTAAAACTCCAACTACTGTAGCTGGAATTTGTAAACTAAGTTTTTAAGACCTCTTTTATTTCCTATGGATTTATTCTTTAATTTACAGTTTATTCTGTAAGTTGGGAGGTAAAATAGAGAAAATAATAAATCTAGATGTTCTCAGTGTCTTATTCAGGAACTTTTTATCCCTCCTCACTAAGGAATTCCCACTGTGACTTAAAAATAGAATTAAATTACTTGTGTGCATGTATATGTCTGTATTTTTACACACATGCAAAAATATACATTGGGGGCACGTGTGTGAGAGAGATGAATGTGTGCTTATGTAAAAATAGAGAAAGGTAACCGAATGTATTGTAGAAATATGATTTATTTAGCTGAGGGTATTGGAGTACTTTCTCATTGTCTCTTTGTATAAATATACCAAATTCTTTATTATATTATCTTATGTTAAAAGGCTAGCTCTGATATCATGTACATTTTATTTTAACCTTTGGATTAACTTATATTATGCTATGTTTTTAAAATGACATGAGAAACAGTAGGTTCTAAGACCAGCCTCTCACTTTTGAGCATAAAATTAAGAGAGACAGACAGACCCAAACATGAGCTGTGTTTATCTATTGTGGTGATGGGACCAGAGATCTGTTGAATCTTTTTTATGTTAATAATAGATTTCTTCATATTTTGAGTAAGAAAATATTGTTGATCATCTTTTCTTGGTGAAGTTAAAAAAAATTATAGGCTTTTTATTAAAAATTTTTTGAAGGGGCTGCTTTGTTTAAGGAGTTGGTAGGATCATTTCACCGTGCATATTTCAAAGATGGAGTGGTTTTAATTATTTCCAAATTTTTTTTAAAAATTGCTCAGTTGTGCTATTATTTATGAAGTTATCCTGGTCCCATATTTTGGCTGTAGGAAAAATCATGCTACCCTTGACTTTTACCTGATTTGTATGGAATTAAAAAAAAATTATTCTTATATTTTAGGTTGTCACTTTGCTATACATTCATTTCTGGAGTATCTGGTGGTCTCGTATAGTCAAAACTAGAGTTGTTACTAAATGCTCCAATTACATTTATTTTTAATATAAAATAATCATGTACTTTGAAATATGTCAAAACAACTTCTGATAGTATACCTTAATTTGTAGTTGTCTTTGAAGCCTCATTTACTTCATCTTATATATAGTGAAGACCTAGGAAAAAGCTTTATATGTTGTTCTTTTTTAGTTGTATTTTTGCAGCATCTCCCAGTTTCATTCACTCTTGCTTTTGGATTTTAAAAAATCTGCATATTTCCTGTACATATGCATGCAAATGAAAGAAGGGAGTTTGTATTGGTGCCATTTCTCCCTTCAGTTGCTGGTTAATGGGATTTGCTAGAATAAATTCCCCCTGATTGAAGGGTGAAAACAGACCCTTTTGTGTATATCTGTATAGAGATGTGTATATGGGATGTGGTGGCACTTTGCTGAATGTGAACTTGCCTTGTCAATGGAAAGATTGAAAAGTATTATGTTTATTTATACATTTGTATAAATCTATATATACACGTATGTATATGTGTGTGTATAGATAAAGCTATATACATATATTTCCCTAAAAAATGTGTGTGTATAATAGGTAAACAGCCTTTGTTAAGCAAGATTGTCTATGGAAAATTCTGGATTATTCTGTAAACCAGAGGAGGTGACAGTCTAGAGTACATCATCAGAGCATATTAAAATGGAAGTACTTTGGAGTATAGTCCTGTTTATGGTTATACCTGTCTGAACTGTTCTTACTTGCCAGTTCCGCTAGTCTTCATCTTTACTACCTTCTACTAGTCAATCTCTCATCATTTAAAAAAAACCCCACACATTGTTGTTTTTTTCCCCTTAATTATGTCCTTTCTAACCAGAAGTATTTGGCCTAAGCATATTTCATTAACTTCTCTGTTGTTTCTCTTAAAGATCTTTATCTCTGAAATTTTCCCAGAAGATAAAAGTTTTTTTAATGTTTGTTATAGTAATCTTGAGAATTGGGCATTCATCCTTGTCTCAAAAATAAACAAAAGGCTAACATTCAAACAAAACTAATTTGAAAGTTTTACCGCAATAACTTGGGGATGTTTTACTTAAGTTGAAAAAGAAAATAATTATGATTTTTCTTCCTAACCCCCCAAGGTGATGGTGATAATTATGATTTTATGATTGATATTAGTGTTAGGTTTATTTGCGTATTTATTGTCATTAATTTGTCATTTAAACATTTTGGTTTGCTTTGTGGTTTAGTCATAAATTTACCATTTACATTTTAATGGGAAGCATACAAAGTCACATGTGAGCCTCTTGAATTCTGTAACTCACTCATTTTACTCATGATGAAACTGCTTTGAGAATTCTTAGGTAATGAATTCTGCTATATTTCCTTTTGACTTTTCTCACAGTTGTGGCATTCTGTTTTAACTTTGCTGCAGCTCTCTAGAAAACTTGCATCCTTATATATTGTGCCTTTAAAGCTCTTATGCACACACAGACAAAAGTGTATATATACATGTTGGAGCATGTGTACATATACTTTCGTATATACTCACACAGTATGTCTCAAGTATATATTGTGGGAGTAGATATATATAGATATTCAAAGGCAATGAAATATTGCTTTCTAGATATATATGTATATAAATAGTGTTGATATAACTGTATATACACATGTATATGTATGAGTTTTAAATGGCAATCTTTTACATTTAGCAAAATGCTGCCCCTACTGGAATATTGTCACTGCAATGGCAGTTGTATGTAACGATTTAAAATACATTATCAAAAGTTATTTAAAGAACATTTAAAAGTCTCATCTAAAGACATCCACACATTATTTATTATCTTCCTTTTTCTTTTATTGCTATGTTTGTTTAACTGATAGGGAGACTGTCATTTTAAAATGCCATCTGTCTCATGAGAGTCAGAAAGAGCTGGAGATTCACTGGAGGAACTTTGTGCATTTTTCCTCTCTAAAATGGAGATGTACCATAAACCAGCCTGTTTATTTCAGTTATAAAGTGATCCTAATATTTCCATTAGTGTGTGTCATCCACCATCTCCTAGATCAACTTAATTCACCAATTTGCCTCTTCCTTTCATTAATAAATAATGATCATTGAGATCATTTTGCCTGGGGGAAGCTAACCACTCTCTTGCTGCAGGGAAATATATCACCTAATTGTTATTCTGCCTTGTTGAAAATTCAACTTTAAAGAAGGCAGCTCTCTCATGAAGCTGTCTTAAGCATGTTTTGCATTTATTTAGTCAAAGATCTTCCCAAACTTTTTTTTTGAAAGAACTCTAAGTTGCATGTATTTGACATATATTTAATTCTTATTCCCCACAGCTTCAGGTATTTTTCATTAGTATATCAATTTGACACACTGAATGCAAGAACATTAAGACAAAACTGTTAAAAATTATTTTGTGATGAGTTAGCAGCAGATTACATCTCAAGAATTTGCAGAGGGAGGAAGGTTGATGGACAATCCTAAATTATAAGATGTTACAAAAAACAGTGGATGGAGTAAGAGTACCACTGAAGACTAAAATAGAGAGAGATTGGGGTTTGAATGATTTTGCAGAGTAGCTTAGCTGGAACTTGATATCAGAAGCAGCCTTTAACAAAAAGCCTCTTGGCAATTATATGGTACTAACAACTAGAGTACTGAAGTGTAAGTTGAATCCAAGTTGCAGTGGGAAATCAAAGGTGAGGTAGCTTATTTGAAACCAGTAAATGACAGACAGGTTGGACAGTTTTAAAATCTCTTCTAACAAAGTAACTGCACGGTAGCAAGGACTAGCAGTTCTCAAAGCCCTTGTTTTTCAGTGTTCTCATTCACCTTGGCACACAAGTATGTTTAACAGGCCATACATTAAAAATACTTACAAAAAAAAAAAGCTGCTTAAAGGGAACTTACAAACTGAGAATCTCTCCTCTGTATGTGTGTTGATAGTGGCTGCAAGCTTAGTTATATGCACAAAAGCTAGGAGCCACTTGTTTCTGCACAGACTGTAGGAGCAAGATAAAGAGATGTACAGGTTTCGGTAGGAGCCCCCAGTTCTGCTTGAAAGGCATATCTATGGCATTGGGTGCGACGTTGCTGAGGGGAGACCACATTTGGGGAGGTGATGGGCTTTTGGTTTGTAATTTCCCTTTAAACAAGAAGAGATGGCTCACATTTTCCATATATCTCTCAATGAATGTACTGTATTACTGTTTTAAAAATTTGATGAAATAATAATGGATTGGTCTCCTTTTGTTATCTGGTCCTTGTTTAATTTGTTTAAGGGTTTTTGTATACAAAAGTTTACATTTTTATGTATATTTTTCTTGTGTAAAAACTGATGTAATATGTGTATAAAACACTGTATGTATTATCTGTATATAGTGTGACAAAATGATTTTTCTTTCTTTCTTTTGGATGTATTAATAAATCTTGCTGTGAAGTAGCCTTGTTTTTAGTATAATTTCCTTTGCTTGGATATTGGTGGAAGCTGCTAATCCAGGTAGGTTTTTATTCTTCCTTTTGTTATTTAAATATAGTATTTTTTATTTCTTATATTTTATCAGTAACTTTAGAGAGATATATTCATGGTCTTATGGTTATACTAACTGACTAATATTTGTAATAGCTATAGATCAGTTAAATTCTATCTAAAATGACTTGAACGTGGTATCCTGCCTTGAAGTCCGACTGGAGGCTGCATTTGAAATTGTTATATGCTGTAATGGAGGTCTTACAGGCCAGGTTCTAGTTCATTAAATCAGAAGCTTCTCTCTTCATTTTCATAACTTCGCAAACATATGAACTACTCCATGTTGTCTAACCAAAGTTAAAAATAAAACCACAAAACATGACGAAACACTCTTTAAGGCATTGCCAAATGCCTGCCTTTTATCTCCTTGGAATTGTTTGGTTTTTTATAGATGAGAACTTTTCATTTCTTACACTATCTTTTGTTGCTGAGGACAGCTTTAGTGTAAACGATTTGGTGGCACACATAGAGACAAACAAAATTTGCATACAAAATTAATAATGTTCTAATCACACATTCCTTTTATAGAGTTTCACTATTTTTTAATTTTTATGGAGCATTTGAACTTGTTTTCCTTGGCCTCTAATCCAGGCATGTTTAAGATACACTCTAAAATTCTACTTTGCTTCTCTAAAAGAAATTAGCATTTTGAGACTGGAAGGAGGTATTCACTGTACTGGTAAAATGGCTAACACTAACAGAACTTCATCCTTCCCTTTCTCTGTTTTTGAAACTGACTAGGTATAGAGGATAATGCTTGAAATTGATCATTCTGTTTGGTCAATTATGTGGTAGTGTATTTTAGACTCTTCTGTTATTTTCTACTTAAGGGTGCTTCTTTTTTCTCTTTTCTTTTTTTTTTTTAGCCTCAGTCCCTTATCACTGTAAAGGATGCTTCTTTTGTTTCTTTTCTAAATCTCTGCACAAATCTTTGATATTGTGTTGGCTAAATTCTTGATTTGATTTTTAAAAAATAGTAGCCTTAGGAGAGGAGCTTATTAGTGTAATGTCTGAGTTGAGGCAGCATTTATTTCTCACATTTATGGAGGCTGGGAGGTCCAGGGTACTGGACCGAGGTGCTGGCATCTGGTGGGGGCTGCTCTCTCCTCCCAAGATGGCACCTTGAATGCTGTGTCCTCCAGGAGGGAAGAATACTGTCCCCACATGGCAGGAGGCAGAAGGTCAAGAAGGGACAGATTCCCTCATGAAACCCTTTAATAATGGCATCCATCCATTCACAAGGGCTGAGCCCTCCTGACCTAAATACCTCACAAAATGCCTCACCTCCCAGCACTGCATTGGGGATTAAGTTTCCAACACATGAATTTTGGGAGACACATTCAGACCATACCAGTGATATTATTTTGCTGCTTTCACAGAAATGTCTTCCTGGAAAATTCATCTTTAACATGTTATGACAATAGTCACATTATTTTTCCTATTTCAAATCCCTGTGATGGAGAGATGCCTATTGCTTAGCACTGTGAAATTTTAGTCAATCTCCTGGTAGTGTGCTGCTGTTGTTTCTATTCCATCTTCCCAATCTTCTGCCTTTCTGGGCTTCTATTTGTTTTTATTTATTTATTTATTTGAGACAGAGTCTCACTCTGTTGCCCCAGCTAGAGTGCCGTGGCATCAGCCTAGCTCACAGCAACCTCAAACTCCTGGGCTCAAGCAATCCTTCTGCCTCAGCCTCCTGAGTGGCTGGGACTACAGGTATGCGTCACCATGCCCGGCTAATTTTTTTTCTATATATTTTTAGTTGGCCAATTAATTTGTTTCTATTTTTAGTAGAGACAAGGTCTCTCGCTCTTGCTCAGGCTGGTTTTGAACTCCTGACCTTGAGCGATCCACGCCCTCGGCCTCCCAGAGTGCTAGGATTACAGGCGTGAGCCACCGAGCCCAGCCTTCTATTTGTTTTTAATACACTTATTGATAAATTTTTGAGCAGTTTGCCTTAGGGACAGTGAGACACATGAGAATGAATCACAACTGGATTCTACTCAAAAGAGTAGAATCTAGGAGATTCTAGGAGAAAGCTGTATAACTACACAAACAAGGAAGAAATTGTCCAGTGCCTAGTAGAGTGATAAAATGCTGTGCAAGGTCATGTCAGGAAGAGATGATTTTCAACCAAAGGATAGAGAAATTTTTCTAGAGGACTGCATCTGAACAGAGCATCCAAAGATGGGCAGTGTTTGGACATTCAGAAATGGAGACAGTATCTCAGATGGAGAGACCAGCATAAGCAGTCAGGATACTTCGTGGTTTGTGGAAAAACATTGAGCAGTTCAACTTGACTGAAATACAAAATACATGCGTAAGAGTGGTGAGAATTAGAGTGGAGAAGTTAATGGGAGTGAGAGTGTAATGACCCTGGAAGGCAGAGTAGGGAGTGATGGTCCGCTGGGATTTAGGAAGACTAATCTTTATGATTCAGGGAAGTGAGGTAAGAGGTTGAGGCTCATTGCAGAGAGATGAGTTAGGTGGAGTCTGCTGCAGTAGTCGGGCTGGATAATGCAGTTGAACCTAGTTACGGAAGTGAAAATGAAAAGGAAGGAGGAATTCAAAAGAACTTGGAAACAGACTGATAAAGATGTCAGGGGCAAGGGACAGGAGATATCAAAGGCTTTTTCACCTCGATTTCTGAAAGAATAGCGGTGCCAGTGGCAGAAGTGGGTGGCACCACTGAACACTCAACAGTTTTTTTGTTTTTATTTTGGGGAGTCATCATTGATCAACAGTTTTGAAAGAGCCAATGGCTTGAATTGGGAGCAGGGGCCAGGTGGATAGGGCCAACTCCACCTCAGTAGGGCTAGGAGAGAGGCCCAAGCTGGAGATACAGATGGGGAAGTTATGGGCAAAGAGTTGGATGTCAAAACCAGGTTTAAATGATCAAGGAAGAAAGATAAATAATTTGGGAAACAGCTGTTACCTCTTATTTACTTGTAATTTTATTTTATTTATAGGCCCCAAAATAGACCTTAAATAATTTCCCTAGAGTCTCTGGGCTAGTAAGTTAGGGCGTGGGTATTCCAGTGCTGTCAGACGCCTCCCTGACCCTGGGCTAGTGAGTGCCTGGGGCAGCACTTCCCCTCACCCCCACTGTAGTGAGATGTTTGCCTCCCCCAGGCTCCCACGCAGGCAGTGCTGTAGTTCTTCACTAACTCCTGAAACTGGTCCCTAGCACAGCCTGCTCCCGTTATCAGCACACAGTAAATATGACCTAGTGAAGCTGGTACTCAAGGAGTTCATGCATGGAAGGAGCACAGGTTTGAAGAGACTTGGGGGATCTGGCGAGAAGCAGGATAGCAACTGTTTAAGGCTGTGGACTTTGGAGCAAGACTTCCTTGGTTCTAATCTTGACTCCATTATGTATGAGCTGTGTGATCTTGGGCAAGTCATTTATCCTTTCTCTGCTTCAGTTTCGTCATCTGCAAAATACATTTTGCATTGGGAGGATCCTATGACAGAACCCATGAGAAGCAGTTGGAATAGTCCTTGACACATACTAAGCGCCTGGTAAATTTTATTATGCTCATTTTATGACTAGGGAAAGATTGAAGATAAACAACATAGGCTAATTCCTAAAGTAAATGTCTTTTTTTTTTTTTACTTTAGGGAACAGGTTAGCTGCGTAGCTGGAGGATGGAGATAGGTAGAGAGCTTGGCAAGGAGATTCCGATGAAAAGTGGAGTCTGCTACTGATTTTTGTAATACAAGAGAACACAGGTAACCGACAAGGGTTACTTTTCCCAATCAAATTAAAAAAATATTCTAGGATATACTCAGTTACTGAAATCCTGTTAACTGAAAATACAAATTTGCCTTTGCATTATAACATTAAAAAATTTTCCTGCGTTTTATCTTACATAGTACAAAGCATGATTTAATGGAACAAAATATATCATTGTATCCTGACTTTGAGAATATATTATACTTTGGGTTAAAAACTACTTTAAGGAAATAAAAGTATAAAGAATTAGTAGACTGTACTTTATCAAAAGATGTGCATGTCACCTGCCAAACTAAAAAACAGTACGTAGAGACTAAATGTACCATGTAAATGCTTGAAGACTAAAACCTTCCCTCTGCATTCTTTTTCCTTAATTCCTGCCCTTTATTTTTGCTGCTCAACAGTAAACTTGCTCTGTCCACTTAATACTATTCCTTAAACCATTGCGGTTTACCTTGCACCTTGTTATTTTCCTGCAACTCTTCTTTCTAAGGCCATCCTTGACCTTTGCTGTCATTCTCTTTAACCTCTCTTGAACCAGTCAACACCGATGACAGTGCATTGTCCATTTTCTCTGCAGATTATGCCTTTTCTGGGCTTTTTGTCGGTTCCAATTCCTCTTCATCATTCTTCAGCCTTCTCTGTTGTTCTCACTCTGTACATGAGCTCCCAGGTTAGGATCCATTTTTTAAAAAATTTTTAATTATTATGGGTACACAATAGTTGTATATATTTATGGGATACAAAGGATGTTTTCATACAGACATACAATGTTAATAATCAAATTGGGGTATCCATCATCTCAGGCATTTATCGTATCTTTGTGTTAGGAACATTCCAATTACAGTCTTTTAGTTATTTTAAAATGTGCAATAACTTATTGTTGACTATGGTCACCCTGTTGAAATCAGATCTCATGCATTCTATCTAACTATATTTTTGCACCATTGACCATCCCCATTTTATCCCCTCTTCCCCACTACCCTTCCCAGCCTCTGGTAACCCTCACTCTACTCTATCTCTATGAGGTTAATTGTTATAATATTTAGCTCCCACATATGGGTGAGAACATGCCAGATTTGTCTTTCCCTGCTTGGCTTATTTCACTTAACATAATGTTCTCCAGTTCCATCCGTATTGTTGCAAATGACAGGATTTCATTCTTTTTTGTGGCCGTATAATATTTCATTGTGTACATGTACCATGATTTCTTTATCCATTCATCCATTGATAGACACTTACGTTGATTCCAAATCTTGGCTGTTATGATTAGCGCTGCAATAAACATGGGAATGCAGATATCTTTTCAGTATCTTCTTTTCTTTTTTTTTTTTTTTTGAGATAGAGTCTCATTCTGTTGCCCAGGCTAGAGTGCCGTGGCGTCAGCCTAGTTCACAGCAACCTCAAACTCCTGGGCTCAAGCAATCCTTCTGCCTCAGCCTCCCGAGTAGCTGAGACTACAGGCACGTGCCACCATGCCCGGCTAATTTGTTCTATATACTTTTAGTTGGCCAATTAATTTCTTTCTATTTTTTAGTAGAGACGGGGTCTCACTCTTGCTCAGGCTGGTCCCGAACTCCTGACCTTGAGCGATCCTCCCGCCTCGGCCTCCCAGAGTGCTAGGATTACGGACGTGAGCCACCGAGTCCAGCCGAGTATCTTATTTTCTTTCTTTTTGATATATACCTAGCAGTGGGATTCCTGGGTCATATGGTAGTTTTGGACTTTTTATTTTTAGTATTATGGGTTTGTTTATTTTTTGAGACAGTGTCTGGCTCTGTTACCCAAGATGGAGTGTGGTGGCATCATCATAGCTCAGTATAACCTCAACTCCTGGACACTTTTCTTGCCTCAGCCTCCCGAGTAGCTGGCACTATGGGCAAGTGCCACCACGCCCAGCTAGTTAAAAAAAATTTTTTTTTAGAGATAAGTCTGGCTATGTTGCTCAGGCTGGTCTCAAACTCCTAGCCTCAAGCAATTCTCCTGCCTTGGCCTCCTAAAGCACTGAAATTACTAGCATGAGCCACTGCACCCAGCCTATTTTTAGTTTTTGAGGAGCCTCCATATTGCTCTCCATAGTGGCTGTACTAGATTACATTCCTACCAGCAGTGTACGAGGGTCCCCTTTCTCCACATTCTCACAAGCATTTGTTATTGCCTGTCTTTTGGATAAAAGGCATTTAACTGGAGTGAGATGATATCTCATTGCATTTTGATTTGCATTTCTCTGGTGACTAATGATGTTGAGCATTTTTTCATATCCCTGTTGGCCATTTGTATGTCTTCTTTTGAAAAATGTCTATTCAGATCTTTTGCCCATTTTTATTTATTTATTTATTTATTTTTTGAGACAGAGTCTCACTTTGTTGTCCAGGCTAGAGTGAGTGCCGTGGCGTCAGCCTAGCTCACAGCAACCTCAATCTCCTGGGCTCAAGCGATCCTACTGCCTCAGCCTCCCGAGTAGCTGGGACTACAGGCATGCGCCACCATGCCCGGCTAATTCTTTTGTATATATATTTTTTTAGTTGATCAATTAATTTCTTTCTATTTTTAGTAGAGACGGGGTCTCACTCTTGCTCAGGCTGGTTTCGAACTCCTGACCTTGAGCGATCCACCCGCCTCGGCCTCCCAGAGTGCTAAGATTACAGGTGTGAGCCACCGCGCCCGGCCCCATTTTTATTTTTATTTACTTTTGAGACAAGGTCTCATTCCATCACCCAGACTAGTGTACAGTGGTGTCATCGTAGCTCACTGTAACCTCAAACTCCTGGGCTCAAGTGCTTCTCCTGCCTCAGCTTCTCAAGCTGGGACACAACACCTGGCTAATTTTTCTATTTTTTATAGTGACCTGGTCTCACTATGTTGCTCAGGCTGGTCTCTAACTCCTAACCTCAGAAATCCTCCTGCCTCGGCCTCCCAAAGTGCTAGAATTATAAGCATGAGCCACCGTGCCCGGCCTTTTACCCATTTTGAAAGTGGATTATTTGATTTTTTTCCTACTGAGTTGTTGGAGCTCCTTATATATTCTAGTTATTAATCCCTTATCAGATGGGTAGTTTGCCAATATTTTCTCCCATTCTGTGCATTATCACGTCACTTTGTTGATTGTTTCCTTTGTTGTGCAGAAGCTTTTTTGCTTGATGCGATCCCATTTGTCCATTTTTGCTTTGGTTGCCTGCGCTTTTGAGGTGTTGTTCAAGAAATTTTTGCCCAGACCAATGTCCTGGAGCACTTCCCCAATGTTTTCTTTTAGCAGAAGGATCCTTCTACTGCCCTGGTTTAAACACAGACCTCCCTGAAGAGTAAAGCTGTGTGTACTGCTCTCGTTACTCTCGGACTTAGCCTCCCGTCTCCTTCTGCTTCCTGAGGACCCCACCTCCATATTTGGGCATCATTATAAATATAACTTGTTTAAACCCAAATTTAACATCTTTCTCATTTAAACCAGCTGTCACTGTGAACTTTTGCCTTTGTTCACTTGTCCTTTTGTTCATTCATTCATTCAGCAAATATAAAGACTGCCAGTCACTCACACTAGAATCTTTAGAATTGTTAGTTATCTTGCTTTCTCATAGTGGCCCAGGTTTTTATCAATTGCCGACTAAACGAGTGCAGTAGTTTCCTACATGGTATCGCTGCCCCTAATCTCTCCTCCCTCAAATCCTTTACAAACACTCCTGTTGGATTGATCTCCCCAAGACACACAAAAATTAAGCAAGAACAATTTATGATTTCTGACCTGAGCCTTCCTATTCAATCTCCTTCCACTCCCCTGTCAGAAGGCCCTGGCATACTAAGGGGCTTCAAACAGTTTATGAAGGCCAGGCGCGGTGACTCACGCCTGTAACCCTAGCACTCTGGGAGGCAGAGGCGGGAAGATTGCTCAAGGTCAGGAGTTCGAGACCAGCCTGAGCAAGAGCGA
>VBSM01001562.1:45946848-45957349 GCA_008086735.1 Cheirogaleus medius | reverse complement strand
GCCTTGGCCTCCCAGAGAGCTAGGATTACAGGCGTGAGCCACCGCGCCCAGCCGAGGGTATAGTTTTCAATAAAGTGGTCAGGGAAGATGTCTCTGTCTGAGGCTTCTTTACTCTTCTGTTGCCCCCTGGGGCTGGGATGACTCAAAGGCTGGGCTATGTGAAGAGTGTCTACACACAGCTGCCTCACGTAGCTTGGACTTCCTCACAGCATGGCAGCTGGGATCCAAGAGGGAATGTTCTGAGAGCAAGGTTTCTGAGAGACCAAAGCAGAACTACAAGACTTCTGTGGGTTATAGGAAAATCATCAAGGATGGCCCAGATTTAAGGGGACGGGAATTAGACTACACTTTTCAATGGAAGAGTGGCAAAAATCACACTGCAAAAGAAGATAGATGGGAGGAAGGTTATTGGATGTCTTTGAAAAATACAATCTGCTTCACATTGTAACCTCCTCCATTCTATTCAGCTGGTTGCTATTTCTTTACCTGCTTTGTCTTCAAACATTTTCTGAAGTTGGGTATCTTTGGGTTTTCCTTCTCCTATTATTTTTTGTCTTTATGAGTTAATAGCCTTTAATTATTCCTGTATTGCCCAGTTGGGTTTGAGGAGAGGAAGTGGATAAATGTAGGTTATCAATTGGCTGTTTTTCTTTTTTTTTTTTGAGACAGAGTCTCACTCTATTGCCTAAGCTAGAGTGCCGTGGCATCAGCCTAGCTCACAGCAACCTCAAACTCCTGGGCTCAAGCGATCCTCCTGCCTCAGCCTCTCGTGTGGCTGGGACTACAGGCACGTGCCACCATGCCCGGCTAATTTTTTCTATATATTTTTAGTTGTCTGATTAATTTCTTTCTATTTTTGGTAGAGACGGGGTCTCACTCTTGCTCTTGCTCAGGCTGGTCTCAAACTCCTGAGCTCAAATGATCCTCCCACCTCCCAGAGTGCTAGGATTACAGGCGTGAGCCACCATGCCCAGCCTCAATTTGCTGTTTTTGAGGGATAGCCCAGATGAATGGTCTCCGATAATCTATAGGGCATGGTTGTTGAAAATTTGGTACGGGGAAACAATGGCAGAGCTTAGAAATGGCTGAAGTAAAGTTTTTTTGTTTGTTTGTTTTGAGGAGAAGGAAAGAGAAGTTTAATTACTTTGCCTGCAAAGGAGGAAGATGGAGACTCCTGTCTGAAATGCCATTGTCCTAATAATAAGCAGAAATACAGAGCTTTTAGGGTGGGTTCTCAGCTTTAGGCAACTGCTGTTCAACTACAGTTGATGATTCTGATTGTCCTGTCTCCAGACAATCCTGAGACCTCCACCCAGGACCTCCCTCTGTCAGATCTGGTCTGAGCCATCTTCTATGGAGCAAAGAACAAAAGTCTTGCCCTGCCCCTCCCAACCACTGCCCTGAGGCAGGAAATGCAGATTTTGGTTCTCAAAAAGGAGTGGAGGATGTTTTAAAGAGAAAATCTTTTTACCATTTTTTCATGCCATTCCCTCTGTTACATATTCCCCACTCTCAATATTTTCCTTCTATAACTATGGGAGGAGGGGTGACTACTCTGTTACATAGTTCCCCTCTATCAATTTTACCCTTCCATATCTATGGGAGGAGGGGCGACATGGTCATTGAGCTACTTCCTGCTTATTTGGTGCTATGTCTCAGATGGAAGGTTTATACTTATATATGTCATTACAAAGCTTTGGCAGTATATTTACAACAGGTTACCAGGACAAAAAAAGTCATAAGCAACAACTACAACAGTGAGGACTGACCAGGCAAAATGCACTACCCCTTGTACACCATGTCTGATACAGGGCTGGGCTGGAAAGAGACATGGGAGCTCTGAGTGCAGAGCTAATATTTGCATGAAGTAAAGTATTTTTTCTTGCTCCTTTTTTTGGCTGTTGGTTTACATCTGAAGAAATGAAGGCACATAGAGGTTAGGTAACTTTCCAAAACATCACACCACTAGTTGCAGAACTGAATTTGCATTTAAACTTGCCTTTAACACATTCTCTGGGTTATATTTTTAAAAACCCAATAAACAACAGTTTTTTTAAAAAAACCCAAGAACAAAAAACTACTAAACAACAACAACAACTACCTATTCAGAAGCCAAATATTGGGGAGATGCTGAGTTAGGCAAAGTTAAACAACTTTCTTTACTTCGGGACTTTTCTGAGGCTTTAGTGCTCTGGGGAAGGGGGATTTGATTTTCCAAACTCCTGTGATCTCTTTTGCAGGTGTCTCATGTAGACTGTAATTATTTAAACACATTCACGAGTGGCTGTCAGAGTGCCCTGGCCCCTTCCTATCAGGCGGTTGTATCTCCAACAGAGATCTGCATAGCATGGAGAGATGGGCAGTGTTTTCATACGGCCAGAAAGGCTTGCACACTTCATACCCGCTGTGTATATGTACCTCTGTTTGGTAATCAGACAGGCTCTTTTAAGCAAGCAATTTAAGAGTTTTTCATTCATGCCCGTGGGGCTGAAAGAAGGAGATTCTTCAAAATCGGATTTGTTTTTTTTCAGGATTCCAACTTCCACTGCTCCTTGGGAGCAGATTTGAGAAAACCGTTCTGTTACTGATGTCTGTAGTTGACAGGAGACTCATCTATTAATCTTTTCTATCTTTTGACGGAGCATTCAGGGTCATTTCACTTTTGGCCACCAGATGGCAGAGCATGGTCGTGCTATGATCCTTGAATTTTCTCCGCGGCAGGTTTACCTGCTACTGGCGGATAGTAGCTGAAGATGTGTGCCTCTGAGGAACAGTTGTGTTTTGGGAACACTTTGGACATTCGATTCTATCTTATTGTAATAGTGCCTGGATTTATATCTGACTATTTCGGTACTTAAGACTGTATAACCGAGCCATAAACAGGACTTTTATAAATAGTGCTTCGTTTTTTCTTAATGATTTGTCCGCTGTCACTATATACTCGCTGGCATTTGTTGTTTCAAGGTCAGTTTTCTGATTGCATAACAACTAAATGTTATTTATTCATTTTTATTGGAAAGAGTAAGTGAAGAAATCTGTCAAATTTTAAAACTCCCTTAATTGAGGTTGCTTGTTTTGGACACTGTGCAAGTCCCAAAGGACCTGAAAACACCTCCACCTTTTTTCTTAGGATCTCAAGAACAAGAGTGTCATTAACGATCTGTATGGGGACGGGATGGTTTGTGCTTTTCCAGTCAGGGGCAAGATTATCTTTTGTAAAAGAGATGAAAATGAAGATAGAAATGAGATTCATGAGGGACAGGGTCCCTGAGGGCAGGAAGGGGTTTCAGGACAGCAAATAGGAGCCTTCTCTGCGTGGTTTGGGGTTTGGCCAGGGCACTTGTGACTACAGGGTTCTAAAGAGGCCTAACACCCTCTGAAATGGGGAAAAATTAAATATCAGTATGTTTGCAGCCAGTTTGCCAGACATTTACCTCTAACTGGTCCTAGAGGGTTGGAAGTGGGAGGAGATGGGTGACTGAGAGCAAAGCTTCACTTCCCCTCCTCACCGTCCCTCCGCTCTTTGTGCCTGGCACCGAGATTTGGGTAAAGACAGTCCTCTTTCTCTCTCTCCCCACATCTCGAAATTCTGGGACACTGCCCTTCATCAGATGCTCTGTCACAGTGGCTGGGAGGTGCAATGAGCGCTATTCACCTCCTGCCACCAGGAACCCAGGGGTAAGAAGCCCTGGCTTGGGCTCCTAGAGGCTCGCCCTTGAGAATGTGCGTTCTGGGAGAGGGCGGGGCAGCCAGGGCTGTGTCAGTATGCTTTGTGTTGGAGGAAGGCCCCAGTACCTGCTCCTTCCAGTGGCCAGAATGGGTGCTCAGAGGGCCTGCTGCTACCTGCAGCACCCAACCTGCCCCTGGCCACCAGTTTCTTTTTAGCTTGCCCAACTCACTGGGAGGGCTCTGGAGCTCATCGTGTTCTATGCCTGTGGAGTCTCCACGTTTCCATTCCCCCAGGGCCAATGAAGAAGCCACATCCCATAACTCAGGGGCTGCACCTGTGTTCTCACTGGGAACACAGCAGTCCCCATGGCAGTCAGGGGGCCAAGGGCTCGTGAGAACATCTCATTTAGTCTGCGCTCTGGGTGAGATGTTCGGAAGATGAACGAGATGCCTTTTCCCAAGGTCTCTTCCTTGCCTATCATTCTAAGTTTCTGCTGTGTTTTGAGACCTTTGATATTGTCGAGGTCACAAAAGTAAAAAGCATTATGATTATTTATTGTCGCCATTGCCATCTGTCTGATTCTCTGTGGACACCCAAGGCCCCTCATCAATCTCTATAAACATCAGATTACCACTGTTTAAGAAAAAAGAAATGCTTTCACGAAAGATTCACAAAAAGATGAGCAACTTGTGGGGACCACCTCCTTGGTATCTAATGCCGTCAAGGGGATCGACATGAAGCAAGTTGTCCCAAAGCACGTTAGGGTGAGGGTTGGGCTTAAATGTGGTTCCTGTGAAAGGTGGGGTTTTGCTTTCTAGCAGGGACCGTCTTTGTGTAGACACTCCAGCTTTGCTTTCTGACATCCGTCTTGTCCTGCAAGATACCTTCTTTATTTTTCCCAACATCAGAGAATTTTTAAAAGCTTGGTTGAAAAGAATCATAATAAAAATCTATAAGCACCAGGCTTTTATGTATTTCACTTTTATTGAATTTCTTTTAGTATTAAAGTAACCTATTTTGTAGTATTCAGCCCAGTGTCTATCCGAAGATAGAACACACTGAGTGAGGGCTGAGAGGCAGAGGCGGGTGGGAGGGGAGGATAGGCCAGGCTGGGTGCAGGTGGAGACCTCGGTACATGCTTAGGGAGGGTGGATGCATCTCTCATTTCCTTTTCTGTTCTCTTTTTGTGTTTTTGTTTTTCTATAGGTTGGGGTGATTTTCTGATATAGCTGAAGGGGTGTCTACTACGTTTCATTTTTTTTAAAGTCATCTCGGGTTAATGATCAAATAAATAAGAAAAAATGACCCAGAATAAACAGCATCAAAACAGCTTTGTTTGGTGTTGTGGGTTAAAACCTTCATCTCCCCCTAGTTTTACCCAGAGATCCAGGTGTGGCATCAAATTATGAATGCGCGTCAGCTGATAACTTATTTTAAGTTTAACTTCGTGTCCTATCTTGAGGGGAGGAGACTCTTCAGTGGTGCTTCACGGCCCAGTCCCGCCTTCTCGAGCCTTCCTCTTCCAGAGCACCTCTTCCCGCTGTTGGCGCAGGCGCGGGAAGCACCGGCGCTGGGAGGTGTCTCACCACACTCACCACGTCGCCTCCTGTGGGTGACAGCGTGGCGCCTCCGCGCACGGTGCCCCTGAGTGCCTCTCTAGGCCAGGACCGCGGGCAGCACCCCGCCGGAGAGAGCAGGAGTGTGACGGGTGGCTGGGGAAGGGCAGGCTCACTCCACCTGCCTTCCCACCAGGACCCAGCAGGACACCCGATCCCCGCAAGGTGTCCCAACAGTGAGTCTGCTGATGGTACTTTGTCCTCGTTCCCACAGCGGGGCTTCTGCCGGGGAGTCCTCCCAGGCTGGGCTGTCCGCGTGGGGAACTGGCTCTCATGGGCTGTGATGTGCGATTGCGCGGTGGGCAGGTAGGAAGGGCTGCCCAGGGCTGGCAGTCGCAAGGGATGCAGGAGGGACATGCCAGCGGGGGATCTCTGGCCTGCACAGCCTGCCCTCGGCTGGCCTCACTTGACCAGCCCGGTGTAGCAGGTGGAGAAGCACGGGCAGGGTTTCTCTGGACGCCCGAGAGTTTGCCATTGGTTAAAACAGGACCCGAGCTTGCCTTAGTAGCCACACCTGGGAAGACTGAGCATAGCACAAGTGACGTAAGTCTTTCCTAGCGACAGAACTCCACACCCTCGGCAGCTCTTGGGCAAGAGTGTGTCTGCTTTTTGCCACCGGGGCCCTTCGGGGCTGACTCTGGGCTCCCCCTGCAGAAAGGGCGGGCGGTGGCTGTGACAGTTGGTATCTGCTGCACGCTTTTACCTCTCCCAGTAGGGGGAGGCGGGAACCGTCGCAACACAAAGGCATCAACGTGCTCAGCTTCACGGGGTCGGACGCCGTTCTTCACTCCCAGAACGACATGTGTCAAACTGTCTCTCTGGGATCTCCCTAAATTTGATATTTTGGTACAACCTGTTTCCAGTGCTGAAAAAATACATTTCTTCTACATTACTTCATTATAATTTAGGAAATTGCCTGTTCTCAATTATCCTGACAACTCAGAAGCTTATAGTCCTAGATTTTCTGTTTAAATATCCATTTAGGTTTTTTTTTTTTTTTTAATTCTTCAGGATGTCTGTACAATAGCTCTTTTGTCTTTTTCTTTCCCTGCACCTTGTAACTTTTCAGGATGTGGTGTTATCTTTCTCACGAGGACTGGAATTTGCTGCAAATGGGCCCTGTGGTTACTTCATTTTTGCCTAAGCCAAGCCCCAGCCCTCTTCAGAGAAGACAACGGCGGTGAGTGGAGGAAAGGGAAGGAGAAACTCAAGGAACATCACTTTCTGGCTAACTCTTCTTAAAAATCTTGATTTTATTGAACACTATAGCCTTAACACCCCTTCCCCTCAATATGTCAAAATATTGCTTAAAATACTATTTCACTAGGTTTAAAATACTATTTAACTGTTTCTTTAGTAGGATGAAATCATACACTAAATATTATATTAAGGCAATTGTCACAGAATAATAAAGCTGGCAAAAGTCTTACTTGCATTTGCCAATGCCCCTCAGAGAGGAAATGGAAGATTCTACAGGGAGGGGAGGTCGGCTGAGCTTGGGTGGCTGTGCTGGAAGACTGGGAAGGGCCCAGTTCTTTGTCGTCTCTGCATCCCACTGATGACGTGTGACTTTATAGTGCCCTCCAATCTGATTCTGAGCTCACACTGGCTTTGGCCAATGGGATGTTAATAAATGTGACACAACTACCGGTAGATGCTTTCCTGTTCCTCTGCCACCACCATGAGGACAAGGCTGGGCTAGATGAGAGAGGGACATGGGCTACAGAGCTGAGCTGCCCTAGTTGGGCCAGTCTAGGTGAGCTGAACCCCAGGTGAACCCCAAAGGCACGAGTGAGTCCAGATGAGATCAATGGACCTTGCACATGTGTGAGAAATGGATGGTCATTGTTGCCTGGCACTGAGGCTTCGTAGTTGGTTGTTGTGTAACACACGGTGTCCCCCCGCCAATTCATATACTGAAGTCCTAACCCCCAATGGGTTGGTGTCTGGAGATGGAGCATTTGGGGACAATTAGGGTTAGGTGAGGTTAGGAGGAGGTGGCCTGGTCTGATGAGATTTATGCCCTTTTAAGAAGAGACACCAGAGAGCGCACTCTGTCTTTCTTATTTGCGTTCTCCAACCTCAGCGGAGGTCACGTGAGGACACGGGGAAGGCAGTCGTCCGAAGGTCCGGAAGATGGCCCTCACCAGAAACCCACCACGCACATCTTGGACTTTGAGACTCCCCACAGCTGTGAAATATAAAGGTCTGTTGTTTAAGTAGCCCAGCCTGTGGAATTTTGTTATTGCAGCCTGAGCACACGGACACAGGTAGGAACAGAACTCACATGGTGGCAGAGTGAAGACGAGCCTGAGCACACGGACACAGGTAGGAACAGAGAACTCACACGGTGGCAGTGAAGACGAGGTCCTGTGCAACTTAACTTGAGTCCGGAGCTCTTTCCACGTTCTATGCGTCTCCTCGCACCCTTGTCCTGAAGGCAGGTGTGAAAGTTTAAAGGTTCTTTCTTCCCTTCTCCTTCCAAATTCTTCACCTGGTGCCCTCTCCTTGTTTGTGGACACTGGGCTGGGGCTGGGCTTGTTGACGCCAGCCTGCCACTTGTAGCCGGGCCAGTGCTCTCCACTGATGGAGGATGAGTCTCCTCCCTCCTGACCATCTCTCTCATTGCCAGGTGTAATAAACCTCCCAAGCTGCCGTGCTTCTCATTTTCAACTCAGAACCATCTTTTTTCTTTCCTCTGCCCATTTCAAATGACAACTTGATAGTAAAAGGAAGAGTTTGAGATGTAGTCATAGTACTTTCTGATTTCTTTCTCTAATAGGTAGATACACTTTTTTGGGCAACTGCTGTTTAAACAGAACTAAAAATGAATGTTGGAGAATGGAAATAATTTGATAGAAACTGGTAAAAAATAGTAAGAACAAAGAACTCCCTGAGTAGCTAGCTTTAAACTTTATTTATTTATTTTTTTTGAGGCAGAGTCTTATTTTGTTGCCTAGGCTAGAGTGCCGTGGCGTCAGCTTAGCTCACAGCAACCTCAAATTCCTGGGCTCAAGCAATCCTCCTGCCTCAGCCTCCCGAGTAGCTGGGACTACAGGCACGTGACACCATGCCTGGCTAATTTTTTCTATATAGTTGGCCAATTAATTTCTTTCAATTTTTTAGTAGAGACGGGGTCTTTCTCTTGCTGAGGCTGGTTTTGAGCTCCTGACGTCCAGCGATCCGCCCGCCTTGGCCTCCCAGAGTGCTAGGATTACAGGCGTGAGCCACCGCGCCCGGCCCATAAACTTTAGTCATCATATTATTTTTAGTGTTTACTAACTAGGTTGAGGATTCATAAAAAGGAAAGAGAGGATATGGTTCCTGCTTGATAAAGAAATCCACTATATAGCTAAAAAATATATTAACCCTATTTATAACCCATTTAAAAAAATTAAATTTCATATTGTACTGTTAAGATTATGCATATAAGTGCGTACAATTAGGGAACTGTGTGATTCTATTTGTTTCATTATTTAATATATTTTAAATGATGATTTATAAATATATATTTAAAATATTAAAATGTAGTAAGTGGAATTGAAGAATAAAGGAACTGCACATGATGGCCACAGTCTTAAAGGCCACTTGAGATTTTGCTACTGAGGGTGCACTTGGTAATCAATGTGAGAATAGCAGAGAAGAAAAGTAGAAGGTCAAATGCTTGTTAGTATTATTTGTTGAATGCATTTATCCCACCCTTTCCCCAAAAGGATTTGTGATGGTTTATTTAGTTTTCTCTTTGGAGTTTGCATAAAAAATAGCGACCAAGAAGAAGCAAATTGTTGAAAATAAAGGTGAGGATTGGAAGCCACGAGGGGGGCAGGGCATATTTGGTACTTCTGGGTGACCTTGAACCACTCTGTGCTATTCAGACTTTCAGATGAAAGAGCTTTCATCTCCCCCATTCCTTTAATCGCCTCCACCTCCCATCATGAAGGGGCGGAATCCTCCCTGGGACTGGGTGAGGAGGGGTCTCCTGGAGGCATCGGAATAATGTCAACAGAAAACTCTTTCATGCATTCAGCCCACTGGAGTAGGAGCTGCTGGGCTCCACCATCGATGAACCTGACCTTAGACACAGGAGCCGGGCGACAGCTGTTCAAGCAGGAGTATCTAAGCCTGTCAGTGAAATTTGTGTATCTCCTCAAACATGAGAAATAATACAATGATTTAGTCACACAGGGAATCCATTAGACTTGGCAATTTAATTTCAACTTCCTTAAGATCTTTTCTTGAGGGGTTGGGGGCAGGGGTGTCTTCATAGTTAGCATAATAGATCTGATTAGATTCTCCAGGGATTCCTGACTTGTTCTTTGGGTGATTTTAAGAATGTGATTTTTTTTTTTTTTAAATGTCAGTCTTGTCTGAAAAGAAAATAGGTTATGAGCTTTGATCACTTATCCTTTCAGATTAACATTGAAATGCTAGAGGTTGGAGATCTGTCAAATGGGGCAGCAGAAAATATGGTTATCTCCAAACAGGGGAAGTGCAGATTAACAAATTTCATATCCAATAATATTTATCGAGCGTTTGCTTTGCTAAACTGAGAATGCTCCATTCTGAGTCAGTGAGTGTTCAAAGCTTCACAGAATAAATCTGTATTAAATGAAAAATAAATCAATTGTCACGGTCGTATAGCCCAGAAAATTTACAGCTGAAGTAAGACAGAGAAAAGTGACCTCCGCCTTCCTCTTTCCCTCCAGCCCCGCCACCTCTTTACACCTACTGGAAAGTCTCCCCGGCACACAAAAGTCAGTCGGCTCAGGATTATGTCGGCTCACGTGAAAAAGGGTGGTATGAGCTCGCGCTTAACTTTGTTTGTTTTGTTCCATCAGAAGCAGTTCTGAAGCTGGGTGTCAGAACTGGAAGCTCTGTTGCTTCATCCAGCCGTTGCCTGGGCTAGCCGTGCCGCCTTTCTTTCAAAAACCTCGGCCATATATTTTAGGGACATAAGAAAATCAAACAATCATATTTATTTTTCAAGTGCTTTAATTAATTCCACTTAAAGCTGGAAAGGAGAGAGGTTTTAGGGAATTTTTGGCAGCACTTCTCTCATCCACATTTCAAAGGGGAAAAAAGATTATTTCCTATTCTGGAGTTTGGGATGGGTGGCATTTTATTTGAATTACCAGGCCGGGCGTGGTGGCTCAAGCCTGTCATCCTAGCACTCTGGGAGGCCGAGGCGGGAGGATCACTTAAGGTCAGGAGTTCA
>VBSM01001562.1:45925037-45946748 GCA_008086735.1 Cheirogaleus medius | reverse complement strand
AAAAAAAAAAAAAAAAAAAAAAGAATTACCAAAAATACTATCTTACTAAAGAATTGCAGGATTTTGCTACCAAGGATCACAAGGTGTGGGGACACTTGGTGACTTGGTCACTCCCTTTGACCAGGAGTGATCCCAGAGGTAAATCCACTTCTCTCCAGTCTTCCCAACTGGTGCTTTTGGGTTTTGGATCTCTGAGGTCCCTTCTAGTGCTACAATTATATAGTGGCCCCATTTCTGTAGCCGTAGCTGAACTGGTAACTAATCCTAGAAGGAAGGTGGAGCCAGCCCAAGTTGCTGGTGGGGAGCAGAGTCCTGGGCAAGCCTCAGTGCCCAGGTGTTTTTCCTGCACAATTGCAGGTGCCCTTCGAGGGCTGTATCTGCAAGAATGTGTCAACCTCACAGGAGCTGAGACCTTTCCCCTGTGAGACTTAGTGCTTTCCTCTTGAAAGTTGTCCCACAGACTTCACTAATTTGAGGTCATGGTGTCATCTTTGGATTAGTAGAATGGGGCCTAAGAATCTTTTTAAAATTTATTTTTTATTTTAATTTTTTTAGAGACAGGGTCTTGCTCTGTCACCTAGGCTGGAGTACAGTAATACCATCACGGCTCACTGTAACCTTGAGTGCTTGGGCTCAAGCAATTCTCCTGCCTCTGCCTCTCAAGTAGCTGGGACTACAGGTGCACACCACCACACTGGGCTAATTTAAAAAATTTTTTTGTAGAGATGGGGTTTTGCTATGTTGCTTAGGCTGGTTTCAAACTCCTGGTCTCAAGCTATCCTCCCACCTTGGCTTCCTAGAGCACTGGGATTACAGGTATGAGCCACCATTACCCAGCCTTTGGCTAATTTAACACTTTTCTTTGTAGAGATGGGAGTCTTGCTATGTTGCCCAGGCTGGTCTTGAACTCCTGGACTCAAGTGATCCTTCTGCCTCAGCTTCCCAAAGTGCTGGGATAACAGGTATGAGCCACCACACCCGACTAGGCCTAAGAATCTTAATGCTTGTTCTGCCTTCAGGACTGTATGATTTCAAGCCAAATAAGTATGGGATTAAGAATTATTCAAGCCCATTTCAGGGATTTTGGGGGAGAATATAGTTTCTTTTTTTCTTATTTGCCAAAGGTGGTGCCAGTGAAGACAGCCTAGCTGCTAGTGACATATTCATTTGAAGAGAGGCCTTAAGCTCTAACCCTCACCCCCAGCAGAGACCCGCCTTGTCAGATCACTGACCGGCTTTAGCATGTGCGGCAGAAGTGCTCTTGGTATTCCATAGGTAAACATGACTGGTAGTTACCTAACAAAGGGAATGGCCTGGAAAAAAATGGCAAAAATATTTTCTGTCTCTTTAAAACATCCTCCACTCCTTTTTGAGAACTAAAGCCTGCATCCCTGCCCCAGGCCAGTGGGTGGGAGGGGCAGGGCAAGTCCATTTGTGCCACAGGAAATGGCCCAGCCTGACCTGGTAAAGGGAGGTCCTGGGCGGAGGTCACAAGATTGTCTTCATTGGAGTTGGGATGATCAGAATCATCAACTGTAGTTGAACAGTGATTGCCTGAAGCTGAGAACCCATCCTTTAAAAGCTCCATATTTCTGTGAATGTGCAAGGAAAGGTTTAGATTTTGAGATGAGAAGTTCTGCTATTTTTCCTCCTTTGCTGGCAAAGTAAACTCTTTCCTTCCTCCTCAAACCACTTGTCCTTATTCTTCTTCAGCCTCACGGACAAGTGCCGAGTTTTCGGTAACAGTTATTTAGTGGAAAAAGCTGGTTGAAGTAGAGAGAGCATTAAAAATGTTTCATTCATGCCATAAACATTTATTGTAACTTAAACCATATACCATATTTCATAGATGCTAAGACACACACTTTCTTTACATGAACATTTCTGAAATTGACATTGTTTTATAATAACTGTCTGCCAGACAAAATTCCAGATGTAGTTGTCATCGCCAGCCATGGGCATATTAGTTAGCTCTTCCTGGTGGCAGTACTGGTCCTCAATGTTTTAAGCCTCAAACTATTAAAGCAGTCGTCCCCAACGGTTTTGACCCCAGGGATGGGTTTCGTGTAAGACATTTTTTCCATCGGGGGGAGGACGTCACTGCCTGGCTGCACCTCAGATCGTCAGGCGTTGGAGTCTCATGGGGAGCTTGCAGCCTACATCCCTCACACGCGGTTTGCAGTGGGGTTCTTGCTCCTACTATGAGGGTCTGGTGCCGCTGCTCTGATGGGGGGCAGGGCTCGGGCGGTGATGCAAGCGATGGGGAGCGGCAGTGGGTGCAGGTGGTGCTTTGCTTGGTCACCCCCACCCCTCTTCCTGCTGTGCGGCCCAGTTCCTGGTGGGCCGTAGAGTATCAAAGGACTCTTTGAGGATGGAATTTTGAGTCCTGGCTGTTGCTGGCAAACATTCCCTTGATACCTGCTAGTAAGATCAAGAACATGACAGCATGAAAATTTGCTGAATGGGTTTTCGAGAGACTGGAGAGAATTCTTCGAAACAATCGTGGAGCACTCTTTTAAGAAATGCTGTATTGCCATCACCCTTGATGGCACAGGGGACGATATCCAATTGAAAGATACAGGCTTCCATGACTCCAGAAAGAAAATGATTTATGTGTAGAAGTGAAGAGAATTTTTTCTCCCTCTGCTAAAATGAACTCGTCAGGTTTTAGTCTGAAATGTCGGTTCTCGGCACGCTCATGGCTGAAGAATGACCAGACGCACCAAAGTTAGGCTAGCACGAACATTAGGTTTATATAGGAGAGAAAGATAGGATGGTAGGGCAAGAGCAAGATACAGGTTTACAGAGCATGCTACATACGCCCCAGATGATGACCAGACCCACTGTCGCAGCAAAGTGAGAGCAAAAGGAGGGGCACAAAAAGAGAAGCTGGCTATGGTCTGTGTCTTGTTTTATAGTGCTCAGATTGGGACCTCCCTCATGCTTCAGAGGTCACCACACAACCAGTTTGATTGGACAGCTGGGGAGCTGCATGACCTGAGTCTTACTGCGCGTGTGGGTTCTAGGTCACTTTCTGGACTCTATGGTTCCCATGCTGCTTGGCCCGTGGGCTACAGAGTGCTCTGCATTCTTTTGCAGCTGGTGCGCCAAGTTCTTTTTTTATTTTTTTTATTTTTTTATTTCAGCATATTATGGGGGTACAAATATTACAGTTATGTATATTCCCCATGCCCCCCTCCCCCCTCGAGGCAGAGCCTCAAGCATAACCACACCCCATACGTTGCACATCTTTCAAGTTCTGATTGGCAGATTTGTAAGGTGTTCCCTCCTCCCCAGGTATGGAGAATTAGGGTGGGGTAGGATCAAGATGGGGGCAACAGCACCCACTTTCATCCCTAGGAGACCCGGAGTCCCTCACTATCTACCTAACAAACTGACAATAGACAGACTAACAGGAGGAAAGGCGTACAGATTTATTAACACACATAAGCACGGGAGCCACACAACCTATGAGACTCAAAGAAGGGCTAAGTGGCTGAAGTGTAAACAGCATTACTCTCTTCATAGAGGAGAGGGAGATGGGCAAATGCAGGCAATTTTGAGGAGAATTAAATGAGCTCCCAAAACAGACAATGGCCTGAGACAAAGTTCCTGTGAGCCCTAGGGGAAGTGTGGACAAATTGCGGGAAGGTGGGGTGAGGGGCGGAACTTCACTGTCAACAAAGGTTGTCTTATTTATTTATTTTTGTGAGACAGAGTCTCACTCTCTTACCTGGGCTAGAGTGCCGTGGCGTCAGCGTAGCTCACAGCAACCTCAAACTCCTGGGCTCAAGTGATCTTCCTGCCTCAGCCTCCCGAGTAGCTGGGACTACAGGCACATGCCACCGTGCCCAGCTTATTTTTTCTATTTTTAGCTGTTTGGCAAATTTCTTTCTGTTTATAGTAGAGACGGGATCTTGTTCTTGCTCAGGCTGGTCTCAAACTCCTGAGCTCAAGCGATCCTCCCACCTCGGCCTCCCAGAGTGCTAGGATTACAGGTGTGAGCCACTGCACCCTGACTGGCCAGCTGAAGGTTGTTTTATTATGCAGATAAAGTTTCTCAGGTAATCTCTTACCTTCAGAAGAACAGATGAAAAGTCTATCTGGGCATGGTGACTTTTATTTTTTTTCTCTTCCTTGCAGCTAATATTTCCTGGTTATTTGATAATATTCCTAGGGAAAGGGTTTTAAGACAATTGGATTTCTTTTGAAAGAAGTTTCCTCAGTCAGATAAGGAAATTCTAGAGAGTGCCCCTACCTGTGCTTGGGGGAAGGGGACAAGCAAGAGAAGGTTAGAAAGTCCTTGGTTCTGAGGCTGCTTCTAAGGTTTTCCAATTTCTTTGTTTCTTTTTTTGAGACAGGGTCTTGCTTTGTCCCCCAGGCTGGAGTGCAATGTCTGTCATCCTAGCTCACTGCAGTCTCAAACTCCTGGCCTTAAATGATCCTCCTTCCTCGGCCTCCCACCAACTTCTTTTAATTTAAGGAGCTCGGCATGCTGAAGCAGCATAATTTTGGACACTGTTTTCTAAGCCCCAAAATATGAATTGGACTCTGCATGTGAAGAAGTTTTAGGAATATATTAGCAAATTTATTTTGACTGTGTATAAATATATTATGCAAAGACTGATTTATAACAAAAAGAAATGTTTTCAATATCTAAAACAATTCTTTCAAGAAGTATAAAATAAAAATTCTAAGTGATAAGAAAGGCTTGACTGTAGGTTTGACTGCATTTTTTCTTTCTTGGTGGTATGCATAAAATGTACATCTTGCAACCAATGGTATCTTAGATTTGATTAAATATAGTAAGCATACATTTTTGTCTAATCTTTTGATGCATGAGCAATTTTCTTTGAACACTGGCATTCCCCATTGTCTTTCTTGCATTTTCTATCATTTGCACTTGCAATTTCTTTAAAGCAGAGTAAGAACTTAAATATGGCAATGCAGAGCAGATTTCAGAAATACTTAGGAGGTAGGATTGGCAGACATCTATTGATTGGATGTTTGGGGTGAAAGAGAGAAGGAAACGTGGATGGTCCTCAGGTTTCTGGTCGCAAGCATTGATAAATTATAACCCTAGGGCAAAAGCTGGCCAACTACCTTGTCTGTAACAAAACACCATAGACTGAGTAGTTTATAAACAACAGAAACTTGTTTCTCATAGTTCTAGAGGCTGGAAAGTCTGACATCAAGACACTGACATTCAGTGTCTAGTAAGGATCTGATTCTGATTCCTAGATGATGTCTCCTTGCTGTGAACTCACATGGTAGAAGGGGTGAGGGATGCCTTTCATAGGAGTACTAATCCAGTCCTCATTACTTAACCAGTTCCCAAAGGCCCTACCACCTAACACCTTCACTCTGGGGGTTAGGATTTCAACATGTGAATTTGGGGGAACATAAACATTCAGTCCATTGCACACCTGTTTTTGTAAATAAAGTTTTATTGGAACATGACCATGCCATTCATTTATGTATTGTCTAGCACTGCTTTTGCACTGCAACAGCAGAGCTGAATTTGTGACGCAGGTTATGGCCCCAAATCCTAAAATATTAATATTTATTTTCTGGCCATTTACAGGAAGAGCTTGCCAACTTCTGGACTAGGGGAATGATGATGTCCCCAAATTAATATAAAGAATATGAGAGGAAGAGCAGATTTATAGGGAAAGAGGATGAGTTTGTTATCTTGGGCTTCCCTTGTGGACCTACCTACGGATGGGCAATGCATTTGTTTAACGAGAAATCTCGAATTCATTAAAACAAAGAACTGAACCAAAGGCAAAGATGTTTGTAATGGTTCTGGAAAAAGAATGTTAACACAGGGACAGATACCTTTGACAACAATTCTGAATGTGTAGCATGGGAGACAGAAACCCTCATATTCAAAGAGTTTCATTCCCAGCAACCTATGAGGCATAAAATGTACCCAAAACACAAACAGAGCACTTCCTCCAGGACGGCTGAAGGCAGAACTGATGCGTGCAGGTGGAAAGTGGGAACTCAGTCTCATTACCAGCAGCTATTTAGGGTGATTCTGTGCCAACGGTATGCTTAACAGAGCTCTCCAATTAAACATTATCTTGATGAATGCGATCTCATTAACACCCAGAAAATTAAATCTGAAAGTTAGTTTTATATATACTTTATCTTTTGAAGGTGAAATCAGAAACTATGTTTTGGTTGGTCTTACTTGGAACCTGAAGCTGAAAAAACAATGTGAGAAAAGCATTTATAAGAAGCAAGACGATCAGTTTAAAGGACTCATTTGCCTTCGGGTCCCTCCGAGTTAGGATGTAGGAGTGAATTTTGTGCATAACAAAAGGTCAGTCATTTCTGGGCTCCAGAAGGATTAGAGAGTTGTCTGATGACATCAGCCTCTCTCCTTCCTGCTGACCGTGGCCTTATTATTACAGAAAACTGGGATGATCTAGGGGAAGAGCAGGCAGATCTGGGGGGCGGGGATGGGAAGAGTCAGGAACGCTGAGTTTTAATCTCAGTTTGGAAATCATGTGGAATGTCTGGGGAGGAGAGGCCGGTTGGAAAACTAAATAAACTGGTCATTGAAATTCATTAGGCAACTTGAGTGAGTCCTGATCAAACAGAGTAGAATTACCTGCATTGTAAAAAGTCAAAGAACGCCAGGAAAAAAGAAAACACAGATGAGATAAAGAGATCAACATTAGCCCTCTTCTGGGAAGACTTGCTAGGATATTAATAACCTGCTTGAGCTTTTGATTTTTGTGACTGTCTCCGAAATGAACAATCTGTTCACTGTGTGATGAGGATCTGCCCAATGAGTTCACCAATTCACCCCAGATAAGGGGCTCAGCCCACGCCCCAAGGCTCTGGAGCTGCTGGGGTGGGCCCTGATGTGGGGTGGGGGGCGGTCTGGATGTTTGTTTCAGTCACTGGATTTTTTGCAGTTTTTGAGTAAAGAAGAAGGTGCTTGAGCTGTGCCTCAGGCGAGTGCACTGGGGCCCTACACAACTATGTACCGTGTCAACAGGGCTTTATTTCTCGGGGCTGGGTCTCAAAGACAGTTTCAAATATTTGAAATGGGAAGCAGATAGAAAGAAAATGAAGCATTTAAGCCAGCTGTCTTTGTTAGACTAACAGGCGGCTGTGATCACTTCTTCAAGGTGACCTTTGGACACAGGTTTACGGAAGTGTGGGGAAATTTGGGGGTGCCTGGCAGCACTGGTTCCGTGTACTTGTGGCATGTTGGCGGGCAGTTACCGAGCTTGGGAAAGGGATTGTGATTGCATTATTAGTATATGAATTATTAATTATTATAATTGCGTTTGTCATTTATTGAGCACAGCCATGCACTAGAAGCTGAGCAGACCTTAAGAGTCTCTGCCCAGTGGGGGGTGACTGAGGTAATTACATTTGAAATAGCTGCAGTCACAGGCTCTCAGTATAACTTGTGGCATATACTAATGCACGATGTAGCTTCTGTTCTTTTACTCTCTCTAGAGCCATATATCCTCATGTAATTTTTCTTATTTGCTTATGCAAAGATGAGGGACGAGCTATTTGTTGAGATGAAAGATGCTGTATCAGGTTATTTTAATTAGTATTTATTATGTCTTCCTGCTGGCAATAAGAAATCAAATGAGAAAATGCTTCCATGACAAAACAATCTTTTGCAATCTTTTTCTTTTTTCTCTGGCCATCCACCTGTTGAAAGAGGGCTGAGGGTCAGAAGGTAGTCCCCATAAGGGTGGAGGGACAGATTCCACCCTGATGGGAAACTGCTTCTGTGCTTAACCTAAGTCATGAGCATCCATTTGCACGGTGCAAGCAGCACATCTTAATAGTTAATATTTAACCCTTGATATATAGAGTGCTAGAATGTTAAGAATGGAAATGATTTTAGAAATCATCTTGTCTAAACTTCTCATTTTGCAGGTTTGGAAACTGAGGCTCAAGATGTTATACAGTCTGCTTGAAGTCATTGTTTAATGCTGAGCTGGGACTACAACTGGGGCGTGTCAATTCCCAGGTCAGGGACCTCACTACTAGATGGTCATGATTACTCGCTTTGGAGAAGGAGCTAGTAGTATAGCATTGGACTCATGAATTGGGAAGGGGGAGAATCAAGTTCAAGGGATGCAGGTCAATCATTAAGAGTTTTCCATGCAGATCCTATCAGTGATTCTTTCACTCTGTTTACCAGAGGAAAAGGTGCCATCAGTAATAATATTCATTACACACAATGATTCTCCACTGAGGGGAATATCTCCATATCCTTCCTTAGGGGGCTCTATCTTCACATTTTAGGGTCAGTCTGGGGTAGGGCTTGTGAGATTACACCCCCTCTCCCCCCAAGTCTAACCCATCCATCCAGAAGAACAGGTTTCCCACCCATTGTGTTGGGAAAGTGGTCAGGGGCCCTGGTTGTCAGGGCTCCATAATGTGACTTCATCTAGACGGCAACTTTGGCAATGTTCCCAAAAGGTTTGGGGAAGCACATGGGACCCAGCCACATTTTGGTCTGAACCTGTGTATGTTATGTGGGGCTCCGCAATTGCATAACGTTGCAAGCTTGGGATTTCACAAGGTACATTTGTCTTTTTGTCCAGGCATGGTTGGGGACAGCCATCTGTGTGCTTTGCCTCCTCGCCTGCCTGATAAGGAGGCTGGGCTGCCCTTAGACTGGTGTGGAGGAAGGACTGCAATACGATAATCTTCAGCTGACGGATGTTCTTTTTCTGAAATTTTTAGCAACGTAGATGTTATGTGTTCCTATTAGTCTTAATATGCATTCTGCTGGGGATGGTGGACAGCCTCCCGGGTAAACATTTACTTATTTCCTCTTCCTAAAGGGCCGCAGTGAGGCCTTTTAATAAAACATATGCGGCCTTTAGTAAATGGGATATTTATTTACAATGAAAATTATAACATGGGGATATTACCTATTGCAGGCCTTCACCATTAGTTTTTATGCATTTCTGGGAATGCTCTGCATATGTTTCTAGATTCTTCATCTTCCAGGTAAAGAATATTCACAGAATCTCTGCATCAAACTGCTCATGCAGCCTGGAAATGATTATGTTGGAGGTTCAGATCTGAATCCAAGCCTCTGATTTCTTTGCACTTCAGTACTGTATTTTCTTTTCTCCTGACTAGACTTTAAAACCTTAACTTGCCGGAAAACCAGGCGCAAGTCTACCAATTTGAAAGTCTGCTTCTTTACCCACATTTCGACCATGCCAGCTGAGACTTCCCTTACACGGTCGTGTCCATGACCACATTCCCATCTACTTTGTAAATGCTTTGGCATTCAGAACGCATATACATTTTATTGAATTTCCTTGTATTATGGCTTTTCCACTGGGGGATTAAGAGGCTAATTCAGAGCCATGTGATTACAGGAAGATGTGTGAGGAAGGCAACAGGGATACTATTCTATAAGGTCCGCTGGGCCCAAACAAGGAATCCATATGTTTCCATTTCCCTAATAGGCAGAGAAAATAAAAAACAAAGAGGCCTAGAGACACGCACCTGCATAAGCAGCCGAGCAGAAGTAACCTATAAACACATGAAAAGCAGCTCTCGAACAATTCCATCTGCATTTTATTGAAAGAAATCTTTGAAAAGGAGAGAGAGAAGGTACAATTTACAAGAACCGTGGTATAAATCCTGCCACAGTGCCAATTGCTAAAAGCATTGGAGCCTGGGAAGGAGGGAGAAATCCATTCATTCATTGCCCCCAGAAAATAGGCACCCGGGCCCGTGGCATACCTCATGCGCCCCGTGGGATTTACACCTCTGACTGGCTGATTGCATGAATCACCTTGGATTGATTGCTTCTGTATAGAATGTTCCTTTATAGCGTGTATGCTTTCTCATTGCAGCTCAGCTCAATCCCATTCTGCTGAGCCTCTTTGGGACACTTTGCATGAGAGATGCGGGAGAAGGTAATGTTGTGTTTGTTGGTTTCTCTGGTACATTTCAAGACTGATTTACTCTTATGCTGGGTGCAGAGGGAAATTCCATCATTCCCACATCAAGTGAATCCCAAATCAAGTGGGCCCCTCCCCATTTCTACAAAGGTCCATGCACTTTTCTCTTTTCCATATTGTTATTACCCTTTTAAAAATCCCTCATGGGCACGTATCTTTCTTTCTTTCTTTCTTTCTTTCTTTCTTTTCTTTCTTTTCTTTCTTTTCTTTCTTTTCTTTCTTTCTTTTCTTTCTTTTCTTCTCCCTTCTTCCTTTTTCCCCCCACTGGAAATAATTTCCTTCATTGGATGAATTACTCAGCATGGCTGATGTTAACAGTGTGCTCAAGGCGGCTGAATTTCAAGCTTTATGTTTTCTTCTCTTTATCTCCTGTGCTTAGCTCTCCCTGGGACATTGGGGTTCTGTCCCGGTGCTGTCCAACTGTTTCAGCCTTTTAAGGGTTTTCATCGGCTTTTCATCTCTCTTGCAGTCCGTATCTTGCTCGCTGTCATCCTCATTCCCGGTGTTCAGGCCACCGAAGACCTCGTTGGAGAAACCTTCAGGTCACCTGGGCTGGCCACGCTGGACTGAAGATTAGAGGGAAAGGTTTGAGACTGCTCCAGGGCCTGGGGGACACAAATGCCTCGGAGCGGGCCCGGGAGCCTGGCGCTTGTGGCCTGCAGAGCTCGCGGGAATGTGCGCTGCGGGCGGCGTGCACTAGGTGGCGCTCCAGGCCCGCGCACCGGAGGGAGGACGCCCCGCAGCCTCGCGCCGCCCGGCACGGCCCCTCCGCGGACACCCAGGCCCGCAGCCTACGCTGCCTGCCGAGTCTGCGTCTCACCGCTGCCTGGTCTCCACCCCCTTTTCTCGGACTGTCACCCACGCGGGCTTGTCGGGGGACCCTCCAGTCGCGTGGGGGGCCTGCCGGGGCGCTGGCGTGGTGCAGGATCTGCACAAATGTTGGTGTTGCCTCCAGGCCCGAACAAAAACCCTCTTCAGTTCGTTTATCGACGTGTTCATGTGGACATGTCCCCCACCGCCAGGTACTCGTTTTGACACTAAGTAGAATTTCTCTGCATGAACGAATGAACGAACGAATGAATGGATGAATCTAAGAGCCCTGGCCCCGCGACTCGGCTTTCTCTGCCAAAGGGGATGCTACCGCTGCTGTGAAGACCCAGCGTCCTCTCTCTGCTTTGTTTTCATGGCCTCACTCCTGACTTTTCTTCTCTTTCTCAGTTTTTTTCCAAAGACTTCCTCGTGGAGTTTCCCCTCCTTTCTACTTTTCCTTAAACATTGGTGTTTCCTGCGTTCCAGCCACGCCCATTAGTTCTCAAGGTGTGGGGGTTGTTTTAAATAATCCCACGTGCTTTCCCGGGGCAACATGGTCACCAGGAGTCAGCCTCCCCTGCTGGCTCCCACACCCGCGGCTCCACGTCCAGCCTGTGTCCAGCATCCCCCATTCAGAGGTCAGCCGCTTCCAGCATGTTCCCACACAGACCTCCTGAGGGTATCCAAACTGCACGCTCCAGCCTGAACCGGATTCCCATTTCCTTCTCCAACCACCCCCACTCCTGAATTTCCTAGTCATCAGTGACCCTTTGCCACCAGGCTTCTAAGGCAGACCTTGGGCAGCACACTTGCCTCCTCCTTCCCCTTCACTCCCCATAGCCAATGGGCCACCAAGCGCCGTTGACTTTCCCAACCGTCTCTCCCTCTGTGTCCCTTCCCCACCTCCCCACAGCCACCCAGGTGCCCCACCCACTCTCCCTGCCCCCGGCCTCCCACCCCGCCACACCTCTGCTCCCCCCCCCCCAGCTGCGGTCAGAAAGACCTTGCTGCAGAGTGGACGTGCTGGTGTTACTCCTCTGCTTCACAACCTGCTGTGACTTTTGTGACAAAAGCCAAGCCCTTTGGCTGGGGTGCAAGTCCTGTGAGCTCCAATCCCTGTCATCACTGTCTAGAATCACAACATGGCCACCAGGGAGCTTCCTCAACTGACCTCTCTGACTGTCTGGGCGTGGAGTGGGGGCTCTTCTGTCCTTGTGCCCATCACACTGCATTGTCATTTCTCTAGCCATATTCATGCTAGACTACCATTGTTCTTCCTCCCAGCATGGGGGCTCCATGGGACAGGGGCTCCAAGGTCAAGGTCTCTCATCCCATGGCCCAGCGAGGCTCCTGGCACACACGAGGTGCCCAGGGTGTCAGCTGAAGGCACACCGAATGACTGAGGGGTCGGGCTCTGCCGACTGTGCCGGGGGAAGCCTGCTGTTGGTAGGTGGAATACCTGATGTGGGGGACAGAAGATGGCTTAGACAATGAACCTGATTCGGTGGAAACACATCCTGAAAGTCAAACTGATGTGGCTCTCATTCAGGTTATCAGATCCCATTGAAGAGCCATGTCATGTTACCTGCCTCCCTATTTACCTCTGCATGAGACTTTTCCATGCCTGGAAGCCACTGAGGGACCCTTCCATTTCTCATGGATCAGCCTTGGGTCTCCAAAGACTGGAGTGCTGCACATAGAACATACTCTCAACATTCGCAGGACAAATGCATGGGACTTCCTGACTCCGGTAGGCATCTTCTGGCTGTGTAGAACCTCCTCTTTCCCCCTCCCTAGATGCTTAGGGTCTCGATCACATTGCATTAGAGCTGTTTGGAGTTGATTTTCTGGTGAAGTCTCCCAAGTGGCATGCTATCATCTATAGCTCAAGACTTTTTCCATGCTCAGGTTCATTTAATCATAGCCAAGGGTCCCCTAGTTCATCAGGATCAATACCATGACAGGGTGCAATCCATCAGCTTGGCCAGCCTGCCGAGGGGTGGGCTCTGAGCATTATGGTGGTCCCGGCTGTGCCAGGCAGAAGCCTGTGCTGCCTCACTGTGCCTCAGTCAGCAGGGTCCACCGTGCGGTGAGGACCCAGGCATGCCTTAAAGTGACCTCAGTCCCCAGGGCCTGTGGGAGCTCAGTGGCGCACCTGCTGGGTGAGATGTGTGTCTTCCACGCCGCTGCGTGTCCAGGCATGTGAGGCTTGAGGGGCTCTGCACACTTGGGTCATCTCGCCTTCCCTCCCTCCAGGCAGAGCTTGGAGGTCTTCCCTCAGCTCTGTCCAGCGCAGTTATGTGAGTCTCGTGCGGCTGAGTTTCGGCCACTTTCCTTGAGGGAACAATTCCACACACACACAGAGTTGATGGTTTCAGGACACGTGCAGCGTCATATGATGGATGATGTGAGGGGCAGAGAGCAGTCCCTGCTTGGGTGCTTTGCTCTTCGAAAAAAGGACCTTAACTCTCTCTCTTTTTATTTTTTTCTTTCCTTTTAAAAAATAAATACATCGAATTGCCTGAACAACTTCTGGCTCTTTCCTAAATACCGTAGCCTTTTAGAGTGTCCCGTGTTGATCTTCCTCTAAACTCAGGGTCTGCTGCAGTTGCAGGTCCCTTTTTCAGAGTGCTCCCCGCAACCCTCTGCACGCTGCAGTATCGTGAGTGCAGCAGAAACAAACCCCTGGGGCGGGGATTCCTTCTATCTTTAGCCCGGTGGATCTAAATGTACAGTTATTTAAAATTAGGCTGACCTCGGCTGGGATTCTAGGACTCTTCCTTTTTACCGGCTGTGTGACGTTGAGCCACTTGCTTATTTTTCCTGAGAGTCAAGTTCTTCATCTGTCACGTGAGGCTGGCATTTCACTGGGTGGTTGTGAGTATTCCATGTGACACTGCAGGTAACACGCTCGCCAGAGTGCTTGGCACGTTGCAAGGATGCTTCTTGTGAATGTTTACTTGGTATAAAAACGGTAACAATGGAGAGACCCGAAGAGGCATCACTTACTGCCCTGGGAGTGCACTGATGCTGTCCAAGGGAAAGAGACTGAGAAGTTAGTCAAGAGTCCTAGCTCTGCCCCTGACTTTCCTTGCAATCTTGGTGAGTTATGTCACCTCCCTCAGTCTTGTTTCCTCACCAAGAAGACGGTGGCTGTAAGGATTCAGTGAGAGAGCACCCGTCAGAGCAGGAGATTCTGAGCCTGGTACTTAGTGGGCGCTCCGGCTAAAAGACTGAGGGAAGCTGTGATGCTGACTTCTTGTTCCCCGTCAGCCCCATTCACACCCCTTTTCTCCTGGATAGAGGCTGGACAGACTGTGCGGGGCCCCTTTCATGTGACATCACGTTTCTTCTTCACCAGCGTTCTGGGATGTGGCCACTGTTTCCGGTTTACTGATGAGGAGAACACCCTTAGCCTCTACGAAATAACATCCCAGCGAACATCTCACCATGTACCATGCTCCCAAGACAACCCATAGCTGGGTTTTTTCAGAAGGGTCTTGAGAGTTTTAAGCACACTAAAAGCATGTCTTAAGAAGGCTTTCCAGAAGCAGGTCCTGAGAAGGGGCTTTGGAAGCTGCCAGCCTTTTCTGTGGAAGGCTCGTGGCTTGAGTAAACTGGTTCTGTAGCAGACCCGTATCTGGATGAAATGTGGACCATTTCAGTTTAACTGATTATCTAGTAGTCAATTTTGAGTCCAAGTCATGGCTATAAGGCTATTTGTAAAAATAACATAAGTTTAGACACGTGTAGGGTTTTAGGATTTGTGAAAAGGGCTTTTGAGAACTGACTTGCACACTAAGGTTCACCTATCACTGTTTCAAAGATTCTATACATTTCTCTCCAGAGAAGCGAGGATGCGCTCTGGGAAAGTGTGCAGGTGGTCTGGGGACAGTGATGACCAGTGTGATTTTAGCATAGCTGTGAATGTGGAGACCACTTGTGGGTAGTGAGTGGGTGGCCACGGAGGATTTTGAGTGGTTTGTAAGTGTGTCTGCTTTTAGCCACTCTCGGAACACAGTGACTGACTTTTCTTGCCCTCTAAGTCTATGAAGCTGTAAATTGCTATTAGGATTATTTCCCCTTTCCTCTAGCCAGCCTGTGTTGCTGTGATTAAAAATAACCATGGGGCCTTGGAATGCCCCCGAATGATAATATTGAGGGAGATAACAGCTCTCCAGTCCTTGCCATGAGCTCCGTGCTAGGTGTTTTATACCGTTATCATGTAAGCCTCACAACGCACTGTGAGGGGGCTATTATTTTTATCACCATTCTTTAGTGGAGGAAATAGGCACTGAGAGTCGAATACTTCACTGCGCGGTAGAGCTGGGGTTTAGACCCCGGCAGGTCTGACTGCGGAAGGTTGCTCTCAGCTACCATGCGTGAGGGGTCTGCTGTGCTGGAGAGAGCCGGATGGTGGTGGCTCTCACAGGGCGGTGCTTGTCCGTCACCCCAGTAAGGACATTCTGGCTTCTCCCCTTGGCCATTCAGTGAGGTGCTGGTTTTTCTCATTTGGATAAAGTTTATAACTTGATGGCGACATTACGGTGATCCTCACCTCTCTTCTTCATTTCCTTTTTGTCTTTAATGGAGATTCCATTTGCCACATTTGTTTGCCTTTTTCATTCTACCATCCATCAGCTAAACTGTTGCTTAGACCCTTTTCTGCTCCTAATTCCTTGACTTCTTTCATGGGACCCACGGAGCACTAGACTGAACTGTGTATTCAGAAAGGACCCTCGAAAGAGAGGTCCCCTCGCCCCTCGAGCTGTGTCCTCAGCCGAGTGCATGAGGACACACCATGTGGAATGATGGGATTGCAGTCCGCGTCGCCGATTCTGTCGGATCTGCAGGGCGAGTCCTTGCATTTCCAGCTCTAGTTCACTTCTTTGTCTAATTCAGATCTCTCTTTGGTTGACTTTCTCCAAAAAGCCTGTGCCAGGCCGGGCGTGGTGGCTCACGCCTGTAATCCTAGCACTCTGGGAGGCCGAGGAGGGCGGATCGTTTGAGCTCAGTAGTTCAAGACCAACCTGAGCAAGAGCGAGACCCCGTCTCTGCTAAAAAAAATAGAAAGAAATTAGTTGGACAACTAAAAAAAATATATGTATAAAAAAATTAGCTGGGCATGGTGGTGCATGCCTATAGTCCCAGCTATTTGGGAGGCTGAGGCAGGAGGATTGCTTGAGCCCAGGAGTTTGATGTTGCTGTGAGCCAGGCTGACACCATGGCACTCTAGCCCGGGTGACATAGTGAGACTCTGTCTCAAAAACAAACAAACAAAAAAAACAAACCTGTGCCAGATTCATGAAATACTGATATTTGTCATTGCCAAGCATTTTCGTTGAAGCTTGAATAAGAAAATGCATTGTATGTCTCTAAGGTCGGCCTTTAGAATTGCTGGTGTGATTTTAAGGATGTTTAATGGGCTGACATAATACCTCCTTCACTGAACACTGCCTAAAATTCACTTCTTAGGGAGTCATTTTGCTAACCTGATGCTTCTCTCAAAAGTTAAAGTGAAAATTCCTGTGGAAGGGTTTATGTTAAATGCTATCAGTTGTTGTATCTTTGTGTGAATGAGTCCTGGTTTTGAGTGGTTACTGAGAGAGGAAAAGAGCAGGAATATAGAACAGAGACTCTCGTCTGACTTTTCCCTGAGTCCACGTCCTGGGTGAGGTGTACCAAGTAAAGCTGTTGCACCGGCCCCGTCTGTGCTGGGCCTTCACCAAGAGCCTCTGATGTCTGATCCCAAATCTTCTGCCATTTGGACTTGTTATTGTAATGACATGGTTTAAATAAATTTTGCATACATATGTATGCAAAAGAGTGCATGATTTTGTTATTGTGAGAACCAAGTTTAATGTTTTGGAAAAATTTCTCTTGATTTGAGTGTGGGTGATACACCTGTAAGAGATTATATTAAGAAAAATAATCAAACTCTAGGAAGGCTCTGTGCTCAGATTGCTTCATGAGTAGCTTTAAGTTCCTGTTTTACTATAGAAAAACAGAAGCAAGCAAGGGATCCTGGAAGATGTGTTATGGGCCTGGCTTACAAAGGAAAAAACATCACAGACCCACACCAGTGGACCCATACAAGGCCCTGAAAAAGTGGTAAATGAAAGTACTCTAGGTTTTGTTGGTTTTGTTTTGTGTTTTTTTCTTTTCTTAACTGAAATTAAAAATTCACTAGAGAGAAAATACTCTAGGTTTTAAGTTAAATATAATGTCTACGTCCTTGCTCCCCAAAACGTGGTACCTGGACTAGTGGCATTGGCTTCACCTGGATGCTTGTTAGAAAACACAGAATCTCTGACTGCAGCCTAGACCTACTGAATCCCAATCAGCATTTTAACAAGTTCCCCTCATGATTTGTATGCACATTAAAGTTTGAGAAGATCTAGTCTAAGTTACATGGGTATTGTTTTTTTAAAAAAGATTTTTTTAGAGCAATTTTAGGTTCACAGCAAAATTGAGCGGGAAGGAAGCACAAGAGAGTTGCCATATACCCCCCACACATACAACCTCCCCGCTTTCAACATCCTGTGCCAGAGTGGTACATGTGTTACAAGCGATGAACCTATTATACATTGATACATCAATATCACCCAAAGTCCACAGCTTACATTGGGGATCTCTCTTGGTGGTGGTGTATGTTCTAGGGGTTTGGACCGACATGCAATGACATGTGTCCACCATTGTAGTACACTGCAGAGCAGTTTCATTGCGCTAAAAACTCTCTGAGCTCTGCTTAGTCACTCCTCTCTCTCTCTTAGGTATCTTTTTTTGTTGTTGTCGAGACAAAGTCTCGCTCTGTAGCCTGGGCTAGAGTGCAGAGGCATGATTGTAGTTCACTGCAACCTCGAGCTCCTGGGCTCAGGCGATTCTCCTGCCTCAGCCTCCTGAGTAGCTGGGACTACAGGCATGCGCCACCACTTCCAGCTAATTTTTTTATTTTTAGTAGAGACAGGGTCTCGCTCTTGCTCAGGCTGGTCTCGAACTCCTGACCTCAAGTGATTCTCCTGCCTTGCCCTCCCAGAGTGCTAGAATATTGTACAGGTGTGAGCCATCGCACCTGGCCTTCATTTTTTTAAAGTTGCAAATTTAAGCTGCTTTTCTAATTTTTCAGCTGTCTCCAATCATCAAATAAAAGGGCTTCTGCTGCCTAGAAGTGCAGGGGGCAACACTCCTGAGGAGGGGCCGCTGCAGACACATGGTGGTTGGCAGAATAATGTCCACACCCTAATCCCTGAACCGGTGAATACGTGAGGTTATGTGGCATGGGAATGAAGGTTGCTGATCAGTTGGCTTTAAAATAGGGAGAGTGTCAGATTGTCCAGATGGGCCCAGGGTGATTACAAAGGTCAGGTGGAAGGGGGAGGCTGAAAGTCAGGGTAAGAAAGAAATTTCCAGTTGCTACACTACTGGCTTTGGAGATGGAGGAAGAGGAATGAGCCGAGGATCTCGGGCAGCCTCTAGAAGCTGGAAAAGGAGAGGAAATGGATCCTCCCTGGGAGCCTGCAGAAAGCCATGCGGCCCTGCGGACACCTTAGCTGTAGCCCTGTGAGACCCATTCCGGACTTCTGATCTCCAGAACTGTAAGGTAATACGTTTGTGTTGGCTTAGAGCACTGCGTTTGTGGTGTAATTTGTTGTAGTTGTAACAGGAAACTAACACACACACTTTCACTGTTTCGCTCCCAGCCATCCCTGATAACGTTGACATCAGTTATTTACATATATGCTCACAGGAAAGTCATTGAAAAATAGGATGGCTTCTCAGACATCTTAAGCCTTAATAAAATACACAACATTAAAACAACCCCATAGGTGATATTTCTTTGCTAATTTAAAAAGCATTGGCAGATCCTAGATGTCCCCCATCCCCATTAAGAATGCTGATAGCCACTGGGCAAGCCTGCCCGCTCACAGAGGTTTTTGTTCGAAAAGAAGCCAGATGAACCAACGTGCGTGCCACAGATTCAACCCTCCATGCCACAGATACAAACACAGAGAGAAAGTGGACGTGGGGCCCCTTTCCTTGCAACATAGAAGCCCATCATCTTCTGTGGCTCTCAGACGAGGCTACCAAGTGGCAGAAACGCTAATTAAACTGTTCATCATACTATCATGGAGCTCACTGTTTCCAAATGCAGGCCTCCGAAGGTCTTCCCTTTAATATATAACCCATGATTCATGGAGGAGAGAGGGAGACATTAATTGGGGCAGGAACCGAGGTCACCCCCGCTCCCCACCCCCTGCTCCTGCTCTTTCACGGGGCCAAAAGAGCAGCTGCAAAGCGGCAGCAGCGCGAAGCACTCGCTCAGCCCTGGTTTTTAAATACACATTTCCTCCTGTGTCAGTGCATTATCTGGCTGACCTGTTAATTAGTCCTCTGGTCCCGGTAAGTCGTTTTTACTTACAGACTAGAATCTCTATTAGCACTCCCATAATAGTAGTCACTTGTTTTTGCCCATTATGTTTTGCTGTGGAAGAAAAAGCATAGGTTTTTGCCATTTTTTTTTTTTAAGAAAAAAGCATAGAGAGTGTAGTAGCTCTGGGTGTCAGCTATGGGCCACATCTTGGAAAACTTGATTAGGTCCAGTGGATGAGTGACTTTCTCTCCTGAAGTGACTGTAAAAACTTCTTTCTTCTGCGAGAGCTTCCCTCCAGGGACTTGTTGGCAGAGAGAATGGAGTCTCTCAGCAATAATACATTTCCAAGTTATTATGCGAGTGGAGGAGAAATACTGGGATTTGAGAGAATGTTTTTATGACAGGCCAAAGTGCTAAAAAATAACTAAACTAGTGCAATCTCCAGACATAATCAACATTTCAAAGTCAGCTGAAATTTGGTTGACTGCAAAACGAGTTGCTTACTTTAGGTCGTATCCCAAGATAAAGGTAATAAATGATGTACTTTCACGTTCAGGGACAGAAGTGGAATATAAAAAATCTTCTCTCCAAGAGAATTGTGGTTCCCCATGATTTATAGAAAGTTTTGCCTTGTTTATTTCTCACTGGCATCTGGTTAGTACTTTTTAAAAAAAATTTAATTGTCAAAATCAGTGAATCAGAGTGTTGTCTGGAAGCCGGAGTATAGGGCTACTGGGTGTTTCTTTAATCAGAGGAAGGGAGGCTGGAAGGATGGAAGGACCCTCAGTGAAGGCCCAGCTGATCTAACTCGCCAAGCATGACGTAAAGCATTTGGTTTGGAGAATGGATGCACACGTCTATCCACAGGGTAGGGAGCGATAAACCTAAGAGATGGTGCAGTCTGCAGTCTAGAAGATGTATGTAGCAGAGCCATCCTGTGGGGCTTTACTACCTGGATGTAGAGTTGGGTCATTGAGTCATTTGACCTTTTCTGAAGTCAAGATATAAGCTTGGTTTTATTGAACAACTCATTAGCTATTGAGGACTTAATTAGCATTGACCAAGTCGTGGCTGTGCTTAACAAGCAGAATTGAAACAGTTGAGGAGTATTCTCATTCTGACCTTTCTTGGGACCAAAGAATCAAACCCTTTTTGGCCCTATATTCTTTATTCATTTATTCCTTCATTCACTCATCCATTTATTCATGCATAGCAATATGTTTAATTTCAGCAAATGTTTAATTTTCTACTGCAAATCTTGGTTTATTGTGGCACTCAATGGCTGAGAAGTCCAAACTCTTCAGGAAATGGACTTGCTGGAGATTGAGGAAGGAGAGCTCAGGACAGGAGCAGGAAGAAGACATGAAAGGCATGGGAGGATGTGGCTGGTCTCTTTTATGTAGATGCAGTGCTTCAGGTGGGATTTCAATTAGCAGTGTTGTCAGTGACATCATGCACTGAACCTTGTCCCAAGCACTTTGGCTGAACAAAAACGTTTTTGTGACCTAATGAATGGGAACAAGATGTTTTGCCCACCGCTGGGGGATGTGATTAAATAGTCATCATCATTAATAAGGCATGTAAGGAGCAGGAATGAACACCTTCCCTGCTGGGGGGTTAAAATGCATTTCTTTCTTCTAGTTCAATGTATTTTAATTTTTCTTTGCACCTGTTACATGATCATGTGTCAGTCTCTTTACTTATTTATTTTTTTGTTTGTGTTTTTTTGCCCGGGGGAGGGGTGAGCGTGTAGGTATGTAAATAGTAATTCACTTCTCAGGGACTAGATTGAAATCTAACATTTATTGAATTTGTACTAGGTGCCAGGGATTATGTGAAGTGACAAGGTGTTATATATACCTTTGGGAGTACAGGGAAACTTTACAGGGGACAGACTTTCTGAACCTAAGCTGAATGGCCAGGTCTATCTGTGGTTGGCCAGGTTCTCCTTGATTTTCCTTCCTAATCACCCGTGTTCCACATTGCAAAAGAAAAGAATTTCTTTCATCAATCTTGGATGCTACCATGACACATTTCATTGGGGAGAGACTACTCTGAGGATACCCTTAAAAGGGAGCATTTAATAAGGAATTGCTTTTGGGGTCAGGATCCCATGAGGCCAATGTGAAAAAGAGCTTCTTTAAGAAATACTGAAGATGGTAACATCTTATTTCATCCAAGTTACAAACTCCCAGCAAAGCTCTGATCCATCCATCTATCCATCTACCCATCTATCCACCCCCCGTCCATCTATTTGAGAATTCAGATTCAGACAAAGGAAATTGTCACGGGCACTTGTATGAACACATGTGTTTGAATCAACAAAGTGAAATTAGACTTTTTCTGACTTAAGTAAGTTTGATTTGGTAATTGTTTTGAACAGTAAGATTTGGTTTTTCCAAGCTTTATTTTTTAAATAGTTTACATGGGAGATATTTTCCACAAATTGGAGTTGAATCTTTAGCTCCAAGATATGATAAAAATGTATTAAAAGGGCTGGGTATGGTAGCTCACGCCTGTAATCCTAGCACTCTGGGAGGCCGAGGTGGGCAGATC
>VBSM01001562.1:45912036-45924937 GCA_008086735.1 Cheirogaleus medius | reverse complement strand
GCCTCCCAGAGTGCTAGGATTACAGGCGTGAGCCACCGCGCCCAGCCGAAAATTTTGGGTATTTAATGATGTGTAAGAGGAAAGTCAGATATGAGACTGTGACTTAGAGGGGCAATATATTGGTCATTCTAATGTTCTTCCACTTTATTTAGGAATTTAGCTGAGAGTTGGGAGAAACTTCTTTAAACCTGTAAGAATTTTCTAAGTATTTCTTACCAATGAACAACATTTCCAAGCACAATAGCAATGATATGAGGTTTATATTGTTTTGATCAACTGAAAATACTTACTAGGTAGCCCTTACTGACAGTGGAGAAAGTATAACACCCTTCTTGTCGCTTCCCCCAGTCTGCAGTTATCATGTTTAGCAAGGCAACCCAGTAAGCTGCTTAAATTTGTCCTCCTTGGCCTGAAAGCTTATCCTTTTGGCCATGAAGTGTGAAAGTGTGAAGCCAGTCCTGGGGAGCCTCTGGCCAACGCAGCTGCCTGTGGTTAAGCCTATTTGTCCCATAACATTTGGTCGTGGTTGAATGGCAGTGGCTACTCTTCTTTTACCTGGTCTTGTTCCCCTGGCCCTGCAGGGTTTACACTGGCCTAGTCTCCACTGGGAAGATACGTCATGGAGGTGCAGAGCACTGAAGTGACTTTCTCAGAGTCAGGAAATCAGAAGCCAAACCTGCAAGGCGGACTTGGAGCCTGGAGGAGGATGCCTGGACCTCCTGGCTCTGCTGTGTTCTCTGGGGGAAGTGGTATTGGCAGGCGTCACCAACACCGGGGCTCTGGAGCCAGAGTCCCAGCTCCAACACTTCCCACCTGTGTCCCCCTGCCCCCTGTCCCCCACATATTTGATTTTGCCCTTACTGTGTGGAAGGAGCTGTAGAGATTTATACACGGGACTAGACTCCAGGACTGACACAGTGTGGAAGACGTAGGCAAAGAGTCTTCTCCAGGGCTGGAATGGTCGGGGTGCTTGAGCTATTTCTTCAACAGTCGTCCCGCAATGCAGGTGCCACAGACCCAGCCACCAGCACGTTCCTCATTTGTGTCAGAGGAACAGGGAACCCATGGGGAGACAGAGACAGGGAAGAAAGGGAGATTCCAGTACACAGAGAAAACGCACGACAGTGTGCTGAGATAGTTACAGTGAGCGTGTACCCTGGCCCCTCAGTCACCAGAGACCAGAAGAGGACACTGGGGGCACTTACGGCCACAGTGAAGGGAACTTGCTAGGAGCACGGATCCAGCTAATAACCAAAATGGGAATGCCAATAGGCCCAAAGGCTTTTTTCTCTTCTGTCTCCCTGCGCACTTGGTGTACCCTGCAAAGGGGCCTGGCTGAGGAGAACTGGGAGCTACTCTCTAAGCTGGTGCCCTACAGTGGCCCGAGGGTGCCAGGAGGAAGGGGTACCTCCCACCCCATGAAAGTGCCTCCGACTCTCCCAGCATAGCTCCCTGGACTGTCCTGCGAGCACCTGTCCCTGCTGGGGTACAGCCTCCCTGCAGCACAGTGGGCTCCTGCCCCTGACTTCCGTTTCTGTTGCCCTGTGTCTAATTTTGTGGCTTTAAGTCTTTTTTGATTTCTCCTTTGCTGAAGAATTTGGAAGTATCGTGCCTGCTAATAAGCAAAGTATTTAATATGTGGCCTCTCCTAGGAGGAGCACATATTTTAGAAGAATGCCTGGGAGAAAGCCGTTCTCGGCACAGAGAAATAAATTAGTGATCAGGTATCCGTGGTGGAGGTGTTTTGTTTTTTTTGGTTTTTTTTGAGGGGCAGATCTGCCTTTTCTGCCTTCCCTTCATACCATGAGATGGTTCACGGAAGATCAGTTCTGTCTCTTGGACTCACAGGGTGCGTCCTCTATACAAATGGGCAAAGACTTAGGATGAGAAGGATTATCTAGCAAAGGCTAATGTACTTGGTAGCTTCCTGGAGACTTTGGATCTTTTCTTCTTCCAGTTACTTCTGTTGCTCTTCTCCTTCCTGCCAGGAGTACCGCGAGCAGGGTGAGCACTGACATCTCCCACTCCTGGTGAACTGGAAGGCTCCTTGCTTTCCACAGTGAATAGATGTGACCAAGAAGGAATTAAATAGTTTCATGTTCTCTAAGAGGTGGATGAAACTCCCTCTTTCCTCCAGTTTCAGTGAGTGAAGAAATTAATGGTAGTGAATATAATTCCAAATTTCACATCATACCTTTAAGCTGCTAAGCACATCCCCTTTGCCTGTGTGATCTGTTTAGCTAATAAAGGTTTGTTCCATGAGTCAAAAGGTAAAAATTTGGTGTCCTTGAATTTGCATGTTTCAGTAGGGTGGGCTGTCTAAATCTCCCTGTTTCTCTGTTTTCTCTCTTTTTCGTGCAAAGATTGAATTTTGTTATGGTATTAAGTCGAGGTCCTTCTGTACTGTTACTCTAAGTCACGTGCTGGAGGAGGGAATCACCAACATGCCGCATGCCATGAAATATAGCTCTATCCTAACCGAGACCTTCTTGAGATGCACGAATAAAGGATTTGGGAGAAAGGCCCTGTGCAGTTTCAGGCTTGTCAGGCAGATCCATGTTCTGTGTAATGGTTGGATAGCAGTGTCCCGGGAAAGGTTTCACGGCTGCTGAGCCTCCCCTAAGAGTGACATTGCAAGAGAAGCCAGGCCTGGCTCTTGATCAAAATGGCCATCCAGCCAGCAACTGCTGAAATGTGCTCCTGGAGGGGCCTTCCTGCCCGACCCAGAGGGACCTGGGAGAGCAGGCACTGCGGGCGTGGACGGCTTCTCGGGGCTGCCTTTCCTTGGACTTCCTAGACTGTGAGTAATAAACTTGGTTAACAACCTGGCTGGCAAGTAATTGCCAACCCAGCAGGAATAAAACAGAGTAGGTTGAACTATCACAGGAAAAGAAAGCTTTCTAATTCTATCAATTTTACTGAGCTGTTTGAAACAGAGGATGGATCAGAAAACGATGTCCCACCCCCAGCCTTGGCAGCATGTCAGTGCAGAGAGAGCTCATGTGGCTCATGGAAGTGACTGAGCCTGTAACTGGAGGCCAGAGAGCTCATGTTCGTGGTCGGGACTGAATTCTTAACGTTCAGCAGAGGTGGAAAAATCATGATGTTTCTTGTCCATAATGAAGCAATCAGACTGCAGAGAGTGTGTGTGTTTATGTGTCTGAGAGTTTTAGAGGCAGGGAGAGAATGCATGCGTGACTTACACGAAGGCAGGGACGCAGGCCAGAAAGGGAAGCTTAATAGCTATTTAACCACTTTTAAACAAACCATAAAATCGTATTGACCAAAGGCCTACTGGGATTCTCCATGTCTGAACATCTTCTATGGACGTTGTCTCCCAAATGGAAAATGTATTAGCAAAGACCCACGCATTGCAGTTGTTAGAAAGTCCGGTGGGCTCCACGCAAGCGTGCGATTTCAGGTTGGCTCTTGTTAATGTGCTTATGCAACGCCCTCTGACAACAGCTGTCTGGGGTTTCCACCACAGAACCTTGAAGTGTTTCATGCTCTGTGCTCTGAGATTCCCTGGGCCCCTAGCAGAGGGGTAGCCAGCTAGTCACTGGAGGATGATATACTACCCCTGTTGTTAGCACAGGCAACCTCGGCATACGTGGGAAAGAATTTTCAGAGACACCAGGGTAAGAGAATGAGCCATGTCTACTTCTCATCTTGGCAGCAGGAGTGTTTCTGAAACAGTTTGTGCTGCACAAAATTGTAGTTTATGGAGAGCATTTTGTTGATTCAGCCATAAAAATGTGACCTACAATATGTTTGTTGAGGAGAATGTGTTCTGTTTCTTTTTTTACAACGAGGAATATACTTTTCCGGCCTCGCACCCAGCTTCTCCTAAAGAAGGTCCTTTGTGAAATTTCTGGTTGTTTTTGATGTTTTTTTTGCATTTCAGGGACTGAGGAAGTCAAATTTCACTAATTAGAACATGTCAATTTCTAGGATCAGCTGCTGATGGACACCCATGATGTAGGAATAAGAACCAAAGTTGGGTGTTGTAGTTGGCTGAACAATGGCCCCCAAAGATAGCAGGTTCTAATCCCTGGAACCTGCGAATATTACCTTATTTGGAGAAAGGGCCTTTACAGTTGTGATTAAGTCAAGGATCTTGAGATGACATTATTCTAGATTCTATCTGGGAGGACCCTAAATGCAATTACGAGTGTCCTTATATGAGGAGAAGCAAACACAAAAGGCGCAGGCTACGTTACCACAGAGGCAGAGATTGGATACAGCCACAAACCAAGGAATGTCGGCAGCTCCCTCCGTGGGGAAGACTAAGACGGAAGAGGCAGGGCCTTCAGAGGGGGATGTGGCCTGCCGCCACCTTGAACTTGGCTCAGAGATAGTGATTTCAGACTTCTGGCCTCCAGAACTGTGCATGGATAGATTTCTATTGTTTTAAGCCACCAAGTTTTTGGTGATTTGTTACAATAGCCATAGGAAAATAATATAGGTGCTCTGTTCATTGATTTTATTTATGTGAGATGTATCTATATCTATATGTGTGTATGTATGAATGTGTGTGTGTCTATACCGTGTGTGTGTGTTGTGTATGTGACTATTACTTACAGGGAAGGCACGCTGTAAGCATTGCAGAGATGTTCTTCTTAAGAGCTTATAGTCCAGTACCTTGGTTAAGTGCAAGGGTCAAGCTGCCTTATGTTCAAATCTATGACTTATTAGCTCTGTGATCTTAGATAAGTTAAATAACTTCTTTGGGACTTAGACAGTTCTTTGAAGATAAGTTAAATAACTTCATTGGGACTTAGACAGTTCTTTGAAGATTAAGTGCAATAATCTGTGTGAAATCAGAATGCCTGCCCGGGAGAAGTACTCTGAATTGCTGGCCACACAGAAATGGCTCTCTAGGCTGCTACAGCTACCAGCAAGGCAGACTGTAACAACTCCCACGTCTACGGCATGGACTAAGTGCTTTCAGAAGAGAAAAGGGAAAGAACTCACTCTGGGCTAGGGAATTTGTGGAACCATTGCGGACGAGGCAGCATTCAGGTCTAGACTTTGTGGATGGACAGGTTTTGGCTGGGAAGGGTTGGTGAGGTGGGGACCAGGAATGAAAATCCAGGTGAAGGAGACAGTCTGGAAAAGAGGTGGAGTAAAGAAAAGCCCATGGTGCTTTCACGGCCTGGGAGGAGGGTTTGAGGGACACAGAAGATAAGGCAGGTAAGACGGGTCAGGACCTGGCAGAGAAGGTTCTGGAGGACCCCTCAGATTACCTGCAGCTCTACACAGCTCCAGCATGCCCAGTTAAGTCACGGGCAATTAAACATCCTGCCTGGAGCATGAGCAAATTCTTGGCACAGGTTGCTTAGCGGAGGGGGAGGGAAAAGGAGTCCTCCACCTGCGAAGAGTCAGGAGGCCAAGAACGGCCACTCACTGCCAGTCTGGACGAAGTCTTACTTTGGGCCTGGCAATTTGTGGCCAGGTTTTACAGTAATTGGAGTGGCGCCTTCTTTATCTACAAGGGAATCATTTTGCCCTGCCTTCAACTGTAGCTTTGGAATCTGTACTATTTAATGCATTAAAGCGTGCCCATTAAATTAGGTAAGTTACGCCAGCAGGCCTGGAACGAACACGAAAGATAATGGGCTTCTTACAAAGCAAAGAGCAAGCCCAGGGTCTCTTGCACAGCTTGTTGAAAGTTGGAATTCTCATTGCAGTCAGTCTTCTGGGATTTAGGTGCCTGCACGTGCAGAAGTCTAGGAGGGAGGACTTTACACATTTAAGCGCTTCAAGAGGGCAACTGGGGAAGGAGGGCAAGCTGTTCCAGGCTGAAAGAATTGAGGCTGGAGGGCAAATGCCTACAAGTCGACACAGTTCTTGTGCCTAGAACTAATTTAGAATGAAGTGAAGTATACCTGTGTAGACTTTTCATTATAGAGCGTAATACTAAAATGCAGCCTCCCGAAAAGATGTCCATCCTTTGTCACCTGGCTAACACTGAAATTAGCTTGCTTTATAACCCATGGGTAAGATTCCCTAGTTGGGCTGAGGTCTCAGAGATGAGGTGGGGGCAGGGAAGGCAGATGAAGTCAGGCTGTGGCATCCTTACCTGGGAATTTGAAAAGGAAAGATTTGTCTCAAGTCACTGTGGAGTCAAAATTCTAAACAGAATCAGTGGGGTTTCCAGTGAAATATTTTGAGTGGGAGATAATTTCACTCTTTCCTTTGCTTAGCTAAAAGTAAGTGATAAAAAAAGAAAGATTAGGCTGAATTGGTGACAGTGGACTTGGGGAAGCACTGTGGGGGAGAGAGTTAGACAGAAGAAAATCCAGGAGCTATTTCTAGCTCCTTCTCTCTGTTCTCTTAGCTGTTTGTCTCCATTTGTTATGTGCAAATTATTTGCCCCTTTCCTGTTCTGAGTTCTTCTTGGTGAGTTTCCTGCTGATATAAGGATTGCTAATTCAAGAAAAAGATCTAGACAGTCTATGTTATGATACATCCCAAGACCCAATCGTTTCCAATTTTTAGAATGTCCCCAAACTTTCAGGATAGATTTATTTAAAAAACGCTTAGCTTTGACCAGGCGTGAGCCAGAGCAAGAGCGAGACCCCGTCTCTACTAAAAGTAGAAAGAAATTAGCTGGATAACAACGAGCTATGTATATAGAAAAAATTAGCTGGACATGGTGGCACATGCCTGTAGTCCCAGCTACTCGGGAGGCTGAGGCAGGAAGATTGCTTGAACCTAGGAGCTTGAGGTTGCTGTGAGCTAGGCTGACACCATGGCACTCTAGCCCGGGCAACTCTGTCTCAAAAAAAAAACAACAAAAAAAACCAACAAAAACCCCTTAGCTTTAAATAAGCTATTAATACATGCAACAGCATGTGTGGAGATCACAATAATTTATGCCAAGTGAAAGAAGTCAGCCAAAAACAGTACATGTTGTATCAGTCCATTTATATAAAACTCTGGAAAATGCAAACTAATCTGTAGTAATAGAAATAAGATCAGTAGTTGTCTGAGAAGTGGAGAGGCTGGGGTGGGAGGGCAGCTAAGAAAAGGAGGTGTTTCATGGAGGTGTGTCATATATATATGACAAAACTTATCAAATCCTACACTTCAAATATGTGCGATATGGCATGTCAGTCATACTTCCATAAAGCTATTAAGGAAAAGCAGCCTTAGCTTTAGGGAATCCGAGGATTGCACGTGGGTCAAGGCAAGGAGCTAACGAGGGGGTCACAATGCGGCGTGACAACAGCTGTGCTGGGGCCCCTGTGCGGAGAAGTGACCTCCGGTGCAGCTTATGGGATGGAGGCTCCAGTGATACAAGCCCCGCACTGTGGTGTAGACTGTTCTCCGCCCTCCTGCTGACCACAGCTTTCTTCTCTTTGCTCAGGTCCACATTCTCCATGGAAACCAGGCAAAAAACCTCATGAGCAAGAAAGCGGTGTTCACTGGCCCAGGACCAGTCCCTTCATGGCCTGTTCCCTTCCACTGGGTGAGTCCACACTCACACCCTACATACGCCAGAGGCAGGGAACAGGCTGAGGATCTGGTCCCTGATGCAGTCCTTACTTCTCACTGACTCTTTGTTGCTCGTGCTTTGAGAAATAGGGACAACAGAAGCTAATCTCTGAAGTTCTTAATCCAGCTGGAATAGATCCCTGTGGAAAAATATGAGTATAGACATTTTATGTTCTAAAACTTTTTCATTTACTCCTAAAATACTTGCTGAGTATACAATGGTGCCAAGCACGGGCCGTGCTTACAGTTGGGAATAGGATGGTGAACGAGAAGGAAATTGTCTCCCGTGTGCTTGCTGTTGAAGGCTAGCGAGAGGACACATGAGCCGGTGATGACATGCGACATGCGCACTCTCTGTCCTTACGGTGGGCGGTGGGAGGACAGAGAAGATGCCCCAGGTTAAGAGGTTAGGGGAAGCTTCCCAGTGTCAGACTCTGAGAAAAGACTGGAATTTCTCTTTATGAAAGTATGAAGGACAACTTTTTATAGGCAAGCAACTGAGTGCCCTAAAACATCTAAGATTCTGAAATAGAGGCATGGAGTAGGGTGGAACTCGAAGGACTCTGAGGCTGCAGAGGGGCCCTGGGAGGACGGTGCTGCACGTCAGAGCCTAGGTAGGCCCTGGGACGAAGCGACATAAGGACGACATCATGGCGGCTTGCCAGGCGGGGCTGTGGGAGCACCTCCTGCGTGTGGTGACAGGCAGTGTAAACATTCCAGTGCAGTGGGTCTGAGGACCCAGTGACAAGGAAGTGGCCACAAGGAGGCATGAACATACTCTCCCTTCTCATGTGTGGACTGTGAAAAAGTCTCAGGAAAAGCAAGAGGTGTGACCAAGATGGCTCAAAAGGGGGTGGGGAGAACCACAACTTGGTTGGTTTTTATTTTATTTACTTTTGACACAGAGTCTCACTCTGTTGCCTGGGCTAGAGTGCTGTGGCATCAGCCTAGCTCACAGCAACCTCGAACTCCTGGGCTCAAGCGATCCTCCTGCCTCAGCCTCCTAAGTAGCTGGGACAATAGGCATGTGCCACCACGCCTGGCTAAATTTTCTATATATATTTTTAGTCGTCTAGCTAATTTATTTCTATTTTTAGTAGAGACGGGGTCTCGCTCTTACTCAGGCTGGTCTTGAACTCTTGACCTTGAGCGATCCTCCCACCTCAGCCTCCCAGAGTGCTAGGATTACAGGCATGAGCCACCTTGCCCGGCCCTTGGCTGGTTTTTAGATTTGTGATTGACAAAGAGCTGAGCTGGGGAGACGTATTCATTCTCCGGGGTCCATCCCTGAAGTGTAGCTGCGGATCACAGAAACAATCGCCCAGTGGATGCAGCAGGGCTGTAGTCGGGAAGTGAGGGGCAAAGACATCCCTCCCCGGGGTCTGAGCGCTGCCAGGGCTTTGTGTGCGTGCCGGGCGTTCGGCCTGGTGCAGGCAGCCCAGGTAGGCTGCTCGGGCTGCCCCCGAGGAGACGGGTGTTTTACAGTTTTCCACAAACTGCTGCTTCCGTTATCAGGATGGTCACTCTCACACTAATGAAAAACAGTTCTCTGGTCCAAACATGACCTTGAGGTTTATCTAAATCGTTTGTTGCTCAGCAGAACAACATATATCAGAAGTGAAATATATGCCAAAAGACACTTCTAATGCACCATTTATCTCTTCTGTAATTGATTCTCATGCAGGACAAATACCCTGTGGGCTCACAGAGGACTTAACACGCTCTGCCATTATGATGACATCATCTCACATAAAGCAGCCCTTCTGGACGCATGGTAGATGACAGGCTTCTTTTTCTGTTCTAAGTGCTGCTCACGGCACCGCATTTAACTATGGGATTACAAGGGACAACTGTTCCTATCTCACTTGCCAACCTCTGTTTTCTGACTGCACTGTCCAGTGAGCTCCACACTCCAATCAAAATGAAATTATTTCAAAATCTATACCCAATTGATTACTCTTGCCAAGGAAAGTATGTAACAATACATATCCATCGACTTTCAGTTTTGGTCGGTGTCGAGATTTACTGTCTCTACGCAAATATTGAGCGGCGTGAAGTTTCCGTCGGTTATGTGCTTCTCCGTCAATAAATCTAAGTGTTGACTTTGGGAGGAGTCAATGGCTATTGCTTTGTGGCTTGCGATCAACCATTTGTGTGAACTGATGCCTTTCAAGACTGTGAAGGTGATGTCAAGCTGCAAAATCTAATTCAAAACTTCTAGGACCCAGGAGTTTAAAATAAAGCACTTAAAGATGTACAATAAAACCTTCAGTCTTGCCAAAGGATGCTCCTAATGTCGCGCAGGTGGAACAAGCAACCACCTCACTTTGAAGAATAGCCTAGGAAGAAAAGGTCTCTATCGATAAAAACCATTACACACAGTTATACATCATGATAATATTAATTACATAATCATTGCAAATGGCCTTCCAGGATGTCATCGTCTGACCTGAGGGCTGCTCAATGCAAGGCAGTTAGCAGTAATTGGTAGTTTCTCTAGATCTGTTAAATAGAGGGGTGGGCAGCTGAATCCTACTGCCAAGCCTGATGTCAAAGTAGGCAGGGGGTCTGGAGAGATGCTATCAAGACTATTATACCAGCTGGGCATCACGGGTTCATTGCAAGCTGCAAGAATATCACTTAGCTAAGCATATTTGTTCTTTGAAACTTAAGCATACTGTTTCAGTCCTGAAATTGCATTAAACTGTTCTTTTCAAGTTATGAAGAAGAAAGAGGGAAAGGAAACATATTGCCGGAACATGCAGAGATTCTCAGCAGAGCCAACACATATTTGGTGTTAGTCAGGCTAGGCGAGGCTCTATTGCAATAACAAACAAACCTCTCAATCTTAGGGGCTCCATACAACTGTCTGGTTCTCCTTCATGTCACAGTCTGGTGTCATTTGATAGGCTTTCCTCAGTGGGCTCCTCCATGCAGCGATTCTGGGATAAAAGTTCCTTCTAGCCTATGTTCCTACCGTCTTAAATACATAGTCTTCAAGTTGGCCACTGAAGAAAAGAGCTGGTGGATCACACAAGTTGTTTTAAGGGTGAGGCCTGGAAGTGACTCTGATCACTTCTGTCCATATTGTACTAGGCAGAACTCTGTCTGGTGGCAGCCTCTTCCCAACATAGCTGCGAATGAGACGGCTTAAACTGCAAGGGATCCTGTGACATGTAGTCTTCCTTGTATGTCCCGGAAGGTCTGGTGTGGTGACCGCATAGCATTGTCTCTGCACAGGCTTCACAAAGGGAAACAGCCCCTGGTAGGGCAGGCAGTGTAGACGATGGTGTGGGAGCCCTGCCCTCACCCCCTTGGCCCAGCCCTGGCTTCACCTGCAGTGGCAAAGGTAGTTCGTGTGTGCTGCCAGCATCCTACCACAAGTGCCCACAAGTGCCCTTCCCTCTCCAAGGGCTCCGTCAGCCAGAGCACAGGTCAGACTGGAGATGCCTGGAACTTAGAGCCCCCAGGGGCAGTTCTCAGCCTATGAGGGTGAGAAATTGGTGGATAAATACCCCTGTTTCCTTGGCCCTCCTGGGGACAGTTCTGAGGTGCCCTCCATGCAGCTCTTTGGTGGGACCAATCCCCAGTGTCCCACTGTGGCAGCCACTCACCAACTCCCCTGTCATCGTTTCTTCCTCCCTCTGTGTCTCACTCTCCCTACTCGCTCCCTTGCTCTTCCCAGGATCTCCCCCAGTAGCCTATTTACTCTCCAGTCCTTATCTCAGCGCCTGCTTCCAGGAGAATCCAAACTAGGGACTGATGGAGGACCCTTAAAAGCCAGCCGAAAGAGTAGTCTCACGGGGGAAAGTCCACCACGTGGGTCTGTCAGGTTTCAGTGTGAAAATGTCGGTGTTTAGTGCACTCATGGCCAGAGAATGACCAGACACACCAAAGTAAGGCCAGCACGAATATGAGGTTTATTGAGGAGAGAAAGATAGGATTATAGGGCAAGAGCAAGATATAGGTTTACAGAGCATGATACATATGCCACAGATGATGATTGGACCCATTGTCACAGCAAAGGGAGAACCAAAGGAAGGACACACAAAAAAAGGGGTTGGTTGTGGTCTGCATCTTGCTTTATAGTGCCCAGATTGGGACCTCCCTAGTGGCTCAGATGTCACCATGGAACCACTTTGATTGGATACTTGGGAGTTGCTATGTATGCAGATGGTTCTAGGTCACTTTCTGGACTTTATGGTACCCATGCTGCTTGGCCCTTGAGCTAGAGAGTCATCTGCATTCTTTTGCAGCTGGTGAGCTAAGTTATGATTGGCTGATTCATAGGGTGTTCCCTCCTCCCCCAGGTATGGCAATAGCACAGGGCAGGATTAGGGTGGGGCAGGACAAAGATGGGGGCAACAGCACCCACTTTCATCCCTAGGAGACCTGGAATCCCTCGCTATCTACCTAACAGGTTCACATGCATCCCTCTTCATTTTCTTTCTTTTTGCCATGAGAGGAAGATACTTCAGGGAAGAGTGGGAAGGCTGGGGCGGTAAAGTCTAGGAAACTTAGCAGGAATGATGCAGAATGCATGGAAACAGAAAGTACTAGCTGAAGATAAGACGTGATTAATGGCTTCTGATGCCTGGGGAGTGTTGGGAACGAGTGAGCTTTGATAAGTGCTGCTTGTCTGGAGTACAATTCAGTGACTTTTCCAAAATGCTAACTATCTTATTCTGTTTGGGCTGCTATAACAAAATACCTTACACTGGGTAATTCACGAACAACAGAATTTACTGCTCACAGTTCTGGAGGCTGAGAAGTCTACGATCAAGGCACCAGCAGATTTGGTGTCTGGGGAGCCTATTCCTCATAGATGGCGTCTTCTTGCTGAATCCTCATGTTTTGACAATGGAATGCAGCTCTCTGGGGCTTCTTTTATAAGGCACTAATCCCATTCATTAGGGCAGAGCCCTCATGACCCAATCACCTCCTGAAGGCCTCACTTTCTAATATTATCACCTTGATGATTAGGTTTCATCATATGAATTTTAGGGGGACACAAACATTCAGACCTAGCATTCCACCCTGGCCCTCCCCCCAATTCATGTCCTTTTTACATGCAAATTCATTTATTCTATCCCAATAGCCCCCAAAGTCTTATATGTTCCAACACTAACTCAAAAGTCTGAAGTGCAGAGTCTCAACTAAATATCGTCTAAATAGGATGTGGGTGACACTTAAGGATGAGTCATAATTCATCCTGAGGCAAATTCCGCTTCAGCTATGAGCCCATGAAGTCAAACAAGTTATGTGCTTCCAAAACACAATGGTGGGACAGGCATCGGGTCCCATAGTCCCATTCCAAAAGAGAAAAACAGGAAGGAAGTAAGGGGTAACATTTTTTCTATATATTTTTAGTTGGCCAATTAATTGCTTTCTATTTATAGTA
>VBSM01001562.1:45892927-45911936 GCA_008086735.1 Cheirogaleus medius | reverse complement strand
CCTTGGCCTCCCAGAGTGCTAGGATTACAGGTGTGAGCCACCACGCCCGGCCAGTTGGAGTCATTTGCCTACAGCTTTCCCAGGCTGGAGTTGCATGTTGGTGGCTCTACCATTCTGAGGTCTCAGAGTAGCCCCACTTCCATGCTCCACTAGACATTGCCCTAGCAGGGCCTCTCTGTAATGGCCCTGAAGATCTCCAAAATGCTTGTGTCCTTCTTACCTTGTCTTGATGGATGGCACCTAGCTTCTGCCTAATCGTACTAATCTCCTTATCAAACACAAATGGTTGCTTGGCAGCACTGTTGGTGTTCTCTCCCAAACATGCTTTTCATTCTTTCCAACCTAGTCAGGCTGAGAATTGTCCAAATCTTCCCTTTTGATTGTAAATTTCTTATTAAATCATTTCTTTATTCTTATAGTTTACAATAAGCATTCAAGAGAAGCCACGTTGCACCCTCATACACTTTGCTTATATATTTCTTCTGCCAAATATCCTATTTCATTGCTCAGAAGTTCTACCTTTTAGAAAGCGCTAGGACATGAACACAATTCAGCTAAGCTCTTTGCCACTTCGTAACAAGGATCTCCTTCCTTCCAGTTGTCAAGAACATGCTTTTTGTTTCCATCTGAGACCTCATCAGAGTGGCTTTTATCACCCACATTTCTTCTAATATTCTGATCATGACCACTTAGATCATCTCTAAAAAGATCGAGGTTTTCTCTACAACTCTCCTTTTCTGAGCCCTCATCAAAATCGTCCTTAAGGCTCTTTTTGTAACAAGGTACCTCAAAACTCTCAGGCCTCTACCCATTATCGAGTTCCAGAACTGCTTCCTCATTTTTAGATATTTGTGATAGCAACACCCCACTTCTCGGTACCAATTTCAGTCTTAGTGTGTTTGGGCTGCCATGACAAAATACCTTAGACTTGGTAATTTATAAATAACAAATTGATTGCTCACAGTTCTGGAGGCTGGGAAGCCTATGATCAAGGCATCAGCGGATTTGGTGTCTGGTGAGGTGCCCCATAGATGGCGCCTTCTGTGTGTCCTCACATGGTGGAAGGAGCCAACAAGCTCCCTCAGGCCTCTTTTATTAAGGCATTAATCCCATTCCCGAGGGCAGAGATTTCATGACCTACTCACCTTCCAAAGGCCCTGCCTTTTAACCCTGTCCCCTTGGTGATTATGTTTCAATATATGAATTTTGGGGGAGGGGACACACAAACATTCAGACCACAGCACAAACATTTTGCTTAAAATTCTTACAAGATAAAAATTAAAGTTCTAGGCCAGGTGCGATGGCTCACGCCTGTAATCCTATCCCTCTGGGAGGCCGAAGTGGGTGGATTGTTTGAGCTCAGGAGTTCGAGACCAGCCTGAGCAAGAGCAAGACCCTGTCTCTTCTAAAAATAGAAAGAAATTAGCTGGACAACTAAAATTATATATAGAAAAAATTAGCCGGGCATGGTGACCACATGCCTGTAGTCCCACCTACTCGGGAGGCTGAGGCAGGAGGATTGCTTGAGCCCAGGAGTTTGAGGTTGCTGTGAGCTAAGCTGACACCATGGCACTCTAGCCTGGGCAACAGAGTGAAACTCTGTCTCAAAAAAAAAAAAAAAAAAATTAAAATTCTAGATTCCTCAACGTGGCACACAAAGTCCTTTACGATCTTAGCTCTACTTACACGCCCTCCTCTCCTGGCAGCCAGTCGTGCCACCTGCTCCGTACCCAAGCATTTTGAGAAGGCCTTCTCCTCCCATGGGGATGTTTGTACTCTTTCCTCAAGAAATAATGTCTTCAGGAATAGACTCTGTTTAATGTGTTCTGTGAAGCTTTCTCCTACTTCCTCAGCAAGATTTTCATTATTTATTCATTCATCAAATATTTTTTAATGCCTACAATGTGCCAGGCACTGTTCAATGTCCCGAGGATACTGCAGAGAAAAATAACTGACAAAAACCCGTGTGCTTGTGAGGTTTGCATTACAGTGCAGGGAACTAGAAACAAGCATCCATCTGTCTCTTCTCTGGTCTTTAAGCACCTCACAGGCAATGGCCATGTCTTTTCATCTATTTATTCCCTGCATCTAGCAGAGAGTTCAATACAGCTGCTTGATGAATCTGTTCTTAGCGCTGGGAGAAGATCACAGAATAGCCAACAAGTGATTACAGTTAAATTTAGTGGAAAACAATATTTACACCTTGTTGTCTAGATTGACTTTAAATCAGGCTCCATATTTTATTTTTGGGTCTATTCATGTCTTAGAAAAAACTGTTTAACTTATTTAGAGTAATTTTATTAAGGAAGCTTTTTTTTCCCTTTTAAATTAAAAAGTATGACTTTGCACAACACTGTGAATGTACTTAATGCTCCTGAACTGTACATTTTAAGACAGTTAAGATGGTAAATTTCATGTTAAGTGTATTTTACTAAAATAAAATGAAAAAAAGCGAGATTCTACATTTTATTCAACAAAGAGGCACTCAGTAGGCACCAGGCACTACGCTGGGTGTGGGGGGTATAAAGGCAAATAAGACATGGTCCCTGTCCTTGCAGGCTTTAGCGTTCACTAGCAGGAGGCAGACGCATGAGCCCTAGGGACAACCGAGAGTTGCTACCCGAGCCTGGGGAGCACTCTGATCAGGCCACACCACCTTAGTCACTAGGGACAGCCACCACATTTGAGGCATCATGAGTACTTGGAATATCACAGAGGAATTAATCAACTTTTGTAGTGCTAACTTTGGTGTTTTCAAAAATGCCAAGTAATGGACACACAACAGAACGTTTATAAGGTAAGAGTTCAATGGTAAACCAAGGAGCCCAGCCCAGAGTATTCCAACATGGTAAAGTCACTTTATTTTTTATTTATTTTTGAGACAGTGTCTCCACTCTGTCGCCCCAGGGACAGTGCAGTGGTGTCATCATAGCTCACAGCAACCTCAAACTCCTGAGCTCAAGCAATCCTCCTGCCTCAGCCTCCCAGAGTACTAGGATTACAGGCATGCACCACCACGCCCGGCCAAGTCACTTGGTTTTAATGCACATCTTGAAGCCATCAAACACTGTCATGGCAGGCACTGGTGAATTGCATTTGTGATTATTTAGAAATGGGGCAGCTATGTGTGGGAAAATTGTCAGATTGACCACAGGTTGGGAGAGATGGGGCAGAGAGAGCAAAGGAGTAATCACATGGCTCTTGACATGGTGCACAGGAAAGGCGCTCGTCCCCTGCATCTCAGAGGCTGCCAGCTGCATCTTGCTGCTTCTCAGCAACTTGGATGACAGCTAGAAGCTTTGCAGTGGAAGCTGCTCTTCTGAAATAGAGAGGTGGAGATACTGGTGCAGGGAATGATGTGAGCAGGTTGTCTGAGAGTTTATACTGCCAGGGCAAGGAGAGAAAGGCAGATGCAGATTGATGCCCTGTGGGGAACTGGCTTGCCTGGGGGTGAGTCAGCTGAGAGAGGGGACATTTTTGAGACTACAGAGGGTGCCTTCGTAGATGAGAGATGCGTCAGAGTTGTCTGAGTTGTGAGCTGGGTGTTTTTTCCCCCAAATCCAAGAGATTCTGATAGTGCACTTGTGCTGGCCTGATGATGCTCCTATTTTTCTTTTTCTTTTTTTTTACAGTAAAGGGAGGATATTGGTAAAGGACTGTTGCAGCTTAGTTCTTCTTGTGTGAAGCATGCCTGGGACGTTTAGTGGGACATTTGCTTCTGTACCTGTGTTCCTTTTGGATGATACTGTGTGCCATGTCCCCGTGGAAGGTAATTTTTCTTTGAGTACTGATTCTGATAGTTTGAAGGGGGCGGAAATGTCCTCGAGAATGTGTTCAACTGAGGTTGGCTTAATTTACATCTTTTGAGTTTAACTTCCATTAATATAAAAAAGGCAGATGTATTCCTTTGAAGTTTTCTGCTCTCTCTCCAGATTAGGCATATGGGTGGCTTAGGGCAGGTCCCTTAACCTGTGAGGGCGTTTCCATATCTGTAAAATGGACCAGCTGGACCAGTCGATTCCTTGCGTGATTCTAGCCCTGATCTACCTGTCAGTGATTGGCTCTATATAGATAATCCCATCCACCCAATTATACACCCAACTGGCGACTTGTGTCTATAATTACATTAATAAAGCCCCAGAGGCTGAGATAAACAGTGAGAACACCAACCATGGGATCACTGGGAACCAGGCAGATAATGATATGTTGTATGGATGTGTTTTGTACACACGTACCGACTCTAGAAATTTGTTCAAGACTAAAGAGGGTTTATGAAGCTCTGATTTGCTGCTAATGTCGATAAATACGAGTAATACAATAATAATGAACATTTCTAGTTTTGAAACAAACATTTTTGTGTTTATGATCTTTATCACTCTCTCTTTCATTAGTTTTTTTACTCCATATTTATCACTTCAACAAATACTTACTGAGGATCTCATGTGTGTCAGGCACTGGGCCAGGCTCTGGGAATGGTGTCGTAAACAAGACAGAGCAGATAGTTGCAAGATAAAGACAGTTGCCTGAAATACTCATAAGTGCTGTGATGGAAACACATCAGGGATGAAATGGGATAAAGTGAAAAGGAGAGACTGGGTAAGGGGTAAACAAGCAGCAGGTGGGTCAGAAAAGGGCTCTCTGGGGAGGTGACATTTGCGCTGGATCCCAAGTGGGGAAAATGTGTCTGGACAAAGGCATGGCAACATCAGAAGCCCCTCAAGCCAGCAGGATAAAAACGGAGAGAAACTGAGGCTCAGAGGGGTTTCTGGTTTCTCGCCTGTTGTTCTGTCCCCTGACCTGTGTTGGGCAGGACCAGGTGCCCAGTCATCAGCAGTACGTTATGCACTGGGCTCTCTTCTCTTGGGTACGGCTGGAGACAAAACAGACCGACTCCCTTCTCACGAGGAGCTTGCATTGCCAGTATACAAGGGCGATGCTGCAAGAACGTTTCCACGTGGGCTTCTTATAGGATCTTCCGGTGAACATAGACAGGGAGGGTGAGCCACATGGGCTCTGGGATCTTCCCTGCCACTGATTAGCTATGGGGCTTGGGGTCAACAGAGAAATCCCCCTGGGGCCCAATTTCTCATCCGGAAGTGGGGGTGTGGGATTTAGATACTATCCAAGGCGCCACTCACATTTAATACTTTGAGACGTTGTTTGGGGTGGGGAGGAGGTTTTTAGATGACTTAAGATTTACAGAAGTTTCTCAGTCTTGGACATGGGGACTTTCAGAACCTCCTTAGGTTCGTGTTCCCACTGAGCAGCCATTTCCTGGCTACCTCTGGCCCCATGACTTTCTGCTTGGGGAGGTCATGTGCTCTTTTGCAGTGGGGCCAAGTGACTGTTTCCCTCCATGTTTCTATCAGGATGCCTGTGCCTGGGGACTGCATAAAAGGGCCAGCCACAGGCATGCAGGCAGTTGAGATGTGTGGAGACAAGTCTCCCTAAACAGAAGCTGTAAGTTTAATGAGTGGAATTAAAAATGCAAATGATGGGCACGATTGCGGGGTAATTACATGACTAGCAGCTCCATCAGACTGGGCTCTGGTGGCCTGTTTGTGGCTCTGTGTCCTGTTTATGTCTACGCAACTAGCTGGAGGCCTCCTCCTGCCTGGGGCTTGCCATGGGGGAGGGACCCACTCCCCACCCACCACCTTCCCAGGGGGCTGCAGGGACTAATGAGGGGGCCTTTGAGATTCACTGATGAAAGGCACTGTAAAAGTACAAAGTCCTATTACGCTGTTATGAAACCGCATTTCGGCATCTGCTACCCGCCAACACCAGAGTGAAACTCGACAGCCTCTCAGCCCGCTTGTCAAGTGCCGGCAGCTCCCCTCTCGGCACAGGTGAAACAATAATAAATAGAAATTGAATGTGGATCCCAGGTATTTTAATAAAGTCGATAAAACACAGTTGCACTGGCCCCCTTGGCTCTTGCCAACTCTTGCTCATAAACAGAAACCCCCGTGGGGATATTCACTGACTGGGGTGGGTGTGTGCAAGGTGCAAGCTCAGAGCCCAGCTCGCTATTTCATTTGGAGGAAAGTGCTTGCCGGATATGCTTGGGTTGCCATGGCGACCAGGGGACAATGCTCTTGGGCGTGCAGACCCCATGTTTGCAGCATTATGCTTTAGAAGGGGGATTTAGAGATGCAGAACAAAACGTAATAAAGAAGCGTCAAACCTAATAAGACTTGGGACTGAAAGAAAGCCAGGGACTTCTGTTTAGACACCACAGCGTTCTCGTGTTGTGGGTCTGGGAACCGATCCAAGACTGAAGCTTGTTCATTATACCTCCCAGGCCGCAGGCATTCAGAAGGGCTCTCTGCATTGAAATTGCAACTTTTTCTCACCTGGCTGCAAAGAGAACCCACTGAGTTTAGAACAGTGTACGAAGGAAGAGATTTTCTCATTTAAACAACATCCTTTTGTACCTGGTTGATAAGATACAAGGAAAAAAAAAGCCCAGCTTGAATATTGAGCAAGTTGCCAAAATTGAGCCCGGAACAACCCCATGGTGTCTTTATTGGATAACATGAATATCATTCTTGGATGTAGCCTCATTAATCAAAGCCTCAAATGCCCTAAGAGTCTGATGGAAAGGATGTAGCAAAAGGCAGCTTTCATCATTTACATAATTAAAAAAATGCTGGATTCTCTTCCCTTGTTTGATGCCTCTGGTTACGGACAGCTGACACCTGCTTTCTGGGTGCGTGTTGTTCTTTCCTACCAATTCCCTTTTGTTATCAAGGAGCAGGCCCCACATTGCCTTGATGTTGGGAAGGCAAAGGTAATGCAAAACAAAACTAAGAGAGGAATTTGAACTGAAGATTACATTGATTAGGAAGCATATGGTGTAGAGGAAGGAGAATGGGAGCCAGGACACCTGATTTCTAGTCCCTTGGTGGTCCCTGACTTTGTGTGTGCAACTGTGGCTAAATCAGGGACAGATGGAGCCTTGGTTTTGCTCGTCAAATGAGGATGGGAGGCCGCTTTTACTCAACTGCAAGCTCTTTGAGGGCGAGGACTGTTTCTTAGTAATCTCTGTTTCTCACATTGCACACAGTAGTCATGATATAAGTATTTCTTGAATAATTAAGTTCCCAAGAGTCTATGCAGTTCTATTAGACTCTTGCCCCAGAGTTGCCAAAAGAAGTCATTTCACACTGTCTTTTTGTGGAGGCCGACAAATGACATTCCCCCAAACCTACATCATCTGAAGCTGCTTCTGAGGCTCCCAGGGCAGATTCAAATGGGGACAACTTAAGTCTGACCTTAAAACCAATATTTAAATATTGAATTCTATCTTGGAGATTCTACGTTCCTCCCTGGTTCATGTGACAAATTATTGATGTTGCTCTGGCAGGGGGCAATCGGTATGTTTTAGGCCAGGATTTTCAACCTTTCTCTTCTAGCAGGAGTCTCCCTATTTTCTAACCATGAGGGCTTTGGCATCATAGTTCTACTTTTAGTATTTACTCATAGAAAAAAATCAACAAAGTGGTAGGTTGTATCACTGCTCACAATTATTTGTTCTCTCTTAGGAAGAGGCTTATACATCACATCCCTGCCCTTCTGTGCCTCTAGTAGGTGACGTGGATGTCCACCCTCTGCTATCAGGCCTTGACGGGGTATGCAATTTGATGCCATTGTGCAGCTCAGCTAGGTCTCTTGCAGCTTGTCACAGTCAGGGGCTGCTCCTTTACGCCGAGTCCCAGGATGAGGACACACTCAGGGAAGGGCAGAACCAGCCTCAGCTCACCTGCAGCCTGCATGTAATCCAAGTGGGAAATATATGCTGGCTGTTGTAAGCCACGGAAATTTTGGGGTTGCTTGTTCCCGCAGCAACCAAGCGACAACAAGCAACAATGCAATGAATTGTATCTTAATCATCATAACAATATTTATAGGTGTCTGAAAAATGTGGTATGTAGCAGCAGGAATGAAGAATGACAAGACATTACTTTTTTCCTCTTCTTTTTCTTTCTTCCTCCTCCTCCTCCTCCTCCTCCTCCTCCTCCTCCTCCTCCTCCTCCTCCTCCTTCTTCTTCTTCTTCTTCTTCTTTTTTAAATTTGTGGGCCATGCTTGAGGTCCAATCTATATTAGCAGCTTGACACAACTTGGTAGTATCCAAGGGTTTCTGATCATCTAGTTTGAGAATCTCCATTCTAAAACGATTGCTCTCCTTCAGATTTGTGGCAATTTGGAGAGAGAATGGAATTTTGAGGCAGGGAATGTGGGCTTGAGTCCTGGTTGTCTCCCATATTTCCTGTGTGAATTTGGGCATGACCGTTAGCTTTTCTGAGCCCATGTGCCCACTTAAAAGTGGTTATAACTCTTCCACCTAGGGCTGTTTAAAGCATTAAATGAAATAGGCCATGTAGATCTTTCTGATGAGTTGTAGTTGTTATTCTTAGAATAACTAATCCAAGGATGAAAAAGCCTTTAACACCATCACTTCCCCTGTACCCCATCTCCCTTCTCACTGAGCCCCCAAACCACTCAGTCCTGAGTTTGGAAGATGGCACTGAGAAAACAGAGTCCTTGTTAAGGGGTAGAGGCATTGGCAGCTCCGGCTGGGCAGGATAGACCTTTCATTTCAGATGAAAGTTGATTCAGAATCTGATATCTCCAGGAAACACCCAACTTTGCATTACCCCCCATGAAAGGTCCCAACAGGTTGACTAGTGGTGGTGTTCTCCTTTTCTGCCCCCCAACATTGTCTCCAAGGGCTCCCCATCCCTCAGACTCAGGCATCACAATACCTGGTACAGTGGAACTTACAGTAACTGAGTTAATTAGGACCAGGGGTAGCACCACACCAGGCTGCTTAGACTGCAGTCTCTGCAGCTTCCCCAGGGTGGGAGGAAGCATATCCTGCCACCTTGGCACCTGCTGGCAAACCTGTGCCCAGGGAGATCTGTTGGAGTGAGGGTTCAAGGTCCCTGTGGTGACGTCAACTCTCTGGTGTCAGGAGGTGGATCCCACAGGGCTCAGATTCGGGGAAGAAGTTCTGCTATGTGGAAGTAACTTTCATGAGGTCAGGAGAGTGAGGGGTATTGTTGTGCGTGTGTGTGTGTGTGGGGGGGGTAGGAAGTGGCTTTAAAATGGCAAGAAGGAGGCTGAGATTAGCCTTTGTTAATGCTGTGTCTGGAGAGCCTCTACCTACCGCTCAGAGGCTCCTTCCCTCCTGCCTCTCCAAACTTCCCTTATAGCGCCCACAGTCCTGTTCTTCCCAACCTGATCTGTGAAATGGGGACAAAATCGTTCTGAGGACAAGCGAGCTTTGATCACATGAGGACCCCTAGCTGAGGTCTTTATGTGCATTCATTGAACCCACAGAAATAACTGGTAGTCACTGTTTGTGACTCACAAAACCAGCAACTTCATGCAGTGCAGCCCATCACACTGAACTTCCCAGGGATCTTGAGAGGTATAATTATTATGTCTCCACTGTCCAGATGAGGGAATTGAGAAGAGACATTAAGTCATTCACTCCACAGTGAATATTTGTAAGCAACAGAGTGTGAATTTCAGTCCAGGCTCCCGACAATCAGTGACAGCTTCCAGGGTTACCTCCTCTGTGGGACAAGGCCGGTGCTGGCCTTGGAAGACCTTGGATGTGAGGACTACTTTTCCATCAGCTGAACTTCTCAGGATGTCTCTGACCTGCTTCAAGAGGGTCTGCCTGGCTTACCTAGCTGCGACACATGGGCTGGAGATGGGTTTGAAAGAAATGTGCTGTTTTTCAGACTTAAGAAGTGTTAATAATACCTATTCAGTGTAGATAATGAAGACAGATACAATCACATAAATAAATAAACAAAATAAAAATGACCAGCCATCCTTAGCTAGAGATAACCACAGTTTTATGATTGTCACACACCTTGTCCCTCCCCTCTGTTGTTCTCTCCACGTGCGCATATAAATTTTGGAGCGGGGACTCGACTGTACACATTATTTTCCTTATTTATTAATGCTCTAGTTTATTCTAGAAAGGATTTAACATGCTTCACAAGGCCACATAAACTATGACATGAGAGCACATGCTAACAGTCGGGTTAAGAAAGAAAAATCCACATCATAACGACATATTCAGGTTTGCATTTTTAAAATTTAACATTACATTGAGAATATTTGCCCTTGCCATTAAACAGGCTATCGCATCATTTTTAGAATGAAGTCTTAAAAATTTTTTTTTAATGGAAGGAAAGCATACTACCACAGGCTAGAAGCAAATCGCTGGACAGGGCATCATTTTTAATGGCTCCATACCGTTCCACGGGTCGGCGCCACCGCTCTGTATTTGACCAGTCCCCTCCCATTGGCTTTTTGGGCTGTTTCCAAATTTTCAGTATTCTAAATAAAGCTGCAAAGAACACCTCTGTACAGAAATCTTTGTGCACATATCTGTGTGTTCCCTGAGTCATCCTTCGGGCTGGGGCTCCCAATGCTGCCCTGCTCTCTCTGTGCAGGTATGAACTCTTCAACTCCCAAGCCACGCCAAGCCGCCTCCCGCCGCTGTCCCCATTCGCCCGGCCAGCTCTCTGCCCGCTGCCCACTGCCGGAGGGCTGTGCCGTTGGGGGTGAGCGCCCCTGACCTTGGGCACTGGGAAGGGAAATAGAGTCCGATAATTGCTGAGGTGGATGATGCTGGTGAGGCCAGTCGCCAGGCCTTGGCCTGACTTTGATCCTTAACAAGTTTCTGAAACGAAGCTGCTTGCGATGCCTCTCTCGATTGCTAAAAAGAAAAGTGTGTCCGGGGTAGTAAAAAGGCAACGGGCTCCAAAGACCTGCAGCGCCAGGCGCTGCGCGGCCCGCACGATGGCGCTCTTCCCCTCCCTGGGCGGGCGACAGGACGGCGACAGAGCGGGGACCTGCACTGGGGGTGAGTGGGAGGAGCTGTCTGTCCCCTCCGCTCTTCTCCTTCCTCCCAGACTCTCCTTCCCCTCAGTGACTCCCGCCTCTCTTCTTCCCTGCGACCCTTCACTCGCTGCTTTTCCGTGGGTACCTCTTGGAGGACTCGCGGTTGGCCCTGGACCCCTCTGTGGCTCCATCTTTTTTGTCCTAGGGGACTCTCTCTTTTCCAATGGATTTTTTCCCCCTCTCATCCTTAACTGGCTATTATTTTTTAAAAAATGACTTTTATTCTTATTTGTGTATTTAATAAAGTTTTAGGTACACTTTTAGAATTTTAAAGTAGAAAAATTAGGCCAGGTGCGATGGCACGCACCTGTAATCTCAGCACTTTGGGAGGAGGAGACGTGAGGATTTCTTGAAGCCAGGAATTTGAGACCAGGCTGGGCAACACAGTGAGACCCCATCTCTACAAAAAAATTTTTTTAAAGATTAGCTGGACGCAATGGTGCATGCCGGTAGTCCCAGCTATTTGGGAGGCTGAGGCAGGAGAATCACTTGAGTCCAGGAGGCTGCAGTGAGCGATGACTGTGCCACTGCACTCCAGCCTGGGCAACAGAGCAGGACCCTGTCTCTAAAAAAAAAATCTTTTTGTACTCATTTATTAGTTTTTCTCTAAACAATAGAAACTCACATAACCAAGATTAATTTTTCCCCACTTGCACAAAGCTCCTGCTCACCTGTTTTTTATATATTTTATATGTATATATAGAGAGATACATAGTTTTGTTTTTTGTGGCTCAGTAGACCCAAGGAAATAAATGATTAGAACTATTACTAATAGTCATTAGGTTCTTGGTCTTTATATTCAGGGCCGTAAACAAATCTGCATCTGGGAATGGACATAAAGCAGCTAAATAATTAACGAATAACTACAATGTATTGATCTTAGTATGTGACCCGTGTCTTCTCACGTGGTCTACATTACCAGTGACAAACCTGAAGTCAGTGAGTGTGAAGAATTTGGCATGGTGACCCAGATGAGGAGTGTAGCTGGAATTTGATGCTCAGTCTTAATGGCTTCAAAATCTGTCCTCTGGGCTACTCCAGTAACAATGCAGGAGGCCACTCAAGTGGACCTGGGCAGTGAGTCTGGCTTTGGAGTCACTCCTGTTGGGACATTAGGGTCCAAGAGGTTCCTCACCCAGCTGAATCTGAGGCTTCCATCCCTTTCTGAGGCTGAGGAGCAGGGAGAATCCAGATTCTGGGAGCCAGGTGAGCTGGCCTGGATGCCTCCCTGGGGCTAAGGAAGAGCATGCTGTGTAATAATGATGGCCTTTTGTGTTAAGTGTGACTCATCATCCCCACCCAACCATGGCCAATGGCTGGGTGCTTTCACTTAGTGACCTAGAAATAGGGGTGAGCAGAATCAACCCACATGGCCCAGAGGGTTGTCTGTGGATCAGGAGTTAGGAGGGGAGGCCTAAGCCACTAGACATTGGACCCCTAAATTAAAAACCCCATTCCCAAGGTATAGCTTGGTAAGGTATTCGTCATTTATACCACATTGTACAAATAGAGACATGTCCTCCCCCATCTCTGGTCCAGTCCAGGACTTTGAATTTGCAGCTTAATCTCATTGAAATGAAAGTCCCTATTTTCAGTTAAAAGTATTTCAGGCAGCCTCAGGAGGGAAGGGAGGTCTTGGTAGGGCATTTGAAAAGATGCCATCGAGGTAGCTGTAGTTGTCACTACATACTTCTCTTAAAAAAATAATAATAACCTAGTTACACAAGTAATTCATATCCATTGTAGAAAATTTGGAAAATATAGAAAAGCACAAAGAAGGAAATAAATTATAACTCTTCTCAGCTTAACACCTTTAATTTATTTCTCCAAAACAGAAAGTACAGCAGAAAAAGCATTAAGTTAAAGGCTGTTAACATAACAAAAAGGCCTCTGGGTCCTTTCTCTCCAGAACTCTGAAGGCAGCAGGGCCTCAGGGCTCAGGGCTGTCTTACTTTCATAACACTCAGGCCTGCCCCTTGAAACAAGTCACTTTTGACCCACTGATGGCATTTTGTGAGATTAAAAAAATGATTCCCTTATTGGCAAATGCTGTAGGTGGGAAGAGAGAAGCATGGGGCACCAAGACAGAAACATCTGTGTTTCCACCACGATGCTCAACATTTTTTTGGTTATATTCCATTTGTTTCCAAAAATAATGTTTTCCTGCCTTGCTGTACAAATCATATTTGAAAGAAAAAAATCTCTTTTTATAGGCATTTTCATGAGTAGTTGCATAAACATTCCCTGGAATCTGTCTTCACAAGGAAACCCTACTCCATGGATGGCCTGGAGTCCAAGCAGAGAAGCAGGCCAGGATGGGAGGGGGACGACACGGGACAGGACGGACAGACACAGATGACCAGGGGAGCAGGCTCACTCCACGCTATCTCCCCCTCCCCCCGGGGTGCTATTCTCTTCATTATTCCTAAAAGTTGCTCAGCAGTTGAGGGAAATGGCATGAGATCTTTAAAGACACTATTTCAAAATATGTAAATCCAATTTATTGATCAAGGGATGATTGTAGCTACTACCCCCACTGCCGAGGGATGGCTGCTTATAATATTTTAGTGTTATCTACAGCATGTTTTTCATTTAGAATATTAAGATTTCCCTTTGTTCTGAAACTAGCTCCTTAAACTTTAAAATATATTGTGAAAATTTTCTCATGTCATTAAGTCCTTCCAATGTCATTGTCAATGGCTTCAGAGTATTCTCTTGTCATTTCTTTAATCCCATTTTTGGGTATTTAGGTCTCCCTCTCCTACCCCCTCAACTTTTGCTATTATTAATATAGTTTGCAATGCTGCAGTGAACGTACTTGGGTGTATGCCTTGGCACACGTCCATGATTATTTATTTGATAAAGTCTTGTGAGTAAAATTTCTGGGTCAAAGGGTATGTATACTTCCAAGGCTATTGATGGGAGTGGCTATAATTTACTTCAGAAACTTCTTATCAGTTTGTACTCCTAGTATCATTGCATGAAAGGGCCTTTCCCCCCATTGTCTCACCAAGACTAGCTAGATATTAGGTGTTTATTAATGTTTGTCAATGACATTAGGTAAAAAATGGCATCTCATTGGTTCAATTTAGATTTTCAGATTAGAAGATTGCATCTGTTTCTAAAGTAATCCTCATTGCTATTAATAACATTTATTGAACATCTACTTTGTGCCAAGCACTCTACATCTATTGCCTCAATTACTTCTCACAGGAATCCTTGTATAAATTGCCCTAAGTTACAGAGGGAGTAAAACACTAAGGTAGGAACTGAACCCACACTTGTCTGACACCAAAGTCTTGACTCACATTAAAAATAATTTGTTTCAACCTTCCCCCAAAATCCTCAGGGGTTTTGTTATTCCTTTTTTTTAAATTTCAAAATATTAAGGGGGTATAAATGTTTTTGTTATATGGATACATTGTATAATGCTGAAGTCAGGGCTTTTAGTGTGTCTGTCACCAGAATAGTGTTCATTGTACCCAATAGGTAAGTTTCTATCCCTCTTTATTCTTATTCTTAATCACCTTGCTAGACTGCCTCCCTCCATTCTAGAACTTGCCAGGCCAAGTTCACCTTGTGTCTGGGTCCTGTGTCTTGTGTTGGGCTCAAATAACATCAGCCTGTGGGTGGAGAGGCAAATGACAAGCAGATGGAGTTGGGCAGCAGAAACAAGACATGCTGAATATGCTTCTCTCTGGCTGCTGTTGTAAGCACAGCCCTTGGCCGTGACAGACACAGTAGAGTGTGTGTGGTTGGAGAGGTGCTGAGTGGAGTCAGGGTCAGGCTGAGCTTTTCAAAACTTGCTGCAGAATGAGATGGGGGCGAGACCAAGAACAAGCCCAGGATGAGGATTCAGAGTACCTAGATATATTTCTACATACTTTATGTATTTGATTCTATTTATAAATTTTATTATTATTTTTTTGAGACAGAGTCTCGCTCTGTCACCCTGGGTAGAGTGCTGTGACATCAGCCTACCTCACAGCAACCTCAAACCCCTGGGCTCAAGCCATCCTCCTGCCTCAGCCTCCTGAGTAGCTGGGACTACAAGTGTGCACCACCACACCCAGCTAATTTTTCTATTTTTAGTAGAGATAGGTTCTCCCTCTTGCTCAGGCTAGTCTTGTACTCCTGACCGCAAGTGATTCTCCCTCCTTGGCCTCCCAGAGTGCTAGGATTACAGGTGTGAGCCACCATGCCTGGCCTCTCTTTAAAAATTTTAAAAAATTCTGTTTGTTCTTGGTATTTAGAAATACATTGATTTTTGCATTTTGATTTGTATCTCTAGTGACTTTACTAAATTTTCTTGTTTTAATAATTTTAATAAGCAAACAAAATTATTTTAATAAATTCATTTTAATAATGTATGTGTAAAATGTTTTGGGGTTTTTATGTTGGCAATTATATGGACTTAGAATAGTAACCATTTAATTTCTTCTTTTGGCACTATAGTAATGAATTCCCCCTGAATAAATAAATTTTTTTCTTGCCTTAGTGCTCTGGTTAGGACTTCCAATAGAATGTAGAATAATCATGGTAATAATGGGCACATTGTCACCATTTCACTCTTAAGCATGAGGTTTGCTGTAGTTTTTTCGTTTGTTTGTTTTTAGAGACAGAGTCTTGTTTTGTCACCCAGGCTGGAGTGCAGCGGCACGATCATAGCTCACTGCAGCCTCATACTCCTGAGCTCAAGGGATCCTCCTGCCTCAGCCTCCTGAGTAGCTGGGACTACAGTCGTATGTCACCATGCTCAGCTATTTAAATTTTTTTTTTGTAGAGATGCCCTGGGGAGGGGTCTCTCTAGGTTCCCCAGGCTGGTCTCAAACTCCTGAGCTTACGCAATTCTCCTGCCTCGGCCTCCCAAAGTGCTAGGATTACAGGAGTGAGCCACTGTGCCTGGCCTACTGTAGTTTTTGTAGATACCTTTTGTCAAAGAAGTTCATTTCTATTGCTAGTTTATCTGTATGTTTTTGTCATGAATGGGTATTAAATTTTATCAAGGTATTCTTTTGCCTTATTGAGGTGATCATATGTTTTTTTCTCTGTTATGTTAAGTTGGTACACTGCATTGTTTTTTATACACACATTTTCTTCTTGAATTTTTTTTCATCTTTTTGAAGATAAACCTCATTTTGCAGAGGAGAAAATAGAGATTCAGAGAGGTTAACTAATTTCCCCAAGGCCACGAAGCTGTAGTGGGAGGTTTGGATTTGGAGTGCAGGCCCAGTCATTCCAAACCTCGTGCTCCTTGCCCCACGCCACGCAGAACACGCGCCCTTCCAGCCTCAGGGTGCAGCGCAGATACTACCGCAGGATGGAAGGTGGGATGAGGAAGCCACAGAAGTTTCCAAGCTATTGGACTGGCAGCGACTGCCAGATTCGTGGGAGGAGAAAAAAAAGGATTTGAAAATGTTAGAAGAGAAAAAAAAAATGGCAAGCATCAGAAGAAAACAAAGCCCCGTCTGCGCTGCTCTCCGGGGCGGCTTTCCAGGCAGCTGAAAAGTGTTAGCGTGTTGAGCGGCCCCAGGTGTCAGATTGCCGTGTGGCTGATAGCACTGACTCTGTGCTTGCCGCCGTGCGTCCTTCATGCGTGGAGCCAGGCGACGGCACGGATAGCTCTCCTCTCAGAGGCTCTGGAACATTTTTTGGTGTACTATATTCTGAAACCACAGTAAAGACATTTATTTGAATTAGTTGGGGACAGGGCTGTATTAGTCAGGGTTTTCCAGAGCAGCAGGACCAACGGGAGATAAATAGCATAGATAAAGGGAGATTTATTGCGAGGAATTGACTCATGTGATCATGGAGGACCTCTGCCGTCTGCAAGCCGGGAAAGCCAGGGGGGGTGATGCAGGCGGAGTCTGCCGGCCCGAGAACCCGGGAGATGATGGTGTAAATCCCAGTCTGAGGGCAGGAGAGGATGGGATGAGATGTCTCAGCTCGAGAAGAGGCAGGAAAACACAGGGTGTTAATTCCTCCTTCCTCGGCCTTCTGTTCCATTCAGACCCTCAGTGAGTGGGTTGGAAGATGCCCACCCACAGTGAGGAGAGCCAGCTGCTCTCCTGAGTCCACCGGTTCAAATGCTCCTCTCATCCAGAAACACCCGCACAGACACGCCCAGAAACAATGGCTAATGGGGGCGCCTTGTGTCCCACACAAGGGCCTTGGATAATCAAGTGGGCACCTGGTGGCAGGTGACTTCTCCATCTCAGGATACCGTGAAGCAGAGATGAGAAGTTGCCTCACTTCCTGGGGAAAGGGTGATGTGTACAGCACTGAACTTGGGAACTTGGGAACTTGGACTAGCTCACCTCTCAGGTCCTTCCAATGCCAAGATTTCCTGATTCTTGGAGAATTGGTAGCATTTTCTTTCTATTTTTGATGAAGAGATACAGAGATTAGAAATAACACGACTTAAACATTTCCCCAAAATGAGAGAGTGAGGGACATGTATTGATCATAAACCAACAGTGTGAGGTTGGCCCCTGCCCTTGAAGACTTTCTCTCCTTCTTGAGCCCCCTATGTGGGCTTAGTGAGAGGGGACATATCAATGACACCTCGCCAGTCAAGGCCCTGATAGTAACTGACCACACCCATCGGGAGGGCCATGCCGCTGGGAAAACCCAGCCGCACGATTCGTGCAAGGTGGAGAGCTGCCTTGCTGCTCAGTGCAGAGGTGGCTCCTTGCCACCGACCCAGTCGCAGGCCAGTGACAAACGCCTCTCTGCCTCAGCCCTCAGCCCGTGTTGCCTCACTTTACCACGGGGTAGGGATGGGGGGGTGGGTAGGGAGGAGCTGACCGGACAGAATGTCACAACCAGAATCTATTTTCTTCCCTCTCCATTGGTATCTGTTCTCTGTAACCTGATGATTTCACAGCAGCTGCTTGAGAACCCTACAAATCTCAAATTTGCCAGTAAGCAAAATAAATATATAAATAAATAAATAAATCCATCATCAGCTCCTGGCCTCCTGACCCAATCTTGAAATGTGTTGCAAATACGCTGACGCCGGGGTTGCTGTATTTCATGGCAAACAGCAGCAGGCTCCAGCTCACACCTGGGCTGGGCTGGCCTCAACATTAATATGCTTCCAAACCTTCCTTAGGCCCCAGACCTCACAACACACTCAGAATAATAAATCCAGGACCAGGGGAGGCTCAGCATGGGCGGAAGGGACCTGTCTTCCTCTTCTAATTCTTACTTTAAACTTGAACTGATAACAGGCTGGGTGTGGTGGCTCATGTCTATAATCCCAGCAATTTGGGAGGCTGAGATGGGAGGATTGCTAGAGGCCAGGAGTTTGAGACCAGTGACCTGGGCAACATAGTGAGACCTTTGTCTCTCTAAAGACTAAAAAAAATAAAAAATAAAAAAAAATTAAACTTGAACTGTTAATAATGACAATGGCCCTAATTATATCTTGATCTCAGAGGATCAAGGATCTCAGAGAATGTACGAGATACCATTATCTCATTGATCTCTGTCTGTGACTGATTGGCACCCAGTTTTACTTTAGAGAGGCAGCCAGGAGAGGAGATCACTTATTCAAGACTTAGGGCAAGATGACCAGACAGGCTGCATGGTAGAGTCACTTAGGGGAACTTTTGAAAAACACCTACATATTACCCCAGACCAGTTGTTCTGAATGTATTTAAGTTTTCCAATAAACTGAATTAAATATAAATTTCAAAATTTAAATTAAGTTAGAATCTCTGGGATTGGGAACTGATCATCCATATCTTTAGCAAACCTTCTAGGGTAATTCTGTCATGCAACAGAGGCTGCAGCAAGGCTGCGTGATGTATATTCTTGCAGATAGGCTAAGTGCCAGCTTCTCTGCACTTACCAGTATGTATCATAACAAAATAGAGGTACTATGCTATTTACCCTAACTTAGGCAGATGTATTACCTGTCTTACCATCCAAGGTTTTTCTCTCTGGCCACTGAGGGGAAGAGAGGCCTCTATTTATTGATTGATTACTCTGTGACAGGCATTTTACATATATTAGCTCATGTTGGTCTTCATAGCGAGTCTATGAGGTGGATGTAATTAATCTAATTTTTTTTTT
>VBSM01001562.1:45870791-45892827 GCA_008086735.1 Cheirogaleus medius | reverse complement strand
GCCTCCCAGAGTGCTAGGATTACAGGCGTGAGCCACCGCGCCCGGCCTAATTAATCTAATTTTACATGTGGGAAAAAATGTAAGGCTTGGGGAGGTAACTTGCCAAAGGCATAGGGGAGAAGAATTGGAATTTGAACCCAGGTCAGATTCCATTGCAGCAAAATTGTTCTGTTGCCTGTTCTATGTGAATGTGAATTATCTCTGATCCTCTTTCTGATAAGGATGGAGAAGAATACATTTGTCAAATCAAGGGCCACATAACATGACGTAAGACACTCTTAACCTGTTCTAGGAGAGAAACAATATGATGGCTGCTGTTGGGCTCAAAAGTGCGTGTACCTGCTGGGTTTTACAGAGTCCTTTCTCCTGGGGACCTGACCTCTTCTTCGATCAATGGGCTTTGGGTCATAAAAACTGGCAAGGGCTTATGATATTGGCACCAACTGCTCTTAGTCTCCTGATCATCTGCTAAGTGCCAGGCATGATTCTAGATGTTTTGAAAAATGTGATGAACAGGACTTCATTTTTACCCTCAGTGGGGTGACAACTTTGAGGACCAGGGCTCAAGGGAAACTGGAGATGTATAAGGTTATACTTTGAGATTCATCAGTAAATTTTGATGTTTTGGTTGGGCGGATCCTCACGGTGGTAATTGTGTGGATTCGGGACAGATAGGTACGATTGGCTGGGCTAAAGTCAGTGGAGGACTTGTGTTTAGTTGAGAAGTGAGAGAGGCTAAACACCACTCATTTTGCCCAACGTAAGTGTCTTTATCACCTGCATGAGAAGAATCCATGCAGCTCAAGCCTGTATGGTAATGCCTTCGGCAGTGTTAAGCAGCAGTACACTGAAGTGTAACACAGGGCTTGTGCATAGTGGTTTACCCTGTGCTGTCCAATATGGTAGCCACTAGCCACATGTGGCTATTTCAAAATAAAATTAACTAAAATTGTATAAAATTACACATTTAGTTCCTCAGTTGCATTAGTCATGTTTCAAGTACATAATAGTGACATGAGACTAATGGCTATCCTACTGGACAGAAGAAATTTTAGAACATTTCCCTTCCTACAGAAAGTTCTATTGGATGGCAATGATTTAGACTACCACTGACACACAGAACATCAGAGCAGGAAATGCCTTCGTCATTTATTAGATGGGGACACTGGGACCTATAAAGCTACCAGGACTGGGATCAGACCTGAGTTTCACTTCAATGATTCTTTGTTTACAGATTTCTTTCAGTTCATAGGCTTGTGGGATCCTCTTTAATAGGCCAAGATAACTACTATAATACAAATTATCCATCCATCCATCCATCCATCCTTCCACCCATCCATCCATCCATTATTCCTCCCATCCTTCAACACACTCTACTTTTCCATCTACCATACTAGCTGCAGGGACTATACCAGTCAATAAGACACAATTCCTGTTGAGAAGGTCACTTACAAACCAATAGGGGACATAGAAATACGATGATGATACAATATGACTAGTGCTATAGTTGAGGTAGGAGCCAAGTGTGCAGAGTGCAGAGGAGGTGAGATGGCCTGCCAGAGGGCTTGGGACAAGCAGTCCACAGGAGATGACATTTAAATTTTGTCCTGAAGGATGAATGAGAGTTCATTAGGTAAGAAGGAAGAGAAGGAATCCTAGGAAGAGGAGCAGCCTATGCCGAGGCGTGAAGTGCACTGATCTTGGGAACAGTGAGTTGTCTGTCGTGGCCTCCGTGTGGCTGTGGCAGGCCTGGGAGAGTAATGGTAAGAGATGAGGCTGGGCCCGCCTGTGTGAGAACTCGTACAGCAGGCTGAGAGGTACGGGCTCTAACTGGCAGGCAGTGGGAGCCTTTGGAAGTGAACAAGGAGAAGGATATGATCAGATCTGTGTTTTAAAAAGACCAGTCTATGGGGGATGTAGGGAATGGATTAGGGATACAGTTGGTTACCTCCCTGCATTTGTGCAACATGGAATAAAACTCTTGAACCTCACATGATAATGATATTGCTCCTTTCTTCTTGGAGTTAAGTAATATCTCTCCAATTAAGCATTGTAAATATTTCTATCTTACTTTTGCCCCTCCTTTTTCTGACCTCATCACTCACGTGATTTCCCCACCAGCCTTCCCCTAAACCACATTTTCTCCAGCATCAGATCACATGGGGAGTAGGAGAGAGGATGGGGAAGAGGCTGGGAGGCAACCGCCACCCCCATCTGTGCTACCTGGGGCTTTGCAGCCCTAATGCCTGTGTCCCTGGTGTCCTCTGTAAACCGCATTGGGAAATGTTTCACCGACACATATGGATCCTGGGATGGGGGGGGAGCTGTCCTCACTTCTTCCTGGAGAAGAGCCGAAGTCACGTGCAGAGAAGAACAAGCCCTCCCTCAACTCCATTTTCTCCAAGAAAACTTAAGGAATGGAGCTGAGAGAGACTTAGAAAAACCACTTACCTGGTGGAAGAAAATCAGGCTGTGTCCACATCCCCTTCTCCTGAGGAGAAAATGCTTTGTTGGGCTAACAGTTATGTTGGACTAAGAGCTATGACAATATGCAATTAATAGTGAGGCTCTTTGTAACAGATAACAGTCAAAACATCTTGAAGCCCATTCACAGAGACAACTTTGAAGGAAGGCTGGGCTGTCCACACACACGGAACACTGTCATTAAGCCCTCCCGGGATGACAGCAGTTACAGTCCATTATCCGGGTGGTGGTGGTGAGGGTACTCTATTCTTTACATTTTCTTTGGGAAAAAAATGTCTTTTAAAACTTAATTTGCAACACAACACAGACAAATAACTGGAAAGGGATGTTAATCTGGTGATTCATGAAGGACCCTGAATGATGAGGGGTTGTGCTCAATTTCTGACAACTGAGTAATTTATTTAAAAAGAAAAGCCCCCACACTCCCTAATTGGATACTTCCACTGGCCAGATGAGTATGAGAGTTTCTCAGTAGAATCTTTTTTTTTTTGAGACAGAGTCTTACTCTGTTGCCTGGGCTAGAGTGCCGTGGTGTCAGCCTAGCTCACAGCAACCTCAAACTCCTGGGCTCAAGCAATCCTTCTGCCTCAGCCTCCTGAGTAGCTGGGACTACAGGCATGCGCCACCATGCCTGGCTAATTTTTTCTATATATTTTAGTTGGCCAATTAATTTCTTTCTATTTTTAGTAGAGATGGGGTCTTGCTCTTGCTGACACTGGGCTCAAACTCCTGAGCTCAAGCAATCTTCCCACCTTGGCCTCCCAGAGTGCTAGGATTACAGGTGTGAGCCACCATGCCCGGCCTCTCAGTAGAATCTTATGTAACTAAAATTAAGTCATATCTTTTTACTTGTGTATAGACATGCCCAAACACATCTTTTAAAAACCTTATTTATTTTTATGAATAAAACCATGCCCAGTCTTTTCATTTCGATCAACATCAGACATTGCAGATACTGATGCAACATCCATTCTGTTTTGTTTAGGGCAACCATGTACCTGGTTAGAAATCTCCCCCTTCATGGCATGGATTTCTTTACTCAGGGGGTGGCTAAGTGATTCAGTCTTGGTCAGTGAGATGCAAGGATTTCTGGGTGGATTTCTAGAACTGACAGATACTGTTTTCTCCTGATGAATGGGGGAAGACTTAGCTGACAAATATATTTTGATCTTTATCTTTTCTCCTTTCTCTTGCTTCTTGTCTAGAACTTAGATGATGCCTGGTAGCTCTCTGCTAGGTGCTGGGGATGTAGGGATGCACAAGAGCCTTTCTAGTGTCACTACACTTAGAATGCAGTAGAGCTGTGGTCCCCAACCCCCAGGCTGTGGACTGGTACTGGTCCATGGCCTGTCAGGAACCAGGCTGCACAGCAGGAGGTGATCAGTGGGCCAGTGAGTGGAGCTTCATCTGCATTTATAGCCGCTCCCCATTGCTGGTATCACCGCCTGAGCTCCGCCTCCTGTCAGATCAGTGGTGGCGGCATTAGTTGCAGGAAGATAAGCTCAGGGCTCCCACTGATTCTGCATTATGGTGAGTTGTATAATTATTTCATTATATATTACAATGTAATAATATTCATTATATATTACAATGTAATAATAGAAATAAAGTGCACAGTAAATGTAAAGTGGTTGAATCATCCCCAAACCGTCCCTTATTTGTGGGAAAATTATCTTCCATGAAACCGGTCCCTGATGCCAAAGAGGTTGGCAGTAGAGGATTCAAATGTGTAAATTTAAAATTACAATCCAATACCCTAGTCCTGGTATAGGGAGAGGGAGGGATGTAAAATATGGGCCTAGCTTGAACCATGAAAAGACATACCAAACCCCAAATTATATGGAAACCCCAGAATTATAAAGCCAATGACTATAGCAGGAACATTCCTCTCTCTTATCTAAATCCTGGGGTGGAGGACCCTAGAAAAACATGGCCAGCCTATGAGTTGTAACCCGGAGCCCGCATTCAGGGCGGGAATGGTCCAAGTGTGCGGTGGCTGGGACTGTTTCTCTGAACCTGGTCGCAGTACCCGCCTGCGTCAGCCAGGCGGAGCATGCCTTGGCTGTGATTCTAGAGAGCATGTGAGCCTTGGCCCTCAGGAAATGTCTCTTTTGAGGATGACTGAACTGCCACTACTCACCTAGGAAAATGAGTGGATTTGACAGCTCAAATTGGTGGAAGAAACACTTGGACCAGCCTCAGGCGTTGCTTGGGCACTTAGCCAGCTGAAACGGGCATGACTAATCATGAAGCTCATTTGGTGGCATAAAAGGGACAGTTCTATTGGGGTCAAGTGAGAGGCCTGGGGAGTAATCCCAGGCTCGTGCTTCCCCAAATCAAAGGTAAAATGATTTTTTAACAACGACAGGATGGGATGCGTGACCACTTCCACCATCATTGGTTTCTTTTTCCCTTCCAATCTTTATAATCCCAGGGTGTTGGTAAAAATAATTAACCATCAGTGTGGTAATTATACTGACACCCAGAGAGATGCTGGGCATAACATGGGACATGGTCTTGCCTGTGCGCACCTCTCGAATTTCAAATCCGCATTGTCCCCTGGCTTCTTGCCAAAAGGTTCATGTTAAGTGTGCAGCTCCCAGAGCACACGGCTGTGTGTTGTGCTTCCAGGACAACGTGCACACATTTGCCTACCACACAGCGGTAAACCAAGACAGACACACTGATGCCAGCAAGCAGCTTGGATGCTCTGTCCAAGGGGCGTCGTTCTGTGAGACCGTAATCCTGCAAGATGGTATGTTGGACACCAAAACCTATTTTGTGACCAAATAGATTCAGGGAAATGCCTCATCTTTTGTTTTCTTCTTGGCAATTCACAATGCACATTTATTTATTTTTAATGTTTTTGTAAAGATGTGGCCTCGCTCTGTTGCCTAGGCTGGTCTCGAGCTCCTGGCGTCAAGCTATTCTGCCTCAGCCTCCCAAAGTGCTAGGATTATGTAGATGTGAGCCACCACCCTTGGCACAGCACACATTAATATACCAATGTCTTTGAGAAGTCTCACAAGAATGAAATCTATTTAATTTCAATATTTCAGCATTTCCCACTTTTTCCTTTTTTAAAAGCATGATGTTTTCCCATCTTCCTCCCACCCCCATGGAAGCCCTGCCCATGGAACAAATTTTGGCATTTGTCCTTGGAGATATAAATAAAATAAAACAATAAGACAAGATATGAATGTGTAGCAAAGTTATGTAATCATCTGTAAGTCAGGAATGAGTCTATTTTTGTGTTGGACCTGGTATGGATATTTAAGGTACATAGGAATTCCTTCTGCCCATTCAGGCAGCAGCCAAATCTCAAGGAACTGGTTTTAGCTTAGGCCAGTGTTCTGGGGGTTATCAGTTTCTGAGGAATAAACCACCCCAAAACTTAGTGGCGTTAAACAACAATTATTATGCTCAAGACTGTGTGGGTCAGGAATTTGGACAGGGCTCAGTGGGAACAGCCCACCTCTGTTCCCTGATGACTGGGATGGCTCCCATGGCCAGAGATGGTTGGGATAGTTCAGTTGGAGACGTAGCTCTGGGGCTGTGTTTCCAACTCTCAGTTGGGTTTCTCAGCTTTCCTCCATATTGCGTCTGCTGGGGTTGAAATGTCCAAGATGGCTTCTTCACACAACGTCTGGTGCCTGGAGTGCAATGGCTGCAGCATTGCTTTCCGGGAGTGGTGGTCATTGCTTTCCTCACACAAGACATCTCTGCTCATCTAGCTTGGGCTCCTTCATAGTGTGGCATTCTCAGAGCAGTTCAGCTTACACGCCGTTGGCTCCTCCCAGATCGAGTCTTCTAAGAGGCACGGTGGAAACCGCAAGGCTTCCATGATCTAGCCCCGGAAGTTCCAGAACATCACTGTTTCTGAATTCTGTTGGTCAAGCAAGTCACGGCCAGCTCAGGTTCCATGGGACGGAAAATACACTTCACCTTTTTGATAGGAGGAGAACAAAAATTTGTGGTCATCTTTAATCTACCACAGTGTCTTACTGGTTGGCTCTTTTAGGCATCAGACTCTTAACTGAAATGTCAGTTGGGTCCCACCTGGCCTTGTATTTCTCTTAAGCGATGCTTGGAAAAGTTCTTTTAGCTCTGGATGCCATTCAGAGAACATAAAAGATTAATTTAGATGACTGAACCCATCTAGATACAGAATACAAAACAAAATTTTAAATGCCTACAAATACCACAATTATTATTGCATGCAAGGCTCTGGCATTAATGCCCACTCTCCTGTATGAGAGATGAAGTGTTGGAACCTTTCTCCATATTCCAAAAGGGGCCAGAAGTCCCTCTGCTCCTGTCCTCTCTGGTCGCCCTCTCCTTTCAACAACCTGCTCCCACACTGATCCTCGTCAGTTTCAGCTAGCTCAGTCGCGTTTTGGGGTTTTATATAAACTACCAAGAATGCTCAGTTTCTGACTAGGATTGCTCTAAGATTTTTTAATACATACACACATATTTAATTTTGAGAAAATAATACAGAAGTTTACAGATACTTCATAACCAGTGACTATTTTTTCACTTCCCCAGAATTTACAAATATCAATGTGCTAATCTATTTTCTGCAGGGTTTTTTTTTAAATAAAAGAAATAAAACATTACAGAGGAAGTTGAAACATTTTTTGATTGAATTTTCTTCCCCCACATCCCCAGAGGCAACCAGTATCATGAATTTAACGGGTAGGATGATATTTTAAGTATAGAGTTTTCATCAACTGTTTTACAGCTTTATCTTCCCTGTTTCTAATTTACTGCTGCACAGATCGGCTGCTGAAATTTAAGGAGGCTGACCCTCTCAGAGTTCTCTGCTGCTTTATGTGACTAGCTCCTCTCTCTCTGGAGTGTGCTAGGGAGGGGATCATTACCAGGCTTTGGTGGGAGAGAACTACTTCTAGGAAGGGGCACCCTGAAAACGTCTCTCCATCTGAGCAGAGGCAATGTTGTATCCCATTCGGTATTGTTCATCATTCCTATCATAAATATTATCATCTGTGAGTTAGTAACTGTTTTGAGGCCACCACACCTGTAATCTCCGGGCTATGCGTATGGAGACCACAGGGCTTTGTCACAGAAAGGTATAAACACTCTGACCTGCACAGCACTTTGGTATCAATGTCATCTTGTTTCCATAGACGCAGAGAGCTGCCATGAACTCTGGTTGGGATTCCAACTCTATCAAGCTGAACTTCTCTCTTTAAAAATACTATAGGCCGGGCACATTGGCTCAGGCCTGTAGTCCCAGCCACTCCAGAGGCTGAGCTGGAAGGATCGCTTGAGCCCAGGAGTTCAAGGTTACAGTGAGCTATGATTGGGCCACTGAACTCCAGCCTGGGTGACACAGTGAGACCTTGTCTCCCAAACAAAACAAAACAAAAACAAAAAACTCATAATGCTCCTAACTCCTTATCTTCAACTGTATAGATGATATAACCTATTTTCATGAATAATTTTAAAAAATTAATTTAATGATCTGGCTATAATGTAAAAGGGAAATGATCTTAAAATAATACTTTCCAGTTAAATTAGTCAGGTGACAGAACCTGTGTGTTAGTCCCGAGGAGTGCAACAGCCACAAATGTAGACTGATCTAGGCATAGTCATTAGCAGGGTGGTTTTCTGAAATAATGAGTAATTTGTGGTAGAGTTTCATATAAAACAAAGTACAGAGTCCTCAAAAAGTTAAACGTAAAATGACCATATGATCCAGCAATTCCACTCCTGTGTATATATCCCAAAGAGTTGAAAAACAGGTGTTCAGTCTAACACTTGTACATGAATTATTCCTAGAAGCACTATTCATATGAGCCAAAAGGTGGACACAATCCAAAGGTCCATTGGTGGAGGAACGGATAAATAAAATGTGGGATATACGTGCGATGCAGTATACTTTAGCCAAGAAAAGGAGTGAAGTACTGATACATGCTTCAACATGGATGAACTTTGAAAACATTAGGCTAAGTGAAAGAAACCAGATAGGAAAGGTCATATACTGTATGCTTCCATTTACATGAAATGAGTATCCAGAATAGGTAAATCCATAGAGACAGAAAATAGGTTGGGGGAGGGGCAAGGGAAATATACATAACCTTAACATTTGTACCCCCATAATATGCTGGAAAAAAAATAAATAAATTAAGAAAAAAAAAAAAAGAAAGTAGATTGGTGGTTGCCAGGGGTTAGGTTGGATGAGGGGCAGAAAGTGACTGCTTAATGGATATGGGGTTCCTTGTTGGGGTGATGGAAATGTTTTGGAACTAGATGGGGTGGTGGTTGCATGACAATGTGAATGTACATTTATGCCACTGAATTGTATGCTTTAAGATGGTTAATTTATGGCCGGGCTCGGTGGCTCACGCCTGTAATCCTAGCACTCTGGGAGGCCGAGGCGGGTGGATCGTTTGAGCTCAGGAGTTCGAGACCAGCCTGAGCAAGAGCGAGACCACATCTCTATTGAAAAAATAGAAAGAAATTAGCTGGACATCTAAGATGGTTAATTTATGTTATGTGAATTTCATTCCAATAAAATATAAACAAATAAGTGCAATCTTCCCTAGATTTACAGGTTAAGTGCATTTTCAGAATTCAGTGCATATTGAAATAATGCAAAAAATCCTTGCTTTAAATCCAAGCTAGGGTCTAGACTCGGATAAATTATAAACAAGTTTTTCCCCTACAGGATTATCTGGTGTGGGGTATTCAAAAGTTGGGCAGTGTTTTGTCATGTGGGATGGACAGCCCTTTAATTACAGAATGTCTAGAGTCCCCATCCCCAAAACAAGCCCCCACACTTCCCTAAGGGAGGGAAAGCCACTGCAATGGTCTGCGCCCCCGACCTGCCTGGCCCTGTATCCAGCGTCTGTGAACTGCCTCACTGTCTGCTCCAGGAACAGGGAAAAGGAATCCATTGTGAGACCTGTGGGATAATGTTAAAATCATTAAACTCTCTCTTCATTTTAAAAGAGAAAGCCTGGTACGTTATTCCCAGGTTGACAATCTTAGCGCTGTTAGCAGACATAGGCTTTGAGACGTCGTTACATTTTGTTTTTGTTTGCTAAGGAGCTAGCAGCCAAAGCCACAGTGCTTAAATATGCTGTTTCTTTGGCTCTGTCTTTCTTTGGCTTTTGGGAGAGATGCTACTGCTAATGCTTGTTTGGCTTGAACTGGCTGCCTCATCTTTTAAAAACCACTTTCTCTTTGCTTTTCCTGCCACGCTCCCCTGAACGCACCTTCCTTGCCAGCCATAAGCTGGTGTCAGCTGCAAGGCAACCTACTGACAGTCTGCCTCTGGCGATGTCCCCTGTTTAACCCCAGACCCTTGGGGAAGAATTGCCAGGTGCCTAGAGAGCTGGCCTTTCGGCCTTCCAAAATGGAGGTGGTAGGAGAGAGAACTGCCTGAAACATAGACGGTGTAACCGGGCAGGACAGGACACACTCTTACGGTTCCTTTAAGACCTGCACATCGTCTGTAGCTGTACCTCTGCGAGTCCCTGGGAAGGGCTACTCAGGGAAGGGCTGGTCAGAGGAGCTGCCTCTAGGACTGAGGCTCTGTGCTGTTCTCTTCTCTTGGGATCAGGCCAAGGGGACCCTTCTGTATAGAAGGTCTGGGGCAGGAAAGGAGGGTGGAGAGGGAGGATCCCACTGCAGCCCCAAGAGCCTGCCAGGGGAGCGAGAGGGAGGACACCGGAGAAGAACATACCCAGGCATCTGCGAGTGATTTCCTCTGTCTGTCAAAACCAATGCACGTCTCAGATGTTTTTACTCTGAGCCCAACTTTCTGCCTCTTGCCATCATCTTCTTCAGATGTTTACCGGGAGCTCGAGGCCAGCCACGTGGCAGCAGCCTCATTTGTTTTTATTTAGTTCATATGCATGCGGGCTGCTTTGCACATAAAAAGAACCAAATGAACATTAACCGCTAACCACTAGCAACCTTCCATGTGCATGGTCCAGCGTGGTGGGTGCACAGGCGTGCTCTGTGGGAACAGATGGGGTAAGGCCCTGCTCCATGTGTCTTGCTTGTTCCACATTTGCCGGCTCACGCTTGCACTTGGGCGCCCAGGTAGGAGTCTCATTCTGCAGGTGCCCATCTTTCTGCTGCATTGTGCCTGCTGGATTCCAAATTTTCTCCCATGTAAATAATTTTTCTAACAATATGAATGCCATTTTTCTAACTTTTAAAAAAATCATTCTTTTTGTGTACATTCTTCCCAAAAGGAATTGCCAAATTAAAGGGTCTGGACTCTGTTGCTTTATTGACATGTTCCTAGATTACTCTTGAAAGATTCGCTCAATACTCACTACCCTTGGTGGACAGGGAGACCGCTCCTGCTGCCATATCCAATCATTCATCCAGCACAGGGGTTTGCTGAGTGACTTCGGAGTGCACATGCTGTGTCAGGAGCTGGGGAGATGGTGGCATACCAGACGGGGGCCCTGCTCCTCAGCCTGGTGGTGCTCCCAGATCCTGAGGTGGTTTCTCAAAATAAGGTCCCTGGTTCATCCCATTGGAATCACCTGGAGTGGGTATTTATTAAAACGCAGATTCCTGGGACTCACCCCAGGCTACTGAATCAGAATCTCTAGATCCAGAGCCCAGGAACCTGCATTGCCAGTAAAATACCCTGATGCACATTCCCATTCGAGCACCACTGGGCTAATGGAATGACTCAAAGTTCCCTTCTGCTCGGCAGACGTGAAGGACTCAGGATGGGGTGCGGGAGCCTGGCTTGATGGATCAGCTGGAGCAGCAGGACAACAAAGCTGTGCAGGTCTTCTTGCCAGAATGTCACCTCCTACGGGACACAGATGAAGCCACCAAGCCCAGAGCAGGCTGTGAATAATAAGCAAACTGGGTGGATAATTTTTTGCTTCAGCTGAGCGGGTCCACCCAAAGGCGGAGCAGCCTGGGCCACAGAGCAGGATAAGAGCATTTTCTAGTGTCAAGATCACTGTTCCAAATTAGTTGAGCAAAGCCAAGCAGCTCTGGGGAGGGGAACATGTGGCTTTGCTCAGGGAGGGAGTGTGTGTGAGGTGCAGTGCCCACCCGTTCTCCGTGTGCAATTCTCCGTGTGCTGGCCGGTCCCCAGAGATGCCGGCCTGAGTCAGGGTGGAGAGACAGGTGGTACCAGCGGAGGAAGATCGGGCTGCTCTGCCAAGTTAGGGAAATGTCTGGATTTCACTGCATGAACTCAGGGGAGAGGACGTGGCCCAGCTGTGAGGGAGTGGCTTGGGCATGCCACCAAGCACATGGCAGGGCTAACTGCACGTTGTGGCTCCGGAAAAGAGGAGATACAAACTTGCAGGTGTCAGGGTTGTGACCCCAAGAGATCTCCCAGGCTTGTGTCATCCAGTGGCCAAAACTGAGGTGTGCTTAGCTCACTACAGACAAAGCTGACCCTCCAGACGATACGCCACCTCAGAGACTTGGTGGCTTTAATAGCGCATGTTCATGGTCCTAAATTGACCAGATGCACACATCCGAGATCCCTTAGACAGGTTTTTTTGGGTGCTGCCATTGTCTGATGGCCCTGGGCTCACTGGTGGACTCAGCGTTTGTTTATTTCCCTATTTGGAACAGTCCCCTCGAGGTGGTAACAGCCTGCATATCAAAGCCCAGAGCAGGTGTTTTGTGGCATTGCTCTTGAGAGACACCCATGCTTCCTTCATATCTCACATGGCTCACAGCGAGCCGGGTTTCTGCCTTCACTCGGAGAGGCAGTCTGCCCAGCATTCGTTTTCATTAAGGCCCGAATTCCCACACGCGGAATAGTTTAAGTTCCAGTTTAGAAATGCTCCATGTGTGGCTCTATTTCTCAATTCAGGGAAAATGAACATCAGTCATTTTTTTCTGGGCCGACTTGGATGGTGCCTGATCATTTAAGAGCAAAGTAGTTGACTCAGCATAGGCACGGTCTTTGATACCAAAGTGACTTTGGAGTGAGCACGGAGGCGGAAGTGTCAGGCCACTGCTGCCTAGTGCCATTCCCCAGCCCTTTCCTTCCCTGCACTGTGATCTGCTCCCACCAGCTAATCCAGGGCAAGCATCTCATCTTTCCAACTATTGGGGTTGGGGTGGCGGGGATTAGTGTAGCTATAGAAAGACCATGTCAGTGTACGAGGAAGTGTCTGTGACCTCATTTATACGAGCTCAAACTGCTCACCATCTGTGCTGGAAGTAGAGGGGGTGTGTGCGCCCATGTATTTCCTCGAAGAGCTCGGTTGTCACATGTGGTTAAAAAAGTGGAGAACTGAAATGAAGACAATTGGGAAAGAGCATCTATTGATCAGCAGCAAGACTGTATTTGGTGTCTGTTTAAAACGAATCATTAATCACAAGTGATCAAAAAGAGACAAGAAGAGGGCGAATGCTGCCCCCCTTACATCTCTCACTGTTGCCTTTCAGAGGAGCACAGTTTCTCACGCAGAAAAAATCTGTTTTCAGTTTGGCTGAAAAATTGCCCCTTGAGTCATAAACATCTCTGCATTTGTAAAGCTCTTCACAGTTGACAAAGCATTTTTGCAAAGTTTTTTTGATTCAGTCCTATCCACGGGGGTGGAGTGACGAACCCAAGATCGCACAGTTAGGAAACGGCAGACTGGAAGCTGCACGCGGCTCTGGTGAGCCCATGTTTGGTTCGGGGCAGCTGCCTCTCTAAAAGCCAGGGCTCCTGTGATTGTGAAGAGGCTGTGGAACTCCCAGGAGGAGAGGTCTGCATTTTACGTCTTGCTCTGCCCTTGGCCTTAAGGAAAGTCTCAGCTTCATTTTACCTCCTGGATTTAGGATGATGACACAGATCTCGTTCTCAGCCAGCAAAACTAATCAAGTGGGTTTTCTCATTCCATGAATGAAGGGATTGTGCAAATATTGAAGCAACAACAACAACAACAAAATCGGAGTTCTGGGAATGGTTTTTAGATACAGCTATGCTCATCTGACTAGTCCTTCTTAGGAGCAATTCTGTTTTACCTCCTCCAAAGATGGATCATACCTGCAATATCTGGTAGCTTCAGACACAGAGCAATGAGCCTGTTGAACAGTCAAAACCAAGAATCATCAGATTTGCTTCAGCATGGATGTTTTATGCGTTATAGGAGTTATTGCTATCCCTGGGACGTATGGGTCATCTCAAAATAATGGATGTTAATAATATTAATATTAATATCAAGCAAGAGCCTTTATAAAGTAGACACAATGTTTCATCGTTTCAATGCATTTTGATATTAAATGAATTAGTAATGTGAATTACATCTAAACTACTGAAATATGCAAGTCAGCATCTGTTCAAGTCAATAACTTGAGCTTTTTCTTAATATTATTATTAAAGGCCACAGACATACATTCTTTTTCTACGAATATGCTTTAATCAGGAATGCAATCTTTTTTTTTAAATTTAAAAATTTTTAATTATTATGGGGACATAGTAGTTGTATGCCTTTATAGGGTACATGTGATGTTTTGATACAGGCATGCAATGTGAATTAATCAAATCAGGGTAATTGGGGTACCCATCACCTCAGGCATTTAACATTTCCTTGTGTTAGGAACATTCTAATTCTAGTTATTTTTAGAGTATACCTTAACTTATTGTTGATTATAGTCACTTTGTTGTGGTATCACATATTGTTCATCCTATCTAACTATAATTTTGCACCCATTAACCCCCCCCTCCTCCCCACTACCCTTCCCAGCCTCTGGTGACCATCATTCTACTCTCTGTTTCCATGAGATCAATTGTTTTTAATATTTAGCTCCCACATATGAGTGAGAACATGTGAGATTTGTCTTTTTGTGCTTGGCTTATTTCACTTAGCATAATGTTTTCCAGTTCCATCCATGTTGTTGCACATGGCAAGATTTCATTCTTCTTTGTGGCTATGTAATACTCTATTGTGTATATGTACCACAATTTCTTTATCCATTCATCCATTGATGGACACTTAGGTTGATTCCATATCTTGGCTATTGTGCATAGTGCTGCAATAAACATGAGAGTGCAGATATCTTTTCGATATACAGAATTCCCATCCTTTGAATATATACCTAGTATACAATCCTAGTGGGATTGCTGGGTCATATGTAGTTCTATTTTTAGTTTGTTGAGGAACCTCCATGCTGCTCCCCATAGTGGTTGCACTAGTTTACATTCCACCAACAGTGTACTAGGGTTCCCCTTTCTCCACATCCTCCCCAGCATTCATTATTGCCGGTCTTTTTGATAAAAGCCATTTTAACTGGGGAGAGATGATATCTTATCATAGTTGATTTGCATTTCTCTGATGACTAGTGATGTTGAACATTTTTTCATATACCTGTTGGCCATTTATGTGTCTTCTTTTGAGAAATGTCTATTCAGACCCATTGCCCATTTTTTAATTGGATTGATTTTTTTCCTATTGAGTTGTTGGAGCTCCTTATATATTCTAGTTATTAATTTCATGTCAGATGGGTAGTTTGCAAATGTTTTCTCTCATTCTGTGGGTTGTCTCTTTGCTTTGTTGATTGTTTCCTTTGCTGTGCAGAAGCTTTTAGCTTGATGTGATCCCATTTTGTCTAATTTTGCTTTGGTTGCCTATGCTTTGGGGGTATTACTCAAGAAGTCCTTGCCCAAGGCAATGTCCTGAAGCAGGAATGCAATCTTAATTTGCCATTATCTGCTTACCCCTGGGCTACGTTGATGGGTTTCTGTTTATATGCTTGTTGAGTCCCTATCATCTTTGGACATAGGTGAACAGCTAATATTGCTAAGAAAATTACTTTAAGCAAATTTGCCATTTCTTTGTTTCTTTTATAAATAATTATGTGGAGTTTTTATCAGTCATCTTCTCAATATTTCCCCAAATTTCCACAGTAGAACTGAGCTGATTTAATAAAATAGATCAAAGAGGGAGGCACCCTTTTCCTTCTTGCCTGCCTAAATTTACTATGGTGCATCTCAGAGGCAACTTACCATCCAGGACGTAGAGCACTTGACTGTACAATGTGGGAGCTGAACTCTGCAGCGCTGACTTCCCCACTGTTACCACTGACAGTGAACTCCTCGGCGGGAGGAGCAGCCCCCTCTTCGCACAGAATCAGCACCAGCTGTGGTCCAATTAAATTCAACAGTGAACAGGTGTTCACAGTAATGACTTCCACACAAAAGCACGCTTCCATGTAATACTCTTTACATCCGATACACTAACAGCCCCACTGAAAGGGAGAAGTAGAAAAGGAGATGGAAGTCACTGGAGGAAAAACAGCAACCCCCAAACTCCTCTACAATCAGCATCGGAAGCCCCAATCAGCCTCAACATTTCACAGGTGTCCACAGGCGGGTATTTTATGCAGAACCTACTCAAATCAATTGTCCCTTAAGAACTTCTTTGAAAACATTTTGAAAACTTTTTCAAATCCAGGCAGCTCATTCATGTTACCACCCCAGTGCTGTTAGTAGCACTCTTGAGGGGCTTTCAGGAGCCTACCCTGCTAGACATGCTCCGGAAGAAATACTAACAAAACTCATGGAAATCCCAGAAATGCTCTTGGTTCATTGCGTTCCGTGCCCCCAATTTTTTTTTTTTTTTGCATCTGGGTCCTGTTCTCCATTAAGAATAGAGAAACCTAGGGGGCACTTGTTGGGGGCAGATGCCTACGAGAGTTACTCCTACTGTATCCTAACTAAACAGTTATTGAGTGTCCCATGTACCTCGCTGTGGAAGAGGAGTGACAACGGCAGTCTTTCATGTTACTGCATCTGCATATCACCACCCCTTTAGGAGCAGTTAACAGCACAGGGCCCAATCAGAGTTTCTCCTATTGGCTCTATCCAGGCTGGATAAACAGTGACTGGTATTCAGAGGACTCCAGTGAATGAGTGGTGGCACTTTCTCCAGTGTCCTCACCCTGCAGCTTGGTGGCCACTAGCACTAATGGTGCTGCTGCAGTCGGCACGTTTTTTGACTCTGCGTGCACAGGGATTTGTCACCCCTGAAGAGAGTGGAGGAAAGGTGTGAGTAGTTCAAGGGAGGGAACTTCAGAATTCTACCTCCTGATTCAGCCAGAGAGTAAGGCACACTCCCACACCCACCACAGCGCGTGGCGCAGAAAGCCATTGCTTTCTTTTGTCAGGAACAATTTGATAACTCACACCAGAAGGAAACCTGTGTAAACCAATCCCAGATGTGGAGTAGAAAAGAAGATGGAATTCAGATGAAATGCTGATGAGGATGTCAACTGGTACAATCACATTGGAAAACTAGTGGATTTCCAAAACCGAAGCTGGACCTGTGACCGAATAATTCCGTTCCCAGTTATAATCCCAACAGAAATTGTGGCAGCCAAACTCTAAAATGGCCTCCTCCCCACCATTTTCTCCACCTCCTGGGATTCATGCTCTTGTGTAATCCCCTCCTCTTAAGGGTGGATGGGACCTGTGACCCGCTTCTAACCAACAGAGTACAGCAACTGTGACAGGATGTCACCTCTGTGATTATGTCACGTGAAGTCGTAAGTTCCGTTTTGCTAGCAGACTCTATTGCTTCTTGGCTTGTGTGCTTTGATGTTGGAGGAGCCCACGTGATAGGGAAATGAAGATGGCCTTTGGCCAAAAGCCAGCGAGGGACTGAAGCCCTCGGTCAACAGACTTCCGGAAACTGAATTCTGCCAACAACTATGTGAGTTTGAAGCAAAACCTTCCCCAGTTGAGCCTACAGATGAGATCCCAGCCCTAGCTGATGCCCGATGGCAGCTTGTAAGAGACCCTGAAGCAGAAGACCCAGCTAAGCCGTGTTTGGACTTCTGACACAGAGAAACTGCGAGATAATAAACAAGTGCTTTTAAGTTTTAAGTTTGTGGCAATTGGTTTCACAGCAGTGGATAACGAACACATAAATGCTTACAAATGTGTCCCCAAAGACATATATATAAGAATTTCCATAGCAACATTTTTCATAATACCAAAATAGGAAATAATTCAAAAGGCTGTGGGCATTAAGATGGATAAATAAATTTGTGACATGATGGAACACTATAAAGCAAGAAGAAAATAACCAACCCTAGCTACATGCAGCAGCATGGGTGAGTCTCACAGACAAATAATTGAGTGGAAAAGCCAGACACAAAGGGGTTCATACTGTATGATTCAGTTTTCATTAAGTTCTAAACCAGACAAAACTAATCTCTCATCCTGTTTGATGTTAGGATGGTGGTTACTTTTGGAGGGAAACAGAAACAGAGAAGGGACAAAGGGAAGCTACTGCGATGCTGGTAAGAAGTCTGCTTCTTAATGTGAGAGTGGTTTGCAGGGCTGTTTTGCCCACTTTTCTGTATATATATTATAAGTTGAAAAGGTTAAAAAAAATAACCCCACCAAACCTTTTTCCTATAGGTGGATCTTTTCAGTGTAGGATAAGAAAGATGTGTGGTTAGAGGGCTGCTTTAACTTGTAGGCACTGTTTAATCATACAACAGGAGAGGGCCTTGCATAGCACTGATTTCAGATGCCTCATCTAACAAAGGAGAAAACTAAGCCTCAGAGAGGTAAAGTGAATCACAGAAGGCAAGCTTCCCATTATTGTCATAGCTGAAATCGCAAAGCAGGTCTCTTATTTTATATAACCTGGATGGATGTGAGGGCAATCTGGCTGAGGCCTGTCCTCCATGAACCTTCATGCTTGAGTCTCTTTCTTCACCATCCCACAAAATTGCCTGTTGATGCTGCAAACTCAATTTAAGAAGGTTACTTTCCCAGATGTTCCAGTGCCCGATTGGTGTTGCGCTTTCAGCTAGCCAATCCCAATAAGAAAGAGAGCTTCCTGGTGCCCTGGTTTGTTTTGAGCTTCCACCCTGTTCTATTTCACTTGAACCCTCTTTGTTGTTGGATTCCAGGCCTGTTTCTTGCACCATGGCCAGTGACCTTTCCATGATCTATCCACAGTCTAGTTCACACCTAGTGCAGCTGAAACTTGATACTCTTCCCTGGCATTGAACTTGGCAACCCTTCTTGGCTTTGATTATGACCCATCCCTCAGAGTGTACTTGCTGCCAGCAGCTCTGGGTTACAACCTGGAATGGGAAGCCTGCAGGCATCTTGCTGGGTCTGCCTTGGCCCTAGAAAAAGAGGAGAGAAATATTGTTTTTCAGTTAAGGATCTATAAATATCCGATTTTTTTTCCTACTGAGACCTCCAAATAAGCGCCTATGTTTCATTCTAGAATAACATCAGTGCGTGCAGACAGAGATGAAAGTGAGTTTCCTGCCCTTTCCCCTCTCCTCTTCTGCCTGTCTTTACAAGCTTGATTATAAAATTATCACAGTGGATGAGGCTAGCCATACACAAATTCGCCTTAGAGACAAAAATGTCCACCATGCCAGAAGAAGGCAGGGTACAGATCTGGCAGTAATTCTGCTGATGGCATGGATGTGTCTAAAGATTGTGTCAATCAGAGAGGGAGTAGGTGAGCATAGAATTAAGGCAGAAGACAGAGGAGGGCCCTGAAAAGCTGGCATGAATATACCAGTGTTGATAGCTTCATCAGGCCCCAGTTGCCTGGTGCCATTAAGCTTTTAAGTCCTCTAACTAAACAACCTATGCTATAATTCCAGACTCACCAAGGAGCTTTTTTTTTTTTTTTTTTTTTTTTTTTTTTTCTTTTTGAGACAGGGTCATCCTCTGTCACCCAGGCCAGAGTACAGTAGCATGATCATAGCTCACTGCAATCTCAAACTCCTGGGCTCAAGCAATCCTCCTACCTTGGCCTCCCAAGCGGCTGGGACTATAGGCACACACCACCACACCCGGCTAATTTTTTATTTTTTGTAAAGACAGTGTCTCGCTCTTGTTCAGGCTAGTCTTGAACTCCTGACCTCAAGAAATCCTCCCTCCTCGACCTCCCAAAGTGCTGGAATTACAGGTGTGAGTAAACTCACCAAGGAGATTTTTGATCGTAATTTGAACTCCTCAGTTGATTTTCTTCAGAGAGAAAAAGGTTGAGTAGAATAATTTGAGTATTTGATATCCTTGACAGTTGCACATCTTGTCAATAGAGGTATTGACATTTTGGTGAGAAGTTTTGGTGTTTTGTGAGTTTAGTTCACATAAGTCAGCCCTCCTAAGTCAGACAAATCCTGGAACACTAACAAGATCGAATTTTTGGACTTGTAAGTCTTCTGGCCAGACCTTGGACTGTGAAAAATTCATTAAGATAATGCCACTTTGGAAGGCCTCTTGGTGGACAGCCAGCCAGCCATTTCCTGGCAATATTCAGCATGGCTTTGGGCCCACTTTCAAAATCCTGACGGTATGTAACAGGCTTGAGAGGAAGAGAAAGCGGGAGCAGAGAAAAGAGGAGGTGAAATGAGTATCATTGAAAATGGACTACCTCCATGTTTCTTAAATGGAAGTAGATACCCTTCTGGGAACATGTGGCAATGTGCTTGGGAGGAGTAAAGATGTGGGATCAAACTCAGCACATCTTTCTGGAAGATTAACTTATCCCACAGATTTGGGAGGAGGAAGAAGTTAAAACATTACCTGATGAGATAAAGATGTACTACCGCGTTTCCCCGAAAATAAGACCTACCCATAAAATAAGCCCTAGTAAGATTTCTAAGCATTTGCGCAATATAAGCCCTACCCCGAAAATAAGACCTAGTGATGGGCGTTGCTATACAGCATATCTGCACAACCCATACATTTCATCCTGGAGCAGTAAAGAAGATGAGCAGCCCTTCTCATCTGCCCCATGAGTGCTCTATTGCTCCATGAGAGATTGGGGCCAATGGTTCTAAAGGAAATAGAGTAGCAAGAAATTCAGGATGGAATTAGGGGTTTGGAGAGTTATGATGATGTTCCAGAACAAGACGACTTAACTATATTTGAATAAATGTAGATTGTTGTACTGTACTTAAAAAAATAACACATCCTCTGAAAATAAGCCCTAGGGTGTCTTCTTGAGGAAAAATAAATATAAGACCCTGTCTTATTTTCGGGGAAACACAGTAGTTACCCAGAGTGTGGCTAGTAGTCAGGGACTATATTTACCAACTACCATCACATTTAAGTGGAGCCCTGTGATCAACTCTTGCTCATAGAATGGCTGTCAATTCTGGGCTCAATCAATTGAGAAGCAGTGTCTTTTCCCATCTGCCAGTTGAATGGGAAGGACTTAGAGTCCCTGAAGGAGGGTGGAGTCAAAAGACCCAGGGGCAGGCTGTCCACTGACTAGCCACACACACACACACACAGACTTTATGTTAGTAAAAGATAGATTTCTTAAGTACTAAACCACCAAGGTTTTGAGCTTGATCTTTTATAGCAGACGGCATTACTCTAATAGAAGTGATCAGTAATTTAAATATTTCTATAAGAAAGCAAATAGTCATATGATAAAATGCAAACTTTATGTGGACTCGTAGGTTAAAACTTAGGTTTCAAAGACATATTTTGCTCATGGCAGGCTGTTGGCATCATCCCTGGGTGCCCATGGAGTGATCCATTCATTCTCCTCTGTGATTGGTGGAACTTGGTGGGAAAGTTTGACAAGAGCCAGACAAATTCATGTGATGGGGGAGTAAGAGCCATGGTCGCCCGCTAGACTGTAGTGTCTGTAGTAAGCACTCGCTCAAGGCACAATTGAAGTAGGCGAAGGTAGATTTCTGATAACCTTTCTCCAGCGGGCTACCAACAAACTCACAGGGGCTTCTAGCATCTTCCTTCTGCATATCAGCTGCTAATTCCCTGGCCTGCTTTTCAGGTAAAATTCTCATGGTCTGGACCTTTCCAGAGTGTCCATCCCAGCTTACATTCCTGTAGGGGCCTGCTCTTTGTTGGAGCTAATATGTTCAAAGATTTCAGGCAAGGATGGCAAATACATGGCTCCCCTAGTGCCAATCCCCGTTCTCCTTCCATGGCAGACATCAGTGGTTCCCTCAGCACTGCTGTCTGCTGAGCAGGTGTGGCCTCAGGACAGAGCTCTAGGCAGCTCCTATGAGTCTATCTCTGCGGGCTGTTGAGTCTAATTCCATTTGCAATGTAATTCATCGGTTATCCCTCCCAGACAACATTTGCTTTACAACAAGGTTTTTATTACTCGCTTAACCCAGAAGAGGAATCTGGAAATTTCCAGCACTCTGGCAGTTCCAGTAGGAGAGGGATCTGGGGCGAGGGACCATTTTTCCATTGCTCCCCAAATTATGCTGCTAACCTGCTGCCTATTTCAATTCAATTCAATCCAACAGATATTTATTTCACTTACAGTAAAGTAGGCTTTGTCTAGGAAGTCACATTTAACTCCCTCACCAGCAAGTTTTTATTGAGCGCCTGTTGTGTGTGTGGCAACAAACTCGGTGCTCAGGTGTTTCTTCTGTGATTATGTTGACTTATAATCACCATATAGAGAAGCCCTGTTCTCTCTCTCCCCCTCCCCCTCCCGCTCCCCCCTATTTTTCCCCTGGGGGAGCTGACTTCCTGGAGAACCCTCTTGTCCTGCTGTCCAGGCTGCTTGGGCTGCATTCAGACCCCCTCACCCACTGCCCCAAGCACACAGTGGAGGGAGCA
>VBSM01001562.1:45815490-45849643 GCA_008086735.1 Cheirogaleus medius | reverse complement strand
GGAGAGTTGCTGAGCAGATATTCAACCTCCCTTAATACATGCATCTGAGCTTACATTTTTCCTTTCTGATGTGTCAGCTGGGGATTCTCTTCCATTTCCAACACACATGGGCACTGCTTAAATCACTCTGATTTCTCTCCCAGGCAGACTTCTGCCGAGGAAACTTTTCACACCTTAAGATAATAAAGCCCCCAGTCGAGAGGGTGGAAATGGCAACTGGCTTGAAATTTCAGGGGAGAAGAGGAGGTCACTGCAGAAAAATAAAGGGCTTGCCAGCTCAGGGAAGCGCAACGAGTGCTTTGGAAGTATGATTTTTGAACTCATTTCATCTTTCGTTGGCCTCGGAGGTGTTACCAGCGTTGCTGGCCTGGCTTTTCTTTTACCCTGGTGCGGGCCAGCTGTAACGAGGAGGAAGGCTGGCGAAAGGAGTGAGAGAGACAGGGAAGAGGGACTTTTGTGTCCAAATCACTTTGATTCCATTGCTTGTGCAATCCGAAATTTATTCAGGGTGACCGTAAGAGTCGAAGGAGCAGGCGTTAATGGATCACTGAAATATGTAACACGCATGGCAGTCTCGCTGCCCCACGCAGGACTTGAGTGAGGTCATGGCTTTTGCCATTTGATGGCAGTTGTCTCTAAGAACTCACTCCATTTCCTTGTTTGGATTGCAGGAAGGGGAATCCTGCGGGTCACTCATGCCTCACATACTTTTTCTTCAAGTTCTATGCTAGGTTTCTGATGCTTTGAGCTGAGTTTTGTTCATGCTGTTGTTGCCCCTACGTCTCTAGATGTTGCTACCTCCGATGTCCTTAAGCTGACTACCAGGGCTAGCCTCTGCTCCTCCAGCCTTGAAGAATCCCCAGAAAGAAGTGATCAGTACTTTTTTTTTTTTTTTTGAGACAGAGTCTCACTCTATTGCCCGGGCTAGAGTGCCGTGGTATCAGCCTAGCTCACAGCAACTTCAAACTCCTGGGCTTAAGCAATCCTTCTGCTTCAGCCTCCCAAATAGCTGAGACTACAGGCATGCACCACCAGGCCTGGCTAATTTTTTCTATATATTTTTAGTTGGCCAATTAATTTCTTTCTATTTTTAGTAGAGGCGGGGTCTTGCTCTTGCTCAGGCTGGTTTCGAACTCTTGACCTTGAGCAATCTTCCCACCTCGGCCTCCCAGAGTGCTAGGATTACAGGTGTGAGCCACCATGCCTGGCCGATCAGTACTTTTTAAAAGCCAACTTTGGATCGATTGATATTCAAATAAAGGTAACTTAATATTGAATGTAGCGGAGACTGGCTAAGCATTCACTTTACCAGTTCACTTTCACTCTTGGGAATGAGGCTAGATTGCATTTGTTAGTCTCCTTTGCAACTGTAAAATTTGCAGCCAGATGACTGAGTTCTGGCTAATGGAAGGTAGGTAGATGTGATGCCTGCCACTTCCAGAACCAGCCCATAAATTCCTGCACAATGTCTTCTTGCTTTCCTTGACTGATGGTCAGTTTTAAAATCTGCCACTGTGTATGGAGCAGAGACCTTAAGTACCCAGAGATGTCCTATCTGACACCAAGGACCTTCTAATTGCCTCGGAACCCATGCATTTCATTTGTTAAGCATTAGAAAAGCCCAGTGAACTTTATAAACACTCAGTTTGATCTGTATTTCCTACAATATAATGAGTTACCTTGGAGTCACATTCCTTAGAAATAGGCTCTTTGCTCTGAAAAATTATGAAAGCTGGTGGACAAGATGTGGAAGAATCCTTGCCATGGTCTCCCGTGTAGGGAGAGCTGTGGAAGATCGCGTTAGCTTCCAGTTCTTCCCCTCCCTGTATCTTTGTCCTTTGCCATCCACCTTTGCAGTGCCTTTCCCCAGGAGTGGACTGCGCTTCCTGCCCTTGGTCCTTGAGCTCAGCTGTTTGACTTGCTTTGGCCAACAGGATGTTAGCAGCCACTGTGCACGCCAAGGCTTTATATACATGTGTACTGGGCTAGCCCTCCGGTGCGTCCTCTGTCACCATGAGAAGAATATGCCCTGTCTAGTCTATTGGTCTGAGGAGGACAAGAGACATGGGAGGCAGAGCTGGATCCAATCTGTAGCGTGGAGCCAAGCCCAGCCTGGCTCAGATTAGATCACCTTACCCCAGTCAACCCACAGGTTATGTGACCAGAGATACTTTTTTAAAGAAGCCATTGGGTGTTTTTTAATTGAGGTATAATTCACATAAAATTCAGCATTGTAATCATTTTAAAGTGTATAATTCCGTGGCATTTAGTACATTCACAATGTCATGCAACCATCACCACTATCGCGTTCCAGAACATTTTCATCACCCCCAAAGGATACCGCATACCCACTGAGCAGTCACTCCTTGTTCCTCCCCCGGCCCCTGGCATCCATTAGTCTGCTTTCCGTCTCCATGGACTTGTTTATTCTGGATATTGCCTATAAATGGAGTCATACTGTACGTGTCCTTTTATGTAATTTAGAATAATGGTTTTGAGGTTCATCTGTGTTGTTGCATGTGGAAGTCATTGCTTTTTATGCCTAAATAATATTCCATTATATGGATTTATCACATTTTGTTGTCCAGTTGATGAACATTTAGATTGTTTCTATGTTTTGGCTATTGTGAATAGTGCTACTATGAATATTTCTGCACAAGTTTTATTTGAACACCAGTTTTCAATTATTTTGGGTATATACCTTGACATGGAATTGCTGTGTCCTTTGGTAATTCTATATATTTAGTTTTTGAGGAGCTTCCAAACTGTTTGCCACAGTGGCTGCACCCTTTTACATTCCTACCAGCAGTGCAGGAGGGTTCTAAGTTCTTCACATCCTCACCAATACTTATTTTCTTTCTTTTTAAAAATATTATCATAGTCATCCTAGTGGGTGTAAAGTGATATCTCACTGTAGTTTCCATTTGCATTTTCCTAATGACTAATATGTTGAGCATCTTTCTCATGCACTTGTTGGCCATTTGTATATCTTTTTTTGAGATATAGGTGTTTTTGAGATATAGATGTTCTCCTTTCTTGAGAAACATCTATTCAAGTCATTTGCCCATTTTTTAACTGGGTTTTTTTGTATTTTTATTGTTGAGTTGAAAGAGTTAGTTATACATTCTGGATACTAGACACATCAGATACATAATTTGCAAATGTTCTTTCTCATTCTGTGGGTTGATTTTTCACTTTTTGGATAATGTTTTTTGATGTGCAAAAGTTTTCAGTTTTGATGAAGTTCAATTGGTCTTTTTGTTGCTGTTGTTGCTTGTGCTTTTGGTGTCATATCTAAGAATTCATTGCCAAATTCAAGGTCATGAAGATTTACCGCTATGATTTCTCTGAAAGTTTTATAGTTCTATCTCTCACATGCAGGTCTTTGGTCCATTTTGAGGTAATTTTTGTATATGACATGAGGCAAGGGCCTAGTCATTTTTTGTTTGCACGTAGATATTCAGTTGTACCAACAAAAGCCATTGAGTTTTGGGGTTGTCACACGGCTATGTTATGTTGTGTTGTCACACAGCTCCGTTAACCTTTAGGCTCAGTTTGCAGCATGTCTCTGGACACCTGTTTTCATTTCCTTCTCCACATGCAGCCTACTCAGGGCTCAGAGCAGAACTGAAGGTACAGAAGCATCCACAGCTGAATAAAATTAGGCCTGATTCTTAGATTCTTAGTTGTTTTGCACCTCAGTTTCTTCACCAGTGAAATGAGGGAAGTTACGGGGATTTAAGGAACTGATAATTGAAGTCATTAGAATAGTACCTTGCACAGAGCAAGCACCATGTAGATGTTAACTATGTTTTTAAAAAAAGTCTTACTATATGGACACATCTGGATTGAAGTGGCTGGCTTGACGTGAGCCTCATTTTTTGACGGGGTCCTCTCTATTTCTAAACCTCTTCCATGGAGTTCTTGATTCTGTTTCACCAGGAGGCATGGGAGCAGTTCTTTCCCTCATGAACCTTTTGGGGACCCACCTGGACTTGAGTTTGGATAGCCCCTCGAGGATGAGGACCAGTGGTGTAGACGAGTCCTGTGGTATTCTGTCCCTGAGCCTCCCTGCCTCTCTGACTGAGGTTCTTCTCTGTCAACCTTTTGCTGGAACAGGGGTGAGCCCAAGCAGGTGCTGGATCATGTCCAAAGACTGGCACGTGACATTGCTGCAACCCTTAATATATGAGTCAGATACATCCTGGAGACCCCTTACCTGGGGTAAAAAGTTAGGAGAGGTTTTCATCAGAAATGAAATTGTCACTGGTCTCTCCCCAGCTCATTAATTATGTATTCTGTTTAGAGAACTTTATGGAAGGAAGACAAATGTTTCATCCCTACTTTTTCCATTCCCTTTTTAAAGATTTTTAATTTATTTTTATACATTTCCACTATACAATACCATTCCCTTTTTTTTTTAATTGCCAAAGTTTAATACTGCTGCTCTGCTTTCCTATTCCAGCCCTGGCATCTGATAATGGCGCAGCTGATTTATGGTGGGAGAGCCTGGAGGTGAATTATTTATTCTCCCCACGTAAAGGATTAGCTATTTCTACTTTTAATGGATTTTTGTTGCAGTGTGTTTATGTATTTTTAGATGGATTGAGAAGTCCTCTGACCTCTAATATCATATCACATAAAGCTGTTTGCAAATCACATTAAATGTCTGAATTTAAACCGATGAATGCAAAGAAATGAAGAGTTATAATATTGAGTCTGTGACCCAAGAGATTTTTCTTAATTTATACTCTTGTGTCCCAGAAGGAATACATACATGTGGGAATAGGGTCATAGCCCAGCAGACTGTATTAAGCCAACACAGGGCTCCAGCTCTCTAGGGACAGTTCCACACCCAAAGGCAGCAGCAGCCCATAGTGAGTAGGGGAGGAAGCTTGGAGGATGGGGACAGGACAGCTCAAGGTGTCAAACTTGTAGAGCATCAACTTCAACCATAGAGCACTGGCAGGTGGATAAACTCCCTAGACAGTCACAAGACCAGGTTTTCTTTTTCTTTTTAACTTGAAAGAAAGGTGAGAGTTTCTCTCTCTCTCTCTCTCTCTTTCTCTCATCTATATTGAATACACAATGGAAAGTTGTATAGTGGGTAGTTTTCCCCTTAATCCTTGCTTCCCACCCTCTACCTATTCTGCCTAATCCTCTGTTTCTCCCCATAGTGGTCACTCTTCTTAGTTTTCTCCACATCCTTCCAGAGTTTCTTAATGTAACACAAATGAAAACTACATGTTTTATCCCCTACTTTTTTGTACAAAGTTTAGGATGCTTTACACACTGCTTTTATGTTCCTTACTTTTTAAACTTAGCAATATATTTTGGAGATTTTCTTATATAAGTACATAGAGGTCTTCCTCATTCAAAATGTGGTTCACTGCTATATAGCATCCCATTCTATGCTTGCACCAAGGTTTATTTAACGAGTTCTCTATTGACAGGCACTTGGCTTATTTCTATTTTGCCATTTCAAAGAAGATTGCAAGGAATAACCTTGTACATATTGCATGTCACATAGGTGTGAGTTAATCTGTAGGATAAATTCTCCAATGTGACTTGCTGAGTTCAAAGGTATATGCATTTGTAATTCTGATGGATGTTTCCAAATTGCCCTCTGTGGGACTGGTGCTGCTTACACGCCCATCAGCAATGCATGAGTGAGGTTATGCCCTTTTACTCGTGTGTGTGTGTGTGTGTGTGTGTGAGAGAGAGAGAGAGAGAGAGAGCGCGCGCGCGCGCACAAGAGCGCGAACGGTGTGGTTTAAATTTATTTGAAAGTTGTGATAGTATTTAAATAAGAGGGATGCAGTAAGAGAGTTGTGGGAGAGGGCCTTCTGGATTCCCAGAACGTGAACAAGAAGCAACAGTGACTCTAGATAATGCTAATAACACCAGTAGCTAATATTTACATAGCACTTTCTGTGTGCTTGGCACTAGCTGCTTCGCTATATTAACTCATTATGAGATTAGACATGGCTCATTTTCATTTGACTTTCTTCTGATTTTTTAAAAACAAGTATTGAGTATTTACCATGTGCCAGACGCTCTGCTAGGTGTTGGTTGATGTAACTTTTGTTGACAGAAGTCCTGCCAAATGTCAACAGAAAGCGAATTTTGGGAGGCAAGCTCTTACACCAACAAAGATTCCACAGAAAATACCAACAGAGTTTTAACTGTAATCTTGTTTCAGGTTCTGTGTAATGTTTCCTGAAGGATGTTTGCCTTGGAAACTGCAACACAAGGCAAGGTGTGTGGTTGACTCACCTGGTATATGTGGAAGTAGGGAAAAGACACAATAGCTGTGTTACCACACACGCGTGCTTATCGTGTGCTTTGCTTCATGTCTAATAACTATAGTTTGGGATTGGAGGAGGTGGGAAGAGGGGAAGAAGAACTTGATTGTGTGTGTGTGTGTGTGTGTGTGTTGTACCACTAAGTTAGGAAATGAATCTCATTCCACTACATAGCAATTTTAGTCAATAACCGGCAGTTATGATTAGCACATGCAATGTATTAACACTACTGAAGAGGAATATTGAGAAGGCAAAAAAAAAAATCTGAATGCATATAATGAAAAATATTTCCCAGACCTTCAGGCAAATATGCTGGTGTTGAGTGGCAAAAATATCAGAGGCCAGAATTAATTAACATTGAGAGCTAGTGCCTCCCACTATTTCTGTTTTTTTTCTCACTTTTTTTTCCTGTGCCCTAGGCTGTCTTCAAATTGCTCCGGAACTGTGTTGTTTTTCACTTCCATCACTGTCTTTTAAAGACTGTCCCTTTACCTAAGCCTACTCTCTTGGTTCCTAATCCCAAGCTATTTTATGGTGCTGGGAGATGATTTCCCTTTGATTTCAGCTGGTCACCTGTCCTTGTATTCCATGCCATGGGGCCAGAATACCAATGATCACCCTTTTCTTTAGTATGCATTTGAGTAATGGAGGGGGTCTTGGAGTGGGCCATCTATAGTTAGAGTTTTAAACATTAGAAAATAATTTTGCAGAGCATTAGAAGCTAGGAAAAGTGTTTGGAGTAGAAGAGATGTCTTTTGAGGGGTAACAATGCCATTTGAAAATAGAAAAATAGGGGATTTTAGTAGGAAAAATAGTGTAAGGTAATTAAAGACTGTTTCCAAGTCAGAAGCAGAGAATGAGGTGCTGAATCTAGAAATCTGGGTTAAATACTGTTTCAGTCAAGGTGCATTCAGGTAAATGTAAACCACAGTATTTCAAACAATGGAGTATTTAACAGAAGGATTTCGATATAGGTATCCTATCAAGAATAACTTACATGTGCTAAGAATCAGCTGTCCTCTTCAAACAGGACATGTGCTCTCTCCTGTGTGCCACAAGCCCTACTTGGCCAGAGGACTGGCCAGGCCCCTGGGTGTGTGATCCCTTTTGTAGATTAGTTTCTAGTGGGAGAATCAAGACATGTTTATTGAATTAATGCATTTCACCTTTTTGTTTATAAGCAGACTAGACTTTTGGCAACCATTGATGAGCGGCTCCCTTAATTTTTAGACCTATAATTTACACTCCTTAAGGACAAGTCCAAGGGCCTCTCTGGTTCTCTCAGGCTATATTCTTCCCTAAGAAATTCCCTTCACACAATGACTTCAATAATGCCAGGACTCTTTTATGTCTCTAGTCCCAGTCCTCTGTCTAGTCTGAGTTCCCAACCCTTAATATCCAAAGCAACTTACTTAACACATTTTGGGACTGAGCTTACAATGTCCCTGCAAAACTTTTTTTTTTCTAACGTTCTCTTAGGGATGGACATCACCAACTATCCAGTGGCTCAAGTCAGAAACCTGGGACTCATCTGTGACCCCATTGCATTCTCCATATCCAATCCATTGCCAAGTCCTCTTGATTTTACCTCCTAAGTATCTTCTGGGTCTTTTTTCCCCTGTATCTCCACCCTTAACTCCCTGGTCTAAGCTACCATCAACTCCCTCCTGAATTACTCAAACTACCTGCTACCTGCTACCTAGTCTGTCTGCACCTCTTTTGACTTCCTTCCAGTTTCTTTTCCAACTGACTAGCATGCCCTGTTCAAAAGCGTATCTTATGTAACATATCATTCCCCCGGGGATGCTTTCTCTGCCCTTCACATCACATATCAAGGTGAAAACTTTACAGTTCTGAATATGATTCCTCAATTGCATCTGTCTTTTCCTATAGACTGCAAGCTCTCAGGAGTAGTGGCCGTGTCTGTGTTTGCTGTTTTTTCTTACATCCCTAGCTCTCAGTGTGATATTAATATATAGCACATAGCAGGCACTCAGCAAATATTTCCCACAATACTTAGCACAGCATTTTGCACATAGTAGGTACTTAATAAACACTAGATATTTGTAAATACTAAATATTAATTGAGTAAATTGACATTTGATATAAAAAAATGGGCTGATAATCAGTTTTCAACCTGTCTAAAAGTACCAAAAAAAGCCTATAAACCTGTTTTTCATGAAATATAAAGGAATATGTGTCAGGGTTTTTAGCTGCAAGTGACAGCAGCTGAGTCCAGCTAATTTTGCAGGGAAAGAGTTTGTTAAGAAGATACAAAGAAGTTTATAAAATCATTGTGAGAGCTGAAGAACCAGGCTAGAGGTTAAACTTTCAGAAACATGTCTACAACTGTTCTGTCAAACTGGTCTTATGAGGAAGCCACTGCTGCCACCATTATGTCCTTAACACTATAATTTGCTCCGCTGTAACTTCTGCACCAGGTGTATCTGATTGGTAGAGCCTAGGTCACATGTCTGCCCTGCAGCTGCAAGGGACACTGGGAAAGTGAGCTCCTCTCCAAACATAAGAAGTATATCTAAAGATGTCATACAGCTACCAACATGCCCAATGTCCTCTACAAATGGGCAATCATAAAGTCTTCACTTGCTCCTAGCTCATAATTGTGTATCTGGATATTGGCATGTGTACAGTAAGTATAGTTATGTAGATAAATGAAAAGAGCTCGACCCTGAGTACTCTATAAACTCTTCTTACCTTTGCAACTGATTTTGCATTTCACCATTAGATGCTTTAGTTTAACCATCTAGAAAATGAATGTAATGCCATCTTCTAAATGCTGAGAATCAGCAGTAATAGTAATGTATTTTGAGGTGTAAGGATGAAAAGCGGTCTAAAGATTGACTGTACCATTATTTAAAATAAATGATTTCTAATGAAAATGCTAAGTTCAAAGGGCTTGATGGCTTCTCAGGATTCAAAATGGGCAATGCTTGGCATATTAGCTTAATAAACCAGTCCTGAAGATGTTTGCCTGACTCTTCTTCCCACGCCTCTGTGGGCATTAGGAGGCAGAAATATGCAGGCATGGTAATGGCTGTAATCAGTCACAACATGTGAGCTTATTATATTGGCTGCTCGCACAGTTGGAGCCTTCCAAAGCTAATCACAGGCCTTTTGCAAAGTTCGTTGGGTTGGACTTTCTAATACATCCTCATCCCAGGTAGGTCGAGAGACAGAGAAACTGAAGATGAGGTCCCTGATAGCGCCATTTACCCGTGTGTTATGCAGCGTGAGAGAATCGCATGTGAAAAACACAGATCTTTTCTCTTAGTAGTGGGATTTGCAATCTTTTCCAACTGGATAGTATCAGCAATTGATTTTCTGTTACAGCGCTCCTTTCTTTTCTTTTCTAGGTCTTTTTTTTGTGAATGTAGTAGACTTAGCGCTCTTCTTCCCTACTGCTGTTAGTCAGTTCTTTGTCACTGACTCTTCCACCAAGAACAGCTGGCCCCAGCCTCTTAATCCCTCTTAGCCTCTTGCAGCCTACCTCTTCTTTCGTGCCTTGCTCTCCACCACAGAAACACCTTCACAGATTCTCATCCTGTCGTTAACCCTCCTTCCTTTGTCTCCTATTCATCTGTGGAGTCTCAGAACTCCTGCACACATAAGTGGACTTCTAAGGATTTCCAACATAAGGTCACGATGAGTCTATGTGTCTCTTCTCTTTCCGGTCTGCAACAAACCCTTGTCATTTTCTCTTTTCCCTCTCCTCTCGCCAGCTGGGACAGACACGCTGCTCTTCCTGCAATAGACCATGGTTCCGCGAGCAGATTGACTCTCGTGACATAGCCCCTCCCATCAGGTGTTTTACGTGGCTTGTGCGGGTTCTCTTTGCCTTTCAATAAAATAGGTACATAGAGGGACAAATTCATCAGGTCTCTGCATCAGGATATCCTAGCTGAGCTAAACTCAGCCTAGGAATAATTTAGACGGATTTTACCAATTCTAGTACACCCAAGTTTATTTGGTGGCAAGCTTATTCAAAGGAAAAAAAAGCATTGGGGTTCATTTTTTTTGGAGCAGTGACTAGATGCAGGTGCTCAAAAAGGTTTTTCAGAGCTAAAGCAAGCCCCTGATCAGAAAAGAAAAGTGATTGACTATGACAAGAGAGGGAAAGGCACAAATGCCCCCGCAGATGGCATACAAATTATAGTGGGGTGGCCATGGACTGAGAGAATGGTGGAGAGAGATTGAGTATTTATTAAAATAGCTTTTGTCAGCCAGATTTATTTTCGTCTTTCTTCATAAGATGTGATAGTTTTGCATCAGCGCATCTAAATGAAATAATTTGCTAAAGGTCAAATGCAATTCCCTCCAGCCAGCTTTCATTTACCTTCTAATTAATAACTAAATGCTCACACATATATTAGCCCAAGGCTCATGCATAAAATAATAACTGCCATTTATTGAACACCTATTATGTCTCAGGCATTTTGCATACATTATCTCAAATTTTCACAACCCCAGAAGGCAAGAATACCCCTTTAATAGAGGAGGAAAATGATGCCTAGAAAGGCTAAGTAATTTGCCCTTGGTCATGCAAATTACTGTCTAAAGCCAAATGCTCCAAGCTTTCTTATGCCATGCAGTAAGGTAGCTGCTTCCTGCAAGGATTTGATGCCTTGTGCCATCTGCTGTTATTGATGAATGGAAAGATGAGAGGTTGGCATGGAAGTCTCTGATTTTCCAAGTCAAACGTCTCCCCACGGTAGGAAGCTGCTTCGCCCAGAGCTCGTACTCCTTGACTATTGTCATGGTGTGTATTTGGGAGGGGATGAAGCACTGTCCGGTACCGTGTTTCTTTCATTCAATTCAGTTTTCTTCCCCATCCTCTCAAATGAGGGAGGGGTTGCAACTGAACTGGAAGAACATACTTTTGAACTAGTGAGGCAGATTTGGATATGCCTCACCTGGAGAGGTGTACAAATGGGGCAAAACAGATTTGCAGCCAAATGGTGACCTCTTAATACAGGCATTAACAAATTGGCTTGAAGTGTATTATCAGGCCATTACTTCCAGAGAGACACAGGAAGAATTGAAAAGTAGGTAAAATGTGTTTCTGTAGCTTTCCAACCTCTTTCCTGTGTCCTGTTTCTATGTGTCCTGGACTCTGAAACTTTTCAATAAATTAGCCATTATACAAATTCACTACTATTTTTCTTCCACTTTACTTTTGGTATTGAATTTGTAAAATATCACTCAAACTTCTTTTCATTCTATTGGTGTCTTAAATTTGAACAAGCTAAGTAAGCTTCAAAACATTTATAGAATAGTTACTTGATGACATCACAGATTAATGACAAAATCACTACACTGATTTCTCTGTTCTCCTTTTTGTTATGCCTGTAATTTTGCTAAATTTCCAGTAGGTGGCGATTCCTTGCTCCAGCTACATAGACCCAGGATGTTACCTGGGACATAATTCTTAAGAGTAGCTTCTCAAAGGTGAGATGTGAATCACCTGCATCAAATTACCCTAGGCCCTATCACCTTTACCTTGTTAAAACACAGATTCCTGAACCCCAACCTTATACCCACTGAATTAGACTGTCTGGGTTCAGGAATCTCCATTTTTTCTCTTTCTTCTCTCTTTTTTTTTTTTTTTTTGAGACAGGGTCTCACTCTATCGCCCTGGCTAGAGTGCAGTGGCATCATCATCATAGCTCACTGCAACCTCAAACTCCTGGGCTCAAGCAATTCTCCTGCCTCAGTCTCCCAAGTAGCTGGGACTATAGGCACACACCACTATGCCTGGCTAATTTTTAAATTTTTTTTGTAGAGACGGGGTCTCACTATTGCCCAGGCTGGTCTCAAACCCCTGAGCTCAAGTGATCCTCCCTCCTGGGCCTCCCAGAGTGGTAGGATTATAGGCATGAGCCACTGCCCCTGGCCAGGAATCTCCATTTTTTAAAAGCTTTCTTGGTAATTCTGATGCAGATAAAGTTTTGAGAATTACTCAATTTAAGAAAAATAGAAATTCAAATTAAAAAAATCTAAATAGAACTCATAAAATAGTAAGAACAGTGTAGAAAGTATACTAAACTTACAACAACATACAAAGAAATACTGTACAAAAATCTACATTTAGGTTAAGTTCCTTATACCCGACTGTGATTATTATCAATCATTGTTTAAGTGTAACTCTATTTTTCCTTTAAGTAAAAGTTCCAGATTTTCAATTCTTGTTAGAGTGTTGAAAATCCCCAATCCCTTGGTGACTCCTCAGAAGCTACTGGCAGCCTTTCTTACCCTGAGACTTTTACTGGAAGCTTAACTATGACCTTCTTGTAATGTCTTAGCACCTGGCCAAGGTTCAGCTGGTCTCTTTCCTAAGAAAGTATGGCTTTATCAATTTCATAAAAGTCCCAAAACCATTTTTTTGCTTCCTATGTTTCATCACTTTGAAAGAGAAAGAGAGGGGGGCAAACTACATGGCAATTTGCATAAAATTAAGTTTTTTTTTTCCTAATAAGGAAAAGGTCCTTTTGGCAACCAAGCCACACTTTCCCTTCTACAACTGGTTTCTCCAGATGTGGCAGAGGAAGTATTTTTGCTTAGATGGATGATTATTCGCCAACTAAATTAGCAACTACACAAATCCCAGCTGTTTTTATTTTCTTCCACACTACTTTGGGTATTGAATTTGAAAAAAAATCAGCCAAACTTCTTTTCATTCTCTTAATATTTTAAATTTGAACAAGCCAAACAAGCTTTAAAGTATTCATCAAGTAGTTACTTGACAATATCACACAAACACATTTAGGCACTTCAAGGGCAATATATTAAGCTGATCTGCAGAATACTCCTCTTTTATTGCATTCAAGTCATTTTGTTTTCACTTTCCAAGTCTTGATGAGGAAATCTGATATTGGTTCAGTTTTATCTTCAGCTCCTGCCTACTGGGAATAGAATTTCTGGCAATTATCACAAAGTGTCATTAGAATAAAAATCATTTGAATATTTCATTGGTAGACTGCAGGGAGGGGTTGGGTTGTCATAATGAGATATTACTTGCCTGACATGGCCATTAAGGATTATGTGTGTATATCAATTGACTGATGAGTCATTCATTCATTCATTTGCTATTTCAACAAACATATAATATATTAAGGACTCATCTTGTGCCTTGTAGGGTTTTGGCTTCTGGGACAGAAAGATATGTCTGGAATAAGCTTTTCCATCAAAGTAGTCACAACAATTTAGTAGAGGATAAATGCAAGACAATATAGATGGTACAGATACATGTACAGTTCTCTTAGATGCTTGTTCCTGGTGGCCTAGGGAATTCAGAAGGGGAAAAATTCCTAAGAGAATGTTGGAATTTAGTCCACCTTCGTACAATTTCTATGGTCAATTTGAATCACATCTCAGAGTCTTTTCCTCAGCCCAGGAATGTTACTATTTGCTTCTGATTATGATCTTCTGTGACTCTGGAGATATATATATATATATATTTATTTACTTATCTGTACTCTTGGAAGTAATTCCTGCTTGTTCTTTTAACTGCCTCAACTTCTTACATCACATGGAGATCTTGTGGGTCAGTATCGAGAGCATTGTTCCTAAGAGCTGTCAAAGTGTCATCATTTTAGAAATGTCATTTCCAAGGAAAAGAGGTGGCAGGGCCATCCTGAACATTAACGTGGGCCTCAGACGACGGCGAGTCCGGTGCTCGATGGCACACAGAAACCCAGAGCCCTCGCCACCCAAAGGAAAACAGGCAGCCCTTCCCTCCAAACTAGCCCTGTAGCGTTCTGGGAAGTAGAAGATTTTGTTGAATGGAACAGCTGAGAAGATGTATTATGTGTGAGTTTGATACCATATAGACTGTTTACATTGAAACAGTGGCTTCCCTCCTTTGTGGTTAATGGTTAAGAGTGTGGCCTTTGGAGCTAGGATGTCTGTGTTCCAATCTGGCTCCATCCTTTACTTATTGGGTAACATTGGGCAAGTTACTTTTCCTCTTCAAACTTGTTTCTTTATCTATAGAATGAGAAAAATAGTAGAACCTGCCTTGCTGGGAGTCACAAGGATTAAGTGAATAATTCATTTAACACATTGTAGGTACTCAATGCATGCTGATTATTATTGGTTTGATTATTTGTGGTTAAGGAGCATCTCACCGTCTAGTTCCATTACTCTGCAGGTCACACCATTTTGGAGACACACGAGCGGGTCTTGTAAGTTGAACTTGAACCATCTTGTTATTTCTGATTATTGTTGTTATTACTGATGCATTCATCCAACCCATTGATTTAATGAGATTTGGAGCCTCTCTGCTCACAAGAGTAGCACTTATTAACCTGTAGGGCAGCTGTGAAAATAGGCACTGGCCCATGGGCCCGAGGCCTAGCAAAGTTCAGCAGGGTGAGGGGAACCTCATAGGGATCACAGAGTGAGAAAACATTTTCTATTTTATTTGGCTTCATGGAAATCTATGTCTAGTGGCAAGCAAGTGATTGGGTGAAAAGGGGGATAGCTGTTACTTTAGTCATTGTCATCAGATGCTTCAGCTCTCGTAGCTTCTTCCCATCAATGTAATCACTGATAAATGTGGATGGGAGCCCATGTGTTACTTAGGGTTGACGTGGGGTTTTCTAGAGCCCTGAGGACTTTTTGTTAATTATTTAATTTTTTGCATAGGCAATTCATTCACACGATTCCAACATTAAAAAATATAAATAGGAATATGGTGGAAATTCTCCTCGATCCTCTTTCCTCATAGCTCTCACCTTCTCTCTCTCTAGGTAAGCCTTATTATGTATTTTTTATTTAATATTTCAGGTTTACAGCATTGGAAGTGTACTGGCAGGGCTGGCTTCGTGGGAGTGTGGAATGTGCAGTCACACAGGGCTCTGTGTTCAGGAGGGCTCTGCAGTTGATTTAATGCTTTGCTGTCACTCTGTCACTGTCTTGAAATTCTTAATAATCTTGAACCCCACAATTTCATTTTGCACTGGACCCTGCAAATTATATAGCCTATCTTGCATATTAGACATGGTTCTTCACCTTGCATTTTTTTTTTTGAGACAGGGTCTTGCTCTGTTGCCCAGGCTAGAGTGCAGTGGTATCACCATAGCTCACTGCAACTTCAAAACTTCTGAGCCCAAGCAATACTCTTGCCTCAGCCTCCCTAGCTGTGGCTACAGGTGTGTACCACCACACTTGGCTAATTTTTCTATTTTTTTGTAGAGATGAGGTCTCGATATTGCCCAGGCTGTTCTTGAACTCCTAAGCTCAAGCTAGCCTCCCGCCTTGGCCTCACAAAGTGCTAAGATTACAGGTGTGAGCCACCGTGCCCTCCCACCTTGCTTTTTGGTTTAATTCTATGTTTTAAAGATCTTTTCATATTTATTCATAGACTGTTCTCCTTTTTTTAAAAAGAGCTGTCAAGTATTCTATCCTTGAGAAGTAAAAAAGCTATATACATGGCTACTTCAGGAATTCCTTTAGGGATCTTTGTACTGATTTTCCAGCTCTTTGATGCTTCCAACCTTGGAAGAAAGAAAAAGATTGAGAGAAGTACCAGGAAATCTTTCCTCTGGCTTCATCCCTCATTCCCTCTGCCTGGTTTTGGGAGCCTTCAGAAGCAATGCTCCCTTCTTTATCAGCTAACTGGCCATGTCCTTATTGCCCAAGGGCTCTTGTCCCCATGACCCCCATCCTATTCTACCTTCCAGCTGCCCTGTTATCAAAATGTTTGGTAAGGAATCATCCTGGCTCCGTCGATCAGAGCAGACTCCTTCTGTCTTTGCCTCACTCTGGAGAAAAATACTATGGGCTGAATGAAACAGTGGTCACCAGAGACCCACTTTAAAAACTTCCCTTCCATTCTTTTTTCCTTCCTACTAACCATCATTTCTGGATCAATCTATGGTCATGGTTCAACAATTCGCTGCTTTTGAGAAGATAGCCTAGGCCCTCTCTCCTAAAACATCTCCCCTCTGCAAAGAAGGTACCTGAGTGATGTTCTGAAGCCTGCAACTCACTGTGAAGCAGCGGCAGCTCTGGCTCCAGTACAGCACTAGAGTCACACAGGGCTGCTCACTCATTCAGGAAACAGTCACAAGTTTAGGAAGTAAACTGTGCTGCCGCCGTTCTGAGCAGTGTCCCTTTGAAAAGGACAGAGCATAAAGTCCACATTCCCTGGGAGGCTAGTGCTGGGACCTGGTACGCAAGCACATACCCTGCCTGCCACCCCTTCTCTGGCCGTGGCTTGGGTTTGAGGACAAGGATGCAGGATCTTTGCACCAGACTTAATTGTCCCCGTGTAAGTGGCAACCGTAATGGCAGCCCCTCTGTTAAGCCAAGAGAGAGGCTAGTGGCCGAGGGCATGTGGCTGCCTCAAGACCTGGCCCATCCAGCGGCTGGCTCACGCCCCTGGTGTGCATTCGTGCAGCGCACGCACGTGCAGACGGTGGGGCAGGGTGAACGGAGAGACGGTGCACTGCCGGTTAGGCTCCCGCCTCGTCCCTTACCAGGCAAGAGAAACCACAAACCACCCAGTGGCTCGCTTCTTGTTTCAGCGAAGCCATGCCCTCGGCACGCGAAAGGAAGATTAACTAGATGTTACAAATGCACTTTTGGAGCCCAGTTGCTCTGCCAGGGAAAGCTTCCAGGTACCCTGACACTCCGCTGGGAGAAAAGAGGCTACAAGTCCAATGAAACACCATACTGAGTACTTTGGTCTCAGTACACTCTATTTGCTTAGTTTATTTGAAAATCTGATAAGAGAAGTGCTGGGGTGACAAAAAATTAATTAAAATAAGAAAGAATGATCTTAAGAGAGAAAGGAGAAAAAAAAACACTAGGAAGCTGTAGACGGCTTCTCTCACACTTGCAAGCAATGTATTAATCACTAATCCCTTCATTATTTCCAACTTAGGCAGCTGAGTCCCCTGGACAAAAAAATAAGGTTATTCTTTCCAAATATCTAATTAAAACACGTTGAAAGACAATCTCTAAAATGGGTTTGGCCGGGGCTAATCATATCCACAATATGGCTGGGAGTTGCTGAAGTGCAGTCTTGGGGCTTTCTGGAATCGGAGGAATTTTTTCTCATCAAAATGCTGAGCCTTTGAGCCCTGTTCTCCTCACGGTTTACCACATGCTGTGTCTCATGGAGGTGTCAATACACAAGGACAAGACAAGAACACCAGTAATGAGCTCTTCCACCTCCTTACGGTGGGTGGCTGGGAGGGAGGGTTTCTGCTGCAGCCATTCTGGGCTGCCGATTGGAATCTCTGTATTTATATCAACCTTATTGAGACATAATTCACATACTCTAAAGTTCACCCAGGATTATATTTTAATCCTGTGCAATGAACTCAGGAAACTGCTGTGCCTCCCTTGGGCTATGAGCAGACTGATGAGTTCTAAGAGCAGAGCCTGCCCGTCCGTGCATCCCGGGCTGTGGCCAAGCGCTTGTCACCCGGGAGCTGACCAGCCCAAACGGCTGCATCTACCTCTGTGTCCCTGTTCCCTGCTTGCCCTTCTCCACTTGAGCAGCTGAGAATCTTTACCCAAAGTGATTAACGGCTGTGTCGTGTCCGGAAGGCTCCGACACTGATTGAGTCCCTTATCTCCCGGCTGCGTCCTCCCTGATGACAGCTGCCCTCTCAGGTATCCATCAGGGCATCGGCTCTCTATTCCTGGGTGAGCCAGGGACTGTCAGGGAGGCATTCTGGCTGTTATCTTCATCTGAACTGCCACCTGCCCTGCACAGCTTAAAGGGTCTTTTAAAGGCACACAGGGGAGAGGAGGTGCATACGGCGCTCTCAACCGCACCTGCTGCGGCTGGGGACGATTCCGTGCATTTTGGACACATTTGGGGAACATAGCGTCTAAAGGGCAACGCAGGGGACATTTACTTGCACCAGCTGCTCAACTTCCAAATCCCTGGCAGGCAGTTGGTGGGGGTGGTGACAGGCTTACCTGGCGATCCCCCCAACCACAGCGGCCGCCCCCATAGAATCAGCATGCTGTCTCCTAGCAGGGGCTGCACACACAAAGAGAACTCCGCGAGGAAGGCAAGTGAAGGACATGCCACAGGGGGAGACAGACGCCAGATGAACACAGGAATGGAGGGGGGACGTGTAGCCCCTGAAAACTCCGCAGGAGACATAAACACGGGGGCCGGGAAGGACGATATAGAACATCCGTCTAAGCCTGGCTTTTGAATTGGCCCCAAATGCAGTGACATTTTCTTTTTTTGGTTGCTTTGAAAAAGGAGGAGAGGAGAAAATGTAGACTGTGACATTAAAGATGGATGGGCTTAGACAAATTGAACAGTTTGAAGGTTTCCCCAGTGCTGAGAAGGCTGAGGGCAAGTCTCCACGGTGCGCTTCTGGGAGAGCCAAGCTCTCTTTTTCTTAAGCCCGGAGAAAGCTGCAGAACGAAATGGCAGCTTTAAGCCCCGGCCGGCTACAGGGAGGTTTAATATTTAACACGGTATTGGCTGGTGAGCGTGCGGGGGCTGGCTCATCCGCGTTAGGCTGACATTTGCAACAGGAACTGTACCCGGCCTCTCAGTGGTGAGAGATGGGGCACAGGAGCAGGGCCAAGGTGCTGGTGTTCTGGTCTCCTCAGGAGGGCACCTGTGGAGAGCCCCCTTCCCGGGCAGGCAGAGCCGTCTGTCCTGGGCCAGGCTTCACATTTGACTTTGAAAGCAGATCCCTCCAGCCGGCCCCTCTGCGTGTGAATGGCATCTTGAAGGAGCAGAAATCCCATTAAGGAAGAACTATTGACCCATCCGTCTCATGCTGTTGACTCTGCTAACCCTCCATTTGTGGCCTGTGATTCTTCAATGTGGGAAGTGGTAATTGGAGGAGAGGGATTAGAAAGAGGAATGAGACAAAGTGTGCAGGTCACACCGAAGAGCAAGGACTCGAAGGCCGCTTGATCTATAAAGTTGTCTCCACTGCCACAAAAAGGAGACTCTGTCCCCAGCACCCCAGATACTTGTTGGTTCAGAGCTTGCCAAGCCTAGCGGGTCTGATTCATCTTGGCCACTCCACAGTCTCCAGCGTGGTCTCTGTGCTGGCCCCGACTGGGTTCCTCGTCTGAGTTTGGTTAAGGAAAGGTTCAGACCCAGGGGAACCCGGGTGCCAACAGCAATGGGGTCCAGGCACGTCTGCAGGGAAACGCACACCCTCTGGGTAGGAAGCAAGTTCCATGAACAGCTAAAAAACGACTCACTCCGTTAAGGCCATACGTAGGTCCCGGGCTGCAGTGGTCATCGCTGGTGCGGGCTGGCAAGAAGAATTTCATGTAGTGTGCGGGTCAAATCTGCTTCAATTGGCTTTGGCTGCCACTGTGACCCCCTCTTTGATTAGTACGGCTGTATTAACTTCCCCCGCTTTGGGTTCTGCTCCCACGATGCAACACAAATTGAAATAGTGGGGTGGCAGGCGGTGGCAGTGGGGGCTGCATTGGGGAGGGGACCGCAGGGACCTTCCATCTTGTTAATGTAACACTTCCTTATGTGATGGGAGCTGAGAGCAGCCTGTAATGAATTTCTCCTCTGCAATCATTCACCAGTGCATTGTGACCCGTGTGTTTTTGCTGTGCTACACATTTTCAGACTTTCCCAGTGACTTGTCAGCACCTAGTAAAAATGAATTGGATGCGACCCATCTCTTCATGCGATGCCCTCCCCAGCTGCCTTTCGTTTCGCTCGAGAGAAGGAGTAGGTGGGACCACCTGGAACGACAGCCGTAGACTCTGGGGCTGTGGGGTAGTGCCAGGCCCGTCTCACAGGCAGGTTAGCACAGGCGTGCCAAGTTGGTGGCACGCTTGTTACAGTGAGCTGCGTTCTTTGGTCCAAATGGCTCCAAAGTGGCCTTTGCCTTTTGCACCTGTTGTTTCTTGCTGCACAGTGAGCTGCACAGGCGGTTTCTTTCTTCGAGAAGGCATGGGTGCAAATGGAGGGACAATTAGGCATCTGGGCGCCCCATGGGTTCTTACCAACTCTGGTGTGAAGAGCCATTGATGGCGGGGGACAAGGCTATGTCTGAGTCACACACACAAGCGTCACCATCTGCAACTGTAATTCTAGCCACGTGGTCAATCATAAGAAGGGGTTTATAACCAGCTTTTACAGCTTTTGTGGATCATGATGATTAAACAACAGATGGGAAACCCAACCAAGGCTTCTAATCTCTACCTCTGCGCCGATGGAGTGAGCGAGGGCTGAGGGAGTCCCTTCATGGCGTCTCTCTGTGGTTGAATCTAATTCGAAGAGGCGCTACTCCCTGATTTTCTGCAACTGCTTTGTACACTCATGCTTATCAGATCCTAAGCACTAATTTTTGGTTTGAAAAATGTAGCCCCTGAATTCTGGGAAGGCTCTAGGGAGCCCATACTGAGGAGGAAGATCCTCAACTAGGATTACCTGATAAAATACAGGACACCCAGTTAAATTTGAATTTCAGATAAACAATGAACAAGTTTTAGTTTAAGTATGTCCCAAGTATTACATTAGACCCTTTTTGGGAGGCAGTATGCTTTTTAAAAAATTGTGCTAAAAGCTACAACACATAGAATTTACTGTTTTAACCATTTTGAAGTATACAATTCAGTGGCATTAAATGCACTCACAGTGTTGTGCAACCATCACCACTACCCCTTCCCAGAACTTTGTCATTATCCCAAACTCTACACCCGTTAAACAATAACTTCCCTTTCCTACTTCCCCCCAGCCCATGGTAACCTCTGATCTACTTTCTGTCTCTATCAATTTGCCTATTCTAGGTACCTTTTATAAGTGGAATCATACGTTTGTCCTTTTGTGTCTAACTTGTTCCATTTAGCATAATATTTTCAAAGTCCATCTATGTTGTATTAATAACATGTGTCAGAATGTCCTTGCTTTCTTCACATTTTTTTCTTTTTTAGAGACAGGGTCTTGCCCTGTCATCCAGGCTAAAGTGAAGTGGTACAATCCTAGCTCGCTGCAGTCTTGAACTCCTGGGCTCTAGCAAGCCTCCCACCTCAGCCTCCCAAGTAGCTAGGACCATAGGCACGTGCCACCATGCCTGGCTAATTTTCAAACATTTTTTTTTTGTAGAGACAGGGGTCTTGATATGTTGCCCAGGCTGGTCTTGAGTTTCTGGCCTGAAGTGATCCTCCTGCCTTGGACTCCCAAATCATTAGAATTTTAGGCATGAGCCACCATGCCTGGCCAGAGTGTGATTCCTTTTATGACTGAATAATATTTCATTGTATTTTTATACCACATTTTGTTCATTCATCTGTTGATGGGCATTTGTATTGTTTCAACCTTTCGGCTGCTGCAAATAATGCTTCCATGAGCATCGGTGCAGAGGTATCTGTTTGAGTCCCTGCTTTCAATTATTCTGGGTATATATACTTAGAAGTGGAGTTGTTGAACCACATGGTAATTCTATATTTAACATTTTGAGGAACTGCCATGCTGCTTTCCACAGTGGCTGCATGGGACATTTTTTAATTTGCTAAATCTGGCAACCTTCCAACTGTTTCAACAGAATTTTAATCTGAATATTATATTTAACCTAAATTATCATATTTAAACAGAAACTAATAGTGCCCATATACATGTTAGAACTTGTGGGCATAATTTCTCAGTTCAGACTCTTGGAAGGTTCCTTGCACAAATTCTACTACAGTGAAGTACAGGGAACAATAAGCAAGAACTAGCCAGGTGTGGTGGTGCACACCTGTAATCCCAGCTACTCAAGGGCTGAGGCTGGAAGATTGCTTGAGCACAGGAGTTCAAGACCAGCCTGGGCAAAACAGTGAGACCCTGATCTCAAAAAAAAAAAAAAAAAAAAGCAAGAACTAAAATGGTTATCATTTAGTCTGTACAAACTAGGCAGAATGATGCTTGGGGGAATTTATACAAGTCATTCATTCATTCAACAAACATTTATTATGCTTGAAGAGTAGGTGCCAGGTGTGAGTTGGGGGTCCCAATGCAAAGGTGAATGAAATACTCCCCCTCACCCCCCTACTTTGCCTAGCCAGGTTCCCCTCGGCCTCCCCACTTTTGCACGTACTCACCCTTCCTTCTCCCCCCTGCCCTCCTGCTCACTCACTCACCCTGGGATTCCAGCTCCCCTGGGACACAATGCTCAGATCCCTGCTTACACGCTCACAGCGCTCTGCACTTTGCTTTGCGCTCATGCCATATTGTTATGATACATTTGTGTGGTTGCCTGGTTCACCCGTGTCTCTCTAACTCCTTGGCCTCAAGCGATCCTTCCACCTCAGCCTCCCAAAGTGCTAGGATTACAGGTATGAGCCACCATGCCTGGCCACCTGCGTCTCTCTATATTGACCAGGATGTCATAGCTGCGGGCTCAGAATTCATGTAGCCCAAAGGTCCACTTTACAGATGGGAAAAGGTCCACTTTACATGTGTCACGGCCTTCCCAAGGTCACGCAGTTAGAGGCAGAACCCAATCTCGAACCCTGTCCTCCCAAGCTCTGAGAAGAGTGCTCTTCCGCCTCCTTAGCATGTCCAAGTTCAAGTGGAGAGGAACACGGGGGATTTCAAAACCCTGTGAAGCTTTCTTTGAACTCCCACAGGCATTAAAAATAGTTGGCTGGGAATAGAAATACGAATGCTCGAGGAGAGGTGAGATGAGGGGGCGAGAGGAGGAAAAAGGTGAAGACAGAAGGCAAACCCAGAGAAGCCGCCTGCCACCCGCTCTGGAGTCGAGGCCCCGCCAGGGCAGCGGGCGTGAGGCGTGGCAGTGCCAAGGCGCCACCGGCGGGCGCAGGGAACGGCTGTGCTTCAATTCCCAGCGGAGGCAGTCAAGGGCTTCAGGATGAGATTTATTAGTGGGGCTGCGCTCCAAACCACGGCATCCTGGCCCTGCAGACGGTTCTGAGAAGCCTGGGGGGCTGCGGAGGCTGCAGCCTGCACCCCACAGACAAAAAAAAAGATGCACCGTTTCCAGGGGAGGTTGTTTGAATCTCAGTGTAGAGGAGGGTCCCTGCCTGACCACAGCTGCCCAGACCTGCTGGTTTGGTGAGGGGTTTGCTTGAGGGACCTGGGGCCGAGCACCCCAAATCCTCACACCTCCAATGCCCGCCCTGGGACCTTACTTCTCCAGCGGTGGAGTGCTTCCTGCAGGGCCCGGGTGGCCCTCAGGCCAAGGTTTGCACCCTTGCGGGCCCTGCGCAGGCTCGGCTGGGTCTTCTGCGGAGGGGGGTCTTGCTACAGCGGTGCCACCGGGCAGGAGAAGGGATGCTGCGGCCAGGTAGAATGGGATACGTTTTCTTAGTGAAAGGGCCTCTTTTTCTTATGGCACTTGTAAACCTGGGGGGACTGGAACGGTGCTCCTGCACACACACGTCCTACGGGGGTTTCTGGCAGGGAAGGGAGAGGAAACAGGTGTCATTCTCTGGATAAGCTACAGAAACAATTTGGCTCGTGGTTCCCTTGGAGGTCTCTCGCTCGGCTCTCCAGAGAGAACATGGAAGGCGTGTCCTTCCGCCAGGAGCCGCCTCTCAGGGTCACCAAGAAAACTCAGGAAGGAGGAGGACCAGCCTTGAGGGATGGGGTGGGGAGCTGGCGAGGGACGCTCAGGAATTCCAGGAGGCAGGAGTTCAGGGGTGAGCCCTGCCTGTCCTTAGCCTTGCGTGGTCATTAGGCTTCTGGGACCCTTCCCCTTTGGTTGCTGGGAATGGGTGTTAAAGTCGCTCTGAGGCTGTTGGGTGGATGACAAGGTGGCTGTGAGCAGCCACAACAGGTGGCATTTGCAATTCTGATCATGCCCCCTACCCCCACCCCACTCCCCACCACACACCCCATGCCCTGGGCTGGGGGAATATTTTTCTTAAGAGTTTTGTTTAGCTCAGCCTGGGATTAGAGCCTGAGGCCTGCGAGAACTGGAATAGAGTCATCTTTCAACTTCTTCAGACCCCCACACCCCGTCACCACCACCAACGCTGCAGGGGCAAAGGCGGCCTCAGCGTCCAGATGGGTCCTGTTTCCTTCAACCGTGGTCCTGTTCCAACTTCATTTCACTGGCCTGCCTGCCTCCCCTGAGGATCGTGTAAACATTTCCAGAAGGATGCAGATAAGAGAAAAGAAAGAAAGATCTTATGTAAACACTAGCTGGCTAGGCACCAGGAGATATTATTAGTTTATTAGGGCTTTAAAAATACTCCAAAGCTCAACTAAAGGAAAGGAGAAATTTGCTTTCATTTGAACCTCTGTTACTGTTGCTAGGGTCAGCAATACGAGGGAACTAGGCATCTCAGGGGACACATGGTATCATAAAGGTCGCAGGAGGCGCAAAGAGGGAAGTTGCAGAGATTTGGCTGTGGTGACCCTACTGGCCAGAGAGGAACGGGTGGTGGTGGGCGGGCTGCCCTCTCTGTGAATTAAGAAGAGCTGAAGAATGGTACAGATTGGAGAGACTCCTCACTGTGGCCCTAAGGCGGCGTGCGACCTGGCTCTTCCCCCTCCCAGCCTGTTCTCACACTTCTCCCTCTGGATCACACTTTCCTTGCACTGCCTTGTGTTCCTGGGGACGCATCAAACTCTTTCCCACAGCAGGATATGTTGTTCCTTCAATTTGGAAAGTTTTTCCTGGGCATTTTGCTTAGCTCACTCCTCTTTGTCCCTTTAGGTTTTAGCTTAAATATCACCTTCTCAGAGAGGCCTTCCGTTATCCCCCATTTAGAGGGAGTGACTCTAGTCCTTCTTTCTTAGTGCTACCTGCTCAGTGCCGTCACTGCACTTGCCATAACCCGTCCTTATTTTATGTGCTTGGCTATTTGCTTTCTGTTCCCCTCACTGAGCGTTAAGCGCCCCAGAGCTTACAAAATTAGGATGGGCTCAAAAACACTTCTTGAAGAAATGATTGAACCAGATTTCCCTTTTGGGGTGAACAGAGCTTCAGAATGGGGGTGCATTTGGCTCCAGTTCACAGCTCCCATGGGGAGGGCGTTTATAATGAAGCTCCTCCCTCCTCCTTGCCTGGGAACGTGCTACACTACCTAGGAGTGTACTCGGCCTCCTTTAGCTTTCATTGGCCAGAGTCTGGTTTATTCTGAACCCAATAACCAATGGTTGAGAAGATCCTTAATCATTGTGTGAGGCCAGGATACTTTGCATTTCCGTGGACTCATGGTTCTTAAACTTGAAGGCACATCAGAATTCTGTGGCGGGCTTGCTGAAACAGAGCCCTGGGCCCCACTTGCAGTTTCTGATTCAGTAGATCTGGGATGGAACCCAAGAATATGCATCTCTGACAAGCTCCCAGATGATGATAATGCTGCTGGTCCAGGCACCACATTGTCATAGACGCTGGAATCACTAGAGATGTTGACAATCGAGAACAGAAAGGAAGCAGAAAAGAATCGAAAATTGCAGGGTCTGTTAGTGCCCAGGGAAGAAGAGTGTTTGTAGGGATCCCAGCCTCTGACGTCTACCAGGCAAGACTTTGAGTTAAAGTAGCTCACCTGGCCAGATAGCCTATCACCCATCTCCATGTCTTCATAAAAGCCAACCAATCGATCAATCTACTAACTCCAACATTAAGAAACATTATCCCAAGAAAATGACTTACCATCTAAGTTTGTCCAGGATTGAAGGGTGTTACAGACTGAATGTTCATGTCCTCCCAAAATTCATACATTAAAGCTGTTAACTTCCATTGTGATGGTATTAAGAGGTGGAGCCTTTGGGAAGTAGTTAGATTTAGATTAGGTCAGGAGAGTGGGACCCTCATGATGGGATTAGTGTCATTAGAAGAGGAAGACAGAGCAATCTCTCCCTCCATGGAAAGGCCAGGTGAGCACATAGAGAGAAGGCAGCTACCTGTAAGCTAGGGACACAGCCCTCACCAGACATCGAATCTGTTGGTGCCTTGAACTTGGACTTCTCAGCCTCCAGAACTGTGAGAAATAAATGCCTGTTGTTTAAGCTACCCAGTCTTTTGTATTCTGTTATAGCAGCCCAAGCTAAGACAAAGGGTCCCCAGAACAAAGGACTGTCAGTGCTAAAAACAAGGGAAGTCTCAAGCAAAATGGGACGACTTGGTCACCCTCATCCCAAGTCTCTTTGTCTCCAATAAAAACAATGCAGAAAAAACATCTCTGGTATAATGTTTATTTAAATAGTAATCTTAAAAAGGCTTTATACAAATCATATAAACACAGTTTGACATTGTTGTTTATTTTTTACATTAAAGAATCACAGTAAAAGCTCTCAAGTTCCCGTGATCTGGCTCAGCCAGCAAATGGTCGAATACCTTTAACTGCAAACCCTGGAAAAGTTAACCTTCTGCGTGACAGTTTAACTTTGTCCCTTGTTTTCTTGTCATTCATGCTCATTCCTTGGACCCTCATCCCTGTCAACTCCCCACCCAAGAGAGACAGCAACCCTGCGGCCCTGTTGACACCTAGTCCAGGAGAGCGTGGAGGTAATGTGTCATTCAGTACAAGGCAAAAAGGAGATCAATACTGGGAGTTGGGTTTCCCAAAGGGAACGACTCAAGGAGATTGGTCAGCTAGCCTACCTACAGACACAGGTAACAAATGCACCAAGCTGTCCCCTGGCCCAGTTACAATCAGGCCCAGCTGTCTTTCTTTCTGTCTTACAATAGACCAGCCCCCAGCCTTGGTGAGGTATCTAGATGCAGCCCTGGGTACCCTGCTGCTTTCTGTTCAGCATCCATGGCCCATTCAGGGCCTCCAATCAGTCAATGGCGAATACGGATACAGGACTTTCAGAGGAATGCAGGTTGAGTTGCACATAACTTAGAGGTGAACTGCAGGCCTGAGGCAGGGCTGGAACTTTGGGGAATTATAAACAGCCCCCTGGGCATGAGAGGGCCAGGACCCCTAGTGTAGACTTTCAAACTTCTCTTCTTTTGCAGGCTACTTCTGGAAATCCCTAAGACTTACCAGCTTTCTGAACGCTGAGCTGCATGGGAGGGCAAAGAGGTGGGCTAATTAAAAACTTGCTTCTGCTGCATTCCCGGCTCAGGGGCTTCCTAAAGCTAAGCCCTTGGGCGTGACAGCTTTACTTTTCACCTCTAACTACCACTGTGCCAACGAGTGCTGAGATCAGCAGTGACACTTGGGCTCTAGGTCAAAGTCACAACACCACCACTGGATCCCACGTGACCATTCACATACACAGTAGATACAGAGAACTCAAAGGCCCGCAAAGACACACACGTGAATAAATAGCTGTGGGTTGAACTCTCCCTCTCTGCACACAAAACACTGTGACATTACCATTTGAACTAGCATTTTCATAAGTTAACATTTAAAGGAACCAGCCAGTCCCATTCACCCTTCCCCTTTCACCTGGGTATGAGACAAATGAAAATTGTAGGTGACCATAGCAGCAAAAATGGTCTGAAAGTTTACCACTGATATGCAACAGGCTGGGCACACTGGTTGAGTTTCAAATGTATTCCCAGCACACAGGCAATACTTAGGCGTTAATACATAATCAAGATTTGGATCTTGATGCGGACAATCTTATCCTTCACACAGTTTCATTCTATTCCTGATGCCCCCTTTTCTAGAGTAGCTGAGCATCATCTAGGGCTGTGACTACCTCCTGGCAACAGGGCTCATTCCATTGGTAGGATCAGTGGTGAGCTGGGGGAGCTGGGGATGGAGCCACTGGGGCTAGGGAAGGAGGAATGCCTTAACTTGTAAGATACTCACTGATTTCTACATAGAGGGAAAATACATTTTTCTTCATTTTTTCAAGGCACTTAATAAAAACACATAAATTGGTGTGTGTGTGTGTGTGCGCGCGCGTGCATGCATGCATGTGTATGAATGAAAACCTAAATCTCTCTGGGTTTGAAGCAGTGTGGTTAGCATTTTGGTCCACAGTACTTGCAGACTCTTGGTTAGAATCAGTTCTTGCATATCCTAGCTCTGCGTCTCTTGGAAGGCTGACGTGGTGGCTATAACCCAGAGGAGAAATCTGTGTTTATGAGCCTATCAGAGAGACTAACTCATCAAAATGTCCCCGTCTACACTGCTCAGCCTTTGCCATCACATGATCACAGAGGCTGGGCTTCTCTCTCCCTCTCCACGGTTCTCCTTCCTGTCCAGTGGTCACTAGTTACCGCATCTTGCAGATGGAGAAAACATACCAAGAGCCTGTATTTTCCCCAGCCCGCCTCTGATAATATTGAACAATGCTGTTTCCTGGGGTTTAGAGACTGCAAAGTGTGTGTATGTGTATGCACGCATTTGTGTATATGTGTACATTTTAGAACAACAAGGAGGAGGGAAAAGAAAAGGCAAAACCACCACCAGAGGCCCCACGAGGGAACCTCACCACCACAAGCTCTGGGTCTGGATTTACAGAATGGCTCCTGTTCACTCACAAAGCACTTGAAGGCTTGTCCGCTTCTAACGTGGAGGTGCTTCTGTGGATCTTGATGTGTGAAGTTTCCTTTCTGGTTTGTTTTAAATCGCATACAAGAAAGAGCTGTTCATGCTGACCCTAAAATGGCAATATTCCCCTGGATAAAAAAAGTTAAAGGCAACAACATCCTACTTAAATGCTAGGACTGGAAACGGCAGCTTGTAGGGTTGGCTGGCAGAACCTACACCACAGTAAATCCCTTAAGTCATCAGACAATCAGAGGACGGGATAAGCCGGACGGCTTTTTTTCTTTTGAGTTTTATTTCTAAAGATGGAAAGGCTGAAAAGACGCTTTGCTTTTCAAGTGTTGATTAGAAAGAGAAAGCGGAGAATAATGATCACTGCTCCGCTTCCATACTGAAAAAGTCATTCTCCTCTTCTGCCTCTTTGAGTTGCTCACAGACCAGAGAAATAAAATATAATAATAATAACAAACTCACAAACAAAATAGAACTGTGACCCCAAAGAGATGAGCTCCTGTCTTTTTCCCAGCAGAGAGCACAGCCTGGTTCCTGCAATGACTCAGCCACCGCGGTCCTAGGTGGGTGATCACCCCTTTCGTGGCTGCATCTCCCTCCCTCCCTCGACTTGCCTGTCTGTCCTGTCCATACCTTCCGTATTCTGGATCGGTTTGATCGAGATTATGGCATTCAGTTTCCAAAGGAAAAAAAATGTAATCTTCACCAGCCCCTCTCGCTGGAATGAAACGTCAGCTGTGATTCAGGTGCAATCCGTCATGCCTCGGAGCAGCACTTCTGGTGGTTCATCTTGACCTTGTGCTTGAGGCCATCGTAGAGCTCGAAGTTGTAGTTCTCCAGCGTAGTGCAGCTGCGGGAGCTCAGGCCCGAGTAGGAACAGGTGCAGTAGAGCAGGAGCCCCGCGCAGGTGGCCCCAAGGAGGACACCCAGGGAGCTCATGGCGATGATGGTGATGAGGATGGGGTCCAGCGTGTAGAGCCAGCTCTTTTCTTTGTCGGCCGAGGGGGCACCAGACCCTGAGGTTGGGGAAGAAGAATTGCTCCAGTCCACCTCGTACTCATCTATGGTATACAAAGACACACGAGAGATTGCAGGCACACTGCTATGTCAGGGTGAAATAACTGCGCCTCCCCAGCCCACGGGCTCCTCAGAGCACAGCAGTAAGCAGCGGGAACTCTGGAACTAGACCACCTGGGTTCAAAGCCCCGTCCTACCACGTCCCAACTGTGCAACTTTGGGCAAGTGTTTTAACCACTCTCTGTCTCAGTTCTCTCATCTGTAAAATGGGGATATTAATAAAATCCACCTCACCTGGGTTGTTAGGAGGATTAAATGAACTGACATTTGTGAAGCGCTTGGTGTCTGGCGCACAGTAAGTACTGTCTAAACATTTAATACTTAAGTAACTTGAATTGTATCAGGCAAGCTCAGATTACAACAGAGCCTTCGGGGTGCCTCTGGAGGCCCTGGGATGGCCTTGGTTCCAGGCAGCCTCCTCGTCCGTCACTTCCAACTGCCTCAAGTCAATCGAAGGACAGGTGGGGACTATTTTCACATGACGAGCTTCCCAAGTCGGCATTCCTAGCCATAGAAGCAGCGGATTTTTTTTCCAGCCACCACACCTCCCTTGGCGTGCGTCATGCCTCACTGCTATGGGTTGACTTGTGAGAACACACATTTCTGTTGTTTAAGCCACACAGTGTGTGGCACTCCGCTATGCAGCCCTAGCAGGACTAATCTACGTGCGTTTCTGTAGCGTGGCCAAGGCATGACCACATCTAGGGCTCATTTTTCAGCATCTCCTAATAATCCTGTGAAGAAGGCAGGATGATAGTATATATTTTTTAACAAGTGAGGATACTGAGATTTGAAGAAGTGAGTCGACTATGGAACTCAGTCTGGCCCATGGAGTTAGCAAGCAGTTAAGCTAGGAACAGAAATCAGGCTTTCTGCTTCCATAGCCCTTGCTCTTTCCCCTCCATCATCACCGCTGCTGCTGCTGGATCTGTCGCAGACTCTCCGTGGAGGTCGGTCGTGCACTTTTGCCCATAAAAGGAGTGTTGGACTGGGCTTTGCAGGCAGCGTCTGCCGTCAGTTAACAAGGTGCTGTTGGGGTTAGTCACTCCCGTTTCTATAACTACACATGAAGTTTTGGATTAAGGTCAGGTTGAAAGCAGCTGCTCTATAAACAGCTCTTCTTAAGGGCATCAGTCTTGGTCTAAAATTGTTCTCTGAGTGGAATCTTGCTGTTGAGTCTCTTGGAGATCAATGCGGGCAGAGAAGCCCAGGGAGACCCGTGCTGTTCTGAGTCAAGGGAAGCAATGACAGCTCTGTGTTTGCCCAGCAGGCCTCTAGTCAGGACTCTCGCTTTGGCTTCCCCAAGTGTATGTATTTGAAGTGGAAAAATAGCACTTGAAATAAATATGAAAATATGAGGTGGGCATTGTGAAAAAGAAACCTCAATCTTGCAGTGTGCCCAACCTGGAGTCTTGGATAGTATGTGAAAGGTTTGCCCCAAGCCAGGAACCAGAAACCACAGCAGGTCTGGCAGAATATTCACAATTATGCTCATCCACTCAGGCCACTTTTGGGAACGGTCAAAGTGTTCAAGCAGTGACACATATAGATGAGCCAGCCTGTCACTCCTAAAGGGTTTATCCAGATTTGAAGTCCATCTGTGTAAGGAGTTGCCTGCAAGAGGGGACCTGTTTCAGATTAGGCAGAGGGAACTCAATAAGCTTTCTACATCTCTAAACTTGACCTTGACAGAGCAATGATGGTTTCTTCATTCTCTGGATTCTTTTCTATATTGCTGACTGACAGTTCTAAATTTTGGTTCTCCAATACCCTGGGCATTATTTTCACTGACCGCTTTATAACCTAACTTAAATTTCATTATTATCTGCTAAATCATAGCGATACTCACCATCAATTTCATCTTCATAGCCCTCTCTTCCATGGGTTTCTGGGATGTCCACTACAATAAAAAGGAAAACAAACCAACTTATGACAAGTTCTATCACCATGGCTAAAAGGCAGAGATGCAACCTTTCTGAGAAAGACTCTCCATTCTGGAAGGCAGCTAGATCACCCATTTGTAGATCATCCAGTATGGACATTGCTGGATCATTTCTCCTTCAGATGATCTATCTTTTCTTTCAACAACAACCAGAAAAACAGAAATAATGAGAAGGGCCAGGTCTTCAGTGCCAAGTAAACCCTTCACTTGTGTCTTTTTGACGACTGTCATTCATTACCAGGATAGGTGTGGGTTTTATCTAAGGCACCTTCGACAGCATCTTTTATCTAAGGCACCTTCCACAGCATAATGCCCGACATCAGTCGCCATTATGGAGACGCCTATTCAGTGCAGCACACAGTATCTTCTTATGTGCACACATCGAAGTGGACACAAAGTGCCAGAATCTTTCTCCTCTGGATTTCATATAAACATATGGTAATTTAAGGAAGTCCTGTTGCATCATTGTATGTTTTAATGTAAGAGCAGAACTGGAAAGAATCTCATTATGCCACCCCACCTTCACGTATCTGTGCCAATATCTCTTTCCTCCTGGTCTGTTTTTCCTATTGGCTTTCTTCTCAGTTCAGAACAGATCGAACGTGGGCATCCCTTCTGACTAGCCAGGACTGAATACAGCTAAGTAAATTTAATCTGAATTTTCTCCCATATTACCACCATCTATCTTTTTATTTTTATGATAGTTTTTTGGGGGTAAGAGAGGTCTCTCTATTCCCTATGCTGTGCAACTTACAGAAATCAGAGCCCATGAAGATGACATATCTAAAATGATAATGCATTAGAAGAGAGAACCGACTATGTGGCAAAGAGCAGGGGCTTATTTCTTCCCGTCTCACAAGCTAATCACGCCTTTCTGGGCTGTCAGCTCAAGACAGCCCCAGCGAATGCATGTGGCCCTTTCAGACTTATGGTCAACCCAAAGTCCGATGAACAATCTTGGGGTGGGCACTATAAACTGATATCTAAAAATCAAGGCTTACAAGAAAATGAAAAATCCCCAACAGGTAAAGTATCAGACAAAATGGAAAAAAGAAAAAAAAAAGAACTTAAGACCATCCCAAGTGTCTCTCTCTCAACACACTACATCTCAGGGAAGATCTACTTGACCACGATCTGAACTGAGGATTGATCCATCACTGTTGCACTTGAAATGCAGTCTTTTCCTGAAGGCCGTGGTTTTAATCATGGTAGAAGTCCTCCTCGCTTCTGGCCGAAGCACTACAGCACATTCTGATCCCCTCCGTTGCTAGTAAGGGATGCACAAAACAACTTGCCAAGACCCCACTTGAAAGAATCGATGCCATGTGGCACCAATGCTTTACAAATCCAGCCCGTTCCTGGCATGTCTGTAGCATAGCAACTGGCACCTGCAGGCCACGCCAGCTTCCCCACCTCAGTGCCCAGCCCTGCATTATTCTCCACACCTACAAAGCAGGCTGCTTCCTTGGAAGGAAGCTGTGAATGAGAATCAACGAGAGACAGGTGGTGTTTGTCATAGGGATCAAATCGAGCTTGTGAAAGTCAACCCAGAGGTTTTTGTAACTTTATGGAAAAAAAAAAGAAAGAAAGAAAGATGGAAGAAAACTGTCACATCTGTAACGATGAACTGTTTTGATGGGATGTTCATATGTCTTAACACCTTCATGGATAAAGGATGCAGGATGCTGGATGAGGATACGTAAATCAGCCTAGGATGGGAGCTGCGGGGCCCTGCCAGTGACTTGGGGGTCCAATGCTGTGCTTGCTTTTAGGGGTCTGGTCTCTGCCAAGGATGTGATGAATTCTTGGAGGCTAGGATGCCTCCTTGCTCCATCTCACACCCTCGGAGAAGAAGTCTTAGGATACCATAGATCACGGGCTGGAAAGGGGTGGATGTGGCACCCCTTGATCTTGAGGAAAAAAGGGTAAAAGGACGGTAATGGCTGGGAGAGCATTTTATCCCAAGAGATCACAGCCTCTCCTCTCCGGAGGCAGAGAACTGGATGAGATGATTTCCCAAGAATCAGTCCATTTCTAAAGTTCAATGAAATCAATTGCCCAGATGCAGCTGAGATTTCTGCACCTGGAGAATCAAAGGCTACTTAAGGTGAAGAACACTTTAGCGGCTTGACTTGGCTTTGTGTGTAGTCACCGCTCCCAGGAGTTTGGGTGAGTGGGAAGGGGTCGGAAAAAGGATACGTTAATCAACAATTTCAAAAGCGCATCTGTTCACCAAGCCTTAAAGAAAGAATGGCACACCAGGGAAAACAAAAATAAAGGGAACATTTGTACAAAAAGCCATTTACTTTGATAGCAATTTTCTCTAGTCCCTTTGCTAATATTCTTGATATCTGTGTTTGATTAAGAGCTTTCTCTCTCAAAAGTGTCTTTGCCCTTCACAGGCCACACTTTCCTTTCTGTCGGGCCTGGT
>VBSM01001562.1:45724487-45815390 GCA_008086735.1 Cheirogaleus medius | reverse complement strand
TTTTTTTTTTTTTTAAATGAAGAAAACCTTGGAGAGGACCTTCCAGGACTCTGTTTCAGTGGGCGGGTGTGTTTGTGAGTGTGGGATGGGCCAGGGAGAGTGGAATGGGCCACACCTCTAGAAGAACTCAGGTCAGGAAGGGATCTTACCGCCCACATGCCTTCCACCTTTGCCCTTTGTGCTCCTGTGACCCTGTTTCCTTCTAGGCCCCCGTGTGGATTCCATCTCAGGCCCGTCTGACTCCAGAGCCTGAACGCTGACTCTTAAACACCATGTTAGTGCCAGAGAGGCCCCCCGAGTCTGCATTCCAGTTCTCCGGGTGTGGGCAGGCTCTGTAACCACCACCGCACCACTACTGCCTCTTCCATCAGAACAAAGCGCCGCCTTGTCTCGGATCCCGGTTGGCTGGACACGTGCTCTCTGCTGTTTGCCTGCATCGCTGGCTTACCGCTTTGGTGGGAATTCATGGGGGCTTCTTAGAAACGTGACAATGTGGTGATCTGAAATCTGGGGGTTCACGTTTTGTATGCTAGGCATTGCCCAGAGATGGAAAGGACAGTCTTCATTAACTGATTAACCAGTGAAGCAGCCATCACTTATGAAGAGGGTTTACTAGGTGTCCAGGAACCATACTGAGGACTTTGGAAAATAAAGATGTATAGGACCACCAAGGCCCCTCAGTGTGGCTGAGAAGCAAAGACTCACTCACGCCGAATTAGCACGAAAGAAAGTGGGGCGCTGTGGAGCCCAGGGCAGGGACTGGGCCAGTGAGCCCGGGTCGCTGCCAGGAAGGCAAACATGGCGGTGGGGAGATGGAGACTTTGGAATTAAGGCTGCTGCAAGGTGGGGGTCGCGAATTCCAGCTCCTTGACCTGTTTGATGGGAATTCTTTCAAACGTGGCACTGGAGCCTTTTGCCCCATCTACTGCCTCTTGGTTTTGGGCTTGCATTCGTTTGCACCAGACCCACCAAGGAATTCAAAGAGATCGCTTTGCTTGGCCACAAATCTCCCACCCTGTATTTATCTACATGAGGGTCAGGCCTCTGCCCCGTCCCCCTCACCAGCTGCTGCAGACCAGCACAGTGGGAGGAAAAGGGGAACTCACAAGTGACCAGAAGGTTTATCAGAGCCGGAACAATCAAGTAGGCAGAGGAGCTACTGCTTAAAAACAAAAACAACCCCACTCCACAGGAACGTGCTCATTTTCATATTGAGATCAGCCTCGGGGTGAAAAGTCTCGCTTCCCTAGTTGTCCCTTCTCTATCACTGAGAGACAGAGCAGGCGCACGGTGACGTGTGAGTCAAGGTCTCACCCGTCTCCTGCTGTCCTGATTTTTCAGAGTGAGAGACCATAGTGGCTAGTTACTGAAACCACCGGACTGTTCCAGAAACTTCCTCCATCTTGGAAGAGTCACATATTCTCTGGTTTCCTTGTCAGTAAGTTGTCACACTATGGCACAAATGGTGAACGGCCATACCTAGTCACAAACTGAGCCTTCTCTAGTGAAATGTGTTTCTCCCTGGGGCTCTGGAACGCTGCCTGGCGGTGTGAGACCACACACGCTCCTCTCAGGAGACGCCCTCGTGACACTTCAACCTGCAGCCCGGAAACTCCCACCGAGGCCTCAAACAAGAATGCTGTCTCCCATGGTCCTCCTCTCTCTCTCTCTCACACACTTTATTTATCTTTCCTCTCTCCCTTATTTTCTTCCTTCTTCTAAATTAAGATCTTTCTAGGTTGGCATTCCTTCATTAGTTTGCTTTTCTGCAGTTTCTTACAGAAAATTGGCAACCTTCCCTTTCACCACTTCTGTGGCCTATAGCGAGTGTACTGGCCTTGACATTGTTCTGTTTATCTCCTGCATTGTAAAAGGAGCTTCCCGAGATTGTCAGGAGAGTGAGGAGTCTGCCCCAAACCACTGGCTACTTTCAAATAAATGACTTAAGACAGTCCACCCCTGGGACACTTGTATGCAGATCAATTCAGGACCCTGGCGCACACTGGCTTCTCTGAAGAGTCCCTTCCTTGCCAGCTCTGAGCAGTGGAGCAAGAGGCCTGGTGGAAGCTGACGACAGGTTTGCCGTCCAGAATGTGTATTGGAGACATTCCAAGGCCCAGTTGGCGTCAGCGTCCCTCTGCACTGCAGGAAAGCAGCACGGGCTGCGGAGGGGCACCAGGCTGGGAGCAGGGTGCCGACTGCCCTCTGGCTCTGCCCGGGTCTGAGCGCCTCGACCAGTCGTTGACCTCCCTGAATCTTGGTTTGCTCCTCTGTAGAGTAACCACTGATGCTCTCCCTTGCTCTAGAATTCCATCGTCTTTGTGGGAAGAGAATGAGAAAAGTATGAGGGCCTTTCTGATGAGGGCTCTCTGAAGAGGGTTGATGGCTGAGGTTGACAAGGCAACTTCTAAACAAAAGTGCTCCCTGGCCCCATATTGCTCACCGCCCCACTGTTCACCCCAGGTCTGTCCTGGCCTGGAAGTGGCCAATCCCTGAAGTTGTTTTGAGGTGTGTGTGGAAAGACAGGACCATGAAAGGCACAGGCAAAGGGAAGCCACGAGGTTCCATGATTTCGATACTTGCCGTTTGGCTTAGGACTTGGTCCTGCTAATTGGCAATCGAGGAACTGACAAAGTGGGTAAATTGTGCCCCTAGTTTTAAGCCTCCGCCTTAACTGAGGTGCGGCTGATAAAACCGCATGGAAAGCCAGTCCTGGCAAGTCACTTAACCCACAAAGCTTCAACCAGCCTTGCAAGCAAGGATCGAAGAACCTCTCACTCACAGGAAACCACTGAAATCATTCATTCTCACAGGTACCGGGTGTCATCGCTTCTGTATTAAAGATGAAGAAATAGGATGGAGGGTAGAAAAATGCAATAAGTCATTGAATAAATCAGCAGTAGAACTAAGAGTAAGCCACAGATTTTCAACACCTTCTTTGGGGTCTATGATTTATTTGGGATAAGCTCTTGGCCACTTAGAGCCTTTGTTGAATTTGATTCCAAGTTCCTGAGCCCCCTGAGCCAGCTACACCACTGGATTGTTCAGATGGGAGCAGCCTCCAGAAAGTTCTCTCAGCCATTGTGTTTTAATCCCAGCAAGAAACACAACACTGAGACCTCAATACATGAGAAATAATAAAGGACTAAGGAGATATTTCTTGGCACTTCAAAACGTTTAATTCAGTTTAACATTTAGCATTGGCTGAAGGTCCTCCCTCCCCACCACACTTAATTTCCCTAATTCAGTTTGTTCATCCCCAGTTGCAAGAAGGAGCCAAAAGTTCAGATGTTGATCTAGACTTTGCCAAACCTCCTCTGTTGAAAAGTCAGGCTACTCGAGAGCCATTCATTCCTTGCTGGGTTTGGCTTGAGTTTATAATCACCATTAGAAGATCCTTTATCATGAGTTTTTATCTCTTGGCCTATGGCCAAATCTATGAAAGGTCATGGAAAAAACTATTTTTTGGAGTTTTTCAAATGGTTTCAAGTAAGAAAAAATGGGGGCTTGGTATGAGCTTATTGGAAGAGTTTGATCTTGAATTTTGCCATATTTTCTATTATTTTTAGTGGAATAACTCAGAGGAAACACTAAAAAGAATTGAAAATACTGACTGCAAACAAGAAGGCTGTGAAATGACCTAATAATACTCTCAAGTGTGGAGGCAGATGAGCAGCTGAGGCCACAATGTCTCCAACGAGCCCCATCAATGGCATGAAAGTAAGAAAATAAGAAAAATAAGACAAATGAGATGGGCTTTACAATTGTGTAGGCTGGAAAATCCTAGAAATGCCGATGGGGGAAAGCTCTGGAATCTCTTTTTTACCCTAAGTCTTTGAGAAATCAGAGCTGTTCTCCACCACTGTAAGTAGATATGTCAACAAGCTATTGGCTCTTCATACTTCCTTTGCTGGCTTCTGTCTTAGGGTATGAAAGTGGGAAAAACAGAAAATTTCAAGGAAAAAGTGTTGTTTTTCCCCTCTTCTGCAATCATATGTTTTCCTGAGATGTTAGGAAGAAAACTTTATATCTTTTTCTTTCAGGAAAATTTTCCCAGTGGACTTTGACATTCCTCCTCTGCTCTGGTCCCTGTATTCAAGAGGGGCACACACTAGAAACATTACTCAGCTGGAGTGGTTTGGTGCAGCCTTGGTCAAGTGAGAGGATAGAGCTGAACAATCAAAACTGCATTCACTTCCAACGTGAAGAATGATGTCTTCTTAAAGTTTGCCCTTCTTATGTTGTAGGCCCGTGAAGAAAACTGTACACCTGTACATCACCATGAGAATTTGCTATACCTAGAAGCCGGGCTCTTCTTCTGAACACAAGGATGAATGACTCTGTGATATGATTTTACAGTTGCCAAAAAGGTACCTCTTTCTGCCTGTTCAAGAGAGGATTTCCCCCAGTAGCTTGCTGGTGGCTGAGGACCGTAATCACAAGAGAATAATTCCTTTGGCTTTAGGGTTAGTGTCCTACAAGAGCGCAACTATTGGCAGAAGTAGCTAATTAAGCATTTGTGTGAAGGAATCTGACCCATGCTTTTCTGGGAGAAGGCTTTGATGGCGGCAGAGGGGAGAAAGGGTAAGGATGGCAGAGGAGAGGAAAAGGGGCCACCAGGAGAGGGGGGAGGAGCCAAAAGAGGAGGTTGGAGACAAAGTGCACCTCCTTGGGGAAAGAGGTGGAGATGGTGGCACTCTCAGGAGGTGCAGAGCCAGAAAGTGGTGATGGGCTGTGGGCCCAGGGCTCCCCATGAACACTATTCCTGGGCCAGCAGAGGCAAATGAGGCACCTCTGGGGCTGCTCTGACACACGTGTGTTGGCCCTGTCCAGGTCCTAATGATACCGTCTCACTCTTGATGCCAGCTTCTCTGGGGACTGCCCACGCCAGCCCTGAAATCCTCTTGCTCCTTCTCCCAGGCCCTTGGTGGCAGGAAGGAAACACAAATGGACAAAAAGGTTCTTTATGCTAAAATGAAGGCTCCATAACCAGCAGGCCTGCTGAGAGCAGGACATTGGTCAAAGCCACCTCTGGCGCAAGGCGCTCTTCACAATCCCACCGTGACTGGAGCTGGCTGCTGTCTAACATAGTGCAGAGGATGCTAGTGCAGGCGTCCTGGTAGTGAGCCCTGCTGCCGGAGAAAGAAACTGCCATTGCTGAAAGCCACTATCATTCCAGTTCTGGGTCAGAGCCTTTGCTTTTGGGAATGTTAGTTAATGATATTAAAAGGGTTCAATTTTGCACAATTATACAGAGAAGATAAAACAAGGCATTGCATGTGACATATCTCTAGTTCACCCCGATCTCACATTCATGCTGCTTGCCTTCCTGAGTTATACACTCATGCTTCATGTGCAAGAGGCAGCAGCCCCGGGTTTTTGGTGGGTCAGAGAAAGCCCACACGGCACATGCATGGCCATAGACACTATCCATTATGCTCAGAGTCAAAGTCACATTATGATGACCCTTTGGTTTCCACACATTGTGGAAATCAGGGCAGCACTCTTGTTGGAAATGGTGCTTGACTAACAGCTCTCTGGGCTTCTCCTCCACCCATCATTCCTTGCCGGAGCCCTGTGGGGCTAGCAGCTTTGCCTGTACCTGCAAACATCCACTGGAAAACAGCCTTACTGCCCGGTGCCTTCCCTTTGGTTACAGTAACCCTGAATTTCCTCAGAAGGAAGCTGGATGCCTCCTTTCAGCCCAGAAAGTCTGCCCCTCTCAGGGCCAGAGTGGGGGCCTGGGGCCCAAGGGCACCCCAAATCTGAGCCTTTCACTTGGCATGTGGGTCTACCTGTGGCTGCTGGAATAGTTTAGTCTGCAGCACAATACTGCGTACTGACCTTAAAGGATGTTTTTTACATAAATTTTTTAGCAGAAAACATAAATAAATAACAGCAAGGCACAGCACAGTCACTCTTTGAAGAAACCAAGTGGAACTCATTAATCACGGAGAACAGGGCTCTGCCTGCTGAACCCAGGGATGGAATTCACTCCTGTGCCTCAGCTGCCGCAGCTCGGGGGAGATGCCACTTAGAGCCAGGCCCGTATTCTCCACAAGCTGGCAGTTTAAAAAAACATCCTGTAGAAACACTCCCAGAGCATCACATTCCCTCCAGCTAAAAGTGCCCAGAGTCTTCTCTTGCAACCGCCGTGCCCGCCGTAGAGAAAGAGAGCTAGTGGACATTGTGTCTGGACATTGTGTCTCTTGGGCAAACGTGGCCAGGGATCTACCTCTAGGAGACCCGCTAGTTTCAGATGCCCTTCCAAGTAGGGACAAGTTCATTTAAATAGGCAAACCTCAGCCATTTACAACAGCTACTAAAGTGAAAATAGACATACATTTGACCCAAAAATTCTATCCTAGGAAAACATGTGCTCGAAGAGGCAACTTCAAGGATGTTCACTGTGGTATTGTTTATAATGGTAAAAACAGGCACAACTTGAATGCCCCTTGGAAGGGGAGCAGTTAATAAACTCTGGCGTGTCAGCACAGTCTGGAATGCTACACCACAGCTAAAGAGGATGGGGTGAATCTGTTGGTATGTGCTGAATTATCCTGGAGATGTTGTCAAATGGAAAGTAGCAAGTTGTCCAATAAAGTGAGTGAACACTATACCACTTACACAAAACAACACAAAACTCCAGCTGAACCAAACCACATAATTTGATGTGAACATATATGTTTGTAAAGGTATAAGACAAGGCCTGGAAATGTATTCCTCAAACCACCTCTCATGGTTACCTCTGGGGAGGTGTGTGGGATTAGTCAATGATGAAATGGGCTTTCTGCTTTTCCCGTATTATAGCACTTTTGGAGAATGTAGTCACGTATAACTTCTGAGTTAAAAAAAATGAAATCCCGCCACTTCCAACCCTAATATTCCCTCCCAACAACCTCCGTCAGTATCAATCACCACTCTGGCAACGAGCCTCCAAGAAAAGGTGTTTTCCCACCAGACACCCAGCCCTGTCCCCAGCCCCTCTATTGGTGGCCCTTCAAATGGCCTTTCCTATTTCTTGCTCAATGTATTAGGGACTTCAGTTTTTTGGGACTTTCAGAGGTTGAGGACAGAGAAGCCCAAGGGAAATTGCTTTACCCAGAAGAGAGGAGGTGTTTCTGGGTCTGCTACCCACTGGGCTTGCGGCGAGAATGGCTTCTGCGGGTTGCCCTGAAGTGCCTAGGTTCTCCGTTGTTCTACACCATGCTAAATGGGTTCTGCTCTTTGACGATTTCCCAAATCTTCTCTCTCTCTCCAGTGCTTAGGTTTGGGACCAAACACAACACCTCCAAGCAGTCAGTGCAAACATGCTCTGGCTGAGGCCTGGGGCCTGACGCCTGCGAAGGGCGCACATTTCTGATTGTACCTGCCCTCTACACATTCTGATTGTATCCGACCTCTATACATACTCTGGTGCACTTCAGCTATGTCAGGCTTAATTAAATGCTGCACGATTCCTAGCTTCTAATGTATTTATATAAGGTGATTCTTTTCCCTGCTGATTGTAAGATCATCAGCTGGCGTTCCCTTCTCCCCTCCTTCTTCTCTGGTTGGGTTTGTTTTGTGTTTTCTTTGGGCTGTCACTGAAGTGGATGAAAGGCAAATTACAGCTGTGAGAGCCCCAGTGATCTGCACAATTAAAGAGAAAAAACAAGCCCGCACCTACAGATCTGCAGTTTGGCTCAGATGTGGTGCCTACAATGCAGGCAAATCAAGACTCCAGAACAAAGCTCTTTTCATCACAGATTACAGAAAGGCCACAGCGTTTGCGCAAAACAAGCGAAGAGGAAATGAGGAGGGCTGAGGAAAGGAGACCTTGAGCCACATAAGTGTGGATGGGCTTTGGTTATCTGGGCTAGGACCGAGTGGCTGAAGCAAGAACACACATTTTAATCACGAGAAAGGACCAGGTAGGAGCAGAAACAGACCATCTTGGGCTTTGACCTCTGGTATTTATGATCCATGGACATGCAATGTCTGTAACATGTATGCTTGTGCTAAGTCTGGACACCACACTGAGGAATATTTGCTGTAACCGTGCTGTGTCTGACAGTCTAAGAGTGGTGCTCTAGCAGTCTTTGCCCCTTTGTGGGTAGAAAGTACTCCTAAAATAAATGTTGGGACTAGAAAAAAGGTGGAAAAATTCCCAAACATGGCTCCCCAAACAGCCATGCTAATGAAGCGTAAGATGGCTAATTTAGTTCCGTCTGGCAAATTTGGTCCCAGGTCAGCTCAAGAAAATGTTGACTGAGCCTGGGTCTTTGTTTGAAATAAACACTTTGGAGATGTTTTCATTTTATTCTTTACTAATGGGAACAAATGGCTTTCAGGAAAGCCAAATGTTATTTAGACAAAACGTGTAATTGAGCCTGCCATTGGGGGAACAAACAATGCTCTAACCATGGATATTCTACTCTATTCTCCAGAGAACAGAGAGTGACATCTATACTGGACCATCTGCACTAACAGAGCTTCCTGTAAGATCTGAATGCCAGAAGCCTGTCTCCTTTCAGCATCACTTGGATAAGGTTTTACAGCTGTAAAAAGCACTCCTTCCTGGATCTAGGTTTGGATTGGAAAAAAAGCAGGAATAGGGTCTTATAAACATGTGCCTTTTCTCAGGACCTTTAAGAAAGGTTCTTGGGGCCCTGAGGGAGGCTCCTGGGTCGATGCAAGGCTCCCAATACAGCCCGTGAATAGGGGTAGTGGAAAAATCTTTCTATTACCTCTTCTTGACCACTACCTAGAAAACTTGAACTGCTGGGAGGTTGTCTTCCCTAGATTTTTTCCTCCCTAATCTCCCTCTGATAGAAATATTTTATATAACTAGATCACTAACTACCCAAAGAGGGGGACCAAAGAAAAATCCTCATCAAAACAGATCAGGCTGTTTGAGTAAGTTTCCCCAAGTGCCTTTCCTTGAAGTTTTTATAGGATTGTTCCTTTTATAAAATGTTCCACTCTGATAGTTCCAGGTCCACAGTTATCAAACAATTATCTTCATTACCTGCTCAAAACAAAGTCTAGAACATCTCTGAGCCCTGAACATGCGACACATTCCTGTTAGGTCTGGGAAAGCTCTCCTAAGTTGGAGATCCATGTCCCCGTGGGAGCACTACTTTGATAGGTGAGGGGTGAGATGTCACCGCCACTTCTCCAAAGGAAGTGCTCTGTCTCTGCAGAGCTGGGTACATGATTCAGCTTAGCCGGTCCCACTCCCCCTGGGGCCCTTTGAAAGTAGAATCCAATCTCCAGGGATTTGCCATCAAGAGAAATTTTGTGGAATCTCATTTAGCAATTTAGCACTTAGCAACATTTGCAAAATCCCACACCAATCATAAAAGTTGGCTCGGCTGCACAAATTGGATAAAAATCCTAACAAGCAGTAATAAAAATAAAAAGAAGGAAAAGCTGGCATTCAGCCTCAAGGAGGAAACCCAACTACCTCCCACAGAAATGCCCTGTAGCTCAGAGGCGATGTGTAAACTTTGGAAACATCAATTTGTTCAAAGCCTACATTTCAACTTTGTTCTCACAGGCAAAGGGGAAAAAAAAGCCCAGATGTTTGTATAAAAATATCATCATTTTATTACATTCCACACAATACATTTTCAAATAGTTTCCAACGTCCACAAGTTATTTTGACACACAGGCGACTGAGCAATGCAAGGATGTCACAGTAATAGGGAGAGGGATAAGAATAGGAAGTAAAAATCTTTAGGTTTTCTTGTTTTGCTGTTGTTCTTTGGTAATTTTCGATTATTTAGGTGTTTGCCTGCTCATTTCATGTGAACGACAGGGTCTTTTTAGAGATGGGTTATCAACCTCAGAATTTTACTGGATTTCCTATTCAATTCTGGCTTTAATCCCAAAAATGTGAAACAAGGGAAAAGACAATTTTACTTTATCTTCAGCATCCTGTTTTGTCAATGGCAATGCTATGGTTTTTTTTCTTTCTTTTTCTTTTTCTTTTTCTGCCTTTGCCAGCAATTAGATGATGGTAATTGCTAGCTTAACATCAAGAAAGGGATTTTCACCCCAGAGATAAGGGCTTCCCTCCTGAAGGTGTTGACATGAAACCTCTAATAAGGCAAAAGCTTTATCAGCCCCAGCTAGGCCTTCAACTCATTCATTCACTCATTCATTCATATTTTAATAGTTGCTATCGCCTCATTGTCTTTTGAGAAGCAACTCTAAACACATGCATGCATGCATTCACCTGTCCAGTCTATTTTTCTTAGAAGAGAGTGACTCTTCCCTCCCTCCATGAAATACAGAATTTTGTTTTTTAAAGCTGCAAAGCATGGCATTTTACAGAAGAGCTGCCCTTTTAGCAGAGTACCTGGATAGAAAATTGCTGGGGTGGGGTGGAGGTGGACAGATGAGGCAGAGAGAGAGAGAGAGAGAGAGAGAGAGAGAGAGAGAGAGAGAGAGGGAGGGAGGGAGAGAGAGAGAGATATCCCCAGCTGAAGTGTGTCATGGAATTCACAAGGATTTGAGCAGTCTCAAATTCTCAACTATGGCATGTACATAAAGATGATGCCACATGGGGCATCAGATAAAGATACAGACAGTTCACAAAGTTGTTGTCATCTTCTTTTAAAGAAGGGGAAACCTCAAGGGTATATGGTGACTCAGCCAGTCACCACACTGGCTACATTTTCCAGGTGTAATTTCTTGATGCCACACCTTCATGGGGCACCTACAGGAATGCCAGTCGTTCTGTGGGAATGTGGACAGCTGAGATAAAAGCCTTAGTGACTGGTATGCTCGTCATCACATGGCACCCTGGGCTGCTGGCCTCCCCCACCCCTGCTTCTTTCTCCATCTTCAGCTGGAGTAGGACACTCCTTGAAATCTCAAGGTAGTGCATGCTCTAGCCTTTCATCTTTTCTCTTCTTGGCAGGGCTGCTGTGGTCGAGACAGAGTAGCTCTTTGAAACAGAATAAGAGTGGGAGAGCACCATTCTTTCAGGAGGATGAAACGAACCAGATGCGAAAGCTGAGTGTGTGTGCTGGAGGGGCCTATCTGGATATTCCCAAAGAATGCTAAAAGTCTCTCTCCCAAGCAGCCAAAAGAAAAAAAATCATTAGTATTTTGTTCTCAGAAGGTACCTGGAGGCTTTCCACCCAGGCAGCCATCTTTGGAGAGAATTTTATGCCTCCCCAGTGGATTCCTAGCAGGAAGGTGAAAAACTCCCCCAAGGCTGTGTCCTAGTACGCTGAGAATCTTAAAATATGCATTTTCTGTCAATGAAATTGACTTCATTATTTAATCCATGCTTTATACAGTATCATTAGCAATTTCTCTCTTACATCCCTCTCCTTGAGTTGCTCAGAGAGGACAAATGAGGAGCCATGGACATAGCTTCATTACACCTTCTCTGACGATGCGGCAACATCTGCACAGGCCAGGCCAGCCTACAAGGCGCTGTTTGCCATATGCCATGAATGCTTCAAGGGGTAGCACACTGGTACATTTGAAACACGATTACTTTCTATTCTCTCATAATATTTAAACAAGTCAGGTGGGCAGCCGTACATTTTAGTGGCTATAGATTCAGGCACACATTAACACCATGAAAGGAAAGCAAATGATCCCTTTTCCCCTCCGTATTTTACAAATGCTATTACAATGACCAATATAATACCAAAGAATACGGTTTTCAACCTTCTTACTCAACCCCAGCCCAAGTTGGGCCCAACGAACGCCCCACCCCTGGGGTGAGGAGACAACATTTCAGTTCTTCCTTCTCTTCCCTTCTCTCGTTCAACTTCTCCTTCTGCTCTCAACTGAAACAGACTTCTGCTTTTCCTACGCCAGGCCCAGATTCGTTATTCTCTATGACTTATTCCAAGATTGGACTTAACTGATAAAGGCTAAACATTCACTATGAGCTTCTCTTTTATAAGGCAACATGAGACAGATTTGCTTCAGGGCTGGAAGGAGAGGTGGCTCCACTCACACCCAATGGCTGTTGTCTTGATACTTCAAAGACGCCAGGAGACATGACAAGGGGTCACATCTGAGTGTTCTGGGGAAACTTCCTCGTGGGTCGGGTGGGGATAGGGATGGGGGAGGCCACACTGCATTCCATATGGCCTCTATTTATTTTAGGTACCTGGAGATGACAATGACAGCCAACAGAAACCCAGCCAGAGCTAGATAAGGCAACAAAAAGCTTCAATCTCTTCTCCAAGTAAACAAAACTTGTACAGTATATTATTTTCTTGTAAAATGTACCCCAGGAGAAGTAACACAAGAGTTAAAGGGGCCCTCTCTGAACACACCCACGCACTCCTCCCACACAATGAGCCAGTCTCTCTCTCACACACCCACACACACACAGCGCTATTCACACGTGCAAATGTGTACTATGTACAGACACACAGATCCAGGTTTCCCCTCAAGTCTCCTGGCAGACTGCCCACCGAGAGGAGGTTGGGATAAGGCAAGGGGGAAAAACAAGAGAACCAGTCTCTGGAACAAACCAGCGGAGCGTTGGGTGGTGAAGTGCTTAGGGGTGGGTCTCTTCTTATATTCCAAGATGCAGCATTAGAGTTGGGTTTTGTTGGTTTGGAATCAACAAAAAGAACCAAAGGCAAAAGAAAAAAAGAAAAACCAAAATGAACCCAAGGAGGATGGTTGGGATGGCTAAGAGTGCTCAGGGTTGGGGACCCAGGAGAGAGATGTCTGAGAGTTCACAACAGAGACTAGGCGAGGAGGAAAAAGTGCAAAATTGAGGCAACGTGTTTGCAGTCTTTCTTGTTTGTTTTGGGTGCTGTTCTTGCTTCAGCCCTCAGCAGCGCGAGCCGCGGTCTTGCTCTAGCTTAATGGTTAGGGTGGGCTCCACCGCCAGAGGGGCCCCGTTGGTGTAGTGGGAGGTTTTGTAGGTGATGGAGTGATCGGTCTTCTTGGCCGCATAGCGGAACCGGTGGTAGTGGAGCACCAGGGCCAGCGCGACGGAGACCAGCACCAGCACGGCGACCCCGGCGGCCATTACGTAATACCAGTAGGCTGGGATGGGCTGCACGGGCACCGTGTCCACTGTGGGCTCGGTCCCTGGCAGGAGGGTGCCCCCTGGTGGAGAGACACAGAAGAGTGTTGCTAGGCTGAGAGCATGCAGACGGATCCAAAACTTAATTTAAAAAAGAGAAAAGAAACACACACATGCTTTGGGACATAACAGGGGAGGGGATGCGCTAAGGTGGTACTCAGTTCCTAGCGCGTGCCAAGCACTTTTCAACGATTGCTGTTAGTTCCTGCTCACCCCCTTATGAGGTAGATACTGCCAGACCCATTTTACAGATGAGGAAACAGAGACTCAGAGAGGTTAAATTAACAGTGGTTATACAGCTAGTAAGTAGTAAGCATGGGATTCAGCCAAGAGCTGTATGAGTACAAATCTCTCTTCCTTCTGTTTAACCACAATGACTTTGTAATATAGAGAAATGTTATAGCTCTCTCTCTCTCTCTCTCACACACACACACACACACACACACACACGTGCACGCACATGCCTGAGTACACACAAGTAAATGATGTTGAAATGACTTCTGGGATTCAGGAAGGCAGATTCCCCGAATGGGTGGAAATACCATATTTGGTTTGGCTGGCCAGCATTCTCACACAATGTATTAATTAGGCTGGCTAGACTTGAAGGTAAATTCCACTTTGGCTTGCCAAGGCTTCTGTGCCCATTGAAATCAGCCTGGTCTTGTCTAAACAGGTCAATTACCACTGTCAGGTAATGACTAACTCATCTTCACTCTTTTAATTGGATGGAGGATCTTTAAGAGCAGATTGGAAGGGAAGTTGCAACAAAAAATGTGGGCACAAAATGATAGAGGGTATGTGAGAGCGAGAGTGAGAGAGTGAGTGAGAGAAAAGGGAGGGAAATCATTCTTAATCATGGGAAAGACAGAGCAGGGAGGAGAAGCTAGCAGAGTATTGAGAAGGCAACCACGTTCACTGGCCGCTGCTGGTTGCCATGGAGACGATGTAGTAGATTTAAGCCCAGGGTAACTCTGGGGAAAGACTGGCTGGAGTCCCACTTGATGCAAAGCAGTGTTACAACTTGATTCTCCCAAAGATTTACATCAGATGAGAATCTGGACCAGAAAAGGACTAGGAGCTTTTGAGCTTGCCAAAAGCAGACATGATCTTTACTTCTGAAAAATGATGTATGCTTCGCCTATGAAAAATGCCTCCCTAGCTGCTTGCATCAGGTGGTGGTAGCCAGAAAGATGCGTCCTCTTTAATCATGGGAGTGGAGCCACGGGTGGGAGGTGCCGCTGCCTCCTTCACGCGTCGGTGGTCTTGTGCTGTGAAGTGCCTCTGCTCGAGACGCAGATAGGCATTTTCATGCCTCCGCTCCCCACTAACCCCAGCCCCCGCCCAGACTCAGAGCTCCTCCAGCAGAGGAACTCGCAATCATCCATGCCTAAGGGTGGACACAAAGAAGGCACTCACTAAATGCTCGGTGAATAGGACACCGAACGAACGCTAAGACTCCTATTTGTGAGTCAGCGTTCTCTAATTCCTACAGCATGAACATCAGAACTCCTCTCTTTGATGTGGGGAATAGCTGAGAGATGGGTCAGGCTTTCTAGTGTCTTCTCAGAAGTGATAGAAAAATGAGAACATTTTTTTTGGGGGAAATCTTTCACAGCCTGCTCAATTTCCTGGCTCTTAATTACTGCTCCCTCCAGTTTTAGGAATTCCCTTCCATTAAGGTGCAAGTTCATCGGTACCTCTGGGGCGATCAGAAGTCCTACAATACCGGAAGAGCTTTGACAAGGATGTGCTGCTCCACACACACCTTGACAGTCACAGCTGTCAAGGGGTAGAAAGGATCCAGAATCCCAGGATCCCCCCAAACACACCTTTCTACATCTTCACCACCTCCCACATTACTGCCTACTCTCTTTTTCTTTGTCCCCAAACTGTTTCTATCTTTTACTGATAAGAGGACCCTCTGTCTCTCTTTCTCTCTCTTTTATTTGTGGTCATATTAGAAATTATGCATAGACACAGAAAGGAAGAGAAAGCAAGGAGCTGGACATTGCTCCTTGAAATGTCTAGCTTGCAAGTCACAGTGAACTGGTTTCAACTCATTATTCAGGTCACCAAGAGTACCTGCTGCCTGGCAACCATCTTGCTGTTGGATTTCATGTGAGCTCACAAAAATGCACAGCAAACACTAACATATGCAGGGATGGGCCCGAAGTTCCTCAGAGCTGTCCCTCTTCTCCCCCAAGGGAATGCTGGGGTTTGCCGCCACAGGGAGGGCCATCCTCTAAGGAGGCCACGGCTCCCCCATCAGAGAAAAGGAAGGTGAGAAATCCACGTGGATTAACTTTCCATCCAAAGCACCCGACCAGACCACAAAGGCTGGAGCACACATTTTTATCAAGCAGAACACGACACAACTACCCACATTCCCTCCATCACCACATAGTCTCAGTTTAAAGGGTTGCTTTCCTTCAGCTAAAATGCTGGTTTCCAACATCAAACACATCACATAGGACTTAAAGTACTGGGGCTGGGGGAGGAGGGAGTGTTAATGCTACTCCAAGTGTTTCTTGTAATAGACACAAAGTTGAGGCACTGGGGGAGACTCTAGGGGACCGGCTGGAGGAAGATTAAGGCATAATATGTGGGTCCCATATTCAGAACCAGAGAGAGACCCATTCCCTAAGAATTCTGCTTTACTTTGAAAGACAAACTCCACTTTAGCATAACACCCTCTTCCCCTTTCCTAGCTTTGCTCCTCAACCCTGAAATTATCAACATGTAGTAAACTTTAGTGACAAAAGCCATTTGGGGACATTAGATTGGCTCCTTAAACATTTCCCTTGGGCATTCATTTGGAGAAATGAGAAAACTATGTGAATTGATGCTTTTAATGTGAAGTTGGTTAGAAAAGAGAGAATACAACTGACAACCCTTTCCTTATCCCCACAAGCAATTTTTAGTTGACTTGCATTTGGGGGCCAGAAGTTTCTCAGAACATTCTTTGGCTAAAGAGATGCAACTCCCAAAGGCAGGCGGATTGTGCAGGTTTGGAGTCTGGCTCTGTCCCAGCCTTGAGGGCTATATGCTAATGAGGCTGTGGTTTGCCTTTAGAGAAAAGGAAGGTGATAAATCAATAGAGGTGAAATCTCTACCCAAGGCAGCTTCCCAGACAAGAGCAGCAATCCAGTGATGCTAGATGGATGGCTGGAAGGACAGATGGATGGATGGACAGATGTCAGATGGATAGAGGAATGCATTCTGGACCAATAGTCAGATTCTCTGGAAAATGTTGATAACCCACTGGTACTTCATGGAAAAGTCATATTCAGAAAGTGCTAGAGATTCTGCTAGCTCATACAATGCCTCTATGGGGAATTGGAAAAGGGTGTCTACTTTAGGCAGATGACACCTATACCCAGTGCCCAGGTTGGTGAGTTGCACAATTTTAGCTCCACTTGCCCCATCAGCCACTTAAGGTGGCCAGGCCATTGCTTTACAACAAAGAAGCCCCGGCTAGGTCCCTCAACATGGGAGAAAGAGCAAAGGTGAGAATTCAACCTTACCCAGAGCTGATAATGTGCTGACCTGAACTTTCCCTTTGATTGATCTAAATTCTACTGCTTATTCACATATCTTTGTTTTTTCCCCCAATGGGAAAATGCTTTCAATTCCTGAACTATTTTTCATTAATTTCCACTCCCCCCAATTCTCTACAAGGTTTTCCCATTGTGCGAGATAATGAGAAACAGATATTTAAATAGTCAATAACTCCAAGTGTACTTGCAAGGTTGAGCAGGCTCCCATCTGTAAAAGTTCTGAGCTCTCTGGAGAAAAGCAATACGAACACAAAGAATTTGAATTCTGAGAAACAATAAATTCTGAGAAGCCGCACATGGGAGAAAATAAGGAAAAAAACGACACATTAGGTAGTGTTCCTTCCAGTCCTGTTGGCAAATAGGGCTATTGAATTAATAAGCAACTGAGAAGTGTGGCTGTAACAGTAACTGCCGTTAGTGGGCATTTCCTGTGTGTTAGCCAATGGTCTATAGGCTTCACATGAATCATCTTGTTTATTTCCTCATGACCCTGAGATGGGAAGACTTGAGGACTTGAGAGGATAAGTGATTTTTCTCCTGGTTTTACTTAGAGGAAAACTGAGGAGGAGGGCAGAGCACACAGTGAAACCCAAGAGATGGCCCAGAGCCCTCAGAGGAATTGTACACCACTAGTAAGTGGCAGAGTCAGAACTGGAACCCGGTGGACTAAATTCTTAGCCTGTGCCCTAACCGAGGGGTCGGCTCACTACACCCTATGTGTCAAATCTGGCCCACTGCCTGTTTTTGTAAATAAAGTTTTATCAGAACGCAGCTGCCCTCATTTGTTTACATATTGCCTATGGCTGCTTTGTGCCATGCTGGCAGAGCTAAGTACTTGCTAATGTACCTGTATGTCCTGTAAAGCCTAACATATTTACTATCTGGCCTTTTATAGAACAGGTTTGCAGACCCCTTGCTCCAACCAAGCAGAGTGGGAGCAGGAAGCAGCTCTCTTCCTTTCTGCCTCCCTCCTACTCTGTCTGAACCTGTCTGAGGTTTGGCGTGTCTCAGTCAAGTCAGGTTCTCACTGAATCACTGAAAAGAGAAAGCATCTCCTACAGCTACATTTACGAAATTCCACCTAGACCTGGAGGAGTCGCTCAAGTTTCCAAAAGAAGCTTTCCGAAAGACCAGTGGTGAACCTTCTCTCTCGGAAAAAGAAGAAAGAGAAAAAGGCTCATTGCACTTAAGAACTGTTTCAGGCCTGGCCTGTCCGTGCACTCCTTTTTGTACAGGTTGAAAATGAAGTGCCGCTGAAGGGGCATTTCAGATAAAGGTTTATTTAAGTTATGAGATTAAACAAACAAACAAAAAAAAAGGTTGGCTCCTCTAGAGAAGTTTATAGAAGATAGTAGAAGAATGCGGTCATGCCCTTGGATTTGTTTGGAAAAAGGATATAAAAGTACAAAGCACCCCTGAGAAATGACTCTTTCCATTTGCCTTCTGAGCAGTGGATGGTGGGAGGGCCACTGGGAGGTTTTCGGTAAGTTGGCAGAACTGTGGGGATCCCTCCCACGTCGTGGATCTAAAACGCCTCTGAGTTCAGATCTCTAGCTGGCTGAAGTCTCGGATACTTTGCAGCTTTTTAGTGACACTTATATGCTACTTTCTTTAAACTAAGTCTCCTCCTTTGTATTCGTGGAGAAAGAAGTTGGTGAAAAACATTGTCTTCCTCCCCTAGATAAAGTGACCTCGGTGTGTCAGTCCTCTGTGGTAGGAGAGGCAGAGCGCACAAACGAACCTCACAAAGAGCCCCTTCGTGTCCCCCTGGGCAAGGATGGCAGCCAAGCAGTTACCCAGTTCACACATCTGATCGCCACACTTTCCCGCTCAGCAACACCTAGCTGGATCTGGCAGCTGGAGGCGTGGGGGGGGGGCAGGGACAAGGAGGAGGATTCGCACATCACAGCTGCCTATCTGGAGCCCTGGCAGGGAACACTTCCCTTCCCTCCCTTTCCCCGGAGAAGTACGGTCAGGAACACCATTTAACTCTCTCGCATCTCAGAAGCGCTTCTAGCAGAGAGAGCCCTGGGAGGAAGGGCATCCATGGCGAGAGGGAATCTGAGGCCAAGACCAAGCCCTGAGCCCTGGGATGGGGGACCTGACACTGGTGGATCATGCCTCTGGGACGGGAAAGCAGGGATGGGGGTGTGAAATGGCACAATTGGCCAGGTGGCACCACACAGACAGAGCTTAAAGCCTGAGGCATAGAGTCAAATGCCAGCCAGCACTGGCCCAAAATGGGCCTCTCTTAAGACTATTCCCTCCATGCCCAAGAGACAGCCTTTGACGCTGACTTTCTCCTGGGTTTACGTGGATGAAAACTGCGGAGGACTGCAGTGAAACCCAAGAGATGGGGCCCCTGGCACTTAGAAATGGTCTGAGACATAAAATCCGCGTTCACAGCCATTAACAGGAGATACTGATGTTGCTCTTAGCATCCATTAGTATTCAGACAGCAGTTCTGAATCCTTCCTTCCAACACCTACCTTTCGCAGGTGTACCCTGCCTGGGATTTCCATGGGTCTCTAATAGGTAGGGCACCAGACCCAGTTTCTGCTCCTGCTTTGTTCGAAGCCCACGGCCTCCAACATGAACAAAAACTCTTGCCTCCATGGTGAGCTGCTAAAAATGCACACCTGGCCAACAACTACAGAACTCCGATTATGGGCTTTAAATATTTTTACTGGCTTCTTTATTATTCTTTTTTCTTTTATTGAAAAAAAGCAAGTATTGGGTAAGAGGAAATAATCCATCACCTTAATTATACCACTTTTTGGTTCTTTTTTTTCCTTCCCCTACCTATACACACAGTTTTTCATTTGTTAAAGCTCAAATCCTAGAACAAGATACGTGACGGCACCATGTTTATAGCCACTGCTTTAAAAAAGAAAAGAAAAAAATGCACACCCAGGCTACATTGTTTAAAACGTGACTCATAACAACAACAAAAAGAGGTCCTTTTAAAAGTCACATGACAACACACTTTACTCATTCTCTCTTCTCTGTCTCCCTTCTCAAAACAGTCCCCTTTTTCTCCTCAGCATCCCTTCATTACTGACTCACACCCTGGTACACAACCTAAGTATTTATACTAAGCAGAAAACACAGGGTGATTGAAATAAAAAGAAAATGTTGCATGGCAAGAAATCAATAAGAGTCAGAAAATGAAAGACACTTCAAAATATAAGAGATCAAGAATACCTAATAAGTCCAGGTCCAAAGGCCACTTTTATTGCATTTCCCTAAAGATTTACCTAGGATACATTGATCTCTCCTAAAGAATGAGATTACTTCTGTTGTATGGTCAATTTATAATGGAAAAGAAAAACAACCCCACTTCAAAAAACATACTAACAATGTAAATGCCTATTGTTAGTAGTGTTTCAGCATCAAGTTTCCATAGCTTCCCTGCCCAAACCTGATTTCTCTGTTTCCTTTTCTTTGGCGGGGGAGGGTGAAAAGGCTGATTTTATGGCCTGACCCAGAGAGGGCTCCTGCTGTCCTGGCCTGATGAGAAACAGAATGAGTTGCTAGGTTGGATGGAACATACATCCTCTCCCAGATGGAAAAGTCTGCTGGAGTCAAGACACAGAGTTGCATGCTGAGGTCAAACAGGTCTCAGCTGGGAAGAGGAGACCCCTGATGCTAGGTTCTCTGGCCACCCACTCGGAGCTTCATGGAAAACGTGCCAGGGTGGTAGCAACTGCCCATTCCCAATTCCGATTCTGCTCTCGACTCTGTATTCCTGGGCCAAGTCTCTCCAAGACTTGGTTTCCTCCTTCCAAAGATGCTTGCCATTTTCCGAGACAACAGCCGCGGCCAATCCAGCCAACCCGTACAACTTGTGCACTGCCTTAGCTTTAGCCTCGGAGTGGCCCACCGGGAGCGCACTGGAAATTCTTACCTTTAAGTCACTAAGCCCTGTGTTTATTTTGGCTAAATGAGCACTGCCGCTCCGATGAGATTTTATTTATATATTTTTTACAAGAGAACACGACTGCACTGTGAAGCCTCATGGTAAGCACAGCTTCAAGGAGCACGCACGTGCCCTGGTCTGTTTATTCTCTTACGGAAGCGGAGCACTTAGCCACTGTGCTTGTCAGTCACGACCCGACACGGTGCACACACAGAACAGTGTCTGCGGCAGCTGCCAGCACATCCTTAACCACCCTTTCTGGGAGTTTTCTGAGTCTCAACAACCCGAAGAGAGTCAGGTGAAACAACATAAGCAGGCTTCACTTCACCAACATAAGCATTACCTGGGGTCCTGAAGGTTAGAACTTGAATTCGACTTAATCCAAGTCATTCGGTTTGGATCTCAGCTTTCCTTCCAATACTTTGGATTTGCATTAACATAAATCTCACACCCACAGAGTACCCATGTGGGTAAGTGAATGCTACTACTTTAAACTGGTGGATGGGGAGTGGGCACAGGGGTCAGAGAGGCAAAGAAGGGTAAGAATACATTCTATGTCGGGCTGTCATTCTCTCTGTTTTGCAGCTTTGCTCCTCATGGATTGTCTTAGAGCTGTGGGTGGTGAGTGGCAAATTAGAAAAGGTGATTTGGAGCCAGGGAGCACATCTAGGTGGCAAACCAGGAATTCATCTTTTTCTAGCCGGGAGCTGGACAGATTAATGAGAATGAAGATAGCGAGTCTAGACATCAGATATGAAAATGGCGGCCCTTATCTCTGAAATGCTGTCACCCACAGGGTTAATACACAGCAACCCTCACAATTGTTGGCATCAACCAGGTCATGAACAGCCCTGGTCTTTAGGTGAGGGTGAGTGTCCCCCAGTGTGTTTTTCATGCAGCAACTGCAGCGAGGCATTCAGAGTGGCTCCTAAATGTTTAGCATTAGAAACCTGCGTGGGAACCTCAGCAGTGTCAACTAACTGGATTGCAAAGATGGAAAAATGTAAAACCCACTGTATTATAACAGCACAAACATTACTATCACCCAAGGTTGGAGGCCTTTTTTAAATTTTATTCCTGGGTGAGGCAAGCATCCCAACTTATTTTCTTTTTGTTCTGTTCTCCATTTACTTAACAGAGAAAGCATGTCCTTTTCTGTTTTTCAGTCCCGCATTTAAAGTGCTCTAACTCCAGCCACCGAATGCGACTCCGGACTCACTTTACCAGACACCAGCTCCAGAATTTGTCAACTCTCCCTCCTTACGACTGTGTCTCTTCCCTCTCTTCCCTCACAAGACTGCTCACCACTGTCCCTCACCGAGGTTAATTGAGACCTGAGACTGCTGCCTTGGTACCCTGGAACTGGAAAGAAACCATCTTCAGGCTAAAATAAATCATTGCCACCTCATTTCACTTTTAATTTACAACTATGGTTTTTATTTTTTTTTGGTTCAGTCTTCCCACAGCCTCTCCTTTCTCACCACTCCTGAATTTTCAGCCTCATTGCTCCCCGTTGGACAATGCAAGGCTGAAAGGTTTATCTGTAACCTATTTGTCTCTATTGTAGGTTTCTAAACTTTAATTAAACAAGAGACAGTGAGGATCTCAATCAGGTTGCCTGCATCTACAGCTGTTGCTAGTGCCATCTAGCGGTGGGAAGGTGCGGCGTCTCTATTTTCCCGAGAAATTTGCCAACTTTAGAGGTTTATTCCCACCACCAAATTCACATCACACAGGGAAAGGAAAAGGCATGCAAAAAAAGATATTTTTTTTTACCTTTAAAATTCTTACCTGTAAAAGCTGAGATGGGTTCTGGGGGAAAAAGAAACAGAAAAATTTGAGTTAGATACAGGGAAGAAATAATTGAATAAACATAGGGTGAAAATTGGATGAATGTGATGATGAAGAAGACTTCATTAGGTTTTTTTCTGTAACATTCCACGGAACGTGCCCCACGTCCTCCACATGTTCTAAACTGTGTCTAACACATCATCATCGCGGGGCTGAGGTAGGTGGGAGGAGATTCTCAAAGTTGCTTTGGAACAAAAAGTCCTTCATAGAGTAATGGGTCCCCAAAGCATTGTAATCAGTCACTTACCACTGATTACTTTCTCAGAGCTGGGATTACTTTAGAAGCCCGGTCCTGAGAGTTGCCCGAAGGGACGGGGGCAGTCCCAGGTGCTTCTGACATCACCAGTCACCCCCACCCCCACCCCCGGGGACTCATGTGCCAAGAAAAGCACTTGGTGAGTTATTATGGCCCCTCTGCTGGCTGAAGGCAGGTCCAGCTTTTTTCAGGATTGCCCTCTTGCTTTAGGGGATGTCTATGGCTCTGATGGGAGATGGTCAGGGTGCCCTTGGGGTGACCTCTTTTGCCAGGGGAGGCCGTGAGTAAAATGTGTGCATCTCAGCTGGCCTGTCTGCTCAGCACTTCTGACCAAGGTGACAGTTATGGTATCCTTTCTATGCTGGTCACCTGGCCTGCACTGTTTAATCCTACGACGACTCTGGGACCTTGGGCATTAGAGATATTAGTTTTAAAGTAAAGTCTGAAATCTTTTTTTTTCATATGCCATAGTTTGCCCTGCAATTCATTCATGTAAAAGAACTACTCGGGTAATTATGTTATCACTCTTATATAACTTATGTACTATTTTTGCTCATCAGTGAAGGCTTCCATTAAATTCATCAAAACTTTCCAGCATGTAATCTTGGCTGGCAGTTGCTCTGGTCCTCTAGCATTTTCTTTGCTAAAAGCTGGAGTTTGATGATGGGGTCTTGGCACCCTGAATCTCCACGCACTTTGTGTGTGTCTATTTCTGATTAGGAACAGGGATAGAAGGCTTCCTCTTGTCTCACTCCCTCCTACCCTGAACTCAGCCTTAGATACAACTACACCCACATCTCACCTCCTGCATAGCCTGTCACTGCCCTACCCTCTAGGTGACAACTGTGTTGGAAAATGTCGTGCAGCCTCCTCTTGTATATCCCAGCCTTTGGTGTGTTATTTGAAAGAGACAGATATTCACGTACCCATGCAGTTCTCCAGCGGGACATCAGTGCTTATCCGAATGTCATCAATGGCAATCTCTCCCGAGCGTCCTTTCCCTATCACTCCCTCGAACACAATCTAGAAGCCGGAAGAACAAGAGCCATGGTTAAGCCGCCTAGTCCAAACAGTGTAAAGATTTCCAATTTTCTGTTAACTGCAGCTTACTCTGTGTGTGTCTGTGTGTGTGTGTGTGTGTGTGTGTGTGATTGCACCTGGTACACATCTGTTGACCACATGGCTGCAGCCCTTGAAAATCTTAATTTAAAATCAGTTTGTTCAAATCAAATGCATATTTGAAGGAATAAGAAGATATAACAAGGTGATGGATCTTGTTGTCCAGTAACTAGAATATATTGATTAAAAGGATCATAATCAGGGCATGTTTAAAGGGGGGTTGAAATTTCTCCAGTTATTTTTGAGGTTCCTTTCTCATAAATCTTCCAAATGCCCAGTTGAGGTATTTGAAAACTCAGAGGACGAGAGCAGGTGGGCGTAATGTGAGAAACATAGCACACAGGTTTGGATTGACTCATGGGTAACACTGCTTTCTGGCTTTTTATTATAAGTTACCTTAGGGCTCCATTATTACAAATAAGAGGAAAAAGATTTGTTTTCTACCAATGGTTTACTGAGCACTTACTATGTGCTAGGCATAGGGATAGTGACAAAACCTAGTAAGATGAGACCTCTGTCTCAACTGTCCAGAGAAGCTCACTCTAGTAGGTGAGACACAAATGCAAACAGGTACTTAATAAAACAATGCATTAAAAGTGGGATCCCTGGCATGGATGGGGAAGTTCTCAGGACACCTTACAACCTCAAGGGAGAGTGACCACAGGCTGCACACAGAAGTGCTCTGCGATCTTCAGTCAGCCTCGTTCTCGCCCTCCCCACTCTCCCTGCACACCAGCACGCGTCCTCTGGCAAGCCGGCGAGCGGCTGGCTGTCCTACCAGCCATCTGTTGCTGCTCCTCGCCTGGGGAGGAGGAGGTTAATGCTGTGGCTGGTTCTCCGTCCCCTTCCACAGTGCACCTACTCCTACCCAAGCTGCAGCCACAGCTGTGTGCACCCACCTGTGCCTCAGCCTCCTGCGCTGTGGGACAGAGATAACAGCACTCAGTTCCCAGAGCTGCTCAGTGAGAAACCACTCAGTTAGGACTCTCTCAGGTCTGCGGGCCACTGAGCGCCCGCTCCCCTCCTGTGCTCACACTCCCGGGGACAGGTCTGGGAGGTTATTCCAATTTCTTCCCGGGATTGGGGTTTGGTTCAGAGGGGCTCCACAGGCCTCTCACTTCCCTTGTGTGTGGAGGGTTTGTTTGTGTTTATTTCCCTGGCTTTGTGTCCCTTTGTCAGCCTACCTGATAGCAATCTAAAATAAAATGGAAAGAAGAAACATTTGTTGGAGAAGATTTCAGCAATATAAAAGGCAATAGGAGGAACAAAGAACCAAGTCTGGGTGTAGAGATAGGCACATTCTGAATAACAAATAAGAGTGTCATTTAGTTGCCATGGCAACGGGGGAAACACAATGAAAACAGCAGCGCTTAAGCACGTCCCCTAATGATGAATGGGAGGCCCTCTGAAATAGTGAAATAGGCATCGCAAGATCCCTTGGAGCGCCGCACCCAGCTCCCTTCACCACCCCACCTGATACTCCAGGTCGTAGCTGGGCAAGATGATCCGCCCGTGCTTCCACTCGCCGCCCTGGTCCTCGCGGATGACCCAGAGCAGCTTGCTCTCCTGGCTGGCTTCCCGCACCACCTGCAGCGCCACCCCGCGGCCGCCCGTGGCCTGGTACTGGAACTCCATGCACACGGGGCTGCGGGGCAGGTGGACCGGCGGGCTGATGAGCCGCGCATACTGGCCCTCTCTTCCGCTGTCACTCTGCAGCCGCAGGAAGTTCCTGTCATCTGGGGGGAACAAATCCAAACAGAGGTTCTTGGTAAATGCTTGGGAAAGACACCGGTTTGCAGCTGTGGCCCCTCCAGGGGAAACGTGGGACTGGGGTTTGGGTGTCTCTGGTTTACTCATGTCCCTGTTCTCCAGGCCCTGTGTCCCTTTCTTAAGCCTCCTTGATTCAAATGCTGTGTCCTCCGGAAGCCCTCTCTTCAGTCACTTCCTTTCTGTCTCTCTCGCAGGTTGCCCCTGGCACAGCCGGCCTCATGTCCTGGCTGGTCGTGCATGTGTTCTTCTTCTCCCCCTGGATTCTATGAGGCCAGACCCACGTCTTATTTGTCACTGGCTTACCCAAACAGCCGATGCGGTAGAATGTACTGAATTATAAGGGAAGAGTTTACAGGGGATGAGGTGGTTGCTAGATTGGAGGGTGACTCTAGCCATGTGGTTTATGCTCGAAGCCTTTGCAGTCTTGGCTGGGCACTGTCCAAATGAAAGACATTTAAAACCTTCTGTCTCCATCAGTGCTACGCCTGGGCTCTAGTGGCTGTGACTCAGAAGCCCAGTGTCAACTTCAAGCAGAATGGGGGTGGCAGCTGAGTAAGGTAATTCAGGGGCCCTGACACTCCATTCTCTTTCCTATCCACCCTGGGGAGGCCTGGGTGTGGCCTTTCTCAGACTGCCGGGCACACACAGCTTCAACGATAAAGGTGCTGTCATTGTCATTAACAAAGGCTATGTGTTTATCAGAGAATATACATGTTCTGGGAAATTAAGGGTTCAGTAATCCAAATGTTTGGAGAATGGCCCTTCTGGCTGACTGGTTTTAAATTCATCAGACACTTAGGCGGAAGACCGAGTTCTCATGCCTTGCATGACATAGTTGCAGTATCTGCACCTGCAAATCCAACTTGTGTGGGACCACTGTGGCCACTGGCACAGAGAGCAAGGTGGCATTTGAGGAGCAAATCTCACTATCTCGTTTTGGCCCTGAAACAGGGGCATCGTATGCCGGACGCTTCTGCAAGATGGCAGGGGCACTTTTTCACCATATACCCACTGTGGAATGTGGGCACATCAGACACCTTAGGATCATGTTAATGTGATGTCATGTTAATCGGGGACATGTGCTAGAGCTTTCTCACTCAACAGTGACAGTGAACGTCCTGGGCTTGTCAGGGTGGGATAGGCTAGGACGCCAAAGCCCTGAATCAACATAACACTCCCTGGACCACTGGTTTGCTGCTGTTATCCTGCTGACATCATCTTTCTAGGTGAGAGCTGAGCCTGCGACAGACCTCTCGTCCATGGCCCAGAAACAGCTTCTTCCTCCTCGACTTGCCAGCTGTCTTGTCCCCCTCCCTGGTTCCCCGAGTCCTTTCCTGTAGACTCTCCGGGATTATTGCTTTAGAAGCTACCGTCCCTTGAAGTCAAATGAGACCAGGGTAGAATGCCTATGGGGGATTCCAGTGTGTGCCTCCTCAACCACCCAGAGCTATGTCTGTCTACAAAACCCACAACGTGTGACCTCCATAAGGCCAAAATCTGCTCAGGTAACTAAAAGGTACCTGTCTACAGAAGAGAATGTTAATGATGGCATTCTGCTGAGGGAAGAGACACTGGTGCCAAACCAGGCCCTCCATGATCTCGAAACCTATGCTTCCCGTATCAGATCTTATTACTATCACTATTAATGATAATAATTATAACTAATTTGCATAATGCTTTACAGGTTACAAGCACGTTCATGTGCATTATTTCATTTTATCCTTGCTATATGCTTGTGAGCTGGGACTTCCTAAGCTTACTTTGCTTGTGATGAAGAAACTGAGGCTCAGAAGGGTGAAAGTGATTTGTGCAGGGTAGAGAGGCTACTTAAATGGTACTGCCCAGGCTTGACTGTGGCTTTTCCACCTTCCTGCTGTAAGCTCTTTATTTCAGCTGCTCGGCAGGTACCTTGCCCCAAGTCCTTGCAATCAATCACGCTCTGTTTGAGGCAAACTGGCTTTCCCGCTGGGCACGATGCTGCCTTTTCTCCTTTTACCTGTAATTCCTCGCTCACCCCCCACCCCAACCTATCTTATCTCTTTTTGCTAATTCTTCTAAACATTCTGGCACACACAGCATTAATTCCCCTCTTCTCTTAAGAACTCTATCATTTATTGACTGTACTGATGATTTTACCTTATTTCTAAAAGGACTTCAGGCCATTTTCCATGGATTTCAATAGGTAACTACCCACAGCCTGGCATTGTTAATTTAACTGTTTCTTGTGTCTTTCTTATCACTCCAGTTAGATTGCAAAGTCCTGGCCTTACACATACAAGGTTTAACACTGCTTCTTCCCTCTACCTCTAGATAGTGCTATATGGATGCCACTCCTCAGAAGATGTTGTTCCTGTGAGTGAATGAATGAATGAATGAATGACAGAGACAAAGAATGCTATGAGGCTACCCATTGGAAACGAGGACAGAGGGAGATCAGCTAGCCTCTGGTATTCCCGCCGATTTAAATAATCCCTTCTCAATTCCCTCTACCTGCCTGAGCCAACAGCCCTTTCAAAGGTGAAGTGAGCCCATGAAGCCATGGCGAATTCCATGGGTGCCCGAGAAGCAGCCAGCCCACCGAGACACCATCGAGAACCCCTCAAATGCTCCCACATTCCCTGTAATTTCCAAGGTCTGTTTCCACCTCATATAAAGGAAACCAGATTTCAGAGACTTATTATTCAGCTTTCTTCCTTCACAGTTTCACAAATAAGACCCACTTGCTGCCTGAAAATTGCTTGGCAGAAATACTGTCACTTATGTGAATTTACATTGTTAAGCGGCAGGGAAACCATGGAATTATGGTTAGAATTTGGTAAGTTAAATGTGTGTGGAGGTGTGAAGAATCGGTTGAGTGGATTTTGTCTGGGTTTGTTCTATTTACCCATCCTGTTACTAAAACTCCAGGCCCAACCGGGCCAGAGGTTTCAGGGACTGGCCCTTCCAGCACCCCCAGGTAGGGTCCCTCCCCTCCCCTCTAGTGTCTCCCCTCTCGCCTCTCCTTCTCACAATAAGATGATAATCACTGTGCATGATTTAAAGGACCACTGCAAGACCAGGGAGTTAATGCCAGTGGCGTGCTAAGCGCGAGCAGCTGAAGGATCATAATTCAATGCTGACATCTGAGCTAATCCACCAGTGTGCGGAGTCTGCAGACAAGCAGGCCCCTGGATTTCACTTAGTTAAATCATTTGTGCCCCACTTGTCTGTTAAGTGCTATGAGCTCCAGGGAAGAAAGATGATATGTAAATTTAAGGAATTAGCAGTAGACATCAGTCAGAGAGATGCTGAGCTGCAAAATGCCTGTCACTGAGAGCGGCTTGATTAGAACCAGGGACATCATGAAGGAATGGCTCAGACCAGGAGAAGCACCAGTAAGGGGAGGAAAAAAGCAGGGGGAAGAGACTGCACTGGGGGCTCTATCCACCTCATCTTACATCATCTTCCCTGTGAAATATTTTCTCCACTTTTGCCAAAAAGGAAACCGAGGCTCAGAAAATTGAAGTCCTGTGTTCCAGACCACTGCTGGAGAGTGGTGGAAGTGGGATTTGAACCCTAATTGGACTGAGTGAACCTGCCACAGCATGAGCTCTCATCTGGGTTGGAATCCTAGGCGAATGCTCACTAACCTTTTAGAGCCTTACCCTTCCCATCTGTAAAATGGATATAATTGCAGTATTACTGCATAGGGTTGTGGGGAAGAGTAAATGGAATGGACTATGAAAAGTGCTTTGCACAGTAGCAAGGACATAGTAAGAGCTCACTAAAAGTTACTATTGCTACTACTGTCACTATACCCACCACCACTTACACTTGCCTTTATTTTATTTGGAAGGAAAAAGGGTAGAAGATCACCAATAACCTGGGAAGGCCAACCCTAAGACTCAAAAAGAAGTATGGCTTGGCTGAGGGCAGTAAAGATGCTCTCTGGCTCCCCAGATCTGCCCTAACCCCAGACACCAGCTGGCCCCATGTCTTTTGTGTCCATCCAACAGTAAATGGAATAGAATACTACACGATCCTGGAACAAGAGTGGGACCTCAAGCAACCACTTAGAGCAGACCAGGCCTACCTCCCGGAGGAACTATGCCCAAAAATATCCCCGAGAACGGCTGTCCACCCTTTGCTTTACATTCTCCAGAGACGGGGTTTCTATAGGCCATGTCAGCAATGTGTTTTCTAGGTCGTAACCCTAACTGTCAGGAACTTCTTAAATTCAGTTTTCGGTTTTCCTTCTGTTGTTTAGGTACATTTCCTCCTCCTCTCTCTGATGGAGCACAGACAGTCTCTGTCCTCTGACTTGGAGACATTTTAACTTGGGAAGAATTAAGACCCTTAGTCTTTGCTTCCCCAGGAAACATAACCCTTGCCCCTTTGAATGTCTACTGTCCAGGCCGTTCGTTCCAGTGGTGAGTTTCCACTGTCCCCTCTTCCCAGCTCAGTGCTTTGGCTCTTTTAAGTCATGGCATCCACACATACACGTGCTGTAACTGAAGTCTGCTCTTCTGGAATATCCCAGTTTATGGCCCACCAACGCCAAACATGGAAGAAGTTCTAAACATGCCTTGGCTGTTGATTACTTGGTAGAGAAAAGGGTTGGCATGGCATGGGAGGGGGCTACTTTATTGATTTATTTGGACCTTAAGGAAAAACCCTTTGGATTATCAAGAGATTGCCTGAACATGACAAGTGACTGGCTAAAAACCGGCCCTGCCTGCTGGAAGTTGCCTTCTTGTTCTCGTAGCTGATGGTGGTGATGCCGGCAATGGATAGCTTCCAACAAAAAGACAATGGAAAGGAAATATGTTCGGTTGCTGAAAGAGAATGAAGAAATAATGTCCCAGAGATACAATCCCTCTCCTCCCGGACCTGACATATTTGAGAGGCACTCTGCTGGGTCCTTGACTCAAAACATCTGTTGTTGCCAATGATACAGGGAAAACAATCGCATGGGAATGAACAACACGAGTTCAAAAGGGTGAAGAGGAAGTGCAGAGGACAGGGCCGTTCAGCACTTTAACCTGCTGCTGTCTCTAGAAAGGGTCTCTTGATATTTCACCTGGCGATTTACGGCTGCATCTGGCTTCAGCTGCGTAAGTGTCAGGTGGACACGTGACTGCAGCTGGCCCCAGAGCAATGGAATCGGTTGTGTCTACACCTTACCAAACCCTGAAATAAATCACCAGCTTGATCCCGCTGGCTATCGCAAAGCCAAACACACCATCTGTCCAACACACACATCTCCTGGCTAGCATCTTGCCCTCCTACTAGAACCACCATCTGAAAGAATATTTAGTGCTGCAGGAGATGTAGTCTCCTTGTATAGTCATGCTTAAAACATGAGTCAGTCCTCAGCTAGCCTCCCAAGGTCAGCCTATCTCTGCTAAGGTCCTCAAATTAACAACCAGTTAAGGGAAACACTGACTCCGGATGAACTCAGCAGGATGTTCTCAAGGTTTACAATAGACCATTTTGTGGACATTTGAGGTTTCAGGCCTGGTCTTTGCAGGAGTCTACCTAGTGTTGATTTTTGGTATGCCAGCTGTCATGAAGGTTCTGCTATTGAGGAAGACTTATTATCATTCTGCCCCTTCATTATCAACCCACACACTGCTGGGGAACTCAACCAATCATGATTTGCAGGAAAAAGAAGGGTAAGAGCTTCTCTCTGCTATTGTCTTTTCTACAAAGCCAGAGATGTTTTCCTACCTTCTTTAAAGGAAGGAAAGAGGCCTCTATCCTTTCCTTTTCCAGTTGAAATTATTCCTTGACTATTGGCTTTCTTTTAGCCAAACTGTTCCTGGTCTTTAATTATCTAGCACAGTCCAAAGTCCGAGGAGTCCTATCTGTATTTGCAGTGGCTGTGCCCCAGCCACGCCGCAGCAACCTCTTCCTGGAGGCAAGTCAATCAACACCAATCCAACATCTGGATTATTTGCTGCCATTGGTCCCACCTGATCTTTTGAGCTCAGAGAGTTTCTTTTTAATTCAGAGTCACCACTAACCTACTGTCAAAAATCAAGCCCACTATAAGTAAGTTCACTCATCAATGATTTCCTTTGATTTCTCTGTAACCATCTACCCATCATACCCGCCCGCACTTCACTTAATCTTCTCGTGTGCACAGCCACAGCGAGTCACCGCTCTGGTCTCCCACTCTAATGCAGTTTATTCAATGGCCCAATCTGCGCCACAACAGCCCCAGTGAGTTGTTAATGATTTAACCACTTATATTTGAAGGTGGAGCCACCATTTGTAACATCTGAGTATTTTAGAACATTAGGATTCTAGACTCACTCCCCCTTGAGCTTGTTTTTGAGCCCAGAGTAAAGGTTCTGTTCTCTCAGTCACAGAAACAGGTAAGCTAGGTAGTCAAAGCTCTGTCCTTTTGGAAGGGCATACTGTTCAAAGTCAGCTTTGCCTGTTTTCTTCATATCGCTTTCATGATTCGAAGTTATCAAAATGAAGTCATACTGTAAACAGACTTCACAAGGTCAACCCATGAATAAAAGAGCACAGATTCAGGAAGACCACACACTTGAGGATTCTGAAGCTGACCTGGCCTAGCATCCTTATCTCTAGTCTTCCTGTCTCATTCCTGACAATAATAATAATAATGACCATAACAGTAGCAATAAGAATAATTATTATTATGGATATTACTTAGTATTTACTTAGGATGCTCTTTTTGATTGACCAAAATACTTCCTACATCATCTAATGGTATGTGACTTGCTTACTTTACTATGGTTGCCTGGTGAGGAAGAATGACACAGTGATAAAATACCAGCCACCGGACGCTCTCATCACAGGATCACAGAGAAGACACATCCCTGTTGGTACTTGCGTCTCGGTTTATACCAAAACCAAGGAATGAAAGCATCAGCAAGCCCCAGAGGAGGTTCTCGTGTTAGTGTCCAAAGGCCCAGTACAACATTCTGTGATGATGGACACATTCTATATATGTGCTGACCAATGCAGGGTGGCTACTGTGCCCTTCTCCTGTGGTTGGTGGGACAGTGGAACTGAAGTTTTAGCTGTATTAACTTTATTAAAATTTAAGGCCATGTGTGGTGGCTCACACTAGTAATCCCAGCACTTTGGGAGGCTGAGGAGGGAAGATCACTTGAAGCCAGGAGTTCGAGACCAGCCTACACAACATAGTGAGACCCTGTATCTACAAAAATTAAAAAAAAAAAGAAAACAGCCAGATGTGGTGGTGCATACCTGTTGTTCTAGCCACTTGAGAGGCTGAGGCAGGAGGATTGAGCCCAGGAGTTTGAGGTTGCAGTGAGCTATGATTGCATCACTGCGCTCCAGCCTGGGCAGTAGAGTGACACCCTATCTCTAAAAGGAAATTTAAAAAAAAATTTAATTGCCACATGCGGCTTATGGCTACCAGAGTAAACACTCCAGCTTTAGATACCTGCCTCCCATTCCCATCATCTCAAGAAGTTTTTGCCTTGGTCCTTAAAGACTGGAATTTGATTTTCTCAAAACTGTTTATGATCAAAGCACCTGAGAATGTCTGTAGAAAATATGCCAACTCCTACTAAGGGAGACGCGGTCTATGTCATTACCGCTGTAGAGAAAAGGCAAAGTGGCTTCTCAGAGCACGCTGAGAAGTGTTCCTCCACAACCACCAGGGGTCACTGAATGTGGAACAGGGTCCCCAGGGGTTGCTATGAACACACTCCAGGCAGCTAAGCCACAAGCAAAGAGCTAAAAAAAGAAATTCTGAGTGGCTTGAAAGACTATCTTGAAAAACAAAAACAGTGGAATGAAACCAGTGGGTGTCTTGTCAGCCTTAAGCAACCATTACTGCTAGCCAAAAGGACAGAACTAATTGCTTACTTAAAAGGAAAAGGAAAAGGAGGAAAAAAAAGAGAGAAAAAAAGAAAGAAAACATGAGAAAACAACCAAGTCAGAAACTATCTAAGGAATGTAAGTAGTTTCCACAGACACTTCTCGACTCAACATGGCCGTTTCCTCTCTCCTTCCCTTTACCCCTACTCCCTCCACACTTGATGGAGACACCTCCTTTCTTAAATTTAATTACTTTTGTTTACCTGTCTCATAAGGGGATAAAGCATATGGCACGAATGTTCTCCTGTCTGTGGACGGCAGAGTGTGGTGCCCGGCAGGCTTCCGGGTTTGACTGGAGGCCGGGTGCCCTGACCGGTAGCGCCTGCCCCGCCCCCACCCAGCACAGCTGCTCCTTCCTCCCAGCTGCTCCCCTCAGGGCTCCATTTTTTTTTTTTTTGAAGAAACAGAAAAGGACCACCCTAAACAGAAAGGGCTTTCTATCTCCTCCTGCTTAAAGCTTATCGAGTTTTGTGAGAAGGAAAATGCGACATACAGAAAATGGTTTTTAAAGTCATCAGAGGATGGAGGGAAGGGCTCCGAAAACAATATTATGATTTTGTGTCCCAGAAGCAGGTCACAAGTGCCACTTTCCCAAACTTCAGGGATTCTTCTGCAAGAGGAAAATAATTATTTTCTCTCTCAATATCTTAAGGGAGGAACATTAGCTCTAGCAGTTTCTTATGGCCCTAATTTTCTCTCTGTCCCCATCCATTCAGCCAAAGGTTGGAATTCTGCCTGCTCTGTGAGCTTACTCTGAAAAGCCCTCCCAAACCGCAGGGTGTAATGAATCAACTGGAATGAGGACAAAGACTAGAATTTCAACCAGTAGCAAGGGTGGACTGGCAGGGCATTCAGGTGGGGGCCCGAATTGCAGGAGGGGGAGGCAGAGGTGAGCTGGCAAAGGGACAGAGGTACAGGCCAGGGTTGCAGGGAGGTAACATAAGCTCCTCCAGAACTGCTACTTGCTAATTGGTGGCCTTGTAGCCTCAGACACTCCTAGAGAAAACCTGCTTAGAAGAGTTCAGGGGAGGAAGCCAGAATTACTAGAATGAATGAGAAGATGGACTCTGAGTAAGAGCCAGCCAATCTGCCCAGCCTGTAGGGGACTCAGGTTATGTCCCTGTAGTCAAAGTGCCTCTGCCAAGCAGCCCCCTTAGGCTCACACCTCACAGACATGCGCACAGCCATGCACAGAAACCACAAACACACTCACACATACACAGACCCCACAAGCCTTCTTTACATTCAGATAAAAGGTGGGGGTTGGGAAAAACCACGAATTAATTGGACCCAGTCTCAAAGGAGAGGAAATGAAATGAAAAATCCAGGCTGGGTTATAAAAATAAGTATTTTTTTTTCCAACGTGCAGGAGGCTCATTATATTAATTAAACATTATTGCAGTGAACGAGAGGGGGGAGGGTGATTAAGGCTGGGACTGGGGTAAGTGTTCTCTCCTGTTGCCCGAGGCCGTGGTGATCTTCAGATATTAATCTCTCTGAGCACTCAAATGCTGAAGAGATAAACACTTGAAATATGAAAATGTTTTTCTCCAGAGCAGACGCTGTGACCCGCCAGGAAAGCAAGTGCGGGCTGTGTCAGGAGGCCACCCGAAGTGCTCTCCTAGCCTCCATCCTGCTGTCACGCCCTGGGGACAGGGGACAGTGGCCAGTCCTGGGGTAGGGGGAGGGAGTGGCTCTGAGGAAGTCTGCAGAAGGGGAGGTCCCTTCCCCCTTTTATTTTCTAGTATTTTCCCATTATGCCATGGCAACATTTGATCTCTGAAATTTCCAGAATTAACCCCTTTCCTCTCAAATGCTACGGGGTCTAAGGTAACCATTATTAAATTTAAATTACATAAAATTGCAATTAAATTATATATAATACCAAAGGTAACAAATCCTCAAAACTCAGCCCTTGCTAATTATCTTAACACATTTGGCCAGGAGGCTCCTGAGGCCGTTTATGTCTACTGCTCAGCATTTCTCAACTCCACCTGCAGTATTGTTGTGTTGAGCTTAAACCCAACCACAGTAAGAGTATTTACACCATCAAAAATGGCCCACGTTATAAAGCAGGGGTCTCTTTCAATCCCTGGAAAGCCTATTGTTAAAAATTTACCAGAATGCCCCTGTTAAAGCAGGTGTCAGTGGACATAGTAGATAACTCTTGCTTCTGCCTGTTTAGAAAAGCTAAAGGCAGCCCCACTCTGCCCACAGTGCCAGGAGAGGCTTCTGAAATCTGGCTTTCTGAGACCAAAAGGAGGGGCTCAACAATATTTCAAGGACTGGCAGCAACATTCTTCTAGAGGCTAAGTGCTGGGCAGCTCTGCTAGACACCCAGGGGTGTGACAGCATTTCAATCTCTCGACTTGGTTTGCTTTAGAAGCAGTGACACCCTCAGAGAAGTTATCAGTCAGACTCAAGGCCAGTGGCTTCCCAATGAGCTTGAAGTTGACAAGAGGCTCTGTGATGGTGACAGCCAGTGCTAGCTATGGGATCAAGAGGACGTTGACTCATCCCATCTCCTAGGACCTCCCAGTTGCTCCTTCTTTCTTTCTTTCTTTTATCTTGGCCTTCCCCTCTCCCTCCCAGCTCCCAGGCTGTGCTGTAATCACAAGAGAGGGCTGCGAACCACCAACCAGCTATTCTGCGAGGTGACGTCTTGAGCAAAGACTGTGGTGGTTTGTGGGCAAAGAACAGAGGATTGCTCTGCGGTGGGAGGTTATGAAGCTGGTAGGGAATCAGGGCTGAAAAATGTGGAACCGGCTGGCCTTAACTCTTTCATCTCTTAACTTACAGCTGGCTTACCTGGAAACGTCTGGTCGTCTGGGCTGGCACTGCTGGTCCAGGTGCTCCTGAGCCACTTGGCATGGTCATACATCCAACCGCAGGGCTCCTCCGGGAAATCAAAGTTGCAGTTGAATCCTGAAGGGAGCTGCAAATCTTTGTCTAAAAGAAGGGGGGAAAAATAACCCAAAGGAAGGCAAATGAAATGGGTTCAGAGAACAGCCACAGTGGTGCTATTTAAATGGCTGGCAAGGCCTGAGTGAGGAGCAGAGAAAGAAGTGGCTCCCTTTGCTTATTCATTTAACTCATCTTGGCGATGGCTGGCGTTCGGGTCAGACTTTGGTCTCATCCTTCCCAGGCAGGAAAGCCAAGTCTGCCAGTGGTTCCCATAGTAAGCAATTATAAATGAGGCCACCAAATGGCTTCAGGCTCTAATCAGGCTCTTCTGTCCCACCTCAGAGAGCAGACAAATGTGAAAATCGCTGTTCCCTAAATGCCAGAGAAGAATGTCTCCCCAGTGCCCCAGTGGAGGGCTGGCTCCCAGAAAGAGTATTATCTCATCTCCTGCCAACCTGGCTCTCAGAAGTGGCTAGGCAGCCCGTTAGCATCCAGAGAGGCTGAAATGCCTGGGAGGCTCTGGCCAGAGAGGAGAAAGTGACCCCAGGAACAAGGGAGGCTTGTTTGCTATTCTTCACCTCTTTGTGATCCGTCTCTTATTTCTGAAGACGGGGACAGTCGGGCATCTCCGCGGGGAGGTATCACCAGGCGGGAGATTTGGCACGTTAAGAGCAAAATGAAGGAGCCACAACAGCCAGCTGCCCGGCTCAGTGCTGACCAGGAGGAAAAGGCTGGGATTCCGGGGAGGCAGAGGAAGCTGTCCCCATGGAAATCTAACAAGTGGCTACAAGGTGGCTCATCCTGTCTGCTTTGGTGGTTCACCTGCCTGAGCCTGAAGACTGAACCAAGAGAGTTTCTTTTGAGGTTCCACCCAGCTCAAAAATCCAGTATGAGCTAGTGCCAAATGTGTGATTAAGTGGGGTGGTGTGGAGGTGGGGAAAGAGGAAATGGGAACCCAGATTGGATGTCTGCCCACAGTAGCTGCAGAGACAGCGGAAAGGTGCTGGCTCACGCTGGCAGCAGGGAGGAAGTGGGGTCTCAGGGCCTCTCACTTCCCTTCCCAGGGTTCCCAGAGAGGAATTACCGTGGGGAAGGCTTAGCCTGCAGGTTAGGAAGTCTAAAGGGAACAACAGACTGGTAGAAACAAATTGCTCACCATGGGGGTGAGCAGGGCTCATCTCTTAGGGTGACAGGGCTCTGCTGGCCTCTAAGGCAGGAGGCAGATCGCCACCCGGCCCTGTTTGTGTTTCCCCTTCCCAAAGAGGATATTTAATGTTTGCCCACCATTGGCCAAAGTCAGCTCAAAGTCGAGAAGAAACACATGGAATCTATTACAGAAACATCAACCTGTGGCTTGGAAAAGTCAGCCCTTAGCCCTCACCATCCCCTTCTCCTGACAATTTCTGAATTTCTATTTTTCCCTTCAAAAACATGGAGTAATTCAATATACCATAATTCCTCCCTAATGTTTACAGGCATACTGTGTATCTCAGGAATCAAATTCCATGGAAAGATCTTTTGCAAAAAGAGAGGGGAGGAACCATCAAAGAAACCTCAAATGAAACAAACCACTATAAATGGGAAAATTATATTAAAAATAAACTTCTGAAATTTTGCAGCAGAACTCTTCATTTTTCCTTTGGATTGTCATTTAGGTAGAACCCCTATCCTGTCCCCCAACAGGGTAACTCTGGGAATCTAATACCACTGCAGTCCCCAACCTCCGGGCCTCAGACCAGTACCAGTCCATGGCCTGTTAGGAATCAGGGTGCACAGCAGGAGGTGAGCAAGTGAAGCTTCATCTGTATTTACAGCTGCTCCCCATCGCTCACGTCACCTGATCAGAGCTCAGGGCCCCGCTGATTCTGCATTATAGTGAGTTGTGTAATTATTTCATTATATATTACAATGTATTACAATAATAATAGAAATAAAGTACACAATAAATGTAATGCACTTGAGTCATCCCGAAACCATCCCTGCCTCCCACCCCTAGGTTCCATGGAAAAATTGTTTTCCATGAAACCAGTCCCCGGTGCCAAAAAGGTTGGGGACCGCTGCAATACCGTATATTAACTCCCTATGCGTTCCACTTTTGGCTCGCAAACTATCTTAAACATGTCTTGGAAGATTCTCCAAGTCTCCTTCTTCTCTTCATAAAACAAAAACAAGTTCATTAAAATGTCAGAATTCTGTATTCAAGTAACCCTGACCAACAGTGTCCCCCACCCACACAATATACGAAAGCACATTCCCAGAAGCATATGCATTAAATTATCATTTTTCAGTCATGCAACTTCAGCATTTAGTTTTGGCCTTCCTCCCGTTCTTCTTTGCAGCCATGTTTTGGAGTCGCCCACTGGATCAGAGCGGTTCCTCCTACTGTCACACAGCTGCCTGTGCACGTTCCACCGATTTCGCCATCTCCCTCCGTCTCCGTGTCCCTGTTACTTCTCGCGTCTCTTTGCCAATCTTCCCTCATTTTGTTTAATGAACATTTAATAATAACCAGTAATTTACTGTAAATTGAGGCTGTCAAGGTTAAAATTCTAGCCCAAACTGCCAGGTGTTCCAAAATTTGTGGTTTATTAGGAACGTCCTCATACTTGGTGACCGTAACAGTATATGATTTAAAATGTGACTGTTGGGCTGTATGTACTGCTGGGCTCTGCCAATTTTTGTTTTTATCTAACTTGGATTTGCTCCTAAGACAAAGTGGAAAGAAAACAGATTTCCCCAGTGGTGAGACTGATCCAAACACGAGCAGGAGCGGTTGAGGATGCCTTTTTACACTTCTGCCTTTGTCTCTGGCCAGCACTCAAGGCATAGAGGGTGCGATACGATACCTTATAGAATTGTCATTGTCACAATTCCTCACATGAGCGGTGGTGAAAGACACAGGGAAATTAAGTCATGGTTATCTGATGAATTAACCCAACTATCATAGTCTACGGACCAAAGCACCCAGATGACCACCAGATCTTCACTTGACTGTACCACAGAGACACAGCTTGTTAAGAAAAATTGGGACTCTAAGGATGAGAATGGCTTTCCTTTAAGAGGAGAAGCACAGTGGTAAGGGCTTAGGGATGAGACTTCTCAAAGGAGGCATTCTCTTTGGTTCTCAGCTCAGCGGATGAGCAGTGGGTTGACAACCATAGGGCTGTCCTGGTTGCTATGGTCTGGATTGGTTGTACAGGAGCCACTGCCTCAAGCCCCTGAGTACCCGCACCTCCCGATCCCTGCCTAAGATGCCCTGGACCTCGGACCCAGGGGACACCCCCACTCGGACTGGTCTGCACCCACACCATCCTGGATGCAATGTGCCCCACACTGATCCTCACCATCCTCAAAGCTGCAGTTCTCCCCACACTCCGTGGCTTCCTCGTCGATGGGATACGGGGTGGTTGTCTCTTCGCTCTTCACGGTGGGTCCCAGTGTCTCTACTGTGGGCTTTGAGTCTGTGCGAAGGCAAAGGAAGAGAAGAGAATGTGGCAGCAGCTTGCATGGCAGCCCAGCAGGAGGAAGATGCCAAAGATGAAGTTTCCACCTCACGTGTGGGCTTTTAGAGAAGGAAAATGAAGATGCACTCATGTGCACAAAACCCTGAAGTCACTTGTGTGTGCTGCCAGTGACGTCAGGAGTGTGGCCTGAGTTGAATGGGAATGGCCCTGGGCTGCAGACAGAGCTGTGACAGAGGTACGCATACAACCCACGCGCTACTCTACGGCAGAGGCCTGGCGGCCAGCACGAAAGGCCATGGGAGACAATGATGGAGGTGGGTGGTGGGGATGCTGACTCCAAAGTGGGGCTATGCTGTGCTGTGGTTCGTGTCTGCACGAAAATGGATGGACAGGAATATGGATTTAAAGGGGCTCAGACTCTACTTGGTGAGAGCAATTTGGGGCTGTGCCTTTAGGTCAGGGTGTGACAAATTCAAGCATTTCCGGGATTCAAACAGCTACTAAAAGCCAGGGAAGCAGACAGGGGGTTGAGGAGAGGGGAAGGTGTGGAGGAGGTGGTGGCAGCTGGCATCTTGCACACCTGGGTTAAAGGAGGCCACCACAACCGGCTCCAGCAGTTTGGGACCCGGCAAGGAAATGGCCCAGTGCGACCAGGTTTTCCAAGTTTTCTCCCACCCCCATGGCAAAAATCCCTATGCAAAATCTCCAAACTCATACATGTTGGCAACTTATTCATACTGTCATAATAAGTAGCGTGCAATAAACCCTGGCTAGGCCAAACCTGGCTGCAGGCAGTGCGTTTTGACCTGGGTTCTCGGTGATTCATTCACCCATTCATTCGATTATTTGCTCACGCCAGTCATTCATTCAGCAACCATTTAGGGGATGAATGGAGCTATGAGTCAGCTCCTGGGTGGGGTGAAAGGGGTTATGGAAACTGGTGTTCAAGTCCATGTGTTTTGGGGTGGTGTCTTCACCCCAGAGCTGTCCTCCAACAAGACGCCCCATAGAAGTGGGAGCATTGTTCCTCCCATTTCTATACGTGCTCCTTTGCACTATTGTATGTGATTAGGCGCCTTTGTCAGGCACCCTTCAGGATACCATTTAATAAAACCAGGAGCTGGAGGAAATTGCTAAATACGCTGAATAGCTTTTTCACGGTCGACTTCCCACCTTTCTGCTATTAAATACTACGCACATAACCTTTCATACTTCCCTTTGCTGTGTCTGCCTCTTGCTCACAGTAAATAGCAAATAATCTCGAAGCGTCCTCATTTGTAAGTTCAAATTTGTCACTGTGTCATAGAAACTCAATTGTAAAGTAAACTACAGGCGGTAAGGCAAGACGTAATCATTTGAAACACAAACAAACCAACTAACAGGTGAAGCAGCCCTGTCAAATTATTTAGCTGCAGCAACTCAACCCAGCCCATTATTTTTCCTGTTATCCTTTGGGTAGGAAAGAAGAAGTGAACCAAGGATGAGTTGCAGAAACCAATGGAAATTTGAAAAGCAAACAAAGCCACATGACCCATGGAAAACAGTTTCTGGAAATGTTCGGTAGCCAAATGGGTCAGCTGATTGGTGTAGACAATGTGAAATGCAGGGGCATAGGGGGCCAGGGAGGCAGCGAGAGGGCAGGGCGTGTTAACGAAAGTGAGGAAACGGCGGCACAGAGGCCTCCGTGTTTACACTGTGTGTGTGCTATGTTTGTACTGGGCTCTCTGAGGTAACTGCCCATCAAACAGCAATGCGCCCCCGAAATTGAAACCAGATGTCAGACTTCAAAGGAAAGGAGGCTGGGCAGAGGGTAACGCTCCTCAGTTCCTCAACTCTGATCTTCCGAGGAACGGCCAGGCTGGGCTTTGAAATGAGAAACCTGTTACTGGCCATCACCAGTGTCATTTGGGGCAGGTTGGGGGGCAAGGAGGGGGAGAGGTCATTAGCAACTGTCCGGCTGCCATAAAGCAGGGCCAGGCCAGGAGAGGCTGGGCACCGAAGGGCTAAGGACAGGAGGGAAGTGTGAGCTGGCCCCAGTCAGCTGAGTGACCTCTGGTGAGTGGCTTCCTCTCTCTGGGGCTCAGTTTCTCCATCTGTGAAAGAGGACTTGGCCTAGGTCTGTGATTTTTTTCAAACCATGTGTCCACTCATCAGTAGGTTGTGGAATCAACTTACTAGGTCATGACTAGCATTTTAAAATTACGGACCATAAGATTTCAGGGTGCACAGCATGGTTAGGATGAGCATTGCTATGGGAACCATCTACTCGTTGTAACAGGGTTTCCGGCTCCTGGGCAGTGTCTAAGTACGTCATATCCATTATTCTATTTAGCCTTCATATGATCCTAGGGGTGTAGATGGACTACAGTCATCCCCATTTTTTAACTAAGATAACCGAGGCACTGAGAGACTAAGTAACTTGTGCCAAGGTTATGCAGCCGGCGACCAGCAGAGGCAGGACTTGAACTCGGCAATCTGTTTCCAGAGTCCAAGCACTTCATGTTATCCTGTAACCCATTATGCACAAACATGTGAGTGCTTGTTTGTGTGTACATGTACGTGCTGGTAAGTGAAACGATAGAAATTTATTTTAAATTGTGGCTCATGGTCAAAAACGTGGGAAAGCCTCTGGACTATAAGCTCCCAAATCCCCTACAGGCTAAGCCCCTGATTCTAAGGCTGCCATAAATGAAGCCAGCTTGCACTGGAGCGGCGGTTTCCAGCACGTGGGAGAAGACAGGTGACACACATTTAGCAGGCCGTAGGGAACCTTGGCCTCACCCCTACGTAATGGGGAGTGAAGTGTCTTCCTTCGAAGATGTGTTCGCTGGGGCTGCCTTCAATTCAAAGGTGAGGAGGCTAATTTGGACCCGATTCCCCATCTGTGCACCTAGGTGGGGCTCCTCTGCGCGGCTGTAGCCAGCACACAGGCAGCGCTTTTCTCCCTGGGAGCCAAAAGCACTTCTCCAACATGCCCTTATTAATCCTTCATGCTATCTTGCTGGCTGGGTCAGTGACAGGTATGGCACAGATAGGAAATTGGGATACCTGGGGCCCTGGTGGAGAGAGGCAGGACAGCTCAGCCTGCCGGCTGCTCCTGCTGGCACTGGGCTCGGGCCCCCAGCCCCGGAGGCTCCCACGAGCTCCTTTTGGCAGGCAGTGAGTGACCTTTGGGTGACAGCTAGTGCCAGCTCTGCCCAGGGAGGATGGCCGGCACCTGGAGGAAAGGTGAGGCCTGACTCAGAAGGGTAGGGCCCTCCCTCGAAAGCAAGGAGGTGGGGCATGCCTCACCCTCATTAGGGAGAATTAGAGGCGCCCCCAGGCCTGTGCCACCTGGCAGGGACGGGGGTGAGCGAGACTCTGCTGTGCTGGGGAGGACTCCTACTCCCGTCAGCTCCCTGCAGCAGGGTCCCTCCTGAGCAAATAAATGCCTTTTACAGATGTGGCTTCGAAATGAAAATGAAGTCTCTTAGCCACTGACATCTGGAGGCCAGATTCAGACATAAACCGATTACTTTATTATCATGAGGGTTTTTTTCCTTCCCTAAATCAACAGCCACAGCCCTCTGGCCTGAAGAGTCAGGGTCTAATTGAATTTGGGTGGGTGGTGTGTGGTTATGATTTGTTTTTGAGAGACTCGGCAAGTTGGAGAACTGAAATGATCCTTCAGAAAAGACAAAGTGCCTCCCTTCAGCAATCGTCCCGGGTCCAGAGGCTGCAGTGCTCTGGTCTGAGGCCTGGGAACACGGCAGGGGTCCGAGGGGTTTCCAGCTGGCAGGCTTCACTGGGGATGGCTGCCCCCTCCACCCCCACCCAGAGAATCCCCGGACGCCAGGCTCACAAGACCACGTGGGGAGGCCAGGAGAGGAGAGCAGAGACTTACCTGTCCAGTCACAGCCCAGCACCTCCAGCCGCATCCCTATCCCCGCCGGCGACCACCTCTCCGGGTACACCCGCACATACTGCGCCGGCACAGGATCGAACCTCCGGATGTCAGGGGTGTCGTAGTGCATGTTCCCTTCAAACAGCTGCAGAGAGACAGGCCACTCAGCCCTTGTGGCGTGGGACGCCCCCAACTCACCTTCTCCTCCCCACCCCCACATCCAACCAGGAAGGCAGCTTCAGAGTTGGCACACAGTCACTGGGACGTTATGATCCATGGGAGCTTCATTTTCAGACCAAGGATTTTATTCATTTGGAAGGTGGTTAGGGACTCAGATCATGGAAAATAGGGCGTGAACAAAGGTGGTCATTTCAAGGTTATATCTTTTATCTGGGGACTGAAATTGAGGACTCAGGGAAGAATTAGACTCCAAATGTGTTTTAAGCTGAGCTTGGCTAGAGAGAAAGGAAGGCAATTTAAGCTGTCTTGACCATTCTGAATTGCTTGGTTTACTGAAGAAGGGATGCTTCTTTTTCTAATGCCTGAAAGCCTAGATTTAGAAAGACCCATCAACAGTAGTTCCCAGATCACTGAGAGCCTTTAGGGAACGTGACCACCCTTTTCTTTAGGCTTACAACAATGTCCTCTGGTCACACATTGATGATCTGAGATAGTTTCCAACATCTTTGTTTAGCACAAGCAATTCTGACAAAAGAAAGCTCACGTAGACCCCAATACATAAAACTGATGAGAGTGGGGCTGCCCTGGGGAAGCCAGGTGGGGACCCAACCCAGAGTGCTCTGGGAGCCACTCATCTATGGGAAGGGCAGGCAGGCGTGAGGGTGGCCAGGGCTGCAGCCGATTAACCCATGGGATGCTGCAGGGCTGTCCCATTTTGCAGGATGTCCGAGGTTCACAATTCTGAAAGGGGCACACAGTCCCGGGGAGGGCAGGCTCTGACTCTGGCCAAGATCTTCTCCTTTTCCAAGAAGAGCCAGGATCAGCTCTCCTTGGGGAAGCCTGTGGTCCAACTTCTGCTCCATCCATGGAAGATTCTGGTTACCAAGCCCCAAGCCTTTCCAAGCCTCTGGAATTATGAGCTGGGAGTTTACATTGGTGTTGCAAAACCTCCAACCCAAACCTTGCTTCTGGATTGGGAATGGAAACATTTGCTTAGCAAAGGTGGCTGACCAGAGACATGCAATACTCCCTTCCTTTTTAGGGGCCCTTTTCTTCAGAGGAAAACAAGGGGAAACTTAGAAATGAAGATCAGAGTGCCTGGCCCACCAGGAGACTAATCTGGAGAGGGACAGAGGCATGATGTCTCTCCCCTTCTCGGGGCTCCTGCGTGAAAGGCCAACCTTCACTCCTCTGATGGCGGGCAGGAGGTCGGGCTGCACTGGCCTGAACTTCTGGCCCAGAGTAAGTTTCTCTTGAGCTTCAGTATGAGAGGTGGGAAAGATCTAAGCAGTCAAGACTAGGAAAATACAAAGAAATGCAGCAACATTCAGAAAACAGTTATTTTTGGAAGTAAACCCCTAGTTTCTATAGTTTGGCCTCCAAAAACCACATCCCCTTTGGATGTCTGGCCAATTTCAAGGAAACTTTATCTGGAAGAGGGTAGTACTGAACTTAAAAAAAAATAATGTTGAGTAGTGGTTAGGCGTTTGGACTTTGGAGTCAGACTTACGTTTCTGAATCATGGCTCTACCACTGGTGAACTGTGCGACCCTGGCATGATACCAAGCCTCAGTTTTATCATCTCTAAAATGGGAGTGACAAAAGGATCTACTTTGTAGAGATGTGGAGATTAGAAGAGAGTCTAAATAGGGCATTTAGCACCATGCCTGGCACAAGGTAATCTCTCAAATGATATTTATTTGAGAGATTTGCAGGGAGGTTTGCAGGGTTGGAGGGTGGCTGCCTAGCTGGGGAATCGGCACCCCCAACTCCCTTCATCCCAGTTAGCCTCTCTGTTTGGGGTAAGGTTACAGAGGCCTCCAGGAATGGCCTACCTTTGGCTGCTGGGTCCTGGGGTCCTGGATGTATTCCCAGTCCTTGCCGTTTAGGCTGTAGGAGACTTTGAACTTGCGCACAAATGCCCTGGCTTCCACTGCGGTGATGCTGTCTCCTCCACGGGCTCCCTGGACAATGACGCCCTTCACTGTCTTGGGTGCTCCCAGGTCTACCTGAAGCCACTCTTCACCCGGCTGGGCCTGAGGGATCCGGGGGAACCAGCCGGAGCGGCTGCTGACCAGGCGGGCTGCGCTGGGGCTCCACAGGTACTCGCGGGTGGAGGAGGCAGAGATCTGGGTGTCCGCAATGAGGCCCGAGAGCATCCCCAGCATGTTGGAGCAGGGGGCGTCTGCGGAGAGGGGAGGAAGATGCAAGAGGTCATGGCCGACACCCCTCTAACCAGAGACCTCTCCCCACTAGTAGGGAGCTGCAAGAGACCCCAACTGTCACACGCTTTAAGTCAGCACCGACTTCTTTGCATTTCGAGGTTGTCTAGCACTGTGGTCAAGAGCCCAGACTGGGAGCCAGACTGCCTGTGTTCATGTTCACTCTGCCACTTACTAGTGGGATGATGACCTTGGGCAAATTATTTAATTGCTCCATGCCTCAGTCTCCCCAGATCTAAAGGGGAGCCAATTGCAGTACCTACCTCTAATGGCTCCCAGGACAGCGCCTGGTATATCTGAGTATCTAATGGCTGGTAGCTCTTTGTACCAACAGCTCTAACCAAGGACTGTCAGGATGTGTGTCTGCAGATCCTTGTTGAGGACACTAGTCCCCATTGGCCCTCTCAGGGACAGTGAGCACAGGGGAGCCAGCTAAGATCCCTGGTGATAGTTTTGCCAGGTAGATGGAAACTTCCTCTTGTGTCATTACTGCTGTTTACTGCCTTGGATCCCCCCATGTGCTGCTCCTGCTACCCCCATGCTGTTCCCTTCAGTCAGCCCCAGACTAACCTTTGCTCACCCCAAGCTTAAGTGCCACATCCTTGGAAAGGCTGTCCCTAAATTTTAAATCCACACTAAAGTAGGTCCCCACAGTCACTCCAGAGCACCCTATTCTTGTCCTTCACACACACATTTTAGCTTATAATTATCCAGTACTTGCATTTGTTTATCACCTCTCTCACCCACTGGCCTGAAAATTCCTGAAAGCCCCATGATGTCAGAGATCCCATCTGTTCTGTTCCCTTCTCTATCTCCAATGCCCAGGGTGGGGCCTGGCACAGAGTATTAGTGGACCCAATGAATGAGCGAAGAATGTATGAATAATGGTGTCAGAAAAGGCAGGGTCTATAGCAAGTGTACATTAAATACTTGTAAGCTGAGTTATAAGTACAAAAAAGATCCTTCAGGTTATATCCTTTCTTCAGGTTCACTGGTTCTCTCCTTTCAGTCTTCCATAAAATGAGTTTTAACTAAATCCTTGCTGATTAGCCTTTGCTGGAACAGCAACATAGAAGGGACAGAAAACAGTCCCCTAAGTGGGATCCAGATGCACTGATTGCATAAGAGGGAAACTGGGTCTTTGTGTAAAGGTGACAAGGGCAGAGAGTTTGTATTGAGAAAATGTGGGTTCAGTTCCTGGCTCTGCCACTGTCTAGTTGCGTGACGCTGGGCAAGCTGTTTAGCCTCTTTGAGTCTTGGTTTCCTTGCCAGTTCCTGACCTGCTGACCTCACGGGTTGTTAGAAAGGGTAGACAAGATGATGTGCAAGAAGGATGTGAAGGATGCAGAGACCATGCAAATGCAAAGTGTTTAAACCAGAAGCCTCCAACAGGGTCATGCCATGGAGCACTCCCCATCAGAGCAGGTATGACTAGGAGGAAAGCAGGGATGGATGTACGCTGCAGACCCTTCCAGGTCAAAGAAGCAACTTCCCTGCCCTGGGCTGAGCCCACAAGATAGAGGGGATTGGACAGTCCCTAAATTTCCGGGGCTAGTCCAGTCACGGTCATCTCTTATCTGTACCACTGCACCAGCCTCCTAAAGGTGTCCCAGCTCCCATTCTGGTCCTCTCCAATCTATACTTTGTGGGTTTCAGCCCACATGCTATGCCCATGTGGTCTCCTCACTTTTTCTTTTGGTCCCTCTTGCACAGTGCCATTGAGCAAGCTGTGACCACTGCCTGGTGCACTTTCTCTCCCTCTCCACCAGGTAACGTCAGTCTGCCTTCCAACCTCAGCTCAATCATCACCTCCTCAAGGACGTCCTCCTTGGCCTCCGAGACAGGGTCAAGTCCCCTCCACTGCACTTCCAAGGATCACAAGCCTCTGTCTCCTATTTATCATAGTTTTGATTTTACATTTATTTACGAGTTTGTTCATTAATATGTCTGCCCAGCTTGTCCATATGCCCACACAGAACGGGGTCTGTCGTCGGTGTTCACCGCCCTATCCACAGCGCTGTGCATGGCTCTTGGCCCCCAGTCGAGGCAGTAGAGAGTGTCATTTGAGAGCCTGGACTGTGGACTCAAACTGCCTGGATTCAAACCCTGGCTCCACCCCTAACTGGCTGGGTGACCTAGCTCTTTAAGTCTTGGTTTCCTCATCCGTAAGGTGAGGAGAATAATACCTATGGCACAGAATCCTTATGAGGATAATAAAAGATAATACACCTTAGGTGCTTAGAATGAAACCTGGCACATAGCTAGTATTCAATAATGTCATCTGGGAGAAATAGTAGTTGCTTTATAAATACACACTGAATGCATGAATGAATGAAAAGACAAATTCTGTAGGACTTGAGTCCCTGTGCCCCCTAATCCTGCTGGGAAGGTTTCGTGGTGTAGTCGGCTCCCCACCCTCACCGGAGCCCACGCCTCACCTGTGACCCGGCAGCCGTAGAGCTCTAGCCGGAGGGCGATGCCCGAGTACCAGGTCTGGGGGCGAATCCTGACAAACCTCGTCAGCAGCGGCGTGTGGAGCTTGTTCAGAACCACCTCGGTGGCATCGTTGTTGGCTTGAAATACCTGCAACGTAAGACACCAAGCTGTATCACTGAAATCCCCGTTTGTAGCTTAACCACTCGAGCAGTCTTTGAAGCGGGTGGGAAGGTCTTGTTGACTTTTATCTCCCTCAAGCTTACAAATAATAAGTGGTCTTGTTGTTTGGGGCTGTTTTAGAGACACTGTTAAAAAAAAATTCTCACATTGTTCCAACTTGAAAACAATAAACGTCTTCACAAAAACTTTTAGAGGGAAGGAAAATTTTGCCCCTGGGCTGAGAGCAAGCAGAGGAAGGAGGCTTGGAAGGCAAACACTTCAGAAGCTAAGAGAGAGAGAAAAAAGTAGAATATTCTTTAAAAATGAAGGGAAAATGTGTGTCATCTTTTAGGGCTAGCAGACCTCACTCTCGAGGGTGAACTTGACACTCCCTCTTCCTCCCATTGCAGGCACCCAGGAATACTTGCAGAGCATTTTGTAATTACAAAAAGTGCTCCACAATTGTTTTTGTTAGTTACTTGATGCCATCCCGCCCCACCAGCGGGGGAGATGGCAAGGGGGCACCCGCTACCCCCAGCGCCCCTGTGTCAATCAACATGTTCTTGGTTCTCTCTGGTCTTTGTTGTAGGGTCAGGGTTGCAGACAGTCCCTCAGAGTCCTGCTCTGGCTTCCTCTCACTGTAGTCCCCGCCCTATAATGAAATCCATCCCTGTCCCCATCTGACCAATATGTCTCTTATGGGAGGAAAGGCTTTTGGAGCAGCTTCTGGTTCAACATGGTAGGAGCAAGTCCTGGCTCACCAGATGGTCCAAATCAATAGCTGCCATATGGACATTATGCTTTTTTGTGTTTCCATTAAAAAAAAAAAGTAACTGGAGCAAGTATATGTGCATTTCTCTTGGTTTCCTTGGAAAGGGTAGAGGGAAAAACCAACCAACTAACCATCACTTCTAAATCTATAAAAACCAACCAACTAACCAACCAACCATCACTCCTATACCTGTCATAGCTATAACCATCAAGGGATTCTGTAAATCTACTCACAGCCAACTCTGCAAAAATCAGTGATTTCTCTTGCGTAGGGGAACTAGGTGCTTCAGCTCATGACACCCAGGACATACCTGGTGTTGGGGACACCAACAGGGCTGAGACAAGAGGAATGGGGAAACTGGTATATCTGAATACCTTTGAGCCAGACGCTGTAAACACAATTATGTCTGCAATACCCTGAGGAGATAAGTATTGTTATCTTGACTTTATTGATGAGGAAACTGAGGCTCAGAGTTGCTTGCCTGGATCCAAGGCCCTTGCCAAATTTGTAGGCTTAAAGCTTGTGGTTTCCTAGGTTGACTTTTATCTCTTAATAAATTTGAGGTGCTTATGTTGGTGGCTAGGAATCATGGAGCCCTTAAGGTCTCTAAGCATGGCTTGAATGGAAATTGAGTTGCTGTCCAGTAGTGGGCTCCCAGTGTGAGTTTATAATCCCACTTTTGAATGGCTTTGTAGAAAGCCAAAGAACAGCACAGGAATTTAGAGCCAATTAACTGTGTAGTCCTCTCTTCCCCATGAACTGTGAACCCCATCATTGGGCAACCTTGAGCCCTCTGTATTTCCCACGTGCTAAGGTCAAAAGTTAGAGCCATTTAGCAGCACACCACTGATGTGGAGTGAGACATCATACCTTCTGCAACTAAACGAAGGGAAGTGGCTTGCTCAAGACAAAGAAGGAAACAGGTATTCCTGGGTTTGTCATATTCAGTTTAAATCATTGTTCTGACGCTAAGCCTGCCAAATCTAGGGGCTGGCTCCCACCCTGCCCACCCAGCTTGCTGCTCCCTCTGCTCCCCTGAAAAGCCCTCAGTTTCTCCTAAGGCCGGCAGTTTCCTCCTCTCTGCCTTGCTGGCAGCGGGGAGCACAGAGGAAGGACCAGTGGACCACGCCCCTCTGCCAGGTTTGGTGTTGCTGCTTCCTGTACAGGGATGGAGGACAAGGACGAGTGAGAAGACAAAGTTAGCACGGGAAGAAGAGGGGACCAGGAGAAAGAAGGACACAAAGCTAGGGCCAGACACCTGGGAGAAGGCCTTGGGGAGTGGGTGACCTTGCTCCTTCCATGCTGAGAAAGGGCTCCCCAGGGGTCAGGAAAGTGACGGGGATACTGAGTCCAAGGGAAAGAGATTAATCAGCTCTTCCAGAATTCACAGGAGGCAGAGGCCTTTTGTTTGTTTTTTGTTTTGTTTTGGCAAGGAAGAAGCAAATGCAGCACTTTGCTTATTTCTGACGGGTGCTGTGAGCAGCGGGGGGCCGCCACTGGCCTGCTCCCCGAGGAAGGTGCTGGGACTGTGTGTGTGGCCTCCATCAGGAGATGCTAAGGAGTTCATATGCGGGAAAACAGCTCTATTCGTCATGCGAATGCATAATTGGAGAGTTGAGTGGATCTGAACTTTAACACAGCTGCTAATCCTCGGCATCCACACCACGCTGGTACCGTTTAGAAACACAGCACGTCTTATGTGTTTTTAATATCCAATTTTATCTTATCTGACCCCTTCATTTCTCAGCCTTGGCAGACACCACCAAGAAACCCTTCCTTTCCTCCCTCAGTGAGGAACTGGTTGCGTATTTGGGCCGTCTTTGGGAGGGTGGCGTGCGCGTGAGCATGGCTGCACGTGGGCAAGGGGTGCACACGCTTGTGGCACGTGCCTGGGGGGTGGGGACTGGTCTTCCCGTGGACATGTGTGGCCACAGGCTTTGGATGAAGCCCCCACTCTCTGCCTGCAGGGGCATCTGTCGGGGAGGGAGGCAAGCACACAGTTGATCTCCCTTCCGCCCTCTACCTGGCCTCTCAAGTTCAATTTCATTCTGCTCACCCTTCTCCCACCCCTGGCATCAAACGAAGGATTTTTTTCAACTTGGCTTCAAATTATCCTTCACGTTTCTGAGCCTAGTTCCTTACTGGTTTCTTGTTTGCCTTTGACCTGTATCCATATCTGCCCTCTGTTCTCTGGACCCTTTGCTGAAGGAACATCATCTTATTTTATTAGATTTTTAACAGAGCTCTCACTCTGACTGTGGCTTGGTGGAAAAAAACAAAAACTGCCCACTGAATGAGAAGCCAGGAGCCAGGCTCTACTGCTAATTTGCTCATAAGTGTGGGCAAATATCTCTGCCTCCCTCAGGCCCCAATTTCCTCTTCTGTTAAGCGAGGGGATTGCACGAGTTGATTTGTAAGTTCTTCTCTGGCCCCCTGCTTCTAAGCCTTTCTTCACCAGAGTGTCCACTTTGTAATGGGCATTTTAGTTACCCGTTGTCCCTGATAGCCTAAGTGCTTTTGTGGATTCTTTATCCACTTCAGATAGTGCCCAGGACACATGGTGAGTGCCCCATTCACAGGGAGAGTATACCTTGTTGATGTGTTGGTTCAATAACAGTTCAAATTATTCATAACAGAGTAATGAATAACAACACCTTAGTCCTTACATATTGTCTTTTGCCCAAAGATATCAAAGTGCAATTTATGAAAATCCATTTTTAATGAAATATTAAGCAGTTTCTATTTCTTCTGACCCAATGGATTTACAAGGTCTCTATTTTTCTCCCTGCATCTCCCCTATTTATAGCTGGTAAATGCTATCATATATTATACATCTTTATGACTTTCTCAATGCTTCTGTGGTTTTAGAATCACCCTTCATCTGTTTTCTGATCAAATTCCCTGAGATGGTTTCTTGGCTTCCAGTCTAGGCATTGCAAGGTAAGGGGTTGTGTGCGTGGGAAATGATGCCAGGAAATTGGTTTTATTCCCTATTCCCTGCCGACTTGCTGAATTGCTATAGGCAAATCAATAAACCTTAGATACCTTGGTTTCTCCTTCAGGAAAATAAAGTCGATAACAGGCTTGCAGATAGACACTAAAGTTTACCGGCCCTCCCTGCTGGCTCCAATGCCTGCACAACACCCAAGCCAGGAGAAGCCAAGTCACAAGTAACAAATGGGTCTTTGGACGATTGGGAGAATTCAAGTTCTGAAGGCCATGACTCCCAAGTCCCACCTTGAAGCCAAAAATTTGCAGACTGTAACTTTGCAGTGAGGAGTCTGCAAATGCTGAGAAAAATCAGCAGATTGCCATGTATCCTATACCCAGATCCATATATCAAACACAATGATCAAATTATAACATCTGCTTTAAAAGCTGGATGTCACAGAGGATATACATTTCTATTAATGTTAAAAGAAAAATCTTACTATGGTTGTTTACCACCCAAAGGAAAATCAGAAGTATGTTCAAGGTGACCCTAGCTTTTTAGGGACAGGGTTGATCATGCTGTAATTATTTAAAATATGTGTGTATGTGTGTTAAAAAAAAGAAGCTATGTTGAACATAAAGATTTCTTCAAGTAAATCTCTGCAAACCAAGTTCAAAAACCAATTCCGGGTACAAAGTGGTCTGGATAATCCATCTGGTCCCTCACTGAATTCTCAACATAATCCAACATTTTCCAATTGATTCTTGAGACCTTTGCTTTATTTTCAGTAAGACAGAATCTGAAAACCAGCAGCATTTCATGGATTTTCTGATTTGCACCTCTGGGGGAGGAGGGCATCTGCCAATTAAATTGGCTGCTATCCAACATTCCAGTGTAGTTGTTATCTACACCACCCCCCAGGAAAAGAAAATCAGTGAGTTTCGACCATGCCAGTGAGTCCACCAGGCACAAACAGTATAACATAAAAGAAAATTATATCTATCTATCTATCTATCTATCTATCTATCTATCTATCTATAAAATCTAGTAGGAAACATCTAGCCAGAGCACATCACTGATGTTTTTTGAGGTCGCCTTTTCTCCGTTTCTCACCCCATTTCTAGCCACAGCCACCTCTCCTTTGCTGACCCCTCAATTTTCCTTAGAAGAACACGCAGTGACTCTGGCATGGCTAAGGACAGTGAGCACTGCAGCCTGCCTACCCTCCAGGCCTCGAGGCAGGGGCGTTTCTGCCTGAGCCAAATCTCTTTCCTATACACCGGTATCCTTGGCTATCCACATCCAGATGCCCAGGACGGTGTCAACACTGCATGTCACCGTGCTTGCCCCACGGGGCCAACAAGAAGATTCTGTCAAAGTCCTGGGCCTCCTAGAAGGAGAGACGGAGCATTGGTTCACGGGATTACCTGTTCTAACCCTCCCAAATGAAGCAGGTCCTTCGGTGGACAGACGCCGTCTCTCCTTACGTGAGTGGCCTCTGATTTGAGCAGAGCTTCAGTATTCAGCCTGCATATACCTGTCTCTTCACTACCTATGGTGCGACCCACTGTTTATTTCTGTTTTGCTGTAAATATCTGAACGCAGCCAGCCCCAGGGACTGCAAAGAAAGTAGGAACATTTTTCAAAGACAGCACAGTGCTGGAGCCCCGAGGTAGAAATTGTGCATGAGATCTTCTTCTTTTTAATAAATATTTCTCTCCACTAATAAATGTTTCATTGCATCTAAAGTTCTCCTTTTCAATCTACTTGGCACAGACACTCAAGGAGAAGGAGAACAAAGCAGGCAGAAGAGAACGGTGGCAGAAACTGGGGAAGTGGGTAGCAGGTTATAAAAATCGGTCTCAGAAACAATTAGACCCACTGACCCTGACTGCAGAACCCGGTGCCTGTCCTCCCTCTCCCACCCCTTCCCTTGCAAGCGCTCTAAAACCAGCCACCGGGTCTGCATGTAAAAATAAATTGTTAATCAATGAATGCCATCCTGTTTAATTAATTTGTTGCACCAAACAGGCAAGGAGAGGGAGGGAACTGCTGCGCTGGGGGAAAATGTTAAGGTAATGGGATTTTTTTGGTTGTTGTTTGTAAATCACAGTTCTGATACTTCTCTTTTAAAACTCTCCCTTAAAGACTATAAAAAAATTTTTTTTAAAGCTTCTTTCATTCTAGTGGATGTGGGAACTTAGCCAGATACAGAGTCAGAAGGGATGTGTGTGTGCGTGTGTAAAAGAGACAGATTAAGAGAGGATGGGGAGGGGGCAGGCAAAGAAGCTCCCTGACAACCAAATGCTCACTAATGACTGTGATGACCTCTGCGCTCGTCCTCCTTTACTTTGGGGCTGTTTTTGTCATCAAGCAGTTTTCCTGCCACAGGAGCAGGGTGCTTGGTTCTGGGGGCGGCTGGGGGGATGTGCACGTCCCCATCTGTGTGGGCCTTGTGGGCCCTGCTAGATTTACTACAGGATTATGTTACCCCCATCGAGACGCTGAGCCCTGGAACACGGCATACTAACAGGATTAGGGTTTCAGGGCTGGAGACAGGAAAGCACCAGGGAAGAGAGGAGTGGAGGGCGGCTCGGGGAGCTGGGGCTGGAGGAGCGTGGGGCGGGGGCAGAGCAACGATCAGGCTGGACGGGGATGGCCCAACATCCTCCTGTAAAGATGGAGGGAGAAACACGGGTGCTCCACACCTGAAAGCCTCCTAACACAGACGTTTGCGGCTTTTTTCAAGGAGGTGCCTTTCATTCCCAGGTGGGCAGAAAAGAGCCAAGGGAGCAGGGAGTGAGGTTCCAGAGTGCCTCTGCCACCTGCATGCCTCTTCCAGTGGAGTCTCAGCAAACCATAGAGTGGGGACATGGTGACAGCAGAGAGTGTGACCCTCTACCAGGTGAGGCCTCTGCTCCAATGCTCATCTAGGGCGTGGGGGCAAGGAGAGCATTTCCTCAGCCCAGGCAAAATCACAGTGCCCGCCCACATCCCCTCTCTCTGCTCTTTGTTGCTGGCATCTGTGTACAGTTGGCCTGGGAGCGAGAGGACTACATCAAGGCCATACATGCCAGGGAGGTAGCCTCAGCTCCTGGAGACAGTTCCGTGCCCATGGGAGCTGGGTGACGCTGGCCAAGGCAGCCTGATAGAGGAAAGGTCCAAGCTTATGTATAATGAAATTTTCCCTTGAGCTTCCTAAGTGGAGAGGCTAAAGGTCTGAGCTCATCCTATGGCAAATGGATAAAGGATAAACTTAATTACCTCGGGCACTGGATTCTTCTCAGTTATAATTAAGGGGGCAGATAGACTAAAGGACTTGAATTTGGAAAGGGTATCGGCCCTCTTCAGAGCACCTACCCATGATTAGATGATGCCATTGTATCCAGGACTTCTGGAGGCTGGTGCCCAGGATGGTTTGAGGCATTGTCCTAATCTTATATATGACAAACAAAATTACTACCACAAAAGGAAGAAGGAGAAGCCAGTCACCCACTAGGAGGTTAAAAAAAAAGTTTCTTTTGCAAACCCAAACGATCTGCTGGAGGAATCGCTGCATCCTTAGCAGGAGAACGAGGCTAGGATGGAGAGCACGCATCCCAGGCTGTGCAAGCGCAGGCCCCAGCGGCTGCAGGAAAGGTCTGGATGACTTATCACGGTCCATTCCAGACCTATGATTTTAAAAGAGGCTGATAAATATCCCATGGGACCGTGTTACTTTTTAAATTGGTAACTTGCTTCTACTCAAGAAGAGCTTTGTGGGTCTAATACATTAATTATATCTGCAGAGAGCCTTCCATCTACAGATCCCAAGGTGCTCTGCCTGCAGAAGCTGCGGCCCCATTCCATTTGGTGGTGGGAATACTGAGGCATGGAGCCGGTAAGAGAAATTTGCAAGGTAAAGTGGTACATCGTCTAAGAAGATCTGAAAATAGATGTCACGTGCTTCTGTTAGCCAACTGATTTGGGGGTTTGACACCACTCTCTCTCTCTCCTCTCAAGTCTCTGATTTAAAAATGATTTGTTTTAATTTAGAAAATAAATATAGGATAGAGGATTTTTGAAGTGGGGTGTTTATTTGTTTTGAAAGGCCAAATCAAACAAATAGCAACTTCTTTCAACTCTCTATGCTCACAGTTCTGTGGTGGAGCCCAAGCCTGGCTTGCATTCAGACCTCCCCTGGAGAGGAGGCTCTCCAGGAAAACGCACACCTCAAGCCAATTTCCCTCTGGATGCAAGATGGGGAGCAAGTCCGAGGTCAGACTGCTGAGAGTACCAGCCTGGAAATCCAAGCCTGGCGACCAGGCTCCTTTCATGGGGACTTCATGGTTCCCTAGTCCTTGGTGCAAGTTACTTAGTCTCTGAGAGCTTCAGTTCTACAGTCTGCGAAACGCTGTGAAATTCTGAAGCAAATAAGTCGCCGCCTGAGGCTTTTCTGAGTCCCTTGGAGGTCATCGTTACATTAATAGGATGAGCTTAGTGCATTCCTGCCACTTCTGCCACTTATTAGAGGGTAATTCTGAAAACTCTCAGACCCAAGCCTTACCTCAGCACTGTCCCGACCCTTCCATCCTCCCTCTGGCCATTGGAGGGTAGTTGGCACCCCCACAGACTCTCTTTTAGCCCAGATTTCTTCCAAATCCATCAGCACAGCCCAGCAACGCTGGGACGAAGAGCAAGTTAACCAGAGTTAATGTGGACAGTTACTCTGGTTAACAAGAGAGACGCCCACATTTACCAAATGAGGCAGAATTGAAGATAAGGGCTTTTGCTTAGATACGTTAGGGCCATGGCCTCTGTCCCATCCGGACACCAAGCCATTGCTCCATTCCTCAATGCAGCTGACCCTTCCAGTGCTGACTCGTGGTAGAATCAGCTTCTCAGAGGACAGGACCTTGACCAAGGCCTTGTGCCTTTGAACTCCACACACCTCTCGTGGTGTGTGTGTGTGTGTACCTAACTGCCCCTATAATTATGCACACATGTGTGAACCTTCCACTGTTGCATTGGCAATGCTATGTCTGAGTCTGGGGTGTTACTAATCCAGCTGGGAAGAGCAAAAGCAGTAGTTTCTGCTTGTGGTTTCCGAAGAAATGTATGTGAAGCAATTTGTATAATCTAAGGGAGCATAAGGGTTGAATATGGGTTCCATCAGGCAGACGAGCTCTCTGCCTTGTGGTTAAGCCATAAATATGCATAAGGAGGGCCCGCCCTATATGAAAATCATAGGTTCCATATTTATGGCCTGTGGAGGTGGGTACGGATTTGGGGATGTGCTGTGCCTGTGGTCTGTGTAACCAGGATGCACTGGGCCAGGTGGAGGCTTTCTCATAGGCAACCTCATGATTACCTGTTGGATGGAAAGAAACTAAGAAGAGGCTGCTCACTGTGTGAGGAAGGCTGGAAAAGAGTTCCTTAGTCTTCCTCACCTCCTGGCAGCAAGAGGAAGTCATTCCTTCACAGGCCTTGCCTCAGCCCAGCCTGGTCCAAACTGTAAACAGTGTTTTGCAAAGACACAGCATAGCCATCCCCCACCACCCTGAGTGCTCATTAATCTTGCTTTTCTCTGATTTCCCCAATTCCCTGGTCTTTGGTACACTGCATTGGTGTTGACAGTGACCAGGGAGTCGAAATCAAGTTCCCACATTTCTGCCCCAAATACCACAACCCCCACTTCCCTCCCTGCGCACCGGGAAGGCGTTTGCAAACCCTCCCCCTGTACCACCACAGAGCAGAGCAGGCTGCTGCCTTCATCTCTGCTTTGCTGTTCCACTAGGTCCTGCTGTCTGAATTTCACTTTCAAGCCCACCACTGAGCACTAGCTAGCTTGGCACAGTGCCCATTATCCATTGGCTACAAAGAAACTCAGTGGTAGCACCCGGTGTGGGCGAAACCTCTCCCCTAACTGCCCCCAAGTTCCCTCCTCACCCCACCTGCCCCTTGTGGCATCAAATCAAACTGCAGCAGACTTGACAAATCTATTTGGCACAGTTCACTCAACTATTTCAATCCCAACAGCCCAGAGAGCTGCACGGACGCACCATGCACCGGGCGGACTCTGCACAGTAGCTACAGATATCTGGGAAAAGGAGCGGCTAATGAAGGGGCAGCCAGGTCACCCCTGCAGGGGAGACGAGGAAGGCCCCCGGCTGCCCACCACACCCGCAGTGGGGCGAGAGAGCTGGGGACCGGGGCAGTGCCTAATTGGCAGGCTTTCCGTTCTCCTGTCTGCTTCTAAGTACCCAAAGGATGAATTTCTAATGGGGAGAGAAAGGGCTTTTCCTCTGCCCCAGATTCCTTTATTTGGGCAGGACCAATTCACTAAAACAAAAACAAAACCCCAAGTTACCCCTTGGCTACTGGCGATAGAAATTTAGCCAAGGGTCGGATAGAGGAGGCAAAAGAGAAAGAGAAAGAGAGAAAGAGAGAGAGAGAGAGAGAGAGAGAGAGAGAAAGAGACTATCCACTATGAAAAAGTTGAGAAGAATGATTCTGAAGACCAGAAAGCTAAATTCAATTCTCAGGAATATCTTCCCTGTAGAATGAATACCAGGGATAAAGGCAGGGAGGACAGCATTCTATCAAAATGTGCAGTGCTAAGGTATTTCCAAAAGCAGATTTACTACAAATGGTGTTTTAAATGGCATCCCAGTCCATCTGTGTGCTTTTAAAATCAGCTTATGCTACAGTATCCCCCTGGCCAGTGCTGCTTAGTCATTGTGCCTGGACAAGGAGACAGTCAGGTGAGCCTCTTTCTTCTCCCCCGGGACCTGCCTCGCCTGCTAGCAGAGCTTCTGGGAGCTACCAGCTTCCTACTGAAATGGGTCGGGTGTGATGAGAAGTTGGCGCCCGGCACTCCCACCATCCAGTGCCCATGGGGCTTGCCATTTGGCAATTCTTCCTGAGACCGAGTCAGTGGAAGTCCAGACCTGGCCGAACACGTCAAGGTGGGATATCTTTCAATTGTTAAGTGCCTCATTTTCTTTTTCGGGGAAAGAGAGTAATTTTATGTGTGTGTGTGTGTGTGTGTGTGTGTGAGAGAGATACCTGGTAATATCTAGAAGCATGATCTTCAGATGAATGGTGCCATGTTACTATGGCGATTTTGATTTTTAAAAAACCTACTCCTTTAAAAACTCACATTTCCCAAAGGAGACTGCCAACATTATAGTTGAGGATTTTCTAGGTCCAAGCCTTCCAGCTGCACCAGCAAAAGCAAACTACCTTGAGGCAGTGACAGGGGCTGGGGAGGTTTTCCTTGTAAAAGATGTGTGGCCTCTCTAGACTTGCCCACATGCACCCCATTTTGATAATTCCCACCCCAACAGACCAGGGCCTGGTGCAACTGCAGCACTACAGAGGAGAGACCCACTCCCCTCCCACCCAGGCGCGACCCCCATACGCTGAGTGTGCCGCATAAGCAGTACGTCACCAGCGCCAGCTGCCGACCCAGAATGCCATGTGTCTTAGGAAAGCTGAGTGCCAGACATTCATCCATATGTATACAACAAAAGCCCCACATCACCCACGCGGACCACACCTCCGGGAGCCGCGCGCACCCAGGCCCCAGCCGAGAGAATTCAATGCCTCACTGCGAAGCATGATTGCCGGTTCAGATCCCATCCCTGACAACCCGAATTTATCCTCGTTATTTATTGTCCTCTTTTCTTCTCTGGGACATTGTGATTCCCTCTCAGGATTTGTGCCCTTTCATTTCCAGACCTCGGTAACTCCTGAACTGTAGTTTCATGTGGTTTTGTGATTGTTAACCCAGCATGTGGAAGGGACTCAGGCCATAAATGCTCAGTGAGTCCTGTGTGGGGAGACACGGGCAGGGAATGCATTTTCTCCTTCATTTGAAGTCAGAGAACACTCTGCAAGCTCTCTCTCTCTGCTGGGCAGGATGCAACAGCAGCCAGGCTGTCGGAGAAACGGTGCTTTCCAATCACTTTAGCGTAAGAAAGAAGATTTTCAAGGCCAGCATGTCCCTGGCCTCCATCAATTGTTTGAGCCTCACTACACAGGCCCTCTCCCCTGCGTGGGGTTGGCTTAAAGCTCCTCTTGTCCCAGGAACCGGCCCAGCGTGCCTTTGAGGTGGGGACTTGGGTTTACCTTGTGGTTTTTGCCATGCCTGTACACCATCCAGTCTTCGCCATTAGTACTGACTTCCAGCTTGTAGGATTTGACATAGTAGCCGTTCTGGGTCTCCCTGGAAATCGCTCCCTGTGTGGCAATGGCCGTGAGTATGGTTAGGAAGCGCAGGTCCACCTGGGAAGAAGAGAGGGCAAGAGTAAGGGACCACCACTCCCCACACGGGGCAGTGTCTTACGTTTTCTTCAAAGAACACAGTCATTAGACTTTGCTCCCATCCTGTGTCTGTGATTCCCTGAGGCGTATTTGTAACTAGGATAAGTCTGCAGTTTCATTGGATAATTAAACTCAACTTATCTGACACTAAATCAGACATCTTGAAAATGTAACTTGATTTTTTTTCCTTTTTTCTGCAAATCTGAACAGACAGTATTCAGTTTTTCTTAGAATAATCATTGAACATCTAGAACTACAATCTCTCCTTACTAAACTATGGCCTGCCTTGGATCATGAAAGCAGATGGTGTTTTAAAGGAACAAGCTAAATAAATCCACCCCACTCCAGTCCAATTCAATTCAATTCAATCCAATTCACTTATAATGCCCTAGCTGCAAAAGTCAAGCTCATAGCTGTCTCCCCTCCCCCCCTCGTTCCATTGTGTATTTAGTCACTCAGGTCACTAAAGGGTCAAAGGGCATGCAGAGTCTGCCCAAGCAATTAGGCTTATGCACCAAGTCCTGACCTTTCGCTCTGCGAGGAGGACGGCCAGCATTTTGAGGGACCTCCTCTCCCACAACACCAAACTCATTTGGAAATTGCTGGATGTCATTCCTTTGCTGGCCATGGTGTTTCTTAATGGCAATCTCCACGTGACCAAAATTTAGCCAGCACACACTGGTAAAATTCAATTCAGCAAGCACTTATTGGCTACTTAATATGTGCTCAACATTATCAAACATTTGAGTAAGTGCGCAATGCCGTCTGTGTGTATGAGAAACAGGTGGATGGTGACAAGACAAAGTATATGATTAAGGACCAAAAAATCGAATGCCAATTATAAAGGAACACTTTCTGGAAGCTTTGCAGGATGAGAAGGATTTCTGGAGAGGCAGAGAGGAGAGACAGTGACAAATGGCCTTAGGGTTGTGCTGTGAGAACCCCTGTGGACTCTCTGGAGTTTCTAAGTCTTTCTCCCTTTCCTGTTGCCTGCTCTGCAATGTCCTTCTTAGAGCACAGGTCACTGTGTCGCATCAGAGCCAGGACAAGCTCGTCAATGGGTCACAAGGCTGTCTTTCGTGTGCCGTAAAAGCAGCATTGCTCCAGTATGGAGTTAACAGCGTACTCTTCCCCTGTTTACTTCTTCCCAGGGGATGAGGATGGAACCAGTCTGCAGTGTGGGAAGATTACTCAACATGGGCTGCAAGTCTTAACTCAGAAAGAAAGCAAACAATAGTCTGAAAAGATGCTGCAGCACATTCCCGGTAGTGACATTTTCCCATGTGTTCTGCTGATAGCTATGTGCAAAACCTTCCTGGCAGGGCTCTCTCCAAATAGCAAAGATCAGGAGAAGCTGCCACACTCAGCCAGCCCCTCAACAAACTTGCCTTTAGGAAAACACCCCCCCCACCCCAGTCTATGATGATTCCCTGTGCCAAGTATGAGGAAGATCTGAACTGCTTACAGAATGTTCCTTGGATATCTATGGTGATAGGGCACACACCATCCTAGCCAAACAACTTCTCCCAGGCCTGGTCATCTCCACGAGGGCAGGCACAGGGTCCCTCTTACTCATCACTGTACCCCAGCATGTAGCCCAGGCCCTGGCATAGTCTATTTGTGCCTGGCATACATATTTATTCAGATGAAATAATGAATGGAGTTCTCAAGTATGCTGTGTTTATTTTCTTTGTGTCCTTTGTCCCCTCTATCTGAGGAGCCACCTCCCTGCCCCACCAGTACATACATACTCTGCACACTCTCTGGTATCTGAGCAAGTACCTGGAGATACTCCTTATTGGAATCCAAGTTGGGGGTCCAGGCATTGTCATCTCCATGCAGCCGGCCTTGTTGAGGGGTCCACCTCCGATCGGAGTAGCTAGATGAGGCACTGATCTGTTCATTAGCAATCCGGCCGGACTCCATTCCCAGAGGGACATTGCACTGGAAGTCTGGGGAATGCAGATTGGGAAGGGAAGAGTTAGGCCTCTCAACCTCAAGCCCCTGGGACCCTCCTAACACTGCTCCCTTCTGGGGACAAGTCCTTACAGGCATGCCCTCATCTTAAAGACCCTAATTATATGCTCTCATTTTAAAAACAACTACACCAAGTCATGGAGCTTGACAACCCCTCTGGGTCTGAAAGAAACTAAATTGGACCTATAAGAAATCAGGTTGTGGATAAATAAGAATCATCATACAAATTAAAAATACAATCTACAGCACAAGAACTGTTACTGCTGCAGGCTACAGATGCTCACGGACGCCAGATGCACCATGATTGCAATACAGGTAAATGGGCGAGAAACTCGTGGCAATTTGGGTGGGCTGATGCATCGTGGGAAGCCTGCTTTATTAATAAACACCCAGGAGGCACTTTTGCTTCCTCTTTCACTCAGCTGTCTCGTGAGTTCTGGCATAGAAGACAGACATTACAAAGCATAAATACCTGTCTTTGAGAGACCTCTCTATAAGCACATTCATGTCATTTTATGTGCCTCTGTGCCACCTGTCTGGGCAAATTGACCCAGAAGTCACTCACTCTGGCCTCATGCCATCAGTTAAATTGTTGTCCTTCTCGTGGGCGCCATAGACACTGATCAATATTTGTATGTGTTTGTGTTTGTGTGTGTGTATGTGTGTGTGTGTGTGATATGGACCAGTGATCTCTTTCAGGCATCGAACCTGTTTTTTAGCTCTGTGGCTACACTGGCCATTTGCATGACCTGGTACCATTTGCCCAATCTTCATGAGCTCTTTGATGGTTTTAACTTGCAAGAAAACCCAGAGACGTTGGCCAGGCTGCCATGTCTGTAGCTATATACGTGGTGAGCTGTCTACAACCATGGCAGGATTTCCTCGGCTCTAATTGTTGTTAAAGTGCTTCTTTAGTCCTTAGTGTTATTGTTTGGTTTTCTAAGTGGAAATGGCAGCACATTTGAAGCACATGTCCAAGAGCAGCTGACTTGAAGACAGAGCCCGGGGTTGAAAGACTGATGGCCTAGACCACAAGCTCCATGACAGCTAGGGTCAGAGTGACAGTTTATAATGCTTTGCTGAGTGCCTGGCATAGTGCAGAAGCTCCAAAAACTATCTTTATTGGGAGTGTGGAGGGAAAGTTCAAGCATCTGTAGCAGTATAGCCAGGGAAACTCTACCTAGGGCCAGAGATGTTTAATGTCGAAAAAGGTATATAAAGATAAATTTAATATGGCTCAGTTTTGACACAATAGCCCCAGATTTAGAGAGGGGAAAAATGGCCCCAGATTCAAAAAATGTTAGCATGAGAGGGACCCTGTACAGATCATTTTAACTAACTTCCCTTTCATTCATAGATGAGGAAACTGAGACATGAGATGGCCCCATGACTTTCCCCACGAATAACTAATTCTCGGTACACACACACACACACACACATGCACACACATATTTTTTTCTTTAAAGAAATGAACATCCAGATTGACCCATGTTCTTTTCTCATTAATCTCTGCCTGGCAAGAGGATGCAGCCCCCATTCCCCGAACCCCAGTGCCAGCACAAATTTAGTAATGTTTCCATCTCCTTCTCTTGCACAGGTCAGCTTCTCTTCACTTGTACACCCTAACAGCCCAGATGCAAGGACAGGATGGAAGTTCCCAAGGGGCCCACTCACTCTCCAGCGGCTCTTGATGGATCAGGTAGTAACGTGCAGAGAAGCCATCTTTGGCCACGGCCATGTCCGTGTGAAAGGTCAGGGAGAGGATCCCCGTTGACGAACGGAGTTCAGAGGGCGTTTTGGTTCCACAGTACTTGCCAATCAGGGGGCCAACTGGACATGCAGGACAAAGAGAGGTCAGCAGAAATGAAAACGTCAAACTTGGTTTTCAACACACTCGCCCTTCCCACCACCGCAGGTCATTCCATAGAGCATCACCCTGTATGCCTTGGCACAAAACCAAAGACCCAAAGAAGGGTTTTAAGAATAAAGTCTCATATTTTTCCTGTACACTTAAAAGTACTTTTACTTTTTAATGAAAAAATACAAGCCACTTTTGCTGGCTTCACTCTGTTGTCACAGCCCTGGGAGACAGGCTGGAAAGACAGGTATCACTACGATACCTGCTCTACAGAAGAAGAGATTGAGGTTTGGAGAAGTCATATGACTTTCCTTGTTCACACTGCTTAACTCAAGTTTTCTGACTAACTCTTATGCTTTTTCCAGGATATGAACTTGGTCTTCTTACTCAGCCACCAAGTCTCCCTTGCATTGGAAAATATGTAGAATGACTATAAAAGTAAAAAATTTGTTTCCTCTCAGACACCGATACTGACCATACTCGAGATTTATGTTGGTCTTCACCTGAGAAGTACAGGTCCTGCTTGGCCTTGGGTGATGTACCTTTTCAATATCTATGACTATATTAATAATATTATAGTAATAATAATGATGATAGCAGCTAACTTATACAGATAAGACACAGACAGGTTGAGTAACTTGTCCAGGGTTGCATGGTGGAGCCAAGTAGCAGAGCCAAGACTCGGGCCCAGTCTGGCTCTGTAGTCATTGCATTTGGTCCTAGGGCTTGGCCACTGAGTCACTTTCTGTCCTGACAACTTGGAGTGGAAAAGAACATCACCTATAGGTTTTCTCATCCTCTCCCAAGTACCTATTAATACATAGTATCCTATCCTTTTCCAAAGAAATATGTCCAAGAAAGTAGACTGCCTTTCTGTAATTTCTCTCAAACTATCCTCGGTGAAGTAAAAGAAGAGAAAGTCACTGTGGGTCATGCAAGAACTCTAAAGACCTTTGAACTCTTTGTTCTACCTTTTTATCATCACTAAAGCAATTAGCAGGCAAAGGCCCAGCCGCGGAGGAGCGCCTCACGACGTGGCATCACTCACCATTTGGAATGCCATCCCAGATGTCCAGCCAGTCGTACTTGCAGTCCCCCTCGCCCACCTGCAAAGGGTCATGCTCCAGGTCGAAGGTCAGGAACTGCAGGATGATCTCCATCTTGGGCTTGGCCAGGATGGTAAAGGTGCAGTCCAAGTTGTGTGGGTACTTCTCGGGAAACCCGGGGGATTCGATCGTCCCGTTGGGGCTTGTGAAGTTTTTTGAACAATCTTCAGAGCCTGCATGTAAAAGAGAACCGTAGCATCAAGAAGAAGATGCCTTTCTTTGCTGCCTCTGTCACATGGGTTATTTAAATGTTTGGGCCCAAATCCCCCTGACCGCAAGGTTTTTGTTTCCACTGGAGTGGCTCTTGAAGCAACATGCTCTTCACATGCACGTTTCAAGCCCTCAAGCCAGTCCCTCTTTAGCACAGAAATTAGGGGGGCACAACTGGCTTGCTCTGCGTATTAGAGTGAGAGGAGCAATTGAGGAATTGGGGGGTAGGGGTGGAGAGAAGGGTGTGTGTGAGTATGTGTGTGTATGTGTATGTGTGAGAGAGAGAGAGAGAGAGAGAGAGAAAGAGAGAGAGAGGGAGATTCTCTTGAAAAGAGGAACAGAGTCTTCTTTCTCAATTACTCAGCTGCTGGTTCCAGAAATGTAAGTTATTTCAATCCTTAAGGAAGGCTTGCTGATTGCCAGCAGGGAAAACAATGTTACCCCTTATTTACTGCTGACCTCAACACTAGCCCCTATTGTACCACAGCCAACTAAGTGCCGCCTTCTGCCTCCAAGATCCAAGGTGCCTCAGGGGAGGGGCAAAGGGGAGCTCGGGTCTCATTCATGTCATGACTATATTAAAACGAGCTGCTCTGTAGTGGTCGGACAATTAACAATCGATGTTTTTAGCTGGTGGATCACAGTGGGGCGTTGGGGATGTTAAAGGCCGCTCCGGCAGCAAGTTTGGAAAAATGCAGCAGTGCACTGACATTTGGAAGGCTTCTGGTTCCTTTGTGGTGAGGATGGCCTTGTTTCTCTCCTGAGCTCTTGCGTCTGTTTTCTTGGGACGCAGGGAGGCATCCTGATTAAGTGCGGCACAGATTCGCATCCTGGTGTGAGCTTGGATGGCAGCAGGAGCCCATAAGAGGATTAGAGCCACCCTATCCCCTAACGCCTCCAGGTGGAGTCACATGAACCCAGCCACCACTTGCCAGGGCAGCGCCACTGATGGGTCCCGAGACCCAGACCCAGCGACCCACGCATATGTGTAGAGCAAGAACTGATGCAAGTTAACTTGGTGGATGCAAATGCTGGACATTTAGAACTGATTTCATTCACTACGTTCAGATTTTAAAATAAGAAAAGGAAGCAGGATTTATGAGGAAGATAATAGAAACTCTAAGCACGAAATAAAAAAACCCACAGAAATACTTGATAAACCAGGTGTTTACTGGCAGGAAGTGTCCTCCGGGGATCGCACTGAAACATAACTAGGTGATGTCAATACGCAGATCTTAGCCCGCAGCGATGTCTTTATCCAGGACTCCTGTAGCGGGCCCCATCGCGAGTCTCTTTATTGATGGCTGCTTTCTGGAAAGCAGCGAAATGTCTGACTTGGAAAAGGTGTCATGCAAATAAGTGGGCGTGGGGGTTTACAACTTTCTTCAGCACCAGACTGGAAACTCCAGCACCCCCTACCTGAACATCTATCACCTCCTGGCTTTTGCCTTGTGCTATGCCTTGGCAGGGTGAGGAGCCGGGACACACGAGGGCGAGTGCTAACCTTTCCATGGGTTCTTTGGAGGCTCTGAGCACTGCGCTCTGCACCCGGTCCTTCAGAGGCATGGCGGTGGCAGGGCTGGCCCAGAGTGACGGTTGAGCTGGAGCTGCCTCCCCAGCTTTGTTTACCATCGGGCTGCAAACTCCTGAGGGCCTTCTCAATGGCCCGGCATGATGCAATTCAGCAAAGCCAGGCCAGCTGGCAGGTCTTCAGGGGGCCAAGAGGAATTTTGAAAAGGTTAGAGTTTATGGCTGCTGTGCAGCCTTCTTCATGTAGGCCACTTAGCTGAGCCTTGCACACAGCTGGGAGGAAATTAACTCTCTATTCACAACATGCTTGAGAGCTAGAGAGGGCACCTGACATTCCTCTTAGAGTCTACGCTATTGTCATCCCCTTAGAAGGCCAGGAGAAGCCCCACCCTGAGAAGTGGGGAATTTGTGTCGGAATTTTTCTTTGGTCCCTCTCAGAGGTGGGGCACAAGTGCTTCCAAGATGGACATCTAGTGCATCTAAGAGAGACCTGGAGAATGCAAGAGTCTACAGTATCCACAGTTTCCAGGGCCCTGAGCATTCAACTGGAAAGAATTTTTCAACTTTAGGTTCTTAAGGCAGAAAAAAAAAAAAGTATACTTTGCTGATATATGGCTATAAATGGATATATCCTCTGGCTTATTTTGAATGAGGTGGGAAAACTTTCATCTAGTTTTATCTTTTTTTATGTAGAAAATCAAACCTATCTATTAAAATCATGTGTTTGTGTCTAATTTCACCATCTCACTGTGTGTAGCATGGTCAAAGCATCAGAAAGGCAACTGAATATCAAATGCTGCGAAGAGATCTCAGAAAAGGAGACAAAAGTTGACTCTTGGAAATATCTACCTAATCCAACCTATTTTTTCTGTGATGTGTTAAAAGGATTAAAGATTTAAAAAGTAACTCAGGCAACAAATAGTCAAGTCCACTCAGTGCTAAGATTGTCCATAGAAGCTGGAGATTTTGGTTACAGTGAATGATTTCATACCAAAGGACTCTGGTATGAAAACTGCCTGCTCTGTGTTTTTCCACTGTGAATTTTATAATAACTACAAGTGGAAGAAGAATCTACACATATGAAGATATTTAAAACATGGTGGATTTCTCCAAGCTGAGCTTTCCTTGACCACAAAAGGTGAATTCAGTTCCTTAATTCAGGGGGTAGAGATAGTGAGCGCTCCAGGTTTTCTCTACCTGTGAATGACTCCAGAAATTTCAGTTTCAAAAATGTCACTGGGCAAACAGGAAGAAAACCTGATCTTGAACTTTGGTCAGAGGAGCATCAGGGGGAAAAACAACAACAACAACAACAACAACAACAGCACACACACACACACATACAACACACATTTTCCACTGATTTTGTTTCTGATGTTACTTTTTTAAGCTTAAACATTTCTTTTTCTGTTCTGCTCAGGATTTGAAGATTATTGAGATCTTTTAAGTTAGTGAGTTGTTTGGGCTTAGCCTTTGATAATGTGGGCAGTCTGGTAACACATAGAATCTTTTATAAACCGTTTCACTTAGGGCAGACCTGAACCTTCTACTGCAGCCACCGCCCCTGGTCAGCACCCGCATGGTGGGTTCTACAGCTGAGCCCTGCCAGGGCAATGCGCTGTCGAAGGCTTCCAGAGCCCTCTGTACAGATATTTGCGTATCTGTGTTTACAGTTTCCTCCTCCTTCCTCTTTATGAATCTGACTAGCAAACATAGCTGTGTTTGTTTGAATTTCTTCAGCATGTCCACCCACTTCTTTCATGTTCTGTGAATGACGTAGACTTTGTGTATTTTCTCTCAGGACTGCAACAATGGAAGGTGGGTATAGGACACAGGACCTGTAAGAACGCTCATCTTTTTAAAAACTTCTCAGTTTTCAATTTTGCAGCCCCACACATTTCTGCATTTTATATGAGGTTGACTTTGGTGCTGAGAGTTGCTCTTCGGGATGGGTGCAACGGCAGGTGTGAGTGGTCCTGAGAAGGCTACTGGCCTCTCACCTTCTCTCACGTTCTTGGGAGTGAGGCTGTTGTTGGCAGAGCTGTCCTCACTGTGGCAATCCCTTCCACAGGCAACCCTGATTCTTAACCCAGGAAGCCCCGTTTCTCCAAGCCCGAACCACCCAGCTTCCTTGATGAGCACCACGGTCTCCAGACAGTCCCCAGATTTGCTGTCTCATTCCAAATCCTTCTTCAGCCTATCCTCAAGACAGCAATGCTGAATTATGCCACCCTCTTGTATGTTTCATCTTTTAATAGCCTTCTATCCTTCTTTCAAATTTGCATAATGGGTAGAGTGAACATTCACCTTTTCCGTGGCCTTCTGGAGACTGTGGCATGATGCATTGTGAAATACTAAGCATGGAGGTGTGAGACCACAGGTGAGCTCTAATGTCTCTGCTCACCCTTGCTCTGATGTCCCTGGGCCAGCTCCCTGGAAGATCTTGCTGGGAGCTGTTTTCCTTTCATGCTCAGCACAGTGGAATCGAGTGATAGCTTTAGCACTAAGGACCTTGCTACCTGATAGATTCTTCAGAGCCACTCAATTGCTTCCTCGTTTTCATAACCACAGCACATCAACTGTACCTTTACTTAGCACTTACTCATTCTGCCTCATAGTATAGTTTTCCTTTCAATTTACATACACATTCATCCAGCAACATCGACTGTGCCTCTGTTATATGCTGAGGGATTACATACCTGTCTCTCCAACTAGGAGACAGCAAACACCCTGTTTTATTCCTCCCACTGCTGGGTGGCAGAGGATGTTCCATCAGTGCTGGTGGCATTGACCTGAAGCTTGCACAGGGCTCCAGGAAACGTGCGTCAAGCTATTCGGGGGCCTCACACCAGCCCGAGCCACCAGACACACAGACTGTCAGTCCCTGTGACCTCACCGTGGTCAGGAGCATGAAAACCCGAGGCAGACAGACCTTCCTGAGACTTGTACCCTGTGACAGCTCGGACACCCACTCTGGCACGACACAGTTCCCTCGGCCCACCCCTGCATCTCATGCCACGTTCTTGTTCTCAGGCAGACAAATCCGACAAATATTTAGACAGAGTGGATATAAAAAGTGCTTTCAGCAGCTACCACTTCCTTTCAAGAACTGTTTAGTGAAAAAGAAAATATATATGAATAGTTCCCCTCACGCTGAACCCGACAGGCGCCGGTCCCGGTCCTCTCGATGACAAGGCTGACAGCCTCCCCTTGAACCAGGCTCCATCCGTGAGTTGTAAAACTTAGCCTGCTGGAGAGTGGGGACACGTGCTCGTAGATGGAGCCTCGTAGTGGGGACAGGGGCTGGGGAGGGGAGAACTGGAGGCAACGCCTCCCTTAGCCTGGAGATAAGGAGCCCTATGCATGGGAGAGGAGGAATAAATGTCTGCTGTACCCAGTTACGGAAACGCGCTCGCCTATATTCTCCAGGACTAAAGTTATCCAAGGGGGACCTAATGGAAATCGAGCAGTCAACCTGACACACGTGCGGTGTTCCTTTGCTATCTTTCTCATTGCTTTTCAGGGCGTCAGTTTCATTGGCACTTGGGAAGTCGGGGTTGAATGGGTAGAAGTGGTAATATGGCTTGCCAAGGGGAATTTCTAGGAGCCTTATTTTAATTTAAGAGTAACGCTGTGACCTCATTTGGAGGGTCATGGTGAGACCTTTAGAGACTCTAAGCAATGAAAAGATTATGTCCTCAGTCCCATGTAGTTCCAAATAAAGGCAACATTAAACCATGAAGTAAATGGTGGGAAGTTCAACTGAGTTTTGCTTTTTCCCATGAAGATTATTTTGATTTTTAAAAACGCACAAAAATCAGATTCTTTCAAAAAGTGTTTTTCTATTTATTTGGTGCCCCCACTCTGGCCCCTCCAGTTGGATGATAACCTGAGCTGGTCTTCTCAGGGTGTCTCCATGCTCACCCTAAACCTCTCGCCATGCTCCCGCCAGATGAACCTGTAACCCTTACCACCTGTCCCAACCCACCGGGCTGCTGTCTGCCCTTCTTCTCTACGGTGCCCAGCTCCCAGCCCCGCCCGGGGCCACACTGACCTGTCTTGAAGATCTCATAGCGCAGGGAGAAGCCTGCTCCCTGCCGGGCGTAGTCAGAGGTGAACTTGATGTAGAGCATGGAGCCCGAGGAGATGATGGTGGGCGGGGCAATGTTCCCACAGTGCTTGCCCAGGAGGTCTGCAGATTCACTGTCCCCATCCCGAATCTCAATGAAGTCATACCTGGGTGGGGATGGCACAGACAAGAAAAGATCACTACAAGGACATGAGACAGACCATTGTCTCGCTCCAACTCATGTCTCTCTCCATTCATTTACACAATTCAGGTGTTTGGGACGGACAAATAAAGGGCACTTATGTCTGCTTGCACAGACTGGCAAACAGAGTCGCGGGAAGTTGCTGTGCTTTGTTAAAGCCACAGAGAATGAGCTGGAAGGCCTTATCTCCTGCCCACGTAAGAGCAGTAGCCTCATTCTCAAAACAGACTTTTTTTTTCTCCTTTGGTAGCACATTTTCATTTCCATTATGATCTCTCAGAATCTCAGTCTCTCCTTCTTGCTCTGTGTCATTGCAAGCTACTTAACCCCTGTGAGCATCAATTTCTCCATCTGTAGGGCAAGGATCAAAATATCTACTCCAGAAGGCTGGGAAGGAGATGGAATGAAAACACGTAGGGGGCTAGGTACTGTGCCAGCCCCACTGGGGATGTTTCAGAGATGTTGTTTATTTTCCTGTCTCCCTCTCACTCTCATTTCAGTTTTTTCCTGGGCCATCCTCTTTTTAATTGTTAGTGACAAAGGCTCCCCATCACCTCCCTCCCTGAGATGACTCTGCGAAGTTCACATCAGCAGTGTCTAGTCAACGCACGTTTTTAAAAGGAATCAGCATCATATTAGATAAGGCAATAAAAACCTTTCTCAAAAAGCAGGGGGTGAGTCCCTAGGGACCCAGTGTCTACGCACACACAACTATTAGCTCAGCAAGAGGCGGAGCGGGCCGCCCTCCTGAAGCTGGGGCCTGTGCTCACTTTAAGCAGAGTCAAGCTGGCCGGGGGTGGGGGAAGGCACCTCCAAGACATCCTTGGCTAGGTTCATGGGACGGTGCACACATAATGCACGGTTTTATCTTGACAGACACACATTTTTCAGCTTCGGTATGTGCTCTGGCAATCCTCACGGTGCTGTGTTTGTGCTCCCTCTCTGGGCTCCCAGTTAATACTCCTGTCACAACAGCTTAGGTGGGAAACTTCCTTCCCACCAGCTCCCTTCAAATTGCTGGCCACTGTACCATTATTTACTGAAACCATCCATCTCCCTCTCCCTCCCTCTGTTTATTTACTTTGTATCAACCTGTTAAAACAATACATAAGAAATCTCTTCCTTGAGGGTAAAGGGAGGGTTGGGAAGACCCCTTCTCTGGGATGCGCAGGCCGGCTCATGTCACCCCCCGGGTCTGGGGGTGCTGGCTGCCTGCAGGAGGGGCTGGTGTGAGCTGCGGAGGCCTCACTTCAGCCCCCGGGAGCCATATTGCTCAGCCACTTCCAAACTGTAGAGCTGCAAAGGAAGTATACGAAAGAGTGGACCAGGATTAGCTCATTCTTAGACCCCACAGGCTGGACTCCTACAGTCAAAAGAACTGCAGAAGCTGGTTTAGAGTCTGGAGAAGTTAAGATAGCAGTTTTCCCCCGGGAACTCTGGAGAGATGGCCACAGACTGAGAAGCCCGTGGGGGTGGGGGAATCTGTTTAGGTCTGTGATTTCAGCATAGGAGATGGTGCTGACTTTGAAAACATGCTTCTTCACTTCCAAAAAAAAAAAAAAAAATTGAAAAAGTGCTTAGTTCATTCTCAGGGGAAACTCCCCAGGCCTTCTGGAAAACCCCTCCTTGCTATCTCTACACTGAGGCAAGCGCTGCTGGATAGTCCCGTTCCACTGAGCAACGGGTGATGCCCTAGCAGTGTCCTCAAAGGTGGAGAGGCCGCGTCACCTGTGTTCATTAATCACACAACACTGCGCTCACCTGCACTGGGAAACGCGGGGCCCTGGGCCCGGGAGTCTCAACCCCAGAAGCAGACAGGGCTGGGTTTGGATCCCAGCTTGGCCATTTTTTAGCTGGCTGCCCTCAGGCAAGTTATTGAAACTTTCCGAGCCTCAGAAATGGGTAAGATAAAAATAAAATAGGGATATTAGAACCTTTCTCCTGGGATTATTGTGAGATTTAAATGACTGAATGTAATCAATACAAAGTGTTAGTATACAGTCTGCACAGTGCGCGCTTCATAAATGTTAACTGCGATTTCTTGTGCCCTCACCCATTTCAGAGGCAAAGGAGATGAGGTGTAGGGCAGAAGTGACTTTCTCTAAGAGAGCAAAGGTGCAGAATAAGTGGGAATGAAAATCTATTCAAACATTTTTGGAAGGCATTTTGGCAAAATGTGACAAAAGTTAATAGGCGCATAGCCTTTAATCCAGCAATCCCACTGCTAGGAATTTTTCCTAAGAAAACAATTGTGCAAAGATATATATGCATCGTTGTGCATATGTTTTTAAAAAGCATATGAAAAGTGGGAAGATAGTGTGTTTATAAATAGCATCATGTCTGAAAGTCCAACCATAGAGGGTGGGCAAATCAATTTTGGTATATTTAGAAAATGGACTATTCTGTTGCTATAGTAAATAGTGCTGCTGCAGGTCTAGATTTTTTGTTTTTACTGAAAAATGCTCACGCTATACTATTAACTTCAAAAAGTAAATTTTTTAAAAGTATGTTGAAACTATATATATTTCCTTGCATAAACATGCAGAAAAGTCTGAAAGATTACATATTAAAATACTAACAGTGGCAAGATATATGGGTGGTATAATTGGTCGTTTTTACTTTCTTCTTTGTTCCCTTCTATTATCTGAATTGTTTATGAGGAGACCACATTTCTTTAATAAGCCAAAAAATACATAAAAAGTTGCTTGTATTAAGAATTTTTTTTAAAGTAGAAGAACTGAGAAAAATAATCCAGCTCTCATGATTTAGCAGGTAAAGAAATAAATTCATAACCATCATCATCATCATCATCCAGCTCACAGAACTGGAGTGAGGACAAACTAAGACACAGTGTGTCAGAACACCTAGGGTAGCGCCAAGGACATGGCCTACACCCAATAAAATTTTTTTTAAAGACCACCAGGTAGTTCTAGTCTTTGTGTTGCCCGTTGCTCTGGGATGGACAAAGAGAGGCCCTGGCATCCCACTGGCTTGTTCGTCAGAAGTGGGAGGGTTTATCTGGTTGCCTAATCACCCATAGGGTAATTTAGGGGATTAACAGAATCAGAGATGAAGCTACTCACCAAATGCCACAGTGACAAGCCTGCCTCAATTTCCTCAACGGATATCTTTTTTTTGTAATGCGGCCAGCAACAAATTCATCCTTACATATCTACATACATATCTAATGAAGGGATGCATTTTTGGAAAAGGGTCATATAATTCAATTATGTTATAATTTTTCTCTCTGAGCTTGTTAGGTAAAGGACTGGTCTGGTGAATCCTTTTGTGAAGCAAATAACCAGCTTTTACTTGAACTTCTTAGGAAAACTGGATTTTCCTATAAGGTTTGCTTGAGGGGAAAGTGACTCAGTTACAGTTTCGTGGCTGAGCTCCCTCCCCCCCAGCCAGCCATCCCCTGGTTTGATTCTGCCCTGTGGACAAGCCCCACTTACCCACACAGTCCTCTGGCTGGGCTTTTTACATAAAGGGCACACTCCAAATGACATGCTGACTTCATACAGAATGTCTCATTTACCTCCTGTGTGACTGACTCATTTGGGGAAATTTTTTATTATTAGGGATTTGCTACAGCTGGAGTAAATCTCCTTAGAAATTTCAGTGTTGTCAGGTTCATTTGTGAAGAGTTCGGCAGAGGCTTAGAAAGTTTGTGGCCTTGGAATAAATATGGCTTTGCATCGAGCAGCTGATATCTAGTGTTTGTTTGGTAAAGGGATCTGGGGTACAAACTCAGAGCTTACCCCTAGATAGCCAAGTGGGGTGACTTGAAAAGCTGCTCCTCTTAAAACATATCACTCATTCTCCGGAAGGCAACATAAACCAGCTAACCGACATATTAACTAGAGTGTTTGCATTTCATTATTCATAATCTCTCTTAAATGAAAAAATTCCTTTCAAAGCTTTAACACTACCTTTTATTATTTTATTTATTTTTTTCCCTGAGCTGAAGTAGCCATCTCTACTCCCAGTTCTTTTTTTTCTCCCTAAAATGGTTCCCCAAGTGCCTTTTGACTTTTCTCCTCACGGATTCTGACATCTGCCTGTCGAGCATTTGTCTAGAGAATGCTTTCTCTCCTTTCTTTCTCAACTTCAAAGTCTTACATTTCTCTCTCCAAACCCACATTTGCGGTTTGGGAATCTTGACGGTAGAATTAATTTTAAGAGTCCACAGGAGAGATATGAAAAAGCAACAATCTCATCTCTTCCTCTCATCATTAGGCAAACATGAAAAGAGGCTTTCTAGTTTCCACAACTCTATCCAGGCTGGACACTTCCCAGCAGGGCACGAAAGGTTGGGCTGCCCAGCGGAACTGGGGCGGGAAGATTCACCAAGCTGGGGTCCTTCTCTCCAGGCGGGATGATGTCTAGCTGCTGCCAGAGTCTACCTTTAGGGATGCCACGTAGAACCTCTTGTGAAGGGATTTCTGTATCAAAGATAGAGTTTTTAGGTCCCCTAAGTAAGAATACTATGCCCATTCTATGAGATTTGGGTCTATACATCAGAACATCTGTGCTCAAGCGCTGACGTCATAACCTTTGCCAACCAGGCAATGCCTTCTTTCACACTGCTTGGATCATGAAATATTGGAAACTTTTTATATATGGCAAGCGCTTTCCAGCCCCCAGGCCTTTGCACTTGCTCTTTCCTCTGCAAAACTAAGCAATGCTCTTGCTTAGTTTTGTCCACGGCTGACTGTTTCTCATACTTCAGGCCTAAGTGCTAGTGTCACCTCCTCAGGGCAGGCTGCCCTGACCACCCTATTTCAGATAGCATGCCCTTGCCATCCCCTACTTCCTTTATAGCTATTATCACAGTCTGGAAAGGTCTTATCAACATACTTATGATCTGTCTCTTGCACTAGGCAGTAAGCACCATGAGAGCAAGTGTTGTCTTTTCACTGCTGAATTTATAAGACTTGCTTGGTGCCTGGCACATAGGAGAACTCACTAAGTTTTTGCTAAGTGAATAAATGAATATGGGCTTTGAGGTCGGTGCTCCATGTTAAGAAGAACGCATGTTATAATGATGCTTTCTGAGGGGTTTGCTCCGTCGGTCCATTTTACACTCTCTGCCTTTGTGCCCCGACACATTTACTGAGCTATTCTGGTTGTATCTGAAAACCAAAATGTTGCCTCGTGACTCAAAAACATGAAATATAACATTTTGAGTGGAAGAAACACCTCAAATCATGCTGACAGCATTTTCACTATTAGCGGCAAACAAATCAACTATAATTAAAATGCTGTCAAAGTGATTTGAGATTTTTCTCACACTTTCAAAGTTCCATATTTCATGAGTAGATTATCCAGGCCAGAGAATTTATCACCTCCTGGAGTGCCTTTCTTCCAGGAAGCTCAAAGACATCTACAAACACTGTCTTATTAATCCTTACATTAAAACGCGCGAGGAGAATAGGAGGAACGTGGATGACTTCCCAACAAAGGAGCTGCCCGATAAGCGAAGACGCTGCAAGGCGGGTCTGCACAACGCTGAGGTCTCCAATCAGCTCCGGGCTAAAGCAGGCCACCTGCTGCTTGGGCTCAGTATGGACACCCAGGCTTTACGAAAAGTTGGCGTGCTGTCAGGTTAGATTTTTTACAAAGTAAATTTCATTTTCTTGAATTTCTCCCTTTCATTGGTGCCATCCATGTAACAATAAACTGGTATATCATGAAATGTACTCACATTTTATTGATCATGTACTATGGGCCAGGCCCTGAGTTTAGATATTATTTCATTTAACCCTCATTTAATACACGCCTGTTACCATGCATTTGCAGATGCAGACACTGAGGCTCAGAGAGGTTAGGTGACTTGCCCAAGGTCACACAATGAGGACAGCTCAGAGGCAGACTTTGAACCCAGGCAATCAAGCTCCAAGGCATACACACCCCACCTCCTTCTCTTTCCCTTCTTGGAGAATAAAGATCTGAGAGCAGCGAAAACACCAAATTGCCACAGAACAATAGCATCAGCAGGTACCACGTAGAAAGAATCCTTTTGGCCTCAGTTTTCCACAAAATGGGTATAAGGTATGAAAGAGACTTAACGCAATCTTGTTGCTCTGTTTAAACAATGTCTGCAGGACTTACCAAAATTAATAGACAAATCACCAACAGGAACAGTGAGCAGATTTAGAATTCATGGTTTCAAGACTCACCCTGTAGAAATCCAGTTTGTAAATGCTCAGATGGGAAAACATATTAATTTTTGTAAGTGTAGTATTTTTATAAGCACATATATTCATTTGTGAACATATGGCCCATTGAGTGAGAAAACAGCACCCTGTGTATTTATAAGCTCTTAAAGTATCATCTAGAACACATATTCTAAAATCCATGGATTTGTAGTAGGGTCCACACATGAGTTTCGGGGGGTTGGCATACGAACCCCTGCAGTCATGTGCTGAAATTTTGTGTGTTTGTGTGTACGCACATTTTCCTAGGGAAGGGGTCTGTGACAAAAGAAATCTTAAAATACTGTTACACAAAAACGTATCTGTCTGAGTGTGTTGTATACACTGTACACTTAGTGTATGGGCCTTGTGGATAGATCCAGCTGGTTTCTGTCACTTGCTAGTGGTGTGACTGCAGGCAAAGTACTTAACCTGAGTCTCAGTTTTTCATTTATAAAATGGACATAATAACAGTCCCCACCTTTTGGGACTGTGGCAGGATCGTGAAGGTAGATGCAGGCCCAGCACAGTGTCAGATGCCTTAGAAAACACACAAGAAACACTAGTGATTTTTCTTATTACCACTGTTGGACAAAACGGGCTGGTGGGCTTGGGGGAGAAAAGAGCTCCACACACGTGATGCTCTGAGCACCAGACATGAGAAGATGAAATTAACAGCCATAGTTAGAGACAGTCTCAGTGCCCCCAACCTTGGGACTAGGTTTCTAAAAAGGCCCCTGCACACACACAAATCCACCAACAGTGCTTCAGTCACTTGAGTTTTTGAGATGGTTCAAGACCACCCCTCTTCCATTTGCTGTGTCTTGAACAGCAAGGTACTGAACCCGCCTACAGGTTGGTGAGTTAATACAGCCATCCTGGTTGCATGGAAGAACATTTTTCCACTGACCTGGGTTGGGGTGGGGGTCTGCAGAGCTCTGTGGCCCGGTCCCTAACAGGCCATGGGCCTGGTAGTGGTCCACGTCCCGGGGTTGGGGACCTCAGAGTTAACACACATCGATAGCTCAGCATGTTAGGTAGGGATGAGGGCACACAAGCGGCAGGACAGGCAGTTAGACATGCAGGTGGCAGGGAAGGAGATAGGCGGATGTGGTCAATGGCCAAGGGTCAGGACCAGTAAAAAACAGAGAAAAGAAACCACAACAGCAAGAACTTGAGGTTAGGGATGTTTCCCAGCCGGGAGCATGTGCAGAAGTACCTGCCACATAGTAAGTGCTCAGTTAGTAGGTGTGAGTTGTTACTGCTGCTATTATTATTTGTTACGAGACTCCAAAGCCCCAAGCTGTTCCCAAACTCTGTCCGTGTATCTGCAGCAGTACCAGGTGCCTTTTTAAGAACGGCTGTTTGCTGTTGCATTTTCTTCCTTCGTTTCTTCCCACCACAAATCTCTGATATTTTGAGCTTCTTATCCACAATCCCCTCCCAACCAGGGTCACCACAGCTCTTCAGAAGGGAGGAAATCTGACCACCCAGCAAAGGAAGTACGCGAAGAGAATAACCCAAAACAAACTGAAGGAATTATTCCAAAAAACCTTGAAGGCAAGAAAATGGAAACTACAAATAACATCTATTTATAATTGCTGGTTGTTTTTCCGCAGAAGCCCTGGGACGATGGCGGGGGCCCCGCCGGGCTCATTGTTCCTCATGGAGCAGGCTGCCAAAAATGGCGCTCGGCGTGAGGAAGGAGGCCGCTGCAGACAAGGGCGTCTGATAAGTCTCACTGTAGGTGAACTTTCGGAGAATTAAGGGCACACAACAAAGCCTCCACCACTTCTGCCCTGATCCTCTGGGTGAACACCACTTCCCCCACTGACCTGGCCTTCCAGCAAGACACATTCCTGAGGCCATATGGCCACAGCTCTGCTCTGCTCCTGGACCAGCAAGCACTCTGGAGGCCACCGGGATGGAACGTGTTTGCTTATGTAAGGAGGGATTTTCTAGGCAACCGGTGCCAATGCGAAGTTTAAGGCTGCGGGGCCGGCTGCTTTCAGCATGACTGTTGGGTCTTTCTTTTGTCTGCTCTGCGCCTATAAAATCCTCACCCTCTGCAGTCAACTTGCCAACATTTTGTAATGAGACCAGAGCACAAAGCGGGTGAGAGGAGCCTGCAAGTTTTGTCCATTTCTTTCTTCCTTAGAGGCAGCGGCGGTAGGGCTGGAATTCATTAAATTGTCCTGGCCTGGGTCAAGCAAGCTATCATGCCTCAGTTTGCCTCATCTCATAAATGGGAACAGGGATCATGCCTCTGTGCCTCTCAGGCCTGACCAGAAGGGGCATAAAGTGACTGCCAACCACTGAGGGGAAAATCAGAGCACATCGCCCTGGGGTCCCCGGTGGACTGGAAATGTCCCTCCACTTGGTTGTGTGAACAGTTCCCTCCGGGATAGGTGCTCATCAATCCCGGCTCCCGGAAGCTCCAACTATGATAGCAAATCATGACCTCCCCATCTGTCCAAAAAACGGGAGCCTGCTGGGAACAGAGGTGTGCTGGGCACAAGAGAATCAACCAGGGCATCAGAAAAGCCCTTTTTGTTTTTCCCGGGATTTAGGCGCCCAGTCATTTTTCTACTCCCCTTTGCGGGCATCCAGCCTTCATAACAAAACTCGGAAGACACAAAACTCATCTGAACAATGTGTCATATAGAAATCGGGGACAGTTTGGGAGTAGATAGATGGCAGGTGTGACGGGCCCATTTGTGGGTTTTGGTCACTTGGAGCTTCAGGTTACAGAGCTCAGGGCTTCTCCTGGCTCCAGGGGCAAACTTGTCATTGTTGTGCAGAAAGCACTGTGGTGTGGAAATGACGGTCCGCACTAAATGTCCAGGCAGGAAGGGGCCGCTGCCACGCCAGGGTGGAGATTCTGAATATAGCACTCAGCGGCCAGTCAGCTGGAACTGCTTCCTCCTCTCAGACCTCCACTCGGGCACTGTGCTCTCCATGGCTGCAGAGGCAGCGGGTCCACGCGAGGCATGTCACAGCGCTTGCCTCTCCCCATCACAGAGATGCCCCTTCCACCCCGAAAGAACTGGTCAGGGTTTGCTGGGGGTGGAAGCAGTGAACATTCGGGAATGTCGAGTGCTTCTGGTTAAAGGCTTATGAGACCACGAAGAAATATGTCTCGAAAGGACATGAGCTCCTACAAGAAAGGGAACCAGATTGCAGGAAGTCTCCAAGCAGGATGGGAGTGGTGTGAGTCAGACCTTGAAGGACCTTTACTCATCTCACGGCCGTAAGCAGGCTGTTTGTTTTGTGCACAGGGCTGCTGGCTGCTGCCTGGCCACCACATTGCAGCGGCCGGCGGGGCCCTCACAGAAGAGGTGTTGGTGCCAGGGATGGGCTATAAGAGCCACATGTGGATAAGGGCGCTGGCGGGGAAGAGGGCAGCAGGAGAGACCCCCCCAGAAGAGAAGTCAGAACCCCAACGTTTAACCAGCAGCCTTCCCTGAGGCTTGGACTAAATCCTGTACCTGCTTGGACCTCAGTTTCCCAGCGGATGAGATCCAAAAAATAATCATACTGTCTTACCCTCCTACCACTCTCAAAGGGATGACACATAGATAAATCACTTTGAACTTTCAGATGAAAGGTGCTCTATAAACCTCAGGTCTCATCAACTGTAATTGTTACGGTAATTATTTTAATGATAATGATGATAATGGCAGAAGGGGGTTGGGTGGGGACAGAACCTCCTGCCTTGAGACAAAGAAAATCTCTCCCATTAAAAGCCTGCCTCATGATTCCTTCTGCTCCTACCTCTCAACCGTCTCTTTCAAACTGCCAGTGCCTGGGCTGAAATATTATTTACTCCTTTCCTTTCCAATAAAACAATTATTTGTTCCACCGGTTTCCCCCTCGCTCGCTCTCCGGTGTGTCTAGCTTCGACCTGACAGCTCAGCCATGGACTGTTTACACGTCTCGCTCACCCTCCAAGGCTCTGGTTCAGCTCCATTGACACTAAAGGCAGGAGAATTCTCTCGGTGTGAGGAATCAATTACTTCCGCTGACACTCTATTACTGGCCCTCACGTCTTTGGACTCCAGATGGAGAGTGAAGGTGCTGGTGGGGCTGGCAGGGAATTTGAAGAGGGTGGCGAGGGGGGCTGGGGCTGAGGGAGCAGGAGGTGGGTGACAGGGAGGCAGACAGAGACGACTGAGAGGCCTCCAGCTTGCATTTAAAGACACAGAAGGAGATCTCTCTCCTTGACTGCCCCGCCGGCATCCGGAGGTGACCACATGGCAGGAAGAGGCAAAGAAAAGGAATAAAAAAAGAAAAGGAAAAGAAAAGGCTTGTCAAGGATATCTAAAGAAAAGCCAGAGGGGCCCCAAATACCTAAGCACTGGGACAACCGATGACAGCTCTAAGCAGATGACACAGGTACACAAAGGCAGCTTTGGGCTGCCTGGCTTCGAATCCAGCCCTGCCATTACTGTCTGTGTGATCTTTCAGGGCCTCAGTGTCTCCATCTGTTAAATGGGCACAATGTAGTACCAGTATGCGTTGTGAAAGTTAAACATAGAAAGTTCTTAGCATCAGCCCTGGCAACAGCTCAACAAATGTTTGCTATTACTGTCTAATTCTAACTGAGAGTCCCTCCATGTGACCTACAAACATGTAGTTGCGTCCCTAATGGGGCAAAGTAGAAAAACATTTAAAGACTGCCAAGATGCTTGGCTACAAAGCTAGAAAAAAAGGCATAAAAAATCATGTGGGTTTTCTTTTATCATGTGGAGTCTCTGCTGCCCTTCCAAATCTATTAATAAACCCAATTCACATTTATTTCTTTCTCCTTTTCCTTCTTCTTTTTAAAAAAATTTATTTTGACCCAGCTAACATTTTTCAGGGATTCTCCTTCTAGGAAAAAAATTTTGATTATGTAAATTAAATACAACCATCTCCTCTGCAATCAACTGAGATGAGTTGTGAGGCTCGAGGTCCCATAATGAAAGACGATTATGGAAGCTCTTGTCTAGAAGAAAAGACAAGGGCAGCTAATATTTTTTTTTTTTTCTGGGATGATTTATCCAGGCAGAAGTAGAAGAATGGAATTAAATTATCTCTTGAGTTTCTCTTAATCCAAAGGTTTAAATCCCCTTGCCACTAAAAAGGACAAAACAAAGAGAATGTATTTTTTTTTTTCTGTAGGACTCATGACTCCAGCAAAATACACAAATACCTTTTTAGAAAAATCTAATGTCTTTACTTGGTATGTTTTCTTCTCTTCTTTATCCCCTCCACACTTAGAGCTCCCACTGAATTTCTTAAGACAGACTCTCAGCCGGTGTAATTAGATGGGAGAATTACACGGAGTTACATGGGGCGAGATGCTAGCCCCTGGGACCTCTAGGTTCAGAGAAGGTGCCAGGGTGGAGAGGCAGAACAAGTGGGATTGGGTATGACAAAATCTCAAGTGATTTTCTCAATCAGGAGTTAAAACGCATTGTTAAGAAGGACATCCACAGTGAAGCTTGCGTTGAGACAGTTATGATTGCAACATTGCATGTTTAAAAACAAACGGCCCAAAATAATCCCAACTGCTCTTTAACCTTGGTAAGAGGAGAACAATCTGTGAGTTGTTTTTCCTCCACTCCTCGGGCGAGGTGAAGTTGCTGGGTGGGGTCCTCGGTCAAGGTTGGTAAGCGTGGGGTCAGCGGCCAGCTGGGCTCGAGTTAGCGGGACTGTTCCCATTACTACACCACATACCTGGAGGTGGATCTGTTTCTGTCATTAGGAGGATTGTTGCAATACAGAAAAGCATTACTGCTCACTGGTTCCTTGGGGGAATCGGAATATTTCTGCGGTTGGGCAGGCAGTAAATAATAATGTCAGTAATAATTTCATGAGTAATCAACCCGAGGGTCTCTCCTGAGCGAGCACAAGACACCCTCTTGAACCACAGAGAACTCTTACTCTGCTTTGCTGGTTTTTCAGAGACTGCAGGGGACACCAGTTGAAGCCACACCTCCCATTGGGCAATTTGGCCTCCCGCCCTCTATTCATAGGAAAGAGACTTGGATTAAGAGAGAGTTTTGTGTAGGAGGAAATTGACCAGAGGAGCTTAATCCAAAGTGTTACTTGGACTTTCCTAGGCCAAACCCCGCTTTCAGGCATTAAACTGAGGGTCCCTAGCCATAGGGTAGGAGACTGTGGAGACCCTGCAATGGACCAGGAGGCTTGGGGACAGCAGAGAGTCCCTATAATCTTAGTCTTTCTTGCTTCCTGTCCACAGACCGTCTCCTAAGGAGACGGTGGAAGTTGCCTGGCCAGGAAATAAAAGTAAATAGCATAGTTCAGGCACCTCTTCTCCAGGAAGAGGCTTTGTATCAGCAAGTCACAAGGACAGCCCTTCTTACTCTACCCTTACAATGCTCATGGGGAAGGAAACTGGATTCAGGCATGCTCATTTACTTTGGTTCCCGAAGGCATGAATCCTCTCTCCTTCCCGGCCGCCTGGCTGACTTCTTCAGGATCTGTGCAGCATCACTGCCTCCAGGGAGCCCTCCTTGATCTCCCAGGGAGAGGCTGGGCCTGGGTGCTCTGTGTTCACCTAACAGACCCATAGCATGTCTCCACCAGACCCATAGTGTGGGGGAGGCAGAGATCTCGGGAGTAAAGAGTACAGATTTAAAACTAGTGCATCTGGCTTCAGACTCTTTCTTTGCCACTTATGAGAGTGGGACCATGGGCCAGTTCCTTAACTTCTTTGAGCCCAAGTTTCTTCATGTATAAAATGGACAGAATGACAGCAACTGTGCAGGTTGTGTGTGTGTGTGTGTGTGTGCGTGTCTGTGAGGGTTAAATGAGATAAGGGGATGTTCCAGATGTGGTGGCTTTATTGTCAATAATCACCTTCGCTTGCCTCTTCCTCCTAAAGTCTCAGCTCCATGAGGGAGAGAACAAAGAGTGCAACTTACTCATCACTGTATTCCCAATGCTACCATGTGCGTAGCACATAGTAGGTGTTTAGTAACTATTTCCTGATGAATGAAAGAATGGTCTATTCTCCTTTTGTTGGTGAGAGACCCAAGTCACAGAGTGGAAGTGACATTCATAGCCTGTATCCTATCCTCCTGTAGTCATGATGTCATGTCCTCAGATGGGTGGGAAGGGAAAGCAGATCTATCTGACTTCAAGCGTGGGTTCTGGTCATGTTGGCCTATTGCCTGGCATCTCCAATGTACAAATATCACTAAAACAATCTCTTATGCACATTACACTCACACAGAGGTTGCAAATGCTTAGCAACCTCTCCAACTAGATTCTATAGTTTAGAGTTTAGAAATGAAATATGTGGTCCATACCCTTGGAGAATGTACATGCTCAAAACACAAGATGACCACACGTGAACAAAAACCAAACAACTCAGGCAATATCCAATGCCCTGGGAGTCCAGAGTAGGGGCTGATAAAAGAGACCTGGAGGAAGCAAGGAAGCTGAGGGAAAGAGGAGGGGAGCTTCCAGCTGGACACTGTGGAGGGAAGCGCGGGAGGGTCTGAGCTCAGGAACTCAGGGGCTCACGCAGATGCAGGATGGCGTGGCGTTTGGTTGTTTACAAGGAATGGAGGGTGTTCACCGAGCACAGGGAACACCGTTCGCTGGGTCGGGAGAGGCCGGATTATTGCGGTCTCGTCTGTTCCTTCTGTTTATTATGATCCATTCAACAACCTGGGAAATTGATACTTTCCAAGATATCATCCCTTACTTTGGAAGACACAGACACATCTTCCAAGATGCAGAAGGCTCCTTTGGCTGTAAACACACACAAGAGTACCTTGTTCATCTAGGACACTTAGAGGCCAAATATCCAAAACCTTAAATATCCAGCCCGGGAGGATGTGAGGGGGTTCAGAAGTAAAGATCATGAGCAGCTAAATTAATGCTGAGAGCTCCGAGCTCTGTTGCTCGTCCCCTTGGTCCCTTTGGGATCACTCCCCATCCTTACTCTGCTGTGGCCTGGCTGGCTGAAGCCAACTAAACAGAAATGCTGGCCCTGGTCCTGCACTGGCTTGGGGCAAAGCTTAGACCCCAGAACAAAAACATCCCAGTAGGCAGCAAGACCTCCCGAAACAAAATTGATAACACGTAGTAAAAAGGTAACAAGGAGTCCCAAGAGGAAGGCTGCAGGAGGCAGTCATCCTCATAACAGGAAGTGAAAGTGGGAGTATTGATAGAAAATAGTCCCTAATTTTCCCATGACAAAGTACAAAGATGTGGACACAATTGCTAACTCATCATGCATCTACATAAACAAGGCACAGCAATCTTGCGAAGTATTATTATCACGGGTTTGCAGATTAGGAAACTGAGGCCTGGGAAGTTTAAAATGTCAACAAAAATTCAAATATAAATCTGTTCCAAATATGACATTACCTGGCCCCTGTCACAAAAGTGAAGTTTAGAAATATTAATAGAAGCTTGAGTCATCAAGAAAAAAATTGACGCCCCTTAGTGTTGGTTTTATTTAAGAAGACAGGGAAGTGTGGCATGTGATTTAGAATGTTCTTTATCAGAAACCCTTTAAAAAAAGAACTTGCAGAATTTTAAAGGGGGATGTTTCAGTATTTGGAAATTCCATTTAGATGGAGTGTCGTTCTTCAATGATATATGGTAAATGAGATATTGTTGTCCTGAACATAACACATAAAATCTGTAGTGTAGACTTTCTTGTGAGGTTTTTAGGCAAAGAAATGTTCTTTCAAGTCTTTCTAGGGGCTTTTGCACTTCCCGAAACCCATCTGGAAATGACTAGTTCTTAAAAGCACCCAGCCTCTTGATTTTGGTTCTGTGTGGTTGAGCTTCTGGGATGGTGGGTGCCGTGCCTGTCTGAGGACTCATGAATCAGCTGTGTATCCTACGCAGGCGGGTGTTTTTAAAAATATATACATTTTAAATTTTCGAAATGGAAAAAACCCTCAACCTTGTGTATGTGTTTCTAAAACCATAACATTGAGCCTGCGAGCTGATGACTCAAAGGAAAGGCCTCTGTCTGCTGAAGCAGCAGCAGCCCAGCATCTTCCGCTCCGCAGGGAATGAAGTGGCTGCTCTCTGTCTGCCCAGACAGCCCCGAGTCCTGTCCTTTTGTCCCTCAGCCACAGGGGCCTGGCAGTGCCACAGCAGCCTCTGGTTTCTGCCCACAGCTGCTAAACAGACCCCAGCACAGCCCGTGGGTGCTCAGGGCTTGGATCCCTGCAAGCAGCTGGAGGGAGGAGTCGGGGAGGCTCACCAGAGACGGTGGCCTTGGACTGCACTGATTCAGGCAAGGCTGAGGCTGGTGAGCGGCATTTTCCAAGCAGACAGCAAGCTTAGAGGGAACAAAACTAACAAATGGCAGTTAGAGGAGAAGGTCTGTCTGGGGTTTACTCAGCAACAGCCTCAACCTTTGGGATGTAGATTTCAAGGGACAGGGAGCCAAGGGCCCAGGGACCACAGCCCAGGATAATCCTTATATATCAGGGCCCCGTCCCCAGGCCATGGGGCAATCTTTGCTGTTAATCCTGCACACGGAAAAAAAGGGGAAAACCCGAAGGCCACGTGCTGACCACTGCCCTTTTGCCACAGCTGGGCTGGTCTTTTTTCCTGACTTTTTTACTCATTTCCCCTTTTTGCTGGGGCGTTGCTGCTGTGTCCTATCATCAGAAGGACAGCTTGGGCAGTATTCTTTCGGGAAGTACCCACTTTCTGGGCCTTAAGAGCCAAATCCAATTTGAAACATGCACCCAAATGAAAGGAGAAAGCAGGCTGATTTCCTCTGACAGTCAGCACCTTCCAAGCCCGGGAGCTCCCTTGGAACAAAAATGAAGTATGGAAGAGAGAGGGGGCAGGCCGGAGAGCAGGAACAGGGCAGAACTTCCAGGACTTCAATTAGATTAATTGTTCCTCTCGCAAGAAAGTAAAACAAGGCAGCGGAGAGAGGGAGGCCCATTTATTCCAAATGCAAATGGCCAAGGGGAAATGTCAAAAATACATCAGAGAGTGAGAGGCTGAGAAAACCAGATGTGTCTTTCTAAACACAAAAATTAATGAGAGAGAGAGAAATGGGGAGTGGAGGGGAAAAGGGGGAGGGACAGAGAATTAAGGACAAGGTTAAGTAGATGTGGCTTAATCCCAACGGAGCCTCTCTGACATTTGGCACTGGGGGAAACAGACCCCAGAAAGATTTTTTTTCTAACCTTCCTGACCTTTTAAGTTCAAGCCAGAAGCATGAGACGGGGGAGCGAGGAGAGAAACTGGAAGCGACTTAGTGAGGATGATAACCCAGAAGACACCCTGTAAGTCACAGGCTTCTCCTGCTCCCACTGCAGCAAGGGGCAATGTCTAGTCCCTTCCCGGTCAGAGGCTCCAGTGACCTTCAGTTCTCCCCCTCTCTGGGGCTGAGTCCTGAGGGGAAGAGGTAGCCTGCAGCCCAAAGCAGGGCAGGGGTGCGTTTTCCTGGCCTTTCATCCTTCCCGACGTGTTCTAAACCCTGCTCCTAGCTCCCCAGCTTTTCCTACCCAAAGCCGTTCCTTCTCCCTCTGTCACTATGAATACACACAAGATGACCTCTTGGCAATTTCCCTGGGAGACTTGCTGGCATAAGCATAACAGCATTTGGCCCTCAGTCCGGAGAGATGCTTAGTCAAATTTCTCTGAGCTCAGACCCAAGCTCTCTGTGCATTATGCTTTGGTTTGTGCCAACTTTCTGCAGCCCGGCCAGAGGAGCCAGGATCCCAGACACCTTATAAAGAAGCTCTTCTAACAGAAATTCTTGCTAAAGTTCACTGCCAGGGAATCAGAAACCTTGAAATGCTGAGCAAATGTATGTAAATGCCCAGGGTGGGCACTGAACTTAGACAGCGAGGAGCTGATGAGTTACCCTATGTCACCCACTGCATCAAGAGAGGGTCTGGGATGAGAAACTCCACCTTATGACTCTTTATCACATGAGACATCCAGCGGGAAAACCCTCTGGTTTTCAACAAAGACTACCTCTTGTTAGGGGAAAACCATTATGGAGGTGCAAAGTAGTCCTAGGAGGATAATAATGACATGAATTCACTGAGCCTCACAGTCTAGGACTAGTTCAAGAGGGCCCTTGTTTCTTCCTCAAGGAGGAGCTGGCCCAGACCTGGCCTGCTCTGAAATGCAGGCGAGGTACCTGTCCCGCCAGCCGGCCCCTTTATTAATTTTTCAGTACTCACAATGCCTTCATCACAAGGACTGTTCAGACAATTTATTAATCATATGGGAGCACTTGAACACTTATCAGAGCAACGGCATGCTTAGGTGCTCATTTGGAGCAGAATGTGATCATTGGCACATTCTTTTCCGCACAGAAAACTCTCACTTTTGTTTCAATGACGAAAGACTTTAAGGTAGAGCTCACCAGACGGTACAAAGCGCATATGCATTCTTGACATGACGATGCTGCCTGCTTCCCAACCTCAGCTCACAGGGACCTTGATGTTAACATGGCATTTGTAAAACACTCACAAATGTCTAAATGTCCACTTGGTACCTCCTAAGCCACACACCTCGAAGGTGGCAGAGCCAATGTTGTAAGACCAGCTGAGCCACCTCAGGTGACTGACTTAACCTCTCTGTGCTTTGATTTTCTCTTCTGCAAAATGGAGATCATAATGGTACCAACTTCCCAGGTTCATTGTGAGAAGTGGATGGATTAATATTTGTAAAGCAATTAGAATAGTGCTTGTTAAACAAATCCATAATGCCAACTTTGAGGCAGTAACCTGTGCAGCACAGATATCAAGAATCAATATGAATCTTCGATCTACTCATATAAGACTCGGATTTTTTACTTTTTTTGTATAAGGAACCCAGCTGCCACTTTATAAAATAACCCACTGATTCTTCACTACTGGATGCAGAGGAAGTCCCCATTTGAGGATCCGGCTACTATCTCATTAAGGAAGCTGGTGGGGTTTCTACTTGTGGTAGCTGTGGAAATGGGGAGATCTCCAAGGCGAAGGTAAATCCCAAAGTCGAGAGGTGGGGTTTTGTAGTCTACCCCACCCCCACGTGGAAATTCTCCTCCACTGCCAACAGTTAGAGACAGGGTGCTATTCCTTACACCCTTCGCTCAAGAAGGCTCTCCACAATATCGTGGGGTCAGCTACACCTTTATCTCTCTTTTGAAAAAGAATGTCACCTCGAGGTTTCTCACTGGGGACAGGGTCCACCGCTGGTTAGCAGCAGGTCCCATGGTGAGAAATGCTGCCTTTCGGTGACAGAAGTGACAAGAGCATGGGGCGGGGTGGGGAGTATGCGTCTCATGGTTAGGGTCCCACCGTATGGTCCCCTATACACCATGGGGTCCCACCAGGATGGTGCTTACTTGCAGTCGTGCTTCTCGATTTCAAAGTGAGGGTTGAAGTTGAGGACAATCTTCTGGTTGGGTTCCGGGGCATAGACGATCCACTCACAGTTCTGGTGGGAGGGGTAGTCCTGGGGGTAACCGGGAGAGGTGATGTAGCCAGCATCTTTGGAATTCAAACGACCTCCACAGGGTGGGTCTGCAAGAGAAACCAACAACCCAAAGAACTTCAAATATGCTACAGCCTTTATTCCCCTCTCCCTGCTTCTCTTCTCTACCGGTGGCTGATTAAAACTCTTTTACAGACCTTTTATGGCAGTCCAGAAGACTAACCTACTTACTCATTCGGTGGAAGAGATTATTTCAGCTCATCCCTCCTCCTACCCACCCGACTACACACACAGATGCACAAATGAAAGTATTCCAGAACATGGTCATAAATATTCCCAATTACATGGTCTGCGATTAAAAAAAACAAGACTGCAAACTGAACATGCCTCCCTGTCTTTTCCTGTCTCCCCTCCTTGGCCCATGTTCCTCTCCTCATTCAAACCTCCCATCTCTATCTTTATCTCATAAATCCCTCATTTCATTCGGTGTCTCCCAGCCCTGCCCAGGCGGCAGCAGTGGAGGCTCCGGGAACTGACAATAGCGGTTTTGTGGTGCCGACCCACAAGCCAGCCTGGTAACAATTACACGTGGTGCAGAGGAAGCACTTTCAGCTTTGGGCCAGAACAGGCCCTGGAGGGTGATTTCAGCTTTTTTTTTT
>VBSM01001562.1:45574730-45714983 GCA_008086735.1 Cheirogaleus medius | reverse complement strand
CGATTATTCCCAGAGGGCTGATCAGTCCATTCGACCCCCCCAAAAAAACCTGTAAGCCCTACCCGCGGCCCCCACCCAGCCGCCGGACGCTGCGACCTGGCGGGAAAGACAAGTGGCGCAGTCAGCCCGAGGCTTAATCGCGCCGCGCCTCACCTCCATTAAGTTGTGTTGGTATTAAAGAGAAACCAAACAGTGAAAACGAAGCATTGGCCGTGAATATTTCTTTTTCTCACGTGCAAAAGCAAAGAGCCAGGCCGCTGGGGAGGGAATGCGGGACCTCGCCAGCGACTGCAGAGGCTTCTCCAGAGGAGAAAGCCGCAGCCGAGAGCTAACTTTCCCGCATTGGGCAGCGTGGAGAAAATGCCGCAGGCCTCTCCCTGGGGATGTCCTTAGTCAGGGGGAGGAGGGAACAAGACTGGAGTAGCTGGAAGCGTCCAACTTCGCAGAGGCTTCAGTCCCGGTTTTGCTTTCGCTGGGGATATATTTTTGCTTAATAGAATGTTTATGGATCGCTCAGCTCTGTTTCTGCTGCGTAGCCCAAACAAATCAATGCGGCGTTAGAGACGCCGCTGGGGGGAGTGCAGGGGGAGAGCTGAGGGGCTACCATGTCCCCACCACGTGGATGCCCGCGCGCCGCGTGCTCTTCACCTGTTCCGCCGCACCCGCGGGCGCCTGGCGCGCTGCGCTTCTAGAGGCTGTGCAAGTTGCGCGCATTCCTGCAGCTCAAGCGGGCTGCCTCCCTCCTCTCTCCGCCCTCCTCGCCGAAATCCCACCCCAACTTCCCACCACCCAGCGCGGCCAGCGCCTGGATCTCCAGGCCTTGGGCCCCAGTCGCTCAAAGCCGGCTCTCTAGGGGCCGCAGCGAGGATGCGGCGCAGAGGAGCTCGGGGGGCTGGAAGGGGCGCCCCGGGCAGGGCTAGTGGATTGGCCCCGATCCCCAAGCTCAGGCGGTGCGGAGGCAGGCGACTGCACTGGGATCTGGAGAGGCGACGTGGCGAGGAGTAGGGGAGCCTGGTGCGCGGTGCCCACCCGGCCTCTCAGCCACCCGCGTGCCGCGACCACCGTGTTATTCGCCCAATTCCTCCCCGCGTGCACCTTCCGCCCCCCCTTTCCCCTGACTCCGTCTCGGAAATGGTTCTCGCCGCCGCCGCCGGCCACTGGGCCGGCCCCCCTCCCGGCCAGAGCACATCCAGTGAGTCAGAGGTCTAGCTTGGCCTCGCCCTTTGCCACCCGCTGCCAGCACCCCGGTGCCAGTCGGTTGCTCAGTCTGAAAGCCTGAGCAGCCCACGGCTTGCGATCGCATTTTTGGGAGACTGCAGAATATCCACCGCGGGGAGGTCTCAGTTCCGGGTCCCACCCTGGGTCCGAGGCTGCCCGGGGCCTCGTTGTGGGTGACCTGTCCCGCACTGAGCGCCTCTGGGCTTCTCTGGAAGTGACGCAGCGCGGCCAGGGGTTGGGATGGGAGGGGGCTCTGCGGAGAGCGTGGGAGGCAGGTGGCAGAGCGGGAGTGGGTCCGAGCGGGTGTCGCACACACACGCTCCACGAAGCGCTCGGGGACAGATGTGCAAACATCTGGGGTAAGGGATGGCCTCTGAGTCTTCACGACCCCTCCCGCTCCGCACAGCACACGGAACCTGAAGTTGCATGTGTGCGCGCACTCGCGCGCTGGGGCCTACGGGAGTCTGTGTCTGAATACATAATATACCGTGGACATCCTTACAGCGCGCGCATGCAGACACACACACACACACACGCAGGGCAAATCACACAAACATACATAATTTACCCAGCATCCAGATCTGTGGGATGTAATTTAATTTCGCTTCAAGCTGGGAATTTAGAATTAAGGCAAGAGGGAATGGGGGAGGCCCAGAAAATCTCCCCAAGTGGGACCTGCACCCATCCCTTTGATAGGCTTTGCAGCTGCCCTGAAGACCGGGTATGGCAGAGAAGGAGCTACAAACATGTGGATTTGGGTGGCAAAGTCATTACTGAATTTTCCTCCCCCTCAAATAAACACCCAAGCTTAAAGTGCTCTCTGTGTGTGTGTGAGGGTGTGTGTGTGTGTGTGTGTGTGTGTGGTGGGAGGAAGGAGGGGTGAGAACCAGAGCACCAGAGGCAAAGCTAGGACCCACTGGCCGATGAGTTGGGGGATGCCCGCAGCCTGCAAGGAATTAACCCTAGAACTGCGTCCATTGCCTTCCAAGTGCTTGGGGGTACGGGCACTTCTGTAAGTTTTTTTTCTCCTTTCTTTCCCCTATTTCATCCATAGATGGTTTCCCCATCCTCAATCACCTGTAGCAGCTACTAAGAGTTTTGTTGTCAGATTCCAGACCTTATTCTCAGAGGGGAGAGAGGCTCACCCTGGATTTTGGTCCTGGGAAGGACAAGCCCCACTGGATTCCCTGCAAACCCAGAGATCCCTTTTCACAGTGTACCCCTTGCCACTCCCCACAAATACAGGTCCCAGACTGTTCTGGGCCTCACAGTGCTTATCTCTGTAGCAGCAGACTGTCCACACACTGCCTTTTTGGCAGTGGTTGATAACAAATTCCACTCGAAAGTTTCTAACCACTTCACAGGAGTGAGGGACCTTCGAGGGCCTTCAGTGTGTTTGATCTAATAAGAATTTTTAAAAGAACATATGATTTACTTTCCCAGGAAACACATGGATATGGGAAAGAAAGCAGGGACAACCAACCGCCTTGGCTGCCAGCAGCGCCCAGCCCAAGCCCCTGTCTCCCCGGCAAGCCAATTTGCTCCATCAGCCTAAGCACTACAATTTTGAGGCGTATCCACCCATTCTGCAAAGAACCTACAGCATCTGAAAACCAAAATGAAACTCTTGTCTTTCCCAAGCCCTTCAGTTAATATTGCTCAATGTAGCTAATTGGAGGGAATGCAAATGATTTATATTTCACTGGCTAGGTTGAAGAAACTCAAGGGAGATGTGTTCTGCTTCAAGACAGGAAAAAAAAAATCCCCCAAAAACTGTAATGCAAAGGCTTTGTAGTATTTTTAAACCTTTGATTCAGTCCATATGTGACATCTGAACACGGCCAAATTCTGTCTGTTTCAAAACACACACACTCACACACACTCCTAGCAGGAGAGGAAAGTTGGGTTTTAGCAGCGCGGTGGTGTAGGGAGGGCCGGCTGGGATCTCTCTTTAAATTATTGAGTATTGAGGGAGCCTCCTTCTGTGCCATTCTGCTTGGTCTCCCAGCTTTAGCAGCCGCTTTTTAAAGGGGAAACCATGTTGAAATGAATAGAAAAAACTTTCGGGGGCTTACCTGGTTGGCCTCTCACTTCGCGTCCTGAAAAGTAGAGAGCTAAGAAAACCCAGGTGAGAGGAAACATATCCATTTTGGAGACGGAGGCTTTCTCCAGAGCTGGGTTTGTAGGCTTCTTGTATAATTGATTATAAGTCTTTGTGTTTTTTTCTCTCTCTTATTTTCTTCCTTACAATGTCTTCTGCCAAGGTCTCTAATGGTCAGTGTTTCTCTCCTGGGTCCTGGCGGCCCGTCTTCACCTTTATTCTTGCTGGAATCCCCACCTCGCCAGGAGAAGGGTAGCTCCTGAAATCAGCAGAGCAAGCCGGGAAGAGGGGACGGTTTCCTTTCAAAAACAAAACGCATCTATGTTCTCTCCAGTTCCTCAAAGTGTCATTTCCTTTATCCTACAACATCACGAGTATTTCCCGAAAGCCAAGCGTAATAATAATAATAATGATAATAATTAAAGCCAAGACTCGCCTTGGGCATCACACGGCCCCCAGGCAGCTGTGAGATCTCAGAGGCGTAAACTGACACACATCGCCCGGCACCCGGGACAGACACGCGGGCGGGGACACCGACCGCCGGACGGCCGGAGTGGGAGGCGGCCGCCCTGCTCTGGTGCTCTCCGGGTTCCCCTAGCGGGAGCCTCCCCCAACGGCTACACCCGCTTGGCCAGCGGCTCAAGGGGAGTCTGAGGAAGGAAGCAGCTGCTGCTGCTGCTGCTGCTGCTGCTGCTGGTGCGGCGGCGGCTGGGATCGCCTGGGAGCGAGCGAGCCCCTCTCCGAGTTCGCTCGCGCCCGCCCTCACCTCCACCTCGCGCAGCGCCTCGCCGAGTGTCTGCGCGTCTGAGGATGTGCTGGGGGCGGGCTGCGGGCTGGTGCCTCGCTCGCGTTCTCTGCCTCCCCTCCGGCTCCCCTGCCTTTTCAGGCCGAGCAGCATGTGGATGTCAGAGCCGCGGCAGAGCTATCCGATTACGCGCCGGCTCAGGGCCCGCCCCTTCTGTGTTCCTGATTAAAGAGGCAGCCGCGGAGCCGCGCGGCGCAGAGCCGAGTGCCGCCGCACCCAGCTCGGGCGGGGCGGCGGCTTCCCCCGGGCCGCTGCGGAGCCGAGTTAAGGCAGCCCCCACCTAGCCGCCCCTTGCCCGCCCCGCACCTCCGCGCCCGCCGCGTAACGCCCGGGGAAGGAGCGCCCGCGGGCACCTCCAGGGCGCGCTGCCCTTGGCCGCGTCGCCCCCGCCCGAGGGGGACTCCGTGGGGAGCGGGGAACAGGCTCGTTCCCCCTAAATTCCGGGATTGCGATGCCACACACGCAGAGCCCAACACAATGCCACGCGCAATGGCGTTACAAGAGGAGTTGGGTGGCGCACGGTGTGTGGGGTAGGGAGTCAGTCGGCGGCTCAGCCATGCGTTCGCACAGGCAGCAGAGCGTGGCGGCGACACACACCGTCAGCCCGGGCTGAATAAAACCCCAAACACTCCCAGCATTTACTACTCAGATCCTTTGTTGTGTCCCAAACATGCTCCTTTCCTCTCTGGGGCAGGGTTTAGTTATCCCTGCGCCCTTAACTTGTAACTATCATAAGAGGAAGAAAGACTTTCTTCAGCAAAGAATTTCTTCGGGTAATTAAATTGGATTCCCCCAAGCTCCCCCAAAAAAGTACAGGTACGTGAAAGCTTCTCACGAAAATGCTACTGTAACTACCTCTATTCACACTTGCCCCCATGGCAATGTGGTCACAACGCCGAGAGAAAGGAAACAGCATTATGCCAACTATTTTTAAATGAAGGCGTGAAAACTGTTTAGAGGGAGCTGCAAGCTAACAGTTGGGGAAACACTTGTATCTTTGTTTCTGAGGATGGCTTTGTGGATTCCAAACTGTCTTGCTACACAGGGCACCTATTACTACATTATCATAAACAGCCTAAAGAACACCCTTTCTGCCACAGAAAAGGTATATGAAAAATAAGAAAATTAAAAAATTTTTCAGATTAAGATTTTTAAAAATTAAGAAATTAAAGTTTTTTGCAGATTAAGAAAAAGTTTCAATGACAAGAAACACACACACGCAACTATTCCGTTTTCTTTGCTTGTACTTGTGGATTCTCCTGGGTGGTTTCCCTCCTTATCTGGACTTGCCATTAGCTTTGTTTATCACTTTTAGTGTTTGAAAAATCTGTAACTCCCACTTAACTGTTATTTACACTGAGATAACCAAAACAGAATTGAATCAGAAGTGATTTGCAAATAGTTGAGCCAAGCCATGGAGGGATTTTACAGGGTAAATCCACAGGCTGAGTATCACACTGTTAATCTCAGATGCCTGGTTGGAAAGGGACTTAACAGAGGCCTCCGAGTTCTTCCAGGAGGCACCCCCAAAGGCTTCCTTTCATTCCTTTCTCTCCCTTCCCTCCTTCCTTCCTTTCTTCCTTCCTCGCTGAAGAGCACATCCACATTATTAAAAACTCCAGATTTACATTTGTCCTGTTTTAAGTTCAATTGTAAAAAATGACTCGCAGCCTCAAATATTTAATGAAGTGAAGAGGCAGTTTGGATTTTGAACCTTAAGCAGAGATTCCAGTTTATGTCATTGCCAAGATGCTAATCTAAGGACAAATAACACTATCTGTAGAGACAGTCCCTGAAACAGAGGATCGTTTAGTATCACCTCCCCCCACAACTCCCAAGCATGCCAAACCATTCTAGTAAGTGCCGACATGGGAGAATACTGTTTCTGGGAACAACAGCCAGAGTTTAGGTGAAGTGCACTGTGAAGAGGGAAGAGATTTCTCTCCTTTTTCTAAGTAAACTGAAGCTCACTGGGAACCATAAGAGTGACAACTCTGGACTTCTGATCTTGGGGTCTCAGGGTTGAGGGTCCCCACCAGGGTCCTTGGTCCCTTGGGGAGAAGTCAGGATCTGTTTCCGTGTTCTGTTCTTGAACCTGGTTCCCAGCATTATGGAATTCCATTTTCCAGAAGTGTTCTAAAGGGGGTGCTAACTTAGTTCTGGGAGTTCTCTGTACCACTGCTACAAGACTTCTCAGCAAGCCCCTGGAGTGAAGGCCTCATTTCCTGCAGTTGGTGACCGGAGAGAGAGAGGAGAGTCTTCCATTCGGAGCCCCTGGGACTCCAAGTGGCTGGACCATTTTTAATCCTCTAGGGGGCAGCACTCAATAAATAATGGTAACACCACTTACCATCACCCTTCCGGTGCTACTTTTACTTCCAGGAGCTCAAAGTGCTTTATCAGACCAGGGAAGATTCAGAGTGAGACCAGATTTCCTCCAGCCCACTCAGAATAAAACCCCACCAGGCCAGGGAGACCTTAGAATTGCTTTAACCTAGAACTTCCAAGGACTCTTGGGAACTGAACACAAATCCCACATGTGCCACATGGAAAACGAATCTTTAGGGAAATTCTCCAGACTGGGGCTGGCTCAGACCTGTCAGCCTTGTTTTCGTCTAGACTGGAATCTCAGGGATTTGGCTGCAATTGGTTTGGTTTCGACCAGAGGTGCAGCGGTGAGGAGCCAGATACCACTCTTTTCTATATTTTGTGAGTCCACATCCTTGACCTGCAGGGAAATCTGTTTACTAAAAGGCCAGTATCAGTGGTGGAGACAATGGGTTTGTGAACAAAAACACCGAACTGACTAGAGAACAGCTAACTAGTGAAGTTGAGATTCCTGGCCATATCACTGACTCACCTAGAATGTTTCACGTCATTATGCTTAATTGTGAAATAATAATAGATAATCCCATGCTACATTCCATTCCTTTGATGGGAAGGGATGTGAGGAAACATAAAATGGATTTGTAAACCATGCTAAGAGAAAGCTGTTACCAAGCCACACCCCAGTGGAAAGTTGTGTGTTCTCAGTTAGACAGTCCCAGACCCAAGGTTGCATCAGAATCACCTAGGGCAAGTGTTAAAAATTCAGATCCTAGGGTACCATCCTCCTACAGATCAGATTCCTTGGGTCTGCAGTAGTGTCTGAGAGTCTGTATTTTTAACACACATTTTTATGTGATTCTGATGCAAAGTCCCAACAGGCCAGTAGTTGAGAACTTCTGTTTTGATGTGTCACATTTACACACAGCCTTCAACATATGCTCTTTCCTTGAAGGACACCTGACCAAGTATTCCTTCATATTTCCTCTCCAGGCACTTTTCAGAGAGGGGACAGATGTTTCAGCTTCCTGGAAAAAACCACCAAGAATATGTTCTTTAAAATGCCAGGTTGGTGGGATTCCCAGCTTTACCCTGTGACCTTTAGCAGCAACAGCACAGAGCCAAAAACCTCACCCCATGGGGGCGGGAGGTTTGCAGGGACATGCTCACAGTACTGGCTGGTGGGTTTATGCAGCTGGATGCCGCCCTTTCACCAACCCACTCAACCATTGGTTGTTACTAGAGGTTTGTTTCAGGTACGGTTTTCCATCTGTGTTCATCATGTTACACTCATTAAATGCTCACAGATGCATGTCTATGCAGGAGGTATGCAAGCAAGACAGACATTTAGGTCTGGCCTCCTGGGAAGACAAGATCTAAAGGCTCCAGAAATTTCATGCTTCCACATAGATACTACCCATCACATGGTGCTTCCCCTTATCTGTGCCCTGACATCAACAAGCTCTCATCCTGAAAGGGGAAGACATGAGGCATAATTGCATCTTAATCTGTACTTTACCACACTGCCCTAGCTAATGTTTAGCTACATCTGTCTCAGAGGCAAAACTTCAGTTAAAATGTAATAGATCCTCATTTTGTATTCTTTCTTTTGTTTGATGTGAAAGTCCAGGTTTCTGGTCAATAGGGTTTTTTTTTCTACTCACCTTTTAAATAATCAACATTTTTGTTTTTTCCAGCATACTTGAATACTGCCTAGTAATTTGCATTTGATATTATTACCTTTGATGGGTTCTCAGAATCCTTATAGATTTTCATAAAGTATTGAAATTTCCTTCACTCCAAACTGTGCATGTGTCTCATCTCTTCTTCAGGCATAGATCTGGTAGGAGGGACCCTTACGAATGAAAAAAAAAAAAAGCAGTAGCAAAATGTGCAAAATTCATTCAACCCTCCCTGGAATCCTTGGCAAAGGAAACTAAAGAAGCTATATTGCTCCCTCTACTCTGCTAGGCTTTAGCATGAAGCAGATCTCCCTCTGCTACCCTAATTTTTATACTTTTGAAGCATCAGTGCATCAAAAAAGACCCAGCCAACCCTTTCCTTTAGAGTAGCACTCTCCAATCCAGCTTTCTGCAAGGATGCTGGTCTCTGTGCTATTTACATGGCTATCGGGCATTTGAAATGTGGCTAATGTGAGTCACTGAATTATAGGTTGTATTTAATTTTATTAATTTACATTAAGTTGCCACATGTGCTTACCAGCTACCGTGCTGGAAAGCTCAGGTTTAGATAATCAAAAGACCAGAGCTGAATATTTCCCATCGAAACCCACAGAAATTCATACATTTATAAATCTCTGTGGCAACTATACTTGCTCACCAAGAAAGGAACCCTAGTATCAGCAGAAGCTCTGATTGCCAAGCATCGTTGGAAACAGGAACATGTTTATTTGGCTAAGGAAGAGAAGGGCTAGCTTACATGATTGTCTATCATCCTGGGCCCCTTCTGTGCTCTCTTGGATGACTTTTCCAGAGCACTCACCTGGAATCAGGTCCTTTATGAAGCTCTCCAAGCTCCTGGCCTCAGCTGCAGTCCTCATTGGAGGCCACCACAGAGAAACAGGTGGGGGCAGATGGACCTTATGTCTCCACTTGAGTGTCCTTGAAAAGTCTGTTAGCCAATTTGGGACCAATTTCCTCACCTATAAAAAGAGGGGTTGGCTTGAATGACTCTTAACCTTATCCAGTCCTGAATTTTGGCCAGGGCTTTTTTCTGACCACATTCTCATTCACGAATCTAAACCTGGTTTTAGTCCAAATTCCATAGGCCACCCTAAGTAATTTGAAATTAATAATCATTTATCCCTAAAACGTCAATGCCTGGATTGGTCTTACTTGGATACTCCATCATCACAGTGTTTGCTCTGGGTACCTTTTCTCAAAGAGCAAGTAATAAAGAGTAAGAATGTCAGACATCTCCACAGGGCTTTCAGAGGAGATATTTTTGGACAAAGGCTTTTCCTTAGCCCCTCACAAAATTCAAGATTCCACTTGTCAATCACAAATAAAAGGTTAGTAACTTCATAGCATTTATAGGTTATGTAATTGGAAATTTTAGGGTTACAATCTGAATTCTTTTATCATTCAGGAAAATCTTATTTTTAGCTGAAAATTTTCATCATTTTACTAAGTTCATAGACCGAGTTTCTAGGAAACTTGAACCTTCCACCCATGAGTGCACATTGCTTCTCCTTCCCACACATGCATATGTACCCTATCAAATCCCCACGGATTTGTAAGGGGTTTTTCCGTTGTTGTTGTTAGTGCTGTTTTCAAATTTGTAACCTGTGACTTATGGTGCCTTAATTAGACATCTACATGTCAGGTGATTGTTACATTATGATGGTAATAGCTGCTAATTTGAGCATGAAAGTCTTGATGGAAAGGCAAGAGTCAGGGAGCTGACCTTTTGCTATTGAGGATACTCCAGGGTGGGTTAATTCACACCCACCTTAGTCATTAGTTCCCACTCTCCTCCTTCATATTCACTCCTACACAGTTTACTGAGCTGTCAATCAACCCTTAGTATCGGATGAGCGCCCTGATGGGGAGGGGGCTTGGAAGGGTGCTTGCTTTCTGCGGAAACCAAGAAATAACTTATAGAGGCAGTCTCCAGATTCAGACTCTATTTGTTTATTTTCTAAATTAAAGAAAAAAGAGAATAAGTAATACATGCTCATCTTTTTTTAAAAATTCAAATGTCACAAAAAGGTATTCCAGGAAAACGTAATCCCTGTCCCCGGTTTTGCAGTTCATTTCCCACTGATGCTGGTTTCTAGTATCCTTCCAGAGATATTGAGACCATATTGCAAGTTCAAAGCAAAGACGCATCCTACGTTTTTCCCTATTTTTCTTTTGCCAGCTCTTTCCCTCCCTCCTTCTCTCCTCTAGCCCAAAGCAGTAATGATCTTGAAAACCATTAGGGGGCAGCTGTGACCAAAAAAGGAAACAAGCAAGCCTGAAGAACTAAAATCCTAGAGGAAGAGCTGCAAAAGGAAATAAAAGGAATGCCAAGGAGAGTGACCAGCCAAAGAGAAAAACACCCCCCCCAAACAAAAACAAAAACAACAACAAAAAGAAACAAAATAAAAGGAAATGGAGAATGAGGTAATAATATTAAAGAGCTAACAGAAGTGTGTTAGGAGAGAGCAATTTGTGAAGGCTAGGGATTATACAAGCTTTATTGTTTTGTTTTGTTTTTAAAGCAAACCTGTGGAAGCTGAATTGGCTCCATGTTGGCAGAAAGTGGGAGTTTATCTTTTTCTGAACCGGAAGGCAGTGATCATGCCGGACTTCACATTCTCAGGACCTGTTTCAATGGAAGGGTTCTGGGCAACCCTCTGTCCGTCTGGGTCTGTGATGTGGGGGAGGGATGGGGAGCAGCAGCCCCTTCCCTTACGTCATCAAAATGTTGAAGAATGCTTTCAGCCCTCAGCAAGGCAGGGAAATGAGCCTGCATAGAAAGGCATGATTCTATTCTCAGTGCAGCAGAGCTCAGAAATGAGGGAAGGGGTTTCTTTTGAAGCTGATGCTGTAATCAAAGTGCTTTCAGGTGTACTTCAGGCAAACGTCCCCTGATTTCAGCAGGTTAACTTCGTTAAAGCTCCTAGCTACTGCTTTAATGTTTTCTAGGCTTTCCCCCAGGGTACATTAAGCAGGAACAAGCCCTCACGGGAGTTCTGTACCCTGATGTTTTGCATTGTGAATGGAATGCAGGGGCAACATTTATGCTGGGATAATACTAAGTGGAAAATTGTTTCTAGAGCACAATAAACATGATCACTTTTAGTTAACATCTTCTTTTCTCTTTCTAGTCCAAACTTCCCTTCCCCAACTTTAAAAAAGATGACAAAAACTTTAGGAAACCCTGATCTAGAGTTAGCAGCTAGAACATGGAATGCTTGGGCGTCCTCTATTTACTATTTGCTAAAACTAATTCAGAAGATAGAACACGCCCAAGCTGCCCCAAACTCTATGCCCATTGCTACTCATTAAAATCCAGTGAGAACTTTCATTTTATAATCAAAGGCACTGGCTCTCAATCACCCATCACAGTTGTTAGATTCATATATTTACTGAAGACCTGGGATGGGCAAGGGGCACTTTGGGTATGCTGGGGTTATAAAGAAAAATCCTGGGGAGCATTTGCCGTAAGGAACCCCTAAACCCTGGGCCAGATGAAGCTGGGGCTTTCTCAAGTGACCACGAGAATTTTGATGAACTAGGGTATGCTGCAATTTGAGCTGTTTCAAATGGTGGTAATTTTTGCAAAATTTGGGATTTCTCTTGTGGCCTAACGTGAGAAGCTCTCTCTAATTCCCTTATCTCTCATCCCCTTTTTCTGTGACATGGATTTGTGAAGTTCACTTTCTAAGAAGTTTTAAAATTCATACTGGAAACTTGGCCAAACGAAAACATCTCTGACCAGAAGCAATGTGCTTCCCTTGAAAAAGTACCCCAAAGTAGGTTTCCTTGACCTTGTGCTAGAATTTAGCAAGGATCTAGGATGCAAAAACATTTCCCATTTGATTTGATCATACTTTAGAAGATACATGTAAGTTTTGATGTTTCAAAACACCTGGAAGTATGTGGTCCTCTTGTGGTATCTGACTGGCAGTAAGATCACAAATAGTATTGCTTCTCCAACACTGAGCTCCCCCAAGCCCTTAGATAACGGAAAAGTTACACTTTATAGGAGAGGACTATTCTGGAGCAAGTCCGAGTAATAATATCATTAGGTTAACAGTAGAAGACAACATATCATAGGAAACTCAGTGCCCTGAACTGGGAACAAGAGACCTAGTTTCTGGTTCTGGCTTTTGTGCTGACGCTGTGTGTGCCTTGTGTCAAATTCTTTCATCACTCTGTGATTCTTTTTCCTCACTTCTAAAAGGCATGGTGTTTTTCCGCAGTAATGGCCCTACTAAAATTCTGGCATCTCTACGCTTGATGCTAGGTCAAGTTTAGAGCCTTCATTGATTCAAAAAAAATTTATTGAACACTTACTATATGCCAAGCATATAATATAACTTATATTATTAATATAATTGTATAATATAATATATTACAGATATACAATTATATTAATAATATAATATTGTATATTATTATATGTAATATATAAATTAATATATAATATTAATATATAATATTAATTTATTATATTTTCCCAAATGCATGGGTGGGTTATCAGCCAGTTCATCAGTGAACATGGCTGTTCTATGAGCTTTACTTCCTGGGGCGAGAAACAGATAACATTCATGACAATGAGCAGGATCATTTCAGATGGTGATAATGAGTTCTAAGAAGAAAATAAGATAATGTGATAGACCAGTAAACAGCAGACAGGAAATCTGGTTTAGCCCTTCTACTAACCAAGGCTCTAATATAAGCAAGTAACCTAGCTAAGACTCAATGTCTCATCTTTAAGATAAGGGGTTACACTACACTGGTGTTTTCCAAAGTTCAGACTGAGATCAATTAATGAGTTATGAAATCAATTTAGAGGATTGTGATCAGCATTTAATGTAATAAATCAGAATAAAACAAGAGTATGTATTATTTCATGAAACTGGTTTCCATTTTTTATATAGACATATATATTATGTACACCTAAACATATACAAGTATTCAGGGTCCATGTAAAGTATATTTCTTTTTGTAGGTTGCTGTGTATTAGATGACTTCTAAAATATATTTAAGCTTTCAAACTCTAATTCTATTACATTTTTATAGGAAGGGTCTAATGTAGCATGGTTTTTGCTTCATTTTACTTATCCTTAAATAAATAATAGTATTATTCATCAGACAATCCCAGCATGTAACTCAGTTTCAGGTACATGATTGGTGCTTCATAAAGATAAATGTCTTTTGAGTTAATGGAAATGATATTTATATACTAGATCTTAAAATAGGCTGGTGTGGTGGCTCACCCCTGTAATCCCAGTACTTTGGGACACTGAGGTGGGAGGATCACTTGAGTCCAGGAGTTTGAGACAATCTTGGACAACATAGCAAGTCATCATCTCTACAAAAATATAAAGAAATTAGCTGGGTTTGGTGGCATGTGCCTGTAGTCCTAGCTACTTGAGAGTCTGAAGCAGGAGAATTGTTAGAGCTCAGAAGTTTGAGGCTGTAATGAGCTATGATGGCACCACTGCACTGCAGCCTGGGTGACAGAGCGAGACCCTGTCTATATATGAATAGATAGATAGAATAAAATAAATACAGTAACCTAATATGAATCACCAAAAAAATTTAAAATCAACGTATCAAAATAATTTATTATATTTTCCCAAATGCCAGCCTTACAAACCAAATTCAAAATTTATATTGCCCTTTCTTTTTGTGATACTAGGAACTGCCTTTTTTTTAGAATTCTTGAAAACTCTCTTAATAGTAAAAAAAAAAAAAAGAAAGAGCTTAAAATGTTTTTCTCTCAAGCAGGGCAAATTGCCTTCTTCTTACTTATAACTGTAATTTAATAAACCTTTAGACTGTTTAAAGAAAGAAAAGAATTAGTGTAAAAAATTTTCTATTTCTTGTCCTTGGGGACCCAGATAATTCTGCCTTCCTGAAAATTCCCCTGACCTTGTGAGTTTTCATTTCTTAAGCCACCTTTGTCAGAGTGGCGGTAATCTTACTTTAACACAGACTTTTTCCTTAGTTATGGCTTAAATAGTAGGCTTAAGTCTCAAAATCTTTTTTTAAAATTAGACATTAGATGACCCAAGTCTTCTGTCTTTCTTCCCCAGGAACCCTTGTTGACGTCCACTGGGATGGGAGAACCACTGAGGAGATTCCATTGAGGAATCAAAGATATGTCATCCTTAAGAAAGGGATCAGTCAATGGAGCCCAGTGCACATGTCTACAAGTTAATTTTTAAGTCTGTTTCCTTAATTGCCTGAGAATCCATTGCCAGGCAAATTGACTCAGAGTTTAGGATTGCTACACCCAACCTTCTGGATCCATCTCCCCACCCCCTTACCCGACCTTCCCCAAACAGAGCAGACACACATATACCAAGAAGCAGCAACAGCAAGCTCGCACCCTAGTCACATGACAACTGCTTGGCCAACACAATGGCCATAGTCATGTTTCCACAAAGGGGCACGAAAAAATGCACTCTTGAGATGTTACATAGGAAATCACATTTTTGTGAATCAAAGTATATTGTAAATAATCTAAAGGAAGACAGTTTGAAGGAAGCCCTAATTTTTAAAGTGACTGAGGGTTCCAAAGTTGATTAGCCCTATAAGTTTAGATTGACATGGAACTAACTAAAGCATATTTGCTTGGAATCAGTTCTGGAACTATTGTTTAACCTGGAATGTATAAAAATCATGAAAGGCCTTTGCATCATTTTATGGTCTTTATTTGTATTGTTCTTGTTATTATTACTCTTGTTACTAGTGATGAATTTGTCCAGGTCAGGGAAGTTCAGTGTAGTCACACTTTGCTTTGCTAACTATGAGTCATATCAAATGCAAACCCATCCCATGTATTTCCCTAAGCAATTCCAGTTTTTGTAGATTTTCTCCTTGTACAATCTCTTATAGAATCGTTTCAACAATGACACTCCGGTGAAGATATGCAAAGACTCATTTTTTTTTTTTTTTTTTTTTTTTTTTTGGTAGCTGAAGTTAACTGCACTCATTATTCTGAGATACGACACCCAAATGACACTGAGAAATGGCAGCTTTCAGTTAAACAAATGCAAAGCTGTATTTAGGCTTTTTTGCAACATTGTGATGGGAAGAAATCAAAGCCTTTTCTGCTGAGTATTAAAAAATACTCACCAGGAATACTGTTACAATAGCTTTCATATTTTTGATCCTTTATGTTCAAGGGTAACATGTTAGAAGAAAGCCCAGATTGAATGAAAATGATTTTAAAAAGTCAATTTGAACAAATGCTGCTGTAGTAGTCATTAGAATAATAACAAAAAAAATCCTCAGAATCTTTTAAAAGGTGGTGGTGGGAGGTTTGTTTAAAGGCAAGGGAAACACAGCCAATGGAAGGAGTGTCACGTCTGGGATCCCAACTAAATGTTTCAGACAAGACCCTTTACCTTTTGCTAATTGCAAAATAAACAGATCCCCCTGCTCTAGAGTTGTTTAGACAGTCTTTCTGCCTACGGGTACAGGGATGTCAGTTTATTTATCACACAAAGAGTTGTTGGCTGAGCAGGAAATTAAACTCTAAACTTCTGACACCAAGTTCTGTACTCCCCCACAGGGCTCTGTTCAAACTCCAGATTCCAGCTCTTCCCACCTTTTTCCACATGGTCTATTTACTCATGTGCCTACAAAAGAATTTAGGAACAGTTTCCAAAAGAAATCTTGCAACATACCACAAATTAGCATCAGCTGGCCAAACTGGAGTCTGTCACCAGGTTGTTGATTTAAAAAAAAACAAAACAGTTATCACCACCGTAGTAAAAACATGTCACCTTACAATAGCATTTACTAAGCACCTAATTGCTCCTGGGGTGCAGTTGGGGCCAGGCAAAGAGACAACTCTTCTTTCAGCATGTCTGTAAGTATAGACATACCTAGACATATCAAGTTAGACTGCCATTGACCAAAGGAGGGACAGCCCCAGGCATGACCTGCATGGATAGTAAGATACACACTTGGGAGTGATAACTTGTCTATTGCTGTGTCAGATCTCTTCCAGGAACAAGCAGACAGGGTGTACTTGGGCAGGGAGAACCATTGACTGTTATTTCCACTAGTGCTGATGGGAACTAAGTTAAATAAACTAACTCCTATCTAAATGGGAACAAGTTGCCATTATTTGTCACAAAAATTCTTGTAAATCAGAGTATCTCAAATGTTTTCTTGTGGAGAGGAACTTTGAAAACTATACAATTAAAATTTCCAATTAAACTTGTTAGAAATTAAATAATATGTTCCTGAATGACCACTGGGGTCAAGAAAGAAATTAAGGACGAAATTGAAAAAATTTCTTGAAACAAATGAAAATCAAAATACAACATACCAAAATAGGATATAGCAAAAGCAGTGCTCAGTGGAAGTTTATAGCAATAAATACAGCATCTACACATAAAAAATGGAAAGATTTCAAATAAACAATCTAATGATGCACCTCAAGGAATTAGAAAAGCAAGAACAAACCAAACCCAGCATTAGTAGAATGAAAGAGATAATAAAGATCAGAGCAGAAAATGGAATAGAAACTAAAAAAAAACCAAAAAAAAAAAAAAAAAAAAAAAAAAAAAAAAAAAAAAAAAAAACAAAGGATCAATGAAATGAAAAGTTGCTTTTCTTAAAAAAAAGATAAAACAAAATCAATAAACTTCTAGCTAGACTAACCAAGAAAAGAGATACAAGATCCAAATAAACAAAATCAGAAACAGAAAAGGAGACATTACACCTGATACCACAGAAATACAAAAGATTGTTAGAGACTATAATGAACAACTACACATTAACAAACTGGAAAACCTAGAAGAAATGGATAAATTTCTGGACACATATAACCTACAAAGATTGAATCAGGAAGAAATAGAAGACCTGACCAGACCAATAATGAGTAATGAGATTGAATCAGTAATAGTCTCTCAACAAAGAAAAGCCCAGGACCAGATGGCTTCACTGCTGAATTCTACCAAACTTACAAAGAAGAACTAAGTTCTCTTTAAACTATTTCAAGAAACCGAAGAGGAGGGAATTCTCTCTAACTTGTTCTATGACAATATCCTGATATCAAAACCAGACAAAGATGTCATGAAAAAAGAAAGTTATAGGCCAATATCCCTGATGAACATAGATGTAAAATTCCTCAGCAAAATACTAGCAAACTGAATCCAACAGCACATCAAAAAGATAATACACCATTATCGAGTGAAATTTATCCCAGGAATGCAAGGATGTTTCAACACATGCAAATCAATAAGCGTGATACATCACATCACAGAAGGAAAGACAAAACCATATAGTCATCTCAATAGATGCAGAAAAAGCATTTCATAAAATTCAACACCCTTTCATGATTAAAACTCTCAACAAAATAGGCATATAAAGAAGATACCTCAAAATAATAAAGGCCATATATGGCAACCCCACAGCTAACATAATACTGAATGGGGAAAAGCTGAATGCCTTTGCTCTAAGAACTGGAACGAGACAAGGATGCCAACTTTTCCACTCTTATTCAACATAGTACTAGAAGTCCTACCCAGCACAATCAGGCAAGAGAATGAGAAAAAAGGCATCCATATTAGTAAAGAGAAAGTCAAATTGCCCCTCTTTGCAGAAAACATGATCTAATATTGAGAAAAACCTAAAGACTTCATCCCAAAACTCAGATATAATAAATAAATTTAGTAAAGTTGCAGGATACAAAAGCAACATATAAAAATAAATTAATAATATCTTTATGCACCAATAAAGAAATAGCTGAAAAAGAAATCAAGAAGGCATCCTATTTACAATAGCACATGCACAAAAAAAACCCTAGGAATAAATTTAACCAAGGAGGTAAAAGACTTTTACAAGGAAAACTACAAAACACTAATGAAAGAAATTGAAAAAAACATAAACAGAAAGATATTCCATGCTCATGGATTAGAAGAATTAATATTATTAAAATAACCATACTACCCAAAGCAATCTACAGATTCAATGGAATCCCTATCAAAATACCAATGTTGTTTTTCACAGAAATAGAAAAAAAAATCCTAAAATTTGTATGGAACAAAAAAAGAGCCAGAATAACCAAAGCAATCCTGAGCAAAAAGAACAAAGCAGGAGGCATCATACTATCTGATTTCAAAGTATATGACAAGGCTATAGCAACCAAAATAGCATGGTATTGGTATAAAACAGACACACATAGACCAATGGAGCAGAATAGAGAACCCAGAAGTAAATCCACTTATTTATAGCCAACTGATATTTGACAAAGCCACTAAGAACATACACTAGGGAAAGGACACTCTCTTCCATAAATAGTGCTGGGAAAACTAAACATCCGTATTCACAAGAATGAAACTAGACCTCTCTTTCTCACCATATACAAAAATCAACTCAAGATTAATTAAAGACTTAAATGTAAGACCTGAAACTGTAAACAACTAGAAGAAAACAGAGGGGAAACATTTTGGAACATTGGTTTAGGTAAGGATTTTGTGGCTAAGACCTCAAAAGTACAGGCAACAAAACCAAAAATAGACAATTGGGACTATATCAAAGTAAAAACCTTCTGCATAGCTAAGGAAACAATCAATAGAGCAAAGAGACAACTTGTTGAAAGGGAGAAAATATTTGCAAACTATTCATCCTATGAGAGACTAATATCCAGAACATAAAAGGAACTCTAACAACTCAACAGCTAAAATAATAATAATAATCCTATTAAAGAGAAGCCAAAGGACATGAATAGACATTTCCCAAAAGAAGACATACGAATGGCCAACAGGTATTTGAAAAAATGCTCAACAGCACTGATCATCAGGGAAATGCAAATCAAAACCACAATGAGATATTATCTTGCCCCAGTTAGAACTGTATTATTAAAAAGACAAAAAACAAACAAACAAAAAACCAACCAGATGCTAGTGAGGATGCAGAGAAGAGTGAACTGTTATACACTGTTGATGGGAATGTAACCTAGTACAGCCACTATGGAAAACCGTATGGAGATTTTCAAAAAACTAAAAATAGAACTACCATACAAGCCAGTAATCCTACTACTGGGTATTTATCCAAAGGAAAGAATATCAGTATATCAAAGAAATACCCAAACTCCAGTGTTTTTAGCAGCACTATTCACAATAGCAAAGATATGGAGTCAACCTAAGTGTCCATCGATGGATGAATGGATAAAGAAAACGTGGTATATGTACACAATAGAATACTATTTGGCCATAAAAAATAATGAAATCCTGTCATTTGCAGCAACAAGATGGAACCGGAGGTCATTATGTTAAGTGAAATAAGCCGGGCACAGAAAGACAAATATCACATGTTCTCACTCATACGTGGGAGCTAAAAAAGTTGATCTCATGTAGGTAAAGAGTAGAGTGACAGCTATCAGAGATGGGGGAGGGCATGTAGTTTGGAGAGGGGGAGGAAGAGAGGTTGGTTATTGGGTACAAATTTACAATTAGGTAAAAGAGATAGTTCTAATATTTGATAGCAGAGTAGAGTGACTATAATTAACAACAATGTATTGTATATTTCTTTTTTTTTTTAGCCAAGTCAAATTTAACAGTGGGGGGTTGTACACCAACTTTAGTGACACTGATGTTAATAAGTTCTGATAACCCACTACCATCAGACCAACCCAATGTATTGTATTTCGAAATAGTTAGAAGAGGGGACTTGAAATGTTCCTAACACATAGAATGATAAATACTAGAAGTGATAGACACTCCACATACCCTGACTTGATCATTAATATCCCATGCATGTAACAAAATATCACATGTACCACATAAATATGTACAGATATTATGTATCAATAAAAAATTTTTAAAATCTTCTTGTGAGTTTGTTGTCTCCTGAAAAAACATTACTGTGCTTAGGTCAAGGAAGGGGCATAGCAATGCAGAAGGAGTGTTGCTTTCAGGGATAAGAAGTCTACTTTCTATCACTCACCAGCCTTGAAAGCAAGTGCCACTTGACTCTGGGTTTCTGTTTCTTCCTCTATAAAACAAGGGAGTTGGAATTGATTGGTCTCCCTAGAAGGTGGGTCTTCTTTCCACTCTCTGGTTCCACGAGGCGTGAGCTCACTGGACATTTGTACCAACAGCCCTCTCTCAATGTATGTTCTTTCATGAGGCAGTTGGCTTTACATGATTTCAAATGGTCGTCCATACTTTGAAAGAAGAGCCTGACTATGTGTAGGTTAGCACCCTTTGTCCCAAAGTATCAGGATTAGGCACAGAGGCAGGAATACAAACATGAGGGTCAAAGGTCATGGCCCTTCTGGGTGGAAACCAGGACAGCTGCATACCTGAATGGCATTAGGGTCTTGATTTGAGCCCGTGGCAATGTCCCTTCCCTCTGGAGTATTCTGTGAGTCACAAGCCTGGGGTGGACAGGACCCTTCTCTGATTCGTCGGGGAGAGTGGGTGGGAGGAGACAGGGAGACAGCGTTTAGACTGGAGTGTTTTAAGTGACTATAAAAGACAGTTTGGTAAAGCGAACAGTGAATGTTCTGCTGCACATAAGCCTTGTTTTGGAGATGATCTAGAAGTGTCATTGTGTGGCAACAAGCCCGGGCTATTTCTTTGTAATATACAGAGGCTTAAACAGTCCCATGAAATCATGCACCCACAATAAGGAACAGTGCAAAGCTGGGAGAAGCACACGTGGACACAGGACTTTGAAAACGCTCATTTGTATTGGGCATCTTTTGGGCAGGAGGATGGTCCCAAGAGTTATAAGGAAAGAGTGGTACTTTTGGAAGAGAGGGGAAAGTGTGGTGGTGGCGGGGGTGAGACAGTTCAATGGATGCGGATGGTACCGGCATAGGGCTCTTGCGTGACTGAGGGGCAGAACTCACTTCACTTACCCACTGCAGTCCAGGCAAAACAAATAAACAAAAAACAGAACACTCACACGCACCGACAAACATACAGAGAGATCTTAAAAGTGCAACCACTGGCCACATCTTCCTGGGATAAGTTAACAGAAAAGTAATTTATATGTAACCAAAGGTTGTGAAGGAGATAGATATCCTCTTAGGATAAGAAGGTACAAAAGTGTTGCTAGCAGGGAGAATGTGAGTCTCATCTATAAACTCAGGGAAGCCCATTGGCAGAAGATAAACTCTTGCAGTGTGAAATATCTGATTTATTTTAAATATACAGCTACAACTAAAGAAATTCAGAGAGAGAGCAAACAAAAGCAAGCTGCCCACTGAAGTCAAGACCATGCTAAGTCTTTCCTTACTTCTTTCCACACGAGGACTTGAGGCTTTCCCCTTACCTCGCTCAGCAGAGGAAATGGAACAGGCACAGATATCTGGGCTTCGTACCCCTGTGCAAGAGGCAGCTCTGGGAAGGACCACAGCCTGGAAATGAAGGGGAGGTAGGAAATTTGGGAGAACAGAGTAAAGAAGACCCATATGTGAGTGTGGGGGTGTGTGAGGGGGAAGGGTGTGGCACAAGAAAGGAATAGAAACATCTGTGGAGGACACTCAATGCTGCTGGAAGAAACAACAGTGAGCTGATGCCCCAAAAATCTGGATGGTGAAACTCTATGATGGGTCATAATTGCTATAAACAAGTTAGCTCCTCTGTGGGAGCCTTCCCCAAACTATAATGTCACCAACTGAGCTAGATTGTATTATGAATATTGGTCCCAATTATTCACCTCACTTGCTGCAAAAGGGTGATGCAACCCTCCTTTGCTGGGTAGAGTAGTATCCATTTTTCTCTAAGAAGTGTACACCCCCACCCCTTTGACATGAGACGTGGCCATGGATGTGCTTTGGCCACTGGGATGTAAAAGTGACATATGCTACCTGTGACACTTGGAGAACCGTCGTGTGGTTTGGCTGCTGCCCTTTACCTCTGCCATGACAATGGCATGTACCAGCCAAGGCGGCCCCATCAGCCTGGGGCCCAGATGATGGCACGAAGAGCAGAGCCGGGCTGCAGGTGAGCGGTGCCGAGGTGTGCTGTGAGTGAGACACAAACTCACTTTGTGCTGTCGGTCACTGAGATTTTGAGGTCACAGCAGCATAAGCTAGCAAATGCAGACTGATACACTGACTTTGCATGGTGTGGATGTTCCCCGTGGTCCTGGAACAAAGTGATGGGTGGCACTTGCTACAGTTCTGAGAGATGGAGTATCTTGAGCAGACAGAGGGACCCTGGACCCTCACAGAGTAGGCAGGGAGAGCTCAGGAGTCTCTGGCAGTCAGCTGACTGGCTGAGCTGTCAGCTCTAGGTCCCTGCCCATGTTCCCCCCTCCTCCCAGAGGGGAGCAGAATCACCCCTCGTGGGCCTGAGAGAAGGACCAGGTGCCTTCTTCACAGTTACAAGTCTCTAAAGCAGAAATAACTCAAGGAACTGGCCCACAAAAGGGGAAGTGTAGGGCATGGTAATTCTGTGGACAGAATTCAGGAAATTCCACTGAATCAAAGCGTGGCTCACAGTGATGTAAGCAGTTTTCATCTGGAGGTAGGGAGGGGGCATGAAGTTGGGGTTCAGAGAGCAGAGACTTCTGCTTTTCTAGGATCCTCAAAAAAGGAGAAAAACTGAAAGAGCCATGAGAAATGTTCCAGGTGTTACTACTGAACTATTGAGAGAATAAACCCTTTATGCCCCGATCGTGGGCAATTATCTGGGTAATTAGTGATCAAGTCTTCCCAGAGAGACTCGAATTTTTCTTCACCTGCTGAGAAACTCATCAAGCTTCATATCATAAACAAGGGTTTCTCAGGAGCCACGTCATAAGAAAAGTTTTGTATAAAAGTCATCTGTTCCAGAGCCATTTCACCAGGCAAGATAAGATGGAAGCCATACTGGGTCAGAGGTCGGGTAGATGACCTCGTGAACTCCTCCAACTCAAATAGATTCATATGTATTATTTAGTGCTGTGGCTTATGACACTAAAATGTCAAAATTGACTTAATTAGGGCAAACAAGTAGAATTAAATCTGAAATGCAAGTAAAAATGAAACAAGTAGAATTAAATCTGAAATGCAAATACACCATTTTATCTCGTTTATCCCTGTAAGCCACATCAAATTATTTATAGGAAAGAAGTGGGGTATAAATAAGGGAGTGAATGAATAAGATGTTTAGTTGCCGCCTGAAGCCATATTCAGACTAATATGAGGTAGCAGTAGCAAGTTTTGTGAGGTGTAAGAACATGGAAATGGGACCTTCGCTCATGGGGAAAATTCTAACAAATTTGAGTGAGGAGGGAAAAGGACTGACAGTGTCTATTAGGTTTGCGAGTTCCAACGCTGCTACAAAACACTGGAAATGACTCAGAGAAAAAGTGAACCATTAGGTGTTCCCAGCAGTTACTGGCGCATTCCAATGAGAGACGTGTCATTGCTACGGCTTTACGTTAATTTCTTTTTCATCCCAAATGTTCATATTTGTCTCCTGAGAGGATTCTTTCCCCCAGTGTGACAAATTTTCCAATTTTGTAATGGAAGCCAGGAGAAAATGGAATTCTCTTTATAGAAATCCATTTTGTAGCCAACTTTCTTGAGAGGTATCTATCCCTGAAAGCAATTTCCTTTATCCGGGTAGATGCGGCTGAGGTGTTTAGGGCCAGTTAAGTGGATCGCTGATAATTTGCTCTTAGAGCCTGTGGGAGATTTAACAACAAGACCTTGGGGAAAAATGTGGCAAGGGACATCCTCTTCAGGCTCTTGTCAAGCTGTGCTGAGCTCTGTTTGCAGAGCAGCAATTTCGCTAGAAAGTGGGCAAGACGTGAGGGTGTGGATCTGAGAGTTGCCTGGACACCTCAAGGCACCAGTGTCAATTACCCTTTATATATCTCTCCAGCATGCTTGGGAATCTATTAATAGCTGGTAAACCGAACACCCTACCAGCAGGGTAAATGGAAGACAAGTCAGCAGACAGGAGGGGTGTCAAGGTATGTCCCTGTCACACATCAGAAAGGCCACGGAGGATTTGTAGAACATGGAAGAGGTTGTATAACTAAGACTAGAACTCACTTCTGGCTGGCTCCTTGCCCTGGCTTACATTCCAATACTGCCTCTTTGGGGGCACATTTATGATTATGTAATGGCAAAACGAAGGCGCTTGGTAGTAAATTAAAGCAGTTTTATACTACGCGGGTAACTTGCATGCAGTGTATACAGCCAGGCTTTGACGCATTCCAATGTGGGAAATGTACTTGAAGCATAACAACTGGCTCTTCTCCATCTGTTCATGTTCCCCATTTGACTCATCTCTGCTCTGTAAATACTCTCCGACTTGTTAACAAGTTGAACAAATTTCAAAGCTATATGAAGGAAGTGCATGGAGGTCAGGAGTTACCTTGCAGGAGAGCTCAGAGGACACATAAACTTGCCTTACCATGAGACACATTTCATCCATTTGACACTCGTGAGCAAGCCACGTTTCTCACGCAAGCAAGGAGATGCAAATGAGAATCATATGAGGGCTGGTGGGGAAGGAAATTGGCGAACATGTAAAAGTTTACGTCCAAAAATATAGAGACTGAAAACCTACCACTGGGACATGATAAGGAAAAATAAATGTTCACAAAGGTAATAAACCAGAAAAAACATTGACAAGCACAAAAACGATGAGCTATGTGATTCTTCACGGAAGCTCCATGGGCATCCTGAGCTGCCTCTTGCTGGTTTTCATCACGGTGTCTCAGGACACCATCTGCGACTAGCCATGGTGGTGATGCACCATGATAGGCTTTTATGAGCATGCCACCTGCTGCCCAACCCCACAGGACAGTGATTCAGTGTGGAGAAGCAATCACCTGAATTTCACAGGCAAAATAATCAAGAAAAATATGAAGTGCACCTTGCATAGTAGAGAGGAGCTGATTGATTCTGTGTGGGCACACCCACAGTTGAATGAGCAGCATTCACCAGAATTCATTCATAATCAAACTAGCTTGCCTTTATAGAGTATTTCTGCAGTCCCCAAGCCCTGGGCCATGGACTGGTACCATTTGTCTCCTCCCCCGCACAATGTCCATGGAAAAATTGTCTTCCATGAAACAGGTCCGTGGAGTTGGGACCACTGAAGTATTTTGCTATGGTCCAGGCACTGTTCTAACTACTCTACTGGTGCAAATCAATTTAATTTTCACAATAATGGGGTTGGTTTATTTTTTGTTCCTTTTCACAGATAAAATGAATGAGATGCAGAGAGGTAACAATTAGCCCAAAACCACACAGTGTCAGGGTTCAAATCCAGACCAGTGGGCACCAGAAATGAAGCTCATAACTATGTACCCTAGTACATATGTAACCCAATCCAACAACAGAGCCTGTGAGCAAGTTAAAACACACACACACATGCATGCACACACACACACACACACACACACACACCAGTTGTTCTTGAGTGCTTTCACTTGCCTAATCAATCAGATTGATCTCAGAATAAAAATGTCATTCTTTTGTGCCTTATCTTTGCTTAAATTAAGTGAGCAGCATGTCACAACCAGTATCAATTTAGCAAATGCAAGATTCTACTGTGTATCAGGCAGTGTGCTAAACATTCAGGAGTTCCAACCTTGTCCCCAAAGAGCTTTCAATCTACCCATGAGACAGCACCAAACAGAGCAACAAAAGAAGAATAAAGACTTCGGATTGCACAGGCGTAGATGAGAGAGGGAAACCTAAATAGAGGCACTAACATCAGGAAAATAGTTACTGGTTGACAATATGAATAAAAAGAAGTAGGCATGAAGAATGGACCCCAAACAGAAGTGGTACCCCACTGATTATGTGAGGAGGCCAATGATATTCCCTTTGAAAAACAGGGTCATTTCAAATCACTTTTTCTACATGCTTTTTTAGTTACTATGGAAAGATTCACAAAGCAACTGCTGCATCCAGTCACGGAGGCTGGGGTTGTGTGGCTCACCTTTTCCCAAAGGTGAACTGATGCATCTTGTCTGTTCTTCATTGGTTCATGACAGTACTAGTTAAGCCTTTCACTATTGCAAAGAATAGATATTCAACTCAAATTAGCTTAAGTAAAAGGGAAATTCATTGGCTCATATAATTGAGAAATCAGGATTCAAGGCACAGCTTGATCCAGGAACACAAATAATGTTGTTAAGGCATTAAACCATTGCCTGATAATACACATGTGCTCCAAACAATCATCTCTCCCTTGCCTCAGCTTGTCTCTGCTTGGTGACATTCTCAAGTAGGTCAGGTGGCAGGCAACTCATATCCTCCCAGGTTAGCAATTTCAATGGAAATAAACTGCCCTCTCCCAACATCTGTACATCAATCATTGCAAATACCCCAATCGGCCATGCTTGAGTTAATGCCCATCCCTTAGAAGAGAGTGAAGTCTCTGATTGGCCACCCCTGGGTGACGTGCCCATCTGTGTCATAAGACCATCCATGAAAGATCAGCCAGGACTACATGGTGGTAGGGAGGGATTCCTCAGTGGAATTAGGGGATTAGGTGATGGTGGGGGCTGAGAGGAAGCTAGACCAACACCACCATAACTGCTGCCATCCATCTGATGATGCTTAAAATTTCCAGTCTTAGAGCTCTTCAACTTCCCTTATCAGTTTACTTAGCACAGATAATAAGCATGCCACATCTCAGAGCTGGCTACTGCTCAGTGTGATTTATGACTCTGAGCAAGCCTGGCTTCATATAACAGCAGGGTTCTTATGATGACTTGACTTCTGCTATTAGCAGCCACTTATATTTGTATAGCTTTCATGGTTTACAAAGCACTCCCATGTAAAAATGATCTCGTTCCATCTATACAACATAAAAAGTACATAGGGCAGCCATTATTATTCCCATTTTATAGATGAGGAAATGGGGCCTCAGAGAGGTTAGTGGCTTGTCCAGGGTAACATGACTCGTAAGTGGTCACCCCAACGAGGACCCCAGGTCTTCCAGTTCCAAGATGTGCACAAGAGAAATCGGAAGCTTTATGTGAGCTTAGGTAACGTTTCTGAGGTCATGCAATGACTCAACCCCTGACACAGGATAAGAATTGGAAATCGTGATTTTCCTCCCAGGTTTTCTTGACTTGAAAGTTGGCCTTCTGAGGAAATTCCTGTCTTAAAAGTTGCGCAGAACCGATGCCAAAATGTCCTGTTTCAAAATGCATTTGGTAAGGATGGTGCAGGCTGATTTGTCTCCAGCACACACCGTGCCCCTGGAATGCTACACATGCTCACTTGATTTTCAAGCTCCTTTTAAAAGGAGCCAACACAAGAGATTTGTGCTTATGAATTACTGCACTTGTAATGAAAAAAGAATTACAATACATGCTTGAGATGCTCACATGTTAGACGAGCTCGCAGCTTCCAGATTGCTAATGCAGCATCTAACTGTCCACCCTATTAATAATCCCATTAAGATTTTTGCTAAAGGTAAGTTAACTTCTTTTGGTGGGGTGTGCAGTGGAGGGGAGGGTGAAACCTGTTTCTGGAATTACGGATACTAAGGAATAGGATTAGAAGGCTAGTCAGAAGACTATTATATAACTCGTTACAGCTGCTAATCGGGCTCTTCTCTGACAAGCACCTTATTGCTTTACAGGGGAGGGAGAAAAATAAAACAAGCAGCCCAGACAATTAGGGACCAAACAAAATTAAACAAGTCCTTATGGCCATAGGTAGCAGCGTATAGTGCTTTGCCTTGCATTGTTAGCGACTCATGTATTATGAAGCACTTAGGGACGCTGGCTAATGGAATCTCTCTCCCTCCTGGAGGGCGACTTGAACATTAGACAGTGACTCAGGTGCAGAAACTCTGCTGTATTAGTGTGGGCAGAATGATGCTTTCCTCCTCGCAGGGGTGTAGTGAGGCTTAATTAATTGTTGGGGAAGCACTTTGAGATTCTAGGATGAAAGGCACTATATAATGATAATAATTTGCATCGACAAGGTACATTTCTTCTGTGGAATTCCAAGCACTTTACAAACATTAATTAATCCTCCTAACACCCTGGCAAGGCAGGTAAGTTTTCCCAGGATACACTAAACAAATCCACCATGTTATGCGTGGCAGGGAGCCTACCGCTCTGAGCCCACTTTATTATTTATTCTTGGTGGGAACTTCCAGAAAGGCTGATGTGGACCCTGCTTCCCATTAGCCCAAACGATCTGCCATTCGCTTTTGATTACCGGCAAATATCGTATTCTGCTGGAGTGCTAATCATTCTGCTTGGGGGACACGTGTCCCGAGCAAAGCGAGTCATAAACAGCTGTCATTCCAATGGATATTAATGCCTATTGTCTCCCATTCTGGAACTCTGTGCCTCCCCTATGCAAAGAGAATGGCAGGGAAGCGGGTGACATCTGTTTCAAAGACAGTCTGCAGCCATACTGGAGAGAACGCACCTGGCTTCCACTCTCAAACCCGTGTAACCAGTGGCTCCCTGGCCCTTCTTTGTCACCAGCAGATTTTATATTGTACATTCTGGATTTTCATCTCCATGCAGCATGGGGAAGTGGAATTGAGGGGGCGGGTGGGGAGGGAGCTCTGGGCTGCATACAAACAGGGCAGCCAGTGTTTCCAGCATCAAGGGTCTGTCGTAAATCAGCAGCAGTGCAGAAGAGGCTCAAGTGTCAGGGCCCAAACAGCTCCCCTAAACCCCAACCACTCCAGAGCTGAAAGAAACCTAACGGGGAAAAACGATCTCTAGCTAGACAAATGATTTCAGCATGCTGAGTGGTTGATTTGTCAGTCTTGAGTGGCTTTCCGATTATACCCCCGTTCTTATATCCTGGCTTTAATTCTGCAGACACTCATTGACTGCAGCTTTCCTGATTGAAAAGAAGAAAAAGAGCAAAGAAACTTGCTCGCTATCATTCCTCACAGGCAGCCACACTTCAGGATGGTTGTCTCTCAGCCAGCCTGTTGGGCTGCAAGAGTGTGGGGCCAGTGAATCACCCTGTCATCCGGGGTGATGTAAGCAAGATCCCCGACAAGGGCTGGGAGTGTCCTTTCGTGGCTGCCCTCTGTCTATGGGAGGGTCAGCTGCCTCCTCACCTGGTGTGTGATTTTGACCCAAGGCAATCGCTGACACCAATCCGGCACAGTCTTGTAGTAGGTCATCCTACCTTTCTAGCCTCAGTTTCCTCCTCGGTGTGAAATGAGGGGGTTGGAACGTATCATTTTCTAAGGTCCCTTTGGGCTCTAACATTCTACGGTGAGTTGACTTGATAAAAATTCCTCCCTCTTTCTACTGTGCAGAGCCTCCGGCCGGCACACCTTGAAAGGGACCCAGGAGTGCACAGGTACTGACCCCCTAGCCCTTGAGAGGGTCGAAGCACCTGGGAATTTATCCCCCCCCCCTCATTTATTTACACTGGGATGCTCTACAAATATTCCTATTTTCTCTGTGTGCCATGATATGAAAACAGTTGGGAAGAGCTGCTATACTGATTGGTCTCCCGATGAAGAAACTGAGGCCAGGAACACTCAAGTAACTTGCCCCTCACTGCTTAGCTAGCGAATCATAACCGTCCGTGGGGCTGACTGATTCCAAAGATGGAGCTGTTAGCCTATGCCAGGCTTCCCAAGCCGGAATGCCCCTTAATGCTGTTGGAGGAGCTTTTAGAAATATCCATCCCTGGCTCCAGAGACTCTGACGTCACTAATCAGAGGCAGGAAGTGGATGTTCGTATTTCCTTTAGGTTCCTCGAGTGATGCTGATGTGCAGCTGGCACTGAGACACAGTGAGGAAGGGGGTTGGGGCAGGTGATTCAATACTACTCCCAGAGAGAAAGTCCTCTCCAACCCCTGCAATCTGACGTGCCTTCTCTCAGGAAAGGCCAGAAGGGAGGCCCAGAGCTGGGCCTCGTGTGGCTAGAGCTGCCCACCACAGCTCTGCTCTCACAGCCAGACTCAGACAGCCCCCGCTGCCATGGGGGAGGCCAGCTCTGCCTGCCAGCTGTGGCGTGCCACCAGCCCCTCAACAGGGGCATGAACAATTACAACCCTCCCTATAAGCTAGGTGTCTTATTCTGTTTTCTGTTGTTTAGAATACCAGGAACTGGATATTTTATAAAGAAAGGAAACTTATTTCTTACAGTGATGGAGGCTGAGAAGTTCAAGGTCATGGAGCTGCATCTTGTGAGGGGCTTTTTGCCAGTGGGACTCTCTGCAGAGTCCCAAGGCAGTGCAGGGCCCCACATAGCAAGAGAACTGAGTGTGCTAATATGCTAGCTCAGGTCTCTCTTCCTCTTCTTATAAAGATACCAGTCCCATGCCCATGATAACCCATTAACCTGTTGACCCATTAATCTATTAATACATGAATGGATCCATCCATTACCAGGGCAGAGCCTCTTAAAGCCTCCACCTCTCGCTACTGCCACATTGGAAGTTACATTTCAACATAAGTTTTGGAGGAGACAAATGTTCAAACCACAGCAGATTTTGTAATCTCCATTCTGGAGGTGAAATAAAAGGCCTGTGTGGTGGAGAGACGGGCACACGTCACACAGCTGATAAGAAGTAGAAGAGCTAAGCCTTGAATTGGGCCTTTGGTTCCAACTCCAGTGCTCTTATTTCTGAAATTCAGCATGGTAGATTGGAAAGAGTATGGGTTTGAGCTTCTCCCAGTCAGTGTTTGTATGACCTTGCACAAGGCACTTGAGGTTATAGTAGAGACTACATGGAGTAATGTACACAGAAGTGTCCTCCACATGGCCTCTTAACTTTCTAGGTTCCATCTGGAGAAAGTCTTTAGTATAGGGCATTCTCTTAGTTTCCCATTGCTACTCCAGTGAACTAGTGCAAAGTTAGTGGTTTACAGCAACATGAACATATTATCTTACACTCCTGGAGGTCACAATCTGCAATAAAGATGCTGCTATGGTTGCATTCCTTCTGGAGGGTTTAGAGGAATATCTGCTTTCTTGCCTTCACCAGCTTCTAGAGTCTGCCTGTTTGCCTTGGCTTGTGGCTCCTTCCTCCACCTTCAAAGCCAGCAGTGTGGCGTCTTCCCTCCTTGCTGACTCCTGCCTCGACCTTCTAAAGATCATTGTGATTACATTGGGCCTACTATGGAAAATCCAGGGTAATCTATTTATCCACAGTTTCTTAACTTAATCACATCTGTAAAATTCCTTTTTGTCGTATAAGGTAACATATTCACAGAATCTGGGGATTAGGATGAGGACATCTTTAGATGGCCATCCTTCAGCCTGTCACAGCATCTATAAGTCAAGCATATCTTCCTCTTCCTAATCTGGATGGCCTTGTTTAAAATAACTAGCTCGAGTTATTATGCAAATTCTACATCCACCATAGGTTAGGAGGAGAAAAATTGCCAGTGGTGAGGGGGAGTGAGAACCCTGTCTGAGCCCTTCTCCGTGTAATCATTGCTATGGGAACTCTGGTGGGGAAAGTAAGAAGGGAAGGCTCTTTGCTGGAACTAAAAACTTAAAAATATCTTGAGAAAGGAGTAGGTCCAAAATTTATTTACTCATCAAAGTACTTTTATAGGACTTGATGTATGCTAGGCATGATTCTAAGTGTTTCATAAATATTCATTCAGTCCTTCTTAACAACATCATGAAGTACAGTCTGTTATCATTATCCCCATTTTACACATGAGAAAACTGAGACACAGCCAAGGTTAAGGGACTTACACCCTTCCAAGGGCATATGGCTGGAAGAGGGGAGGGCTCCTGAGGTGGTCTTAGACGATCTAGGACAGCAGCACCCCCCGGTTCCAGGCCACCCTTAGGTACATTCCATCAGGGCTTCGGGCGTCCTTGAATCCACAATCCCCACAGTGTCCTGTTAGAAAGGCTTTCTTAGATGAGGCAGTGTAAACAGGAGGAGAAGCAGTTTTTATCTAATGGCCTATCTTCATCTCGCCTCTGGAAAGAACAAGGGCCGTAGGACAGAAAGGAAGAGGTACTTTCAGAATCCAAGGGCTGGAACAGACTTTAATGATCATCATAATCATCAAGGTTTCCCAAACTTCCAACCCTTGGGGCAAAGCAAAGTAGCCGAGTTGGCTTGGGGTTCCAAGGCTTTGCCTGAATCTCCTGCCTCAAGCAAGAAAATTTCTTTCAAGTCTCAAGTTCTAGCTTAAAAAATTCATGAAGCATTTGTATTCTAAACCCATAACGCCTCTCTTAATGAACTATTTTTCCAAACAATAAATCCTTGAATAAAGTTATCAGAACATTGTACAATGTATATCTGGCGATTTTAGTACCCACCAGACCCACCTCTGAGCTGAACATCTACAGCAATAGCTAAGGAGCATGGACTCTAGCCCCACTCATTTATAAATCTAAGCTTTAAACTTATCAAGTGGTGGTTTAGACCTGGCTTGGACACACTCCATTGAGAAGCAGGAAGAAACCACCTGCCAGCTCATGAAATGCATGAGGCAGACCAGAGTGGTTTCAGTCTCCCTTGTTCCAAGTTGGTGTGAAGTCCTGACCATTTAGTAAAAGTGCCTCGGTCTCAGTAGCCAACTGTCAAGTTAACCTATTTTTATTTATTTATTTATTATTCTATTATATTATGAGGGTGCAAATATTGTTAGGATTACATTCAAATTAACCTATTTAAGACACTTGTAGGGGAAAGCAAGTCTGGTCCTCAAAGGGCTACGCACATGGAAGGGTCCTGTTGTCAACTGATGCCTGCTAAGAGCTGAGTTCTCACTGTTGCTTCTAGAATTGCCTCGTGTCAGATCCTCCAAGCTGGCATGAAAGAAGAGGCAGTGACAGTAGGTGAGGATGTCAGGTTGAAGCCAGGAGCAGAGAGTAACAGTGCTGAATCCCACAAGGACTCGAGGGGTTTTTAGCTTGTGTGAGAAGCAAATAGCAACTTATTATTTGGCAATGGAGAGCTATGCCCTTCAGTTCAAGTTCAATGGGTTTTCCCCAAGCAGAAATCATAAAGGATGGATTTGGGGCAGAAAAAGAGGAAGTGCACTAATAAAGGCAAGAGTCTGTTTCAGTTCTCTGGTTGGCGCATGGGGCAGATGGTAAATTCCTGGAGTTATTGGTCACCGGTCAGGTCTCAGATTACCAATGCTGGGAAGTGTGGTTCCAAACAGATGAGAAATCAGTGGCTTAGGATTCCAGCAGGCCTTGGGCCATTCAGTGGAGAGCTTGTATGTCCACAGGCAAAGGTTCACGAGACTTTGCCCTAATGCTTGGTCCAGGCCGAGAGCAGGCTAAGAATGTGTTTCTGTCTAGGAATATTGCCCAATCCACTTGGAGCAGTAAGAAAGACACTCTGGTTTAGTCAGTCTTTGGTTCTGATGGGACTTGGGGACAAACCACAAATGTTCAAAGAGGCATAACCCATGAAAGTTTAGTTTATCCTCAATTTAAAAAACAGATTTCTTTTCTTAAAGGACCAGGTGGCTTTAGCATGACCCTGAAGATCAGGATGAGGAAATACTACTTTGCCATACTACGTGCAGTCCAGAACCTCATTTCAGATCTACTCTTAGTAATATGGTTCTAATCAGGAGTGAAATCATAGGAGGAGGTGCAGAGGATGGGAAAATCCAGGCGCTGCTCCAGGGGCCTCTTGGTTTCAAAACCCAACCCACTGGGAGCTCCAGACAGATCATTTCAGTTCCTGCTCTAATTGGGGATTCTCAAACAGAGCAAGGGAGTATTCGGAACTCTCCTTTGAAGCTTTTGTTTCTCTAAAAGACATAAAATGGAAGGATCCAAAAAAAGGAAGGCACACGGCGGACTGGGTGTTCCTACAAGCAGATGGCAACTCTGGCAGAAGCAGAGCCTGAGCGTGGTGGGGCTGCTGCTTTCTCTTCCCGCCCGCTCTTGCAGAAGGTCTGCTGTAGACTTGAAATCACACTCGGCCCTGGCACTTTGAAGTCTCTTCCCGGGTGAGGTTTTGGTGGAGGCACGATGAGTCGATGAAAGGCCTTTTATGAATGGGCGTTAGCTACACAGTGCCGCCTGTGGGGCCGGCTCAGAAGGGAGCAGGAAACGATTAGCGAGGGCGAGGGAGCAGAAGGGAAGCAAGGACAGAGGCAAGGACAGGAAGGACGGTCCTCACACTGGGTGACTCAGCTTCTGAGTTTGCCCCTTCTTGTGCATTTGAGTGGACTGAGGACAATACAGGGTGTGAGCTTGGTGAACAAGACAGACTCTGGCAAGATCTCCCTCTTGCCTAAACTCTTTTATGCTCCTGTGTTTATGGATTGAGAGTTATAGTCCCCCCTCCTGGGGCCACAAAGCAATCTCTCAGAACCCCCAGGCTCCCTGGACTCCTCCCTGTGTATTGGGCAGAAAATCTCTCTCTCTTTCTTCAGTCCTTAACTGAGGGAGATGAGGCCTTGGTGCTTGGCTTTCCAAGATCCCTGAAATCTGCCCATTCTCAATCCATCCCTTGGTTTCTATAAAATAGGGCTGCAGCTGGCAGGCCTCAGATGGGCTGTGTGAAGTTCACATGCTATTTAAGATTGAATTCTGTGTCATCATTTAACAATCAGATTTCACATTTCAAAAATAATCCTAATTCAGGAGCAGGGCCAGTACCCAGCCCTGCATTCCTGCTTGCTAACAATTGCAGGAGCCAAGGAGGAACTGCCACCTTCAGATGCAGCGGGGCATTCTTGTTTTCTAAGCACAACCTCCACCCCCCACCCAGTGTCCACCAGAACCTAAATCTACCCAGTGCTGCTCGTGACCTTCTTACACTCTTGTACACCTCACGTAGCCCTACAATGAGCCCATAAGCATTTGAGTTTGTGACCCGGGATGAGGTCTGGTAGGGGGAACGTCTTATCCTCATGTCACTGCCTGCATCTAATTCAGGTCTGTAATGTCAGCAAGCTGATTTGGCCACAATTTCAAGCCCCATTCTTCACTGGCTTTATCAGCCATCCATGAGGTGTGCTGGTATTTGGTTCAGAAAAGGTGAGTGCTGTGGTTCGGATGGGGAAGGCTCTAGTGTAGATGCAGCTCATGTGCGGATGTGCTTCTAGTTCAGGGTCCAGCAAACTCCTTACCTCTAAGTGCTACTTGAGTTTGTGTCCTACCAGACATGCCCTAGGCCTTACGGATCTGCACACACCCGTGGGCACAGGATTTAACCACCCAGATTTCCCTGGCCCTTGCTCCCTCAGCCTTATGATGGAAGACTTCAGCGCTGTGAAAAATTCCCTCTCTAAAGTCAGGGAGACTCCAAGGAGCATCTCTCTCGCTCTCACCCATGGCCAGTGCCTATACAGCTTCTGTCCACCTGGTGAAGTCCACGCTTAAGTAGTTCCTTAGTGCAACCCCTGGGCTGAGTCCTGCTGGGAAAGCTGATGGCTGTGCAGACAGAGCTGCCTGCTGTGTCCCTCACCGTCCCAAGCCTGTGCCATCCGAGCTCTGCTGGGTTCTCCTCCAGCTTCCCTGCATGAAAGCAATTCTGTGTTCTATGCAGAGCACTAGGAGGACCTCCCTGTTCCTCACTCTGGGTTGTGGTTTGTCACCCAAAGTAGCACCAAAGCAGCTGTGTGTGTCCTCAGGCTCCACTGCCGACCACATCCTAACTCTGTACGGCCCCCTCTGGGGCTGACTGTTCTGGCCTGAGCATTTGGCTGTCCTCCCCATCTCAGAGTCCTCCTCCCGCCCATCCCAGGCTCCTGAAACCCAAGTTTCTCATGAACCTCTCCTCATGCAAGTGGGCTTCTCAGCGGCCAGCCCAACAGTCGGGTCCACACAAACTAAATGATAAAAGCCAACATCAATTGAGCCAGATGCTGTTCTCGTCACTTGACACTGTTCTGACCACTTCACCTGAATGTCACCAAAGTCACTGAATCTTCCAGTGGCTCTGTGAGATAGGTACTGCCGTTATTGCCTACATTTTATGGAGCAGGAAACTGGCTTAAAGCGCCTCAGAGGTTTGCCACAGGGCACACGCCCAGTCAGCCACAGAGCTTTCTTCACACCCAGGTGGGCTGGATCCAGACCCAGCCTCTTAACCCTCCTTGGGCCAAACCTGTCATGTGGGCGAGGGAGGGGAGGAAGGGGGAGGAAAATTTTAGCAAAGCTAAAGATGGGAAGAAAACAAGAAGAAAAAGGGGAAAAAAAGAGAAAAATTGGCAGATGCCCTATTATGGGCGGAATTCTCCCTCCCCCCCACCCCCACAATATATTATGTATGTTGAAGCTCTAACTGCCAGTGCCTCAGAATGTGGCTGTATTTGCAGATAGAGCATTTAAAGAGGTAATTAGAGTAAAATGAGGTCATTAAGATAGGGCCTAATCCAATCTGATTGGTGTCCTTATAAGAAGAGATTGGAATACAGACAATGCAGACCAAACGATGACAATATGAGGACACAGCAAGAAGGTGGCCGTCTGCAAGAAGAGACCAACTCTGCCAACACCTTGACTTTAGACCTCCAGCCTCCAGAACTGCAAGAAAACAAATTTCTGTTGTTTGAGCCACCCTGTGGCATTTTGTTGTGGCAGTCCTCGCAGAGTAGTGTGTGTCCCGGCTGCCAATATTTGCATGTTAAGTCACTCCAGCACACTCTGTTACATACAGATTGAAGGATGCTCAGAGCATCTGTCCTTCTCATTTCACAAAAGAGAAAGCTGTGGCTCAGAGAGGTGAGGAAATTGCCCAAGATGAAAATACATGTATTTTGAGAAGATAAGGGAAGATAAACAAAAATAGCTTCTAAAATTGAGATGGTGCAAATCTTTGTTTTGCTTTATAAATGGAAAACTAAGAACCAGAGGGATGAAATAACTCACTGAGGATTAAAATATTTGTATGTCAAAGAGGATAAGGAAAGGGGAACCAAAAAATGAAAGGAACTAGGGTGAAAGAACTTCTAAAATGAAGATTGCTCCAATTTTGTGTGAAAAATTGAAAAAAATTACTTTCTATTTAATAAGAGCAATGTATTAAATGTACTGCTTTGGAGTAGTGGTGGAAATGGAAGCTTTGCTTATTGATCTCTTTGAATATCATGTAAAATAAAGACATTTTCTAGCTATAATCTACTGGAATTTGGGGCTGGATGCTCTCACATTTTATTAATTTTTATTTGTTTGTTTGGTTTGGGACATAGTCTCTCTCTGTCGCCCAGGCTAGAGTGCAGTGGTGTCATCATAGTTCACTGCAACCTCAAATTCCTGGGCTCAAGCCATCCTCCTCTCTCAGCCTCCCAAGTAGCTGGGATTACAGGTGTACACCTCCACACTTAGACAGTTTTTCTATTTTTTGCAGAGACTGGGTCTTGCTATGTTGCTCAGGCTGGTCTTGAACTCCTGGCCTCAAGCAATCCTCTTGCCTCACCCCTTAAAGTGTTAGGATTACAGACATGAGCCACCATGCCTAGCCACATTTGATCAATTATAAAGGGCATTTATTGGGCATCTCACATGGGCTCAGAATCATGCTCAGAGAGCTCACCGTCTTGAGCATGGGCTCATAAATCCGTGGTGGTGAGAGAGAGGATGACGAAGGTGTGCATAGCTTTAGGCTTGTGCAAGATCCACCTGTGCTTGGGCATCAGGCTAGATCAATAAGCAGGAAGCACTAAGCATCGAAAACGTTAGGTGTATGTTTAAACATGAATCACCGCAAATGGCTGAGGTTAATGTGAGCGCCTTTCACTCCCCTAATAGAAAATCGAGCCAACCTGCGCCTCTATCCACAGACTCAGCGATACCCGTGTGGTTTCCATGTGGTCAGAAGCATTAGTTAGGGTCTTGTCCGTATCTATTAGGCGGAAGGAAGCCCATTTAGCAAATTAAAATTGTTTTTATTCCCCCAGCTAATTGTTTTCTAATTGTTTAAGTAAAAGGTTTTGGTCTTGATTAGAGGCTTTTAGTAAATGAAACCTGTTCACATTTAACAAGTCTAATATTTAGATCATAGAGAGGAGGCATGGTTTTAGTTGGGTTTGCTATGGCGAGGATATTGAAATATCCATGTTGACGATGAGTAGGCCTTAGAGATTATCTGGTTTCACATCTTATCACTGCAGGGACAGTGGCCTAGAGAGGTCACGAAGTTTGAGAGTGGGAGAAGCTAGGCCGGATCTGCCGAGGTCGGCTCTCTCAGGCTAAGCAAACATTTTAAGGAGGTGCACCCGTGGTCAGTACAGAAGGTTTTAATTAAATAGTTAACCTGGAAAACAGTCTATACACAGAATAAATGGGGCATGCAGAAACATTAATTAATGTGTTTTATGGGTTTCACACTTTAATGTAAACTGGTCAGTACCTCATACTTAACTGAGCAGTTGTTATGGGAAAATTAGCACACATTTGTGAGAATTTGAACTAAGTGACCTAAAGCTACATACACAAGTGTGTACACACTCCATAAAATCAATATATACTACTTTTTTTTTTTTTTTTACAATCAATGTAAGGAAAAAACAAAGAATGTTGATGTGATGCAGAATTTTCCAAAGCGTGTTCCTTGGAATCCCGCATAATTTAGTGGAATCATAATAGATCATATGGGGGGAGGATGATTTCATGGTCAAATAAAGTTGGAGAACACCAGGTTAAGCAAGGTTAAACACATTTTTTTTTCTTTCTTTTCCTCCTGTGCTTTGCTTGCTTGTTGGTTCATCCTTCCCCTCCAATCCTTTGCCCTGCTCTGCTTTCCCCTCCTCTCCTCCCTCCTTCCTTTTTCCCTCCTTCCCTCCTTCTTTCCTTCCTTTTTTCTTTTTTTCTTTCTTATACTCTCTTTGGCATCCAGCCGTCCAGAGACTTTGGCATTGTGAATCACCTGGAGTAGGGCAAGGGAGGAATACAGCATTTTATTTCTGCCTTTCTGACTTAAGAAAAAAATCATGGGAATTCTAAGTGCTAGAGAAGTTGCAGAGTTGCATTTCTCCAACAATGGAACAGGAGTGTAGATTGGTTAAACCTATTTTGGAGAGCAATTTGGCAATGTCTGGGAAAGTTGAAGTTGACCACAGAAACTTTCTTCACGGAGCTAGTGTTGCAAGAAATATACCTTAAGGGCCCGCTGGTAGACCACCATCCTGGCCTCCTTCTGCATCAACCCCCAGGTGGAAGGGGGGGCCACACGTGGCAGCTCAGTCTCGGTGGGACCTTGGTCTTTGCAGCCCCTGGTGTCCCTCCTTGTGGCTGCCATCAGACACCACGGATTCAGGCCAGTATTTTCTAAATGCAACAGTAAGTACACCATTTTAATTTTAGTGTAAAGTACGTACTTTTCTATGAGAATTGAGGTTCCAACAAATTACAACATTCTTTCATTTACTGAACAATTTATTTAGTGCCACTGTGTGTCAGACACTGTGCTTGCCATTAACAATGCTGAATAAAGAAGACTTAGCCTCCTCCATCGGGAGTGTGCTGATGTGATGGTAGACAATAAACCACGTAATAATGACAATATTTGTTAAGTGCTTACTGTGTACAAAACATTATTCTAAGCTCTTTTTACAATATATAGAAACTCATCCAACCCTCACAGCAACCCCATGAGGTAGGTCCTACTGTTAGTACCATTTTACATTTGATGCACGGAGAAATTACTACACTTGCCCAGGGTTGCATAGCTTGTAAGCGCGTAGTCAGGGCTTGAAACCAGGCAGCCCAGCTCCAGAGCCTGCTTTCAGCCGAGTCTCCAGACGGCCTCCCCTAGGGAGCCATGCGCGCTCTGAGTTTAACAGAAGGCTTCCGGAAGGCAGAGGAGGGACCACAGGCAGCTTGTACGGGGGAAATAGGAAAGGTTTTGAAGAGGCAGTAAAATCTGATGCGCATCTTGAGAACAAGTCAGTGTTTACTGGTGGAGAGGCCTTGTGGACAGCAAACAGGTCGGGATAGCGTTGGGCATGGGAGAGCCTCTCCTGGGCTCCATCCGGGATCTGGGGAAGGCCGGCGTGAGTCACACCAGACGTTTCTTCCTGTCCAGCATTCTGGACTGGCTCACCTGGGGCGGCCCACTGCTCTTCCCAAGGAGTCCCGGCCTTTTCCTCAGATGCTGACGTCATCTCAATGCCATCCTTGTTTCCATTTTAAACTTCCGGCCTGGTTGTCCTCTTTCCTCCTCTTCCTCTAGCTTCCACCCCAAGCCCCCCGCGCCATCAGGCTGGGATGATTCCCATGGCTATTTTAAAACGGGAGGGCCGTGCAGCCTCTCCTAGAAAACAAAGAGGCACCTCCTGTTTACATTCTGTCGCGGACACAGGAACCTATTCTCCGGGCGACTCTGGTGGAGCACAGTCCTGGGCCAGCTGTGAATCCCATGAAACACCGTGCCTCAAACTCTCTCTACTGTCCCCAGGACGGATTTGTGCAGGGGCCAACGGGAGACACAAACTTTCCCCTTCCTTATATAGTCACTTTTGTTATTAACAGCCTTGTAGAAAGAAGCTTCCCTGCCTTGAAATATGGGAGGACTGCGAACTCGGCCCCGGGATTTATTGCTCCGCGCGGCATGCAGATATAATTCTTGCTTGGCTGCTGTGATGACAAGATTCAGTAAGGCATTAGGCAAGTAAGTCTGAATTACTCAGCTAAAATATGAGGCGTCCCTGGACATCCAGCCCCTCCGAGAAGACACCTGATCAGCCTCAGTCCCTCTGGGGGCACGGAGATGTGTTTGCAGTCTCATTTCCATTTGGTGGACTTGCAAAGGTGGGGACCAATTGGGCTAAGTCTCCCTCTTGGGATTTTTGGAGGAAGGTGTAAGAAAAACGAAAACTGGCCACAGACCTGCCACTCAACGCCAGCCATTCTGATTTTAGATAAGAACTCTCTCCTCTTTTGTCTCCCTCACTTAACCTCTGCCTCGGTTCTTTTTCATCCCCTCTGGGACGTGAGGAAGGGGAGAGTGAGGGGAGTGTGTGTTCGCACAATAAATGCCCACTTGAGCGTGTCGGCAGCTCCCCCTGCACCGGGCAGTCTCCCCAGGCCTCGCTGGAAGAAGTGACTGCAAAGATCAAACCCTTTAGCCACTTGGTCTCCTGAATCCGTTTTGACTTGGCCTCGCTATTACCCACTGACATTTGAAATGTGTCTATTTAAAAAGGAAAGGAGAAAAGAGCACAAATAGGAGGGAAAAAATATGCCGGAGATGCCATATCCTGCTAGGCAAGAAAAAGAAATATCCGGCTTTGCAGAGACTGAAGAGTGTGTGTGTGTGTGGGGGGGGGGTTGGTTCATTTTTGTTTTTCCTTTTTGTCTTGGTCTTTTCCTGTGTTTAAGCCCGCACACTGCCACATTTATTAGTATGATGATAAGGATGACTTAAACTGAGTTTTTCCCGGATGCGGGAGGGAGGGGGCTTGGGAAATGAATGGACCGAGCCCAGCCCCTGCTCAGCCACAGGGCAGTGCTTTGAAGGGCATCCTTGGGCTCTGGCTGGTGGGATGAGGAAGGCCGCTGGAGGAAGTTGGCTGGCCTGAGACAAAGACAGCAGACGTCTCTAACCCAGGAAGGATGTCCTTGACCTGCCTTCACACCCCAGAGCCAGGGCTGGGCTCCTGAAGGCTTGCCATGGGTGGTCAAAGAGCGCTGGCTAGATGCGCCCACTGGGAGTCTGAGAAGGGGACTGGCTGGGGAGTTTGCAAGTAGGGATCACTTTCTGGTGGTTTCTGGTGCCTGCAGGTCTTCCAGTCCAGTGCTTCTGAATCCTATTAGAATGTAGATTGCGATTCAGTAGGTCTGGAACGGGTGTGTGAGTGTGTGTGTCAGAGATTCAGCATTTCTAACCGGCCCCCAGGGGATATTGCGGCTGCTGGTTGTGAGCACATTTTGGATAGCAAATGTGTTGGCACAAATGTTGAGGTGCCGAAGTGAGGGGTTGGGGCCTGAGGTCACAGCAAGAGTTAAAAATGCTTCTAGTTGTCTGGAGGCGTAAGAGGTGGCATTTGGTTTTCCTACATTTGCCCATATTGGACACGCTGGACATTTTGGAACCGTACAGGAGATTTCTCCCCAGTAAGTTGTAGTGCATGTCACAGTGTTTCTCAAAGAGCAGTTCTTCCTGGATTGGTTGTAAAAGAGTCACTTTGGGAACTTGTTAGAAATGTAGATTCTGAGGTTTTTTCAAGATCTCTTCAATCAGAAGAGGTTGGGGTGGGGGTGGGGGACGGGGAGTCCAGAAATTGGCATTTATTGCCGGCTGAGTCTTGGGCACACTGAAGCAGTTGAAGTATCAGGTCCTCAGGTCCCATTGTTCTTTCTTTTAATCTCAATAAAGTAATGAACACCACAAGAAAGTAGAACATTTGTTTTAAAAAAAAAACCTTTAAAAAATACAAGTAGCACATGCTTGATAGAGAAATTGAGAAAAGACGGAGAAGCAAAGACAAGATGAAATTCACCTATAATTTATTCTTAACATTTTGATATATGTTCTTTAAAACATTTTCCCTTTGCATTTTAGAAATAAAAATGGAAGCATAATTGTAGAAAGATGTGAACTGTTTTTTAACTCCGCAGTGTATTGAAAAACTTTAAGCTGCTACACCTCTTCAACATTTTAATTACATCCTCTTGTATTTTTCTCTTTAAAATCTATTGTCTTTGAGCATTCTCTTTTTGAACATTCCTCAAGTAAATTTTTTTTAACTTTATATTTACTTTACCTTCACAAATCAGGTGACATAGAAACAGATCATTTTACTGTGCAAAAAACCCCACAAAAAACCATCCACCCACCTACACACACACAGCAAATCAGCTGATAAACAAAGTTTGAGTTTTGGAATTAACTTCCCAAGGTTCTGTTGTGGTCTCATCTGGTGACTTGCTCAGTCCCTTTGGGGACTGTTCATCCCTCCTCTGAACTTTAGTTTCTTTACCTCCAAGGTGAGACTAATAATGCCTGTCCTTAACCCAACTCACAGAGATATTCCCAGTGTTATATTAGGATAAAATCTCTTTGAATTACTGAGGGATAGAGCTTTAAAAATGCAAGGCACTGTTGTTTCTTCAGTACTTTGCACAGAATTCCCAGCTATTGTTCTATAAGACCACTTCTAAAAAAAATAACCACTTTAAGGGTGAAAACAGAATATCCTTTTAAACATCATCCCTGTGCTTCTGCAGAGACAAATTTCTTGCCTCTGCTGTTAGATGCTGGCTTGGCAGTGGCTGCAAAAGGGATGAGATGGGGCGGGGGGGGGTTGTTTATAAGTCATGTAATTTAATTCTACTCTGAATCCTGTTTCTATCACATGGACCAGGTAAAGAGATGATGTATTAGTTAGGCCCAACCAGAAAAGTAGAGCAAGTAGGGGCTAGATAGCAAGAAACATAGATAGGTTACATATGGATTGATTGATATATATAGTATATCTATCTAACATCTATCTATCCATGTATATGAAATATGTGTGTGTGTGTGTGTATGTGCATTTTGTAATGGGTATTGGTTTACACAGTTACAAGGCTGGCTAAGCAAGTTCAAAATCTGTAGGGTAGACCATCAGGAAGGGGAGATCATGGACAGGCTAGAGCCCACAGACACAGGCTGAAGCTATTGTCCACAGGCAGGAATCTCTTTTTTTCACTAAGGAATGCCTCAGCCTGCTATTCAAGCCTTCTAATGGATTAATCCAGGTCCACCAGAACAATCTCTAATTTAGAGTCAACTGATGAGGGACTTAATTTACATTTGTCAGCAGCACCTGGATTAGTATTTGATTGAATAGATGGGGGCCGTAGCCTCACCAAGGTAACACATCACAAAGCTATCACGGTCGATTCCACGGTCTACTTGGCACCCATACACATCTCCTTAAACTACACTTACTCTGCACATAAAGACAATGATTAAATTATATTTCCACCTAACATGATACAGCTACCCAGAGGACAACTGAGAACACCTGTGAAATTTGGACACCTCCCTACTTATTCTAGCACCTTCCTACTCTACCACCTTTTCACAGTTTCTTATTATCATTAGTTCATCATTGGTTAACCTTCACTTTCTCCAAATCTCCACCTCTTTTCAAGGTCAATATTCCTCCTGGTTTAATTTCCATTGTTTATTATAGAAAATCAACTTAATAATACAGTGGCCACCTTTTGGATGGCTTCCTTCTTTGAAGCATTTTTCCTTGGGAATAGCTACCTATATATGGAATGATTATAGTTACCAGGTCCAGTGCTAAATATCATTTATTTCATTAAATACTCTACCAACTGTATGATGTAGGTATTACTATTTTATTATTATTTTTATTCTCCAGGTTAGAAAACTGAGCCTTAGAGTAGTTAAGTAAACTGCCCAGGATCATACAGCTGCTATGTGGCAAAGCTGGGATTTGAACTTAGTAATGTTTTAGTCCAAAGACAATAGTTTTAAACACAACTAAGCAACACAACTAAGATAAGAACTTTTGAAAGTTCTCATTAGTGTTTCTTCAAGGGTGGTCTTTAGTCCATTTATATCAGAATCACCTCGTCTATGTGTTAAAGATGCAGATTCCTGGGTCCAACCCCAGACCTAGTAAATCTGCATCTTTGGAGAAGTGCCTGGGAATCATCATTTTTAACAAGTTTCCCAGGTGATTTTTATGTGCTTCATAGTTGGAGCAACTCTAAAGTCAGGAGTAAAAAAAAAGGATTTACAAAGATGGACCATCTTGGTTGTTGTTAGGTGTTAATTATTCATGTTGTTGAAAAAAAGCATTGTTAAATGTTGAAAACACCCTCTGGATGGGTTGGAGCTGACAACTAGGGAGACTTTCCATGGAGAACAGGTTATGCTAACCAGGGAAGTTTGCTCTTCACGTGAGAATTTTTCTACTTTCCCTAGAAATTCCAGGAATGGGTCCCTGCCTATGCCTCATATCACATGCTCAGAGGACCAAGCTCATCACATGTATCAGTCACCCAGATACATTCAGACACAACTGTGGAAAAGCTGTTACTACTATCCCCAGTGCAATAGAGATGGTGTTGGATGGACTGATACGTCAGATTACCATGCAATTTTTGGTAACAAATATATACACCAGAGATTTATAAGACCTCTTCTTTACCCTGGTTTTGCACAGAAAGGCAAGGGTGGTGGAGGAAAGAAGGCCAGAGGGACTCTGTAAGGCATATGATTAAAAAAGAAAAAGGAAAAAAAGTCTATTCTCATTCTCAAACTGGATCAATCATTATTCCAAAGTGATCTCTAATCAAAATCCAGCATATGGTCTTTATTAATTTGGGGGTAATTCCCCTACCGTCTAGTGCAATAAAAAGGATATCATAAAAGATTGATACCATAAAAGACTGTAGCATCCCTTATCGAGCTAGCAAACAAGAAGTGTAAAATCCAAGATAATGAAATACATCGAATTGCTTCACCCTCCCCTCCTTGGATTTTTATTATTATAATTATTATTTTTTATTGCTAGAGGTTCTGAGGGGAACAGATTCAGAGGTGGTTATGAATAGATTATAAATCAAGTGCATTTCTAGTATGAAGCTGACACCAAGGGCCCAAACTTCTCAACAGCCTCAGTGGGGAGAACACAAAGCACTATCTTTAAGCTCTGGTTTGCAAGAATGATTTACCCATATTCAACTTTGTTTTCTGAAGATAGGAAAGAAACCGATGAGCCTTTTGGTTGTCAGTTGGCTTGACCAACTACTGTTCCCTTTAGTATAGCATAGGTTCGTGCCACTTTCTCCAGAGCTAAGTCTCAGGCCATGGTCGTCCTGTGAATGATCCACCATGAATGTTAGGTTCTTCCTCGGGGGAGGTCGCTTCTCAAGGCTTTTTAGCTCTGCCACTGTGAACTCGTGGAATACAGCCTCAAACTCAGGTAGAGCTTGGGGAAGAGGGAGAGTGGGTAACACAGGAGGAGGTGACACCCCTACCTCTGGGAGCTCCAAATTCACTGTTGACAGCAGCCGGGAGGGAGGGGCAGTGGGAAGGAAGCTGGCTCCGTGCTGTGCTAGGTGTGTCTCCACAGGTATCTCATTTATCTCCTTAAACACCTTGTGAAGCAGGAATTATTACCACCACCTGATAAATGAGGACAGTGTCTCAGAGAGGCTCACTAATTTGCTCAAGGTCACACAACTAGTTGGTGGTAGAGCAGGGATTTAAACCCAGGCCTGCCTGATAGAGCAGTGCCCACTGAGGGTGATGGAGTTTCCCTCAGCCACGTGGCAGGGGGAAGAGCTGGGAGGCAAAAACAAGGAGTCTGTTCCATTTCCTCGGCTGCGGCTCCTGGTGCAGTGGGTTTTGTGGAATGGCCTGAAATTGGCTTTTCCACAAGGAGAGCAGGTCAGTTTAGGGCCCACCAAGCTGAACGATGCCCTTTTTTTTGTTTCCTGAGCCAGCTCTGTGTTTCAAGAAATATTCTGACCCATGGAATTTTGTTTTGCCAAACACCCTACAACACTCTGCAGTTTGTCATAGTGCTAGTGTTTAAAAGAAATAACCATAGATGAAGTAATTCATAAAGAAGAAAGTATCATGCCACACTTTGTGGATGAGGAGGTGTCTTAGCCAGCTTTTGCTGTAACAAAATACCATAGACTGGGTGACAAACAACAGACATTTATTTCCCACAGCTCTGGAGGCTGGGACGTCTAAGACCAGGGTGCCAGCAGATTAGGTTCCTGGCAAGGGTCCTCTTCCCAGCCTGCAGATGGCCACCTTCCCACTGTGTCCTCACATGGTAGAGGGAGGGAGAGAGAGAGAGAGAGAGAGAGATTCCTGGACTGTCTTTCTCTTCTTATAAAGACACTAATCCTTTCACATTCCTAGGGGCTTAAAAAACAAACAAAAAAACAAAACAAAAAAAATAAAGACACTAATCCTCCCATGGGGTCCACACTCTTTGACCTCATCTGAACCTAATTACCTCCCAAAGGCCACACTTCCAAATACCATCACACTGGGGGTTAGGGCTTCACCATGTGAATTTGGGAGAGATACAAACATTCAGCCCATAACAGAATTAGTGAATGAGGTCTGGCCACTTTCTATTCTCCTCTTGATCTAATCCACGGCAAGGTGTGGCAGGAAGGGGCCAGATGGCAAGAGAACAGCATCTAGGGAGAAAGCAAGTAGGGCAAGAGATGCACTGATTTTCCACCATCTCTGCTGCTCTTGAATTGCCTTGAAATCAAAGAGAGCTTTTGCACGTGGCTCTTCCATGGCATCTAAGGGAAGCTCTCAGGGATTGTTTTCAGATGAATTGCTGTTGCAGGCCTTAGTAAGTGTGCACATAAGAAGCCTTTTCCTGTTATCCTTAAGTAATTTTTCCAACTTTGATGCTTGGAACACAAGCATTTCCTTGCAACCTCAGCATCCTGATTCGAAAAGTTGAGAAGCATCTCAGGACAGTTCATGGCATGTCCTGTGTGATAGGTGGGGCATGAAAGAAATTTAACATTGAAGGAACATCCCTTAGATTGGAATGCAAGGGAATTGTTTAAAGAGAAGCAGACACCACAGATAGAGTTTGGCAGACAAGAGGTGTCCCCCTAATAGGTCTCACAATTTAGAGGAGAATGTCATCACTTGTAATGTAAGTTTACTTTTCATCTAATGAATTTTAATGGCAGCTTTTGCCATTACCTCTAGGAATCCATAAGAAACAGAAAAACCTGCCTGGGAACTTATTTGATAGTCTCTAAAACAAAGTATCTGGCATTATCTCAGCTCCATTTCTAAAATGCATTACTTTCTCACAAAACATTTTAAATATAGCACCAGAAATATTCATCACATTGCTTGTACTAACTGCAACCTGAATGCAGACTCTCTTTGAGAAGTCTTATTTTTTTTGCATATCTTATTTTGTTATTCAAATGATGAAGCATATTTTGCATGAAGTTACACCTTTTTAGAGGCAGATTTTGTTCTGGAAAATTGGTGCAGCATTTCCATTTCTCACATCTTTACATAACTGGTTTCTTGTCAGCAGATGTAACCATGTTTAACAAACCAGCCCTGTAATCTGCATCCCTGCAGGTAATGGGGCTTCAGTGCATTTCTAAATCTCTAATTAGAAGAATATACCTTCTGCAGGAAGAAAATTAAAAAATGGACAGGCATTGCTCAAGATCTGGAATATTTCTTTCACTAAATTTTGATTCGAAGTACAGACCCTTGTCACCTGAGAGTCAACTTTGTCCTCAATTTAACCTTTGGATTTAAACCTGACTGGCTTACTAAAGAGAGTGTGCTCCTCATTAACCAAGATAGAGAACAACTGGGCCACACAAGGTCAGCATTGACCCCAGCTTATCTGACTGTAGAGGTTCAGCTGAGAGAGGGAAACCCACGAAGCTTTCCTTTACGCTCTCTTTTTAAATGGAGTTTTTGACATTAGAATGGCATTTTGCACTCATTATTGAATACCAAAATCACCCGACTGCAAGCCAGGTGCTTTTCGGAGAGGCTGGTCACACTCCCTACATAGACACTGATCCCGCTTATCCCTGGTGCTCCAAGCTCTAGCCAATAATCTCACTGTGATCCTACGGGACGCCCCTAACTAGCAGGCTGTTGCATTGCACAACTGTAGGGGGCAGTGTTCACATTCTGTTCTGTATAAATGGCACCTCTGGAGCTATAAGAATGGTGTCCCTTGAGTTGTATACCAGGGTAACCCTGCATACTACATCAAAACACAGTCGGTCACACCACCAAGCAAGAAAACTTAACACTGAAAATTTTTGTGATTTCATGCCAGAGTGGGACTCTTAGTGGCCTCAGTATGCAGCTATTCAGCTTCTTTAAAGCCCCTAAGCTAACCCTCCAGCTGATATCTGAAATACCATTATTGTTTGGATTAGTTTTCTTTTGCTGCTGTAAGAAATTACCACAAACTCAGTGGCTTCAACAACAGACATTGATTATCTTACTGTTCTGTAGGTCAGAAGTCCAGCCTGGGTCTCATAAACTCGGGGTGCTGGCAGGGACGTGCTCCTTTCCATGGGCTCTAGGTAAGAATCCGTTTTCTCACTCAGTCAGCTGTTGGCAGAATTCAATCCCATGTGGTTAGAGGACTGAGATCTCCATTTTCTTGCTGTCTCCTGCTAGATGCCTCTCCTGGGTCCTTGCGCTTGGCCTCCTGTAGCTCAGACCAGCACCAGAGCATGGTTCCTTCTCAGGAGGCCATCCTTCTGAACTTCTGCCATCGGATGCCTCTCACTGCAGTCGGGAAAGGTTCTCTGCTTTAAGGACTCATGTGGTTAGAGTGGGCCAATTCAGATAATCCAAAATCATCCTCCCATCTCAAGGTCCTTAGCCTTAATCACATCTACAAAGTGCCTTTTGCTGTGTAACATTAACATACTCACAGGTTCCTAGGATTAGGAAGAGAACATCTTTGGGAGGCCATTATTCTACCTATTACATTATTGATGTAATTATTTTGCTTTTTAGAATGGTTAAACCTTAAAGCCAATTATTTGTTGAGAATCTGCTGTTTTATACACTATTAACTGATTGTTATTGTTTTTCTCCATCCACAGACATATATTTTCTCATTTAATCCTTTTGACCCACAAGGTAATATCAGAGTGTCAGCCAAGAATGAAATCAGCTGCAAGTAATGGAAACCCCAAGCAACACTGGATTATTATTTTAAATAAAAAAGAGCTATATAGCAGCTCGGTGCTGCCAGCAGGACCCCAGACTCTCTCTGTACTGCTTAATAGCACAGATCCTGCAGCTCGATGCCTAGGTTTCCACAAGTTTCATCCTCTACAAATGGTGATAATAATATGCTCAGCTAAGAGGATTGATGGAGTGAGTTAATACATTTAATGAGTGAGAGCCATGCCTGGTGCATATTAAATGTTCAATAACTGTTGGCTATTTTGAATGTTATCTTTGCTTCATCATCCTTAGCATGTTGGGTTTTGGCCTCATGTCTTCATGCTTATTGCCTCATGGTTGCAAGTTGGCTGTTGTGCTTCTAGCTATCACACCCAGGTTCCGGGCAGGAAAGAGCAAGGAGGTGAGGGAGAAGGAGGCAGGTATGCTACATGTATCAGAAAATCGAACAGTTCCTGGAAATCCCCAACCACTTCTGCTCATTTCTCACTGGCCACAACAGTGAGCTATGCCTTTCCTGTATAGAAAGAGAGTCTGGAAAATAAGTATTTTGTTTTCATATAATGAGGCATTTGCTTGGGCAGACACACATTATTCCTATCCCTTGCTTACTTTTCCCCAGTCCCCCAAGTAACTGTAATCTTTTCAGTAAAGAAGGACAGAAGGTGGAATATGGGAGAGCAGTAGCACAGTCACTGGGAAGTCAGTGTGTGCGAGTCTGAGCTGTGCACTGGGCAAAGCTTTTGATGGGGAGCCGACAGAGGTGCAGAGATAGGGGAGAGCTTCTAGACATTAGACACACTGTGGGCTGAATTGTGTCCACACAAAAGAGATGCTCAAAGGCTGGCCATGGTGACTCACTCCTGTAATCCCAGTGCTTTGGGAGACTGAGGCAGGAGGATCGTTTGAGCCCAGGAGTCCGAAGCTGTAATGAGCAGTGATTGTGCCACTGCACTCCAGCCTGGGTGGCAGAGCAAGATCTTGTCTCTAAAAAAAAAAAAAGAGTCCTAATCCCTGGTATCTGTGAATGTGACCTTATTTGGAAATAGGGTCTTTGCAGATATAATTAGGTTAAAATGAGGTCACATTGGATTAGGATGGACCCTAATCCAACGCCTAATATCCTTGGTAGAAGAGGGAAATTTGGACACAGAGACACACATGTAGAACACCATGCAACAATGCAGGCAGAGATTGGAAGGATGAGTTTATAAGCCAAGGAATGCTAAGAATGGCTGGAAACTACCAGAAACTAGGAGAGATATATGGAACAGATTCTCTCTAAGAACCTATGTACGGAACCAAAGCTGCTGACACCTCGCTTTTTGACTTCTAGCCTCCAGTACTGAGAGAGAGTAGATTTCTGTTGTTTTACGCGGCCTAGTTTATGGCACTTTGCTTTGGCAGCCCTAGCAAACTAGCACAGAGACCTTGGAAGTTGGGGGTGAAACTAAGAAAGACTCTCACCAAGGAAAAAAAAGACAAAAACCACTGACGTTTCCAGCATTACTTAAGGGCTTTAGCTTTGGGGAGTTGTTTTCTCTTCGTAGAAGAGTCTGGGCCAGATGGGGCTAGGCTATATGTCCACTGTCACTAGACTCAGGCTCATGAGGGGATTCAATTCAACTTCATACGTGTTTATTGAGCTGGGATTCAGCATTTTTGAACCTTCTCTAGGCTTTGGGATTCTAGTGAGCCTTATCTAATTACCAGGTGAAACTTCATTTTCTAACAAAAACAACTAGTTATTTAGACCCTTGGATTATATGTCTGACTTTTCCAATTTTTCTCTTTAATCAATAACTGGGACCAAATTATTTTAAATTGGTCTCCCCTCGATTTCAGGGATATCTGGTGTGGATTCTTCCTTTCATGGTGCAGTATAGGGGAAAGAGCCTTTTACTCAAAGTCCCAAGGCCAGAGTTCTAGTCTTGGCTGTGATGCTTGTTAACTGGGTGACATAGCAATTCATGCCATTTTCTGGGTCTTACATTCTTCATCTGTGAAATGAAGGAATTGGATGAGGTCAAATTTTTTCTTGTTGCAGGTTGCAATTCATATGGGTCACAGAATCATTTTATGGGATCTTGAGCAGAATAAGAAAAATGAAATGGAATAAAATAGAGAAGAATGAATTATATGCAAGTTAGTACTATTGTATGAAATTTATTTTTATTCATAAATGTGCTTAATAGGTTGAGATGTGAACTGTATGTCTTAGTATGGGCCAAGGCAACATGTTTGAAAATTGCTAGACCAGATGAACTTTTAGGGTGGCTTTAATGCTCATGTAATTCCCAGGCTCTGGTGGGAAAATGCTTCCATGTGATGCTCTTCACACTTGGGCACAGCCTGGTTTGTCTCTGTCTCTTCCAGGAGAATCAGCCAATGCTTCTGTAGTCACCACTGCTGTGGGGAGAGAGTAAGAAAAGGACCCGTGGCAGGTGGTGGATCCCAGCCAGGAGCAAAGAAGGGTGGGAGCCTGGCAAGATCCCCCTTGGGGGGAACTTCCATGGTCTCGGAGAGTCTCTGTCTCAGAATGTCCTGGCCTCACATCATTCCTCTTTAGTTCACCCTGGACAGCCAGACAGCTCGCATCCTATAGAGGCCCCTGGGGCACTTCTCCATGACTTAGGACAGCATTTGTAAACTTCATTTTCCTACCACGCTGTGATTGTTACCATATCCATCAATACCATCATTTACTTAATATTTACCTAAATAACTTCATTTTTAATGAATACTTTTGTTACTACTGTAAGTAGACAACAAGGATCATTTTTTTCCTAATGAGAAGACAATTAATATAAAGAAAGCAAAACAATGTTATTAAATTCAAGCTAGAACCTGCAAAAATTCAAGCTAAGGAATGTTCTCTGTTAGTAAAAGAGATTAGCAAGTTTTAGAGTGATGTTGAAGACACACTAGCACCTGACAAAGTCTTTCTTCTTGACCAAATCATATTATTGGAAATAGCTTTTTCAGAGTGATTATGTGCTATTTAAGTACCACCTAAAATTAGCTTCTTTGTGAAAAGCAGGACTAATAATGATAAATAACATAGAGCCTCCATCGGCTGATGTACTCAATGCTTCATGTAGTCTTCACATCAGCCCATGAGGCCAGCGTGGTGACACCACTGGGAAGACAGGTGGCTGAGGTTAAGAGATGGCCAGTAACTAGCTGGGTCTCAGCTTGTCAAGCAAGAGCCACTCTTACCCATCCCGCAATGCCTGACTGTGGGTGCCTCATCCCCCAGGAAGAACTGGGAGGGCGGAGGGTGCCTCTGACAGCCATCATTTCCCAACCTTGGTCCAACGTGCCTCAGTTTACCCTGCTCCAGTGAGTTCACTAGGCAGAGAGACGGTGTGGGATCCCAGTGACAGAGAGAAGCAAAATCTTGGTGAAGGCTGCAGAGGGTGCTAGGGAAACCACTAAGGAAGGTAGAGATGTCCTGAAGGCAGGTCCCTGGGAAGGACCTCACTGCTTCTGGATGGACAATGGCTGGCACCTACTGCGGAGAATATTCAAGTTTCCCCACCGCAGCTTACAAGGCGAGGGGCTGGTTTGTGTGTTGGGGGAGGGTGTGACACATCAGCAGAGGCAAAGATCCATGTTATGGGACAATGTCTGGTTTTGCACACCTGACACCTATAGACAGTTCACCTGCAAATACAGAAATGCCCATTGATCTACTGTGTCCTCTGCTAGGGGCTGGCATCCTACAGCCTGATTTTGTAGAACACAGCCCAGGAGCAGGCCCCTTTGAAAGTGTGTCCCAAAGCAGCGTGGCCACACCTCCCTGAGGCTTCCCTTTAAAGCCTGGATGGAAAAAAGTCACTGTGAAGAGGCACAGCTCCAGGCCAAACACTGTCACACAGAGAAGGTCAAGAGAGGGTCAGGAAAAAAAAAAAAAAGGAAATTGAAAGGCTGCCTGGAGAGCAGGGCTGTGCCTGGGGCTCCATCTCCCCCTCCCTGCTAGCCACCTTACACCTGGGGGGTGGGGGTGCGGAGGCAAGATGGTGAGAGGGGACAAACAAGGTCCCCATTTTCCAATCACCGGGAATGCTGCTTATCAAAGGGGCTTTGACTCCTGGGTGGTGGAGCTGGTGGGCGCCTGGGAGCTGGAAGGTGTTTGTAATATGACTAAAAGCTGTTTTAACAAAGCACGGGGCTGGGTTTGAGCTGCACTCGCCATAAATCAGAGGGCCACACCACAGCCCTCTCTGAGGATCAGCAAGACAGCACATCGCGGGGCTGGGGAGGCTCTTAAATCTAATCGACAGCTCTTCGAGCAAAAATCCAGCCCGGACTGAAGGACAGAGGTGGCTGCACGCTGGAAAATATCCCAAGGCGCGCAAGCATTTCCCAGGTGATAAGAATGCTGAATGGTTCTGAGCCGAGAAACCTTGGAAAACAATTAGCCAGAGAAGCAAGATAACCTGTTGAAATTATGGCCCTGCACTTTACTGCTCTTAATAAATTTTCTGGCAGCCTCTCTCCAACTCAGGGTCCTGGTCTGCTTATACCTTTAATAGTTGGGGGAATTAAGTCATCAAAGTTTCATCTACCTGTCTGACTTCAGCCAAAAGTACAACTTATTTGCCTGGATACCTTTCAAAACGGCTGTCTACATAGATTATAATTTAATATATAGTGGAACTAACACAAGGCTGCCTGTTTTTTGAGTCAAAATGTCAAAATCTGCATTTACACGTTCTGAATTGTCTTTGACATTGCACACACTTTAAATAGTAATCACATGTACGCTGTGGAGAATGAAAAGAAATTACACTGAGATTTGCTTTTAATCTCCTTTATTCATTGGTGTAGCAAGAAGAGCAGAGGCTGTGGACTCCCAGCTGAATATGAGATCAGAGCTGCCATTTTATCAGCCGCAGCTAGTTCTTATTCTCCTGGAGCCTCAGTTTCCTCATCTGTGGAATAGGGATAATGTCCACCTTATTGGCGTGAAGAGGAAAAGAGATAAATGGAGGGAAAGCAACTGGGGTAGCTCCTGTACACTCAATAAGTATTAGCCCCTTTCTCTTTCTAGTAAAAGATTTGTTGAGTTTTTCCAGTTCCATTAGCAGTGCGCTTTCATCTGGATGATTTTATTTAAACTCCCATTTGTATGAGCAATTTTTCCAAGTACCTAAATAAGTGCGCAGAGTCCCTAAGTAACTTGCTTTCATTGGATCTGAATTTCCAAGGGCAAGTTACTTAATTCATTTAAGGCTCTGTTGTCTCGTAGAGTTGGAAGATTAAATGGGATAAATTATGAAAAATATTTAGACCAGTATATGGCATTTACTAAGCACTGAATAAATATTAGCTATTATTATTATTAAACTATAACCCTCCCCTCACCTTGCAGTTACACATTTTTGGGGAGTTCCTGTCTCCATGCAGACACTTGTGTTGTGTCCTCTACCTGGAAAGCCAATGCCCTTGTTTGCTTGGCCTGTTTACGTTCTCCCCATCCTTTAAGGCTATTTTAGATGTTGTGTCTTCCTTAGCCCTTTCTGATTCTGTCTACACCCAAAGTCAAAAGTCAGCCTTCCTCTCACTGGCTTCCTGGGCAGAGAGTACTATCTCCCTCAAGCACTGATCCCATTCAGCCTTGAGTTTGGCTCTTTGTGAACACATTTTTCTCTTCTACTCACCTTTTGGGTCCTTGAGGGTAGAATCCAAGGCCTGTCTCTGTCTGGGATTCTCTGCAGCATTTTACAATGTCTGATATAAGTATCTGTTGGGCTATAATTAAATGCCATTTTATTTTCCAACTTCTTATTAGATTGAGTAGGCAGAAGAGCTACAAAGTCATAGGTTGTTAGGGTCCAGTTAAAACTATATTTTTAATGGTGTCACACAGTTGCTATTGGGCAGCAAACTTAGGTATTTGGACTCATGTGAGGAGGGTTGGTAACAATAAGCCAGATGAAGTTCAAGTTGAAAGGATGATATTTAAAATGGTTTTTAAAATGGTGACACCTGATGCATTTCTCTCTCACTTTCAGAGGACGTGGGTCATCTTTAACCATGACCCATGACCTCTAAGAGTCCAGTGAAGGAAGGCACAGGTCTGAGGCACACTGGCCACAAGCTAACGACGAATCTTTTAATGCAATCTGGTGAGGTACCCACCCACATTGCAAAGCAGAAAGCCTACCCAGGAGCTAGCACAGAATGCCCAGAGAACAGTAGATTCTCAAAAAATACTTAATGAATAAAGGAAGTTCAGCTTTCTGTCCTCCCTGAGTAGCAACCTGCACTGCCTGGTTGGCTTCATCATGCCTCAGTTTCTTCAGCTGTAAAATAAATATGAACCTGATGTTCTTTGTATGAGAAGTGAAAATTACTGTGATCATGAAACATTAAGCATGTATAAAGTAAGCAATAATTAGTTAGAATAACCATGGCCATTAACAAAGAAATCTCAGTCACCAAGACACTTAGAAAGCCATCTCTAGTTTCTTTGGATATATTTAAATAGCTTTCATAAAAATCTCTATTTTAGTACCATTGTATACAGGACTCAGTTTCTTTAGGGAAAGTCAGAGAATCATTTTAACTCACCATCTACAGTTGTTGAAAGGAACTGGTAATGCAAGTGATTGCAAAGCACTTGCCTAAAATCCAAGGAGTTATACAATAATAATAGTAATCATCTGTCACTAAAAGTATTTCCATCTTAGTAGGTTGTAAGTAATACATTTTCTCTTTTGCTCAAGTCTCTCTTTACTTTCTAAATAATGCATTACCCATTGCATTTACAATCTCCTGGCCCGGTTCTTGGTGTTTTAAATTAGAATCTGGCCTGCCCACGTGAGCTAACACCTTTCACCTCAAGAATAATACCAGGCGATCTTTAACGACAGGACTTTGAGATTTACAGTTTGAGCTTGGAGGTGGAATGTCAACAGTGTGGCAATTCGGGAAAAGAATCCTCACACCTCATTTCTTCATTCAAATGAATTCAACAAATATTTCTTGAGCATATACAGTCAGAGCTAGGCAATGTGTGACAAATAAGATACACCTTAGAAGGCCACACAGACGTGGAAACTAATTATTGTAATACGGGTAATAAAAGTTTTAGCAAGAATCTGCAGAAAGTATCTTGGCAACATACAAGATGGAATTACCGATTCTGCTGCCTCGGGAGGAGAGGTGTGGAAGGTGTCTTGGTAAGTATAGTTGAAGATAACTGAGCTCCTTCTAGAAAGTTGAAACAGAAAGGAATTTAATGTGGAGAGTTAGGTATTTGCAAAATTGTTAGAAGGGCTGGAGGAGCAGGCTGTAGGTGATGCTTCCAGAAATAAATCTCAGAAAAACATTACAGAGCTGGACCTCTGAGAAAATTGTTACCTTTGCAATGATCAGAAAGTCAAGATTCTGGACAATTTATTATTAATATTATTACTTCCTTCTAACTGTGATTATATATTCTTTGACCAACATCTCCCTATACCCCCATCCCCTATCCACCCAAGCCTCTGGTAACTACCATTCTACTCTCTCCATCTGTGAGATAAATGTTTTTAGATTCCACATATGAGTGAGAACATGTAGTATTTGTCTTTCTATGTCTGGTTTATTTCACTTTGCATAATGTCCTCCAGTTTCATCCATGTTGGTGCAAATGACAGGATTTTGTTCTTTTTAAAGGCTGAATAGTATTCCCTTGTGCATATATACCATATTTTCTTTACCTATTCATCTGTTGTCGGGGACTTAGGATGATTCCAGAATAGGCAAATACATAGAAATAGAAACTAGACAAGTGATTGCCTGGGGCAGGGCTTGTCGGGAGAGAATGGGGAGAGAGAAATGGGTAATGACCACTAATGATTATGGAGTTTCTTTATTGGATGTTGAAAATGTTCTAAAATTGATTGTGGTGCTGGTTGCATAGCTCTGTGAACATACTAACAACCACCAGATTGTACATTTTAAATAAGCAAATTGTATGACTTGTGAATTATATCTCAATTAAGGTGCCATTTAAAAAAAGTTAAGGATTCAAAAAACCAATGCCCCAACTCTCGACAACAGAATCCCATTGCACCAGTGGGGCTCCATGGCTAACACAGTGGATGACCGTCACACAGCATTGACCCCCAGGAGGCCAGAGCCTGGGCACTCCCGCAATAACACCAAACGCCTCTGCTACTGTGTCTGCCAGCAGAAGCATGCCGAGCCCTCAGTTCTGTCTTTCAGTGTTTTTGGTCCGTTTGGTGGAAGCAGGGCCTCACAGGGAACCCGCGCTGTGGGGAGATCTGGAACATGTGTTCTCCAGCATTAGAGCCTCCAGCCTGCAGTGAGTCCTGCTACATGAAAGACGGGTGGATGGGAGGGAGCCCCGCTCCAGTCTCTGCCTTCAAGGCTTCACATAGAAAAAGCTGCTTGATCCGGGACTTGCAAGATGAGCGAGGATCCACAGGACAGAGCAGGGAGGGAAGCAAGGGCATTCTGAGTGGGGGCTGCTGTGCTCATTGCTTACTGCCGGGCACAGGGCTGTGAGAATGCACATTTGGGTTAAATAGGTAAAAGCAATAAGTAGCACAAGATGCAAAACTAGGCGCAGTAAAAATTGGAGAGGGAGCGGCACGGGGCACTGATTTTGAAGGGCTTTGGAGTTCTGACTTTATGCTATAAGGAGTAGGGAGCCACAGAAAGGTTTTAAGGAGTGTGTGTGTGTGTGTGAGTGTGTGAGTGTGTGTGTGTGAGTGTGTGTGTGTGTGAATGGGGGCAGGGGTTAATTTTCCTTGACTGCTAGGTATGTTATTACCATGGTGTCCTGATAAATGTTTAACAACTGGCTCTCCAGAGGAAAGGAAAAGCACCCTGCTTGGTTGGGTATGCCAATTCCTGTGTTGTAAATAATCCCAACATGGCCCACACAAGCTACCAACATGATATCACTGAATGTAGAGTTGGAAAGAGATGCATACAATTGGCTCTTGGGAGCTGGTACCAGCTGGCACCATCACTTCCACATAGTAAGTCCTTAAATAATGCCCTCAATGGGTTTTTGGAAACTGTGACTTTAAGCAAAGTGATGTATAATGAAATCAATTTTACCATAGGCTGATTGATATAAAAAAAAGTTCCCATGGTGTATTTCTGGTCACAAAAACATCACCAAACTTCTAAATAAAGACCAAAACACTTTAGCATATTAAACTAAACATATTAAACACTAAATGTGTGCTATGCATACATTTAAGAAAGATTAATAAAAATAAGATAATTATTTATTTTGTAATTTTTGGTGAATCTGTGAGTGATGGCAGTCATGGTGGTGGTTTAAATCAAAGAATGAACATTTGCAAAACAAAATTTGCAAGGAGCACCTTCTACCCCCATGAAGTTTGAAAGCAATCGCGAATGTGGCAGGCTCGCTGAGTGCCTTCAGACCACATCGTTTATTGTTGTCCATTTGTGTGATTATCACATAATTATGAATTTTTATTTTACAAGAATTTGTATTTATTCATTTTCCAACTCACTTATTCTAGTTCAGGGTTGCAGGTGGCTGGAACCTCTCCCAGCAGCTCTGGGGACAAGGCAGGAACCAGCCCTGGACATGATGCCATTTTATTGCAGGATGTGCTCATACATACCCACTCACTGAGACTGGGACCGTGCAGACACGCCAATGAACCTAATGTGCACATCTTAAGGATGTGGGAGGAAACCAGAGGACCCAGAGAAAATCTGCACAGACATGGGGAGAATGTACAAACTCCACACAGACAGTGGCCCCGGGTAGGAATCAATCTTTTTTCTCCTCAATGTTATAATGAAATGACACCGAATGAAATGACATTGAAAGAATCAACATTATTGGAGTACCTGATGTACATACCATGTGAGTTAATTCTCAAAAAAACTCTATAGGGTGAAGAGCAGTTCCATTTCACTAATGATGCTAGAGAGATACATATTAATATTTTGCCCAAGGTTATGCAACTAATCAGTGGTTGAACATTGTTTCAAGTCCATGTCTGCTTGTTTTCAAAGCCAATGCTCTTTCAATATGACTATGCTGCTTCTAGAGTAAGATGGTCAGATCTTTATTTCATAAAAATTCCTCTGGCAGGATTATAGAGCAGGAATTGATGGTATAGTGTGAAAGAGCTGTAGATGATTACATAAATGACTGAGTGTGTATGTGTTCCAATATAAGTTTATTTACAGGCTGGACATGGTGCTTCATGACTGTAATCCCAGCACTTTAGGAGGCCAAGGTAGGAGGATAGCTTGAATCCAGTAGTTTGACGTTGCAGTGAGCTATGATGACACCACTGCATTCTAGCCTGGGTGGCAGAGTGAGCCCCTGTCTCAACCCAAACCAAACAAAGATAACCACAAACTCTATTTACAGAAGCAGGTGGCAAGGCTGCATAGGAGAGAGGTGGATGGGCGAGTATAAGGCCAGAGGTGGGGAGATCACCTGGAAGGTATTGGAAAGGCTGGGTGAGAAGTTACAAGGCTGAGCTGGGGCATGTCACAGTATCAGGAAGCATGAACATATTTGACCAAATTGCAGGACAGAACATTGGTCTTCTATCTTATTATATGGGAGTGGGTTGGACAAGGGGCAGAGTTATGAATGAGAAATCCAGGATAATTTCCAGGTTTCTGGTTTGTAACTGTGAACATGGCTCACATTTTGGCCAGGAGAGAATTGTGAGGAGTAGGTTTCTTTGGAGAAAGCTTGTTTTCAATTTGAGTGTGTTAAGTTGAAAGCATTTGTGGGACATCCAGATGGGAATGTCCAGTCAAAAAGTGGAAATGCATGAGCTCAGGGGACAGAGCTGAGCCCAAGAAGTCACTATAGAGGTGGCAGCTGAAACCTGGGCTGTGGAGGAGCCTGCCCAGTATGGCAGTTGCCAATAAGCCTGGGGAATAAAAAAAGACTTCGAGAGAGACAGGGATGGTCAAGAACTTTCTATAGATAAGGTAAGAGTGATTCCAGCAGGAGAGGTACCAGTGTTGGTGTTGTCATGGATGCTGTGATGACTGCTCAGATGCCATTTCAAGAATGGACTATTTTCGTATCAGAAAGTAATAATGATATATAAAAAGCAGACTATTTTCCCAGCTGCTGTGAGTACCTTCCAAAGAAGGTTCTCAGCTGTCAGCCCTCTTTGGCGATTGCCTCAACCAAAGAAAACTGCCCGACTCTAGGTCTTCCCTCTTCCCAGAGGTAGCCCGTATCCAGTGATCACCAGAGTGGCATGAAGGCCCAGCTCCCTCGTCCCAACTTGGGATAATCTGAAGGGCCATTGTTGCTTGCAGAGTTCAGCAGTTCTGTGAGGCTGGCTGAGGCCGAGTCGGGAGTGCGCTGCAGCTCAATTCCCCTTCTTAGGTATGGAGCCCACGTACACGCTAATAAATAGCCTGCTTGAGAATCTCTGTCTCAACATCGGCTTCTCAGGGAGCCTGGCGTGCAACTGATGCTCTTTGCTTCCATCCTTGCCCTACTGTTGTTTTCGAATGTTGCTATTCAAGGGCGAGCAGGCCCAGACCCACCTATTAATTCATCAGATCCTAAAACAACCCTGTGGTGGGTAAAAACCAAGACTTTGATGTCTTAATGACTGAATAAAGCTTTATTTTAATGCAAAATAAAACAAGAAAAATTTATATACTCATATATAACATCCAAAATGTTTTTCTGTGGTACAAATGAGATCATCTTAAAAAATTTGTAAAGAATTCATTCTCCACCCCCATATGCCAAAATATGATTTCACATAATTTATCTTCAGAACTTATGAACAGACTTGGTATCATAAAAGCACAGGAAACACTAGAAAAAGTGATGGTACAAACAACAGGTTTTGTTTTATGTTCCAGTAGTAAACAGCACTGCAGATGGAACAGGAGAACACTTTCTGGAAGAGTCGGGAGACAGGCTAGAAGAGTCTTTGGGGTTGATTCACTTCCCACTCCCAGCTTGGTAGCCGAGCCTGTCTTTAAAAGTCAGCTTGTGTGAGATTCTGTGACTATTTAAGGACATGAGGGAGAAAGGGTTTCACTTAGAAGTTGTAACTGCATGTGAGATTCTAGGCTTATTTTAGATATCTAACTTCTTTCCTCCTTTTTATCAGAAAGGTGACTTTGTAGAACTATCTTATTGGAGACCCTTCCTTCTGGTCTCACTGTGGCATCGTTTCCACCTAAGTTGACATGAACTGGGAGTGCAGAGAAATACTAGTGCAGCTTTTTCTGAATCCAACTCCCTCCCGCCTAATTGCACTAAATCCAGACTTTCTGTTGCTCATGGACTCAGGAAGCAGTAGGGTGTCTACCTAATTTAACACCAAATTGAAGGCCATTCCTTGTGGATCTCAGACTTTAATGCTAATGGGAACTGTACAGACACACATTACATACCAAACTCTCCAAATCTCTCTACCCTCCTGAAATGCTACAATGTTCCTCCAACAAAAATGAATGCCGTGGTCACAGGTTGGGGAAATAAGTATGTTTTATAGGCTTGATCTCTACGTATACCAGGGAAAAGAGAAATGAGCTTCATGATCCTCCTAAAGTTGTTAGGTGGATTTCCTTCAAATGATAGCTTTAGTTCAAAAATTTCATGTATCTTTGGAAGGGATAATGACTCATGTTTTAATTTTATTTAGTTGACAGTAAACTATACAGCTACAGTGAAGCCTCCAATCTGTCAGGAGACGTGCATAGGGCTTCCTCCACAGGTGACAGTCGGTCTGTGGGTCCCTACCATGCTCTTGATTGTAAGATTTTTGCTCCATGCTATCCTTGTCAGTCAACACATGTATACCTAAAAATCTAAGAACGAAGAGCTTCAGAATAATTTTTTTCCCAATTTCTGCTTGCTACTAAGTTATGATTTAAGAGTTGTTTTTGAGCTTGCCTTTCATCCACTGATTTGGTATTATGCGGAAACAATACTATACCAAGAGTGATAGTGCCACAGCTCAATGACAAAATGGATTAATGAGATGTTGTGTTTCTCTCCCTTGCAGAGGACTGAATTCTTCTGCATCTAAAAGTTTTCAATGGTCTGCTCTTTCATCTCTCTATTGCAAAACAGGAGAAAAATAGGGGTCCTTAAAATATCTAGTGACTTGAGGCCCAAATGACTCAGCAGTCAGATCTGCAGCCGGGCGGGTGTATGTTGATTGGGTTTGTATAATAGCTCAATGTGTCTCTATATTCCAGGGGGGCTATTACAGTTGTGAGCTGTAAGAAGACACCTGATTGAGTTTTCCCAAGACCATAAATAAGCAGGGAATGATTTCCTGCTCCTGGGCATCCATTGATTATATCCTGGTCTTCTAAATACTCTAAACAACCTGTTCTAAATACTGGGAAAGAGACCCGTAACCTCTGGGTGGTGACAATCGGAGGGTCAGTGCACAGGCATTTATAAAGCTTACGTGGGAGCTGCTCTTAATTGTTGCTTGGCTTGATGGAGCCTCTGTCACAAATGTAATGTTCGCTTCTTTCGGGCAGGATCAAATGGAGCGTGAGTTATATGTCAAGCAAGAAAAGAAAACTGCTAGAATCTATTTCTCGTTCACTTCAATAGTGCCTTCACATCACTGGCTGCTCCTTAGGATTAGCAACTTGTTACTAACTGTGTATACAACACAAAACCGTGCTTTGGAGCAGCTCACTGTGAGCCTGTGTGCGGAAGGCATTGTGCCCGTGAGATGGCAACGCTGCAGGTGAAGACACGGGCATCTTTTCCGCAAGGGCCACCCCTCCAAAGCACAGAGTTCTACACCACCACCCTCCCCACCCCTCACATGGTCTAGCCTGATCCAGAAGGAGCCTTCTGGCTTGGTTATGTTGAGAAATCTACAGAAATTTGGTTAAAATACGGAACATACTGAGAGCTGATTTTTAATGCTTCAAAACAAGTTAACATTTCCCTCATCTTCTCATTTTCTTCTTTGTAGTTTATTTAGCTTGAGGGGATGGTAGCATTCAGCACGTTGACAGGGAAACCCTACAGCTCACCTGCTCTCCCTTCAGGTGAGCAGGGCCTAAGATCCTCAACCTCATTGAACAAATTGCAAACAACCTAAAGGTGCCTGACTTAAGAGAGATGACAGAGGACAAAAACTAATTTGAGAGTCTATTCTCAAGAGGGTCATAGTAAACTTTAGTTTGGAATATGATCCCTCCTGAAGTCCAGTAAATAACACTATTTATATCTAAAACTAGCAGTTGCATCATTCTTGGTAACACAACTCTATTTTAAATTAAAAAAAAAAACTAAACTGGGCTGGATGGATGCTCTATGTGTTCAATAATACTATAATTTATTAAGCCCTGTCAGTTAGAGGTATTCTAATCTCAGCCAGAATATATCTAAATTGAACTCAAGACTTTTTTTTGGGAGGGAACGAAAGAGGAATGTGAAAAGACTTAACGTATTTCAAGAGTCACTGAGCAATTCAAACTGATACTCAGGTTTTGCTGTTTTTCAGTCTTTTGCTTGTATACTCATTTGGGTCAGGTTGTAAATTTCAGATGTTTTGTTCTTGTAAAAAAACTGCTGCAAAGCTCCAAAAGAATTGCCATGGGGTTGTTCTACTTAGAGGGTGGGGTTTCAGCTTTTCAAAGCCTTAAGACCATCCTTTCCCAATTGGAGACCTTGGCCTTGCCCTGACTTTTGTTAATGAAATATAGCAGATACAGAATGATTTAGTCTTACACCTCTTTTCCTTTCCTCTCCGTTTCTTTTTCTTTCTTTATCAAACTTTCCAGAAAGCATTTTTAATCTTCCATTCTCCATATTGGTAATCATGTGTGTTTGAAAACACACACACACACACACACACACACACAATCATTCACTTCCTTCTACTACCTGCTGGCCATCAATTTCCAAAGGCCACAGACAGCTCCTCACTGTCCCGTGTGTAAATGGGTACTGTTTGGCACCGAGTCTGGAATTGGCTTCTCTAGGGCACTGCTTCCTGTGCGACCTTATAGCAGGCTCTATTTTTCCTAAGTACACTTTAGCTCTCAAGTGGGAGCCTTAAAGTAGAGGCCCCAGTTAAAATAATTATGGGCAGGAGATTTGGGGCTGACTCTGAAACCAGATATCTCTATGCCTGGGACTTGGGAGGAAGGAAGGTGAGGACCACGGGAGGTTCACCCCTCTTAACCTGATCACCTAGGTCCTCAGGATATATTCCTTCTGGAAGCTCTGACTGGCTTTGCACATTCTCCCAGGACACTAATACTGCCTTCACATTGCACTGACTTTTATATCAAAAGCAAGGAAATGTGTAATGTTTATATCAAATGAGTGGTATCAGGAACCTGAGAAATTCTCCAAATAAGGAAATGCAGTCTTCCTTTGGGTATAAAAAATTTCAAGGAAACCACAAGTCATGTTTGCTGTTGTTTTTTCTCAATACTAAGGAAAAAATAAAAACAAAAACCTATACTCACTCAAGATGCCTACATCGCAGTCTGTCTACTCTGCCACTCCTCTGACTTAGCAGCTCTAATAAACAGCTGAGGCTGAGCCTTGAATGGATGCTGCCGCCTGGCAGGGACCCCCTCTGTCCTGCCACTTCTGCATGTGTGTGCGTGTGTGCGTGCGTGTGTGCACATCGGCACACGTTCTCTAGCCGGGAGGCACTATATAGTCTAGCTCCACTGCTAGCTGCTTGTTCAGTGGCCACTCTCACCGGGTTGAAAAATTCTGAAAGCCTTTCGAATATATCAGGTAGTATTGTTTTTATGGCCCCGTTCTTTCTCTTCCTTCTGATTTTTTACCTCCCCAAGCCCCCTGCCCTTCCTTTTTCCCTCTGATTAGCAGTCAAGTGTTGCAGCCTCAGCGGGAAAAAGCTAATTTGTACCATGGAGAATTCTTAACGGGTAGGAGGCGTTGGGGTCTAGAAAGGGCAAAGGTGGCGTTCCACGTCTTCCTTTCTGGGCTGGGCTCGCCTTGGTGGCGATCAGCTATACGGCCGCAGTCATGGGGTTCTTCTGCCGGGGGTCCTGGGGTCGGTAGGGGTAGTGGTCTGGGCTGCCGCCTCGGGGCCCTGGTCTGCCCATTTCCTGATAGGCCGGCACTCTTTGGTGCTGAGGAGGGGAAGGCGGGACATCTTGTCGGAAGGGTCCTTTGTGCTGGGGGGCTGGCGGGGGTGGGTAGTACTGAGGATACCGGAGATCTGCCGCCCTCAGATCCGGGGGCCGTGGGTAGCTCCCTTTGGGAGGATGCACGGGATGAGCCCCTGGGTAGTACGGAAGCTCCCTCTCCTTGTAGAGTCCTCGAGCTGCGGCGGTCAGGTAGTCTGCAGGGTCCGCGGGCCCTCCCCTGGAAGGAGAAGAAGAGACACCTGTCAGTCACTGCTAAGCCGCCTGCCCAGCCTCGGACCACAGCCCCGGGTGGTTGGGTGTGGCCACTGACGAGGCCTTGGCTGATGGGATGTGAGCAGAAGTTACGTGTGTCCTTAAAAAGAAGAGAGGGAATCTTTTTCTTACCTTCTCTTCTTCCTGTTGGCTGCTGGAATACCACCTTAGACCACAAGGGGAAAAGCATGTGATGAGGAAGGCAAAGATGACAAGAAGGCAAGAGCCTGGGTCCTTGAAACCACAGTGCCACCATGTCAACCAGGCTGCTCACACTCACATTGGGAAATACACTTCTGTCTTGTTTATACCCCTTCTGGTAGCCTCTATTATATCGTGTTTCCCCGAAAATAAGACCTACCCATAAAATAAGCCCTAGCAGGATTTCTGAGCATTTGTGCAATATAAGCCCTACCCCGAAAATAAGACCTAGTAAAGGGCACGGCTATGCAGCCTATCTGCACAATCCATGCATTTCGACATGGAGCGGTAAAGAAGACGAGCAGCCCTTCCCATCTGCCCCATGAGAGCTCTGTTGCTCGACATGAGAGATTGGGGCCAGTGGTTCTAAAGGAAATAGAGTCACAAGAAATTCAGGATGGAATTCGGGGTTTGGAGAGTTATGATGATGTTCCAGAAGACGACGACTTAACTATATTTGAATAAATGTAGATTGTTGTACCATACTTCAAAAAAATAACACATCCTCTGAAAATAAGCCTGAGGGTGTCTTCTTGAGGAAAAATAAATATAAGAAGACCCTGTCTTATTTTCCGGGAAATATGGTAGTAGCCAAACTAGTTTCCTAACCAAGGCAATGAGCTTGGCTCTCTTTTTTTCCCAAGTAGCAAAATACATAATTTAATATTTAAATATTATATTATTTTCCACCCATGAATAACTAGTCTGAAGCTGTGTATTGAAAGGAATGCTTTTTGTTCCTGTCCATTTAGTATTATTTTTAGTTTTAATTATGAATATTTCAAAAACACAGAAAAGTAAACCAGTTTCAGTGATACCCATGAACCTACCTCCTATATTTAACAGTATTAACATTTTGCCATATTTTTTTCATATGGTATTTTTGTAAAGGAATAAAATGTTACAGGTATAGCTAAACCCCTATCCTTTCTCTTCCTTTTCATGTTAGAATTAGCTACTATCGTGAAGTTGGTGTGTGTGAATGTATACCTTAGCACATTTTTATATACATGTACCCATAAGCAACATACACCAAGTTTATGTTTTAAAATTTTAATAAATATCATAGGTTAAAATTTGTTTTGTAGTTTACTTTTGTCACTCAGCATTAGATTTTTGAATTTTATCCATGTTGATACATTTAGGATCTAGTTCATTAACTGATGTGTAATATTCCACTGTGCAACACCAGTCCTGTTATAAGGGAAGGTCTTAAATTTATTAAATGCCTCCTAGGTGTCAGACATTATGATAGATATTTACATATTATATACATGGCTTGATTTTTGCCCCAGGTTATACCTTAATTCGATGATGTTTTACTGACTGGCAAGGCTAGAAATGAGAAATAATTTTATTTTCCTGCCCAGCAAAGCCCAACATTTCAGGGCTCACTATATGTCCTTTTAAGTCTGTTTGCAAACCATTCAGCTCTTGCTCAGCTTGTCTATTTTTTGTAGAACCTTACAAATACACCTAGCAGAAGCCTACTCATTTTTTTTTTTTTAACATTCTAGCCTGAAACCTGCTTGCCTAAATTCACAAGTTCATTAGGTAGATTTTCTGTCTCCAAATTATCACAGACAACATTTTTTACCAAATACATTACCACTACATAAAATGGACCCCCATTTTTCTAGCCTCATATAACAGTTTCATTGTCACTTACCACCTGATCCCAAAGCCAGTGCTACCTATATTAGGTTTTTGGCATAGTAGTACCTCAATTATCTGCACCAATTTCTTTTTCACTTGTTTATTGGAGTTTGGCTTTCTTAAGGGTGTGATCATCAGACCTTTCCCCTTTCCTACCCTCCTATACAGGACGGACAGGCTTCCATGAAGCCTGTTTCAGTCATGCTGGTGGAAATGTATAGGTTATTTGCAGCCAGGAAGTCCCTGTGGATTGCACTCATTTCCCTTCTAGATCTGTGAGGTGTTCTTCCAATGGGCTGCACTCTTGGTCTAACTCTGGTTGGCTGCTGCCTCATCCCTGTGTGGATTTGTGTGCCCCCCCCACTCTCTGTAGTCCTTAGAAAAGTCCCAACCTAGAGCTGGGAATTACTCACCTAGGGCTTTGATGTAATTAATTCTAATGCAAAGTCAGGAAGTACCACCAGGCCAGTAGCAGAGTGGGGATAAACCAAACCAGCTGTAAGTTGCGCTGTGCAATGGGTAGGCACCTAGAAACATCCAGGGCAAGAATAAACACTAACAGAAGTGGCCCTGTCTGATCTCTCTCCTAAAGTCAACAAGCATCTTCTGATCCATTTGCCGTAACAGAAGCAATACGTCTCTAAACAATGTGCAGATGACTGCATCTTATCTAGCCTGGGGTTAAACAGATGAGTTCTGTTTGCAGCTCTTAAAATCCCATAAACCTTCTGTGCACATATTTACCACCACCACTGGCTCCAGATCCGTCCCATTTTTTACCACTCCCCCTTTTATAATTTTTTAAAAAGGAAAACAGCAAAACAATAATAATTAAGGAAAATCTTTCCAATGTCAGAGTACAAACTGCTAAGACACTTGAAAGAAATGACAGGGCTGTAAGAATACAGTGTCTATGGTTAATCAAGCACTGTCAATGAGGGTCGAAATCACCCTGTAATCTGCAGAGTTGGATGTTAAAGTACCTCTGTAAGTTGCCCAAATCAGTGAAAATTTGACAAGCTCCGAGCTTGGGTGCACGTGGAAAGCAGCTTGTGAACATATCCATAAGGATAAACAATAGAATTCTCTCTACTTTTTTGTCTTAATTTGGCTATGTATAATAATGAAAGACAGCTCCTCGAGCTTGGGGTAATTTAGATAGTGAGAATTTTCAGATTAAAAAAAATTAAATTGTTTGCATACAAGTTAGTATGGCATCAGCTGCTATTATTCAATGCAGTTTGCTCTATTTTAAATTGCCCATGACAAATAGAGCATAAATACATGATCTGTCGCTGCAGCCATAGGAAATCAAGGATCTGGATTTCACCTTCCTTTTCCTTTAGAATTACATTTTTGATTTAGAAAACTTCCAGCATTCATTATATCTTTTATCACAAGAATTTTTAAAGTCCCCTCCACCCCACCACGCTCATTTCTATTTCCTTTTGGTTCATGTTGGAGATTTCCGATGCACTTAAAAAAAATTCTTAACCTATGCTTTCTCTCAAAATCCACTGAAGATATTTCTCTGCATGAAGTAAAACATGTGGTTTTTCTGCACTCATTTAAAGCCCTTAGGATAAATCACTGACATTTGCAACACACAAACATTATCTGCCTTAAAATGAACATACAACCAACGCTCCCTCCGGACTCTCTTAGCGTGAATGTTTCCTGTTTAAAATGGAAAGAGAGAAAGGAGGAATTCCAGGCCTTGGACTTTTAGGGTCCAGTTCTCTCCCCAGAGATTTCTCTCTTTTAAAACAGAACATTATAAAAGACAGGCACTCCTTGATTTTTTATATTTTTGGACAAGCAATCCAGAGCTAGTGGTGAGGGGGCAGAAGCCACCCTGAGAGACTCGGTGACAACGTGGGCTTCACACACGTAGGGGACGGTCACTATCTCTCCTCCCACACCTCACCCCTCTGACATGTCCAGCTCTCACAGGGAGGAGGAAGGAGGTTTCCCGTGGTCAGACAGGGCAGACCTCAAGACAGTTTTGTGGCCCCATATTGATTCCTCTGAGGGAGATTTTATGTTTGGGAGTTTGCTTACATGTGGCAGAAACCAAGTGAAGTAGCTGCTCTTTGTCAAGAAATGAAATCATGGAAATTGTCTTTTTCTGCAGAACTCATCATAACAGTTATCGTTTTAATTTTTCAGAGAAAAGAAAAACAACGAATTGGCCTATAAAAACACTGTTTAAGGTTCAAAGCATGCTAAAAGAATTTTTCTTTGTTTTAGGGGGTGGTATGTAGCTGTTGTTTATAACTTTTTGCTCAAAACTGAGCATTTTCTACAGACTTTTGCCAGAATAATTTCTAAATTCTTTTGATTATTACATGTGTGCATGTGTGTGTGTACATACATGTGCACATGTTTAAAAGAGTATTTTTTTTTCTTTTTTTTACAGACAGAGTCTTACTCCTGGGCTTAAGCAATCCTCTTGCCTCAGCCTCCCAAGTAGCTGGTACTACAGGTGTGTGCCACCACGCCTGGCATGTTTGTTTGTTTATTTATTTATTTATGATTTTTTTTTCTAGAGATGGGGTCTTGCTATGTTGTCCAGGCTGGTCTTGACTCCTGGCCTCAAGTGATCCTCCTGCCTTCATCTCCCCAGTAGCTGGGATTATAGACATGAGCACTGCTCCCAGCTAAAAGAACAATTTTTAAACAGAGAAAATGAATCCCTCCTCATTAACTACAGAACTTGACAGAGGAGGAGAAGAGGGAGTTAATGTTGAGTTTCCCTTTTCATAGCCTCTTTATTTGTGTGAAATTTAGTGTTTGTAGGAAAGCACAAAACCAGTCACTTCTGGGGCCTAAGCAATGCATAGCACAGTGACTGGTGTTGTGTGTTTTGAGTCAACCCTGAGAAATCCAGGGGCAGCTTCCTCAGGAGATTTTGATTAAAACAAGGATTGAAATAGCAAACATATCAGTATTTTAAGACCATTCATTTTTCATGTGACCTCATGAGTTTTATTTGTATGTGTTATTATTTTTCTAAAAAAAAATTCAATTTAAAATCTCGCTCAGAAACCATTATTTATGGAAGGAAAGATAAACAAGTCTGTATTTGTTTTATTTATAACTCTTTGAGGTACCGGTCATGAAAATACCTCTAATTTTAAATTTTTGCTTTATTTTATTTCTGATTAGGCTCATTTCCAGAGACCAGAAGGATTCAGGTTTTGCTTGGAAGACTCACAGGACTATCTCAGGTGTGCAATTTTTAATCACATAGATACATGCAATAATGAATGTTAACTGTTAAGCCTGAACACGACAAAGCTATATGTTATTTACAAGTAAAGAAACAGTAAGGATCACTTTCTTCATATAAGGTTTTCTTCTTTTTGCCATCTCAGTATGCCATTATTTTTCATTAAGAAAAAAGGGGCTGGAAATCAGAGGCTAAGCTTGTCAGATAGCCAGCCCTGGGTACCAATGGTCTTTATCTTATACATATTTGCTAAGATAATTCTGTATGGGGAAAGGGTTCAGTATTGGAAGTAGGGAGTCATTGGCAAATCTTTCACTAGGAATAAGGAGGCTACGCTTACAGATGAAGGAGCATGAGCAAGTCTGAATCCTCCCATCTCTGCACCATCACCCCCAATTGCAAAGAAATCTCTTTCCTCTGCGCTCACCACAGTTGGTCATTCTCACCTCATCTGTCTTTCACCCTGCCACGTGGCTAGTTATATACTGTATTGGAGAATGAGCATCTTGAAGGAAGGGTCTGAGTCTTGTATATCTAATGATCTCCCTTGGAGCTTAACACAGGGCTTTGCACATCATGGGTCCTCCATAAATGTATGTTGAATTTGTTCAAGAAAGTTTAAAGAGACAGCCCACAAACACACCTAGTGACCAGAGGGTCAGATGTGAGGAGGAGATGGAGGTGGGAATAAGAAGAGAAGTGGACTCTCCCCGGGAGCCAGAGATTGACGGTGGTTGAGGTCAGACTGATTCCTAGTTTCGGAAGAGGGAAAGAGGTGAGGGGATGGTGGCCTCAGTAAAGGGCTGGATTGGGTTCAACATAGAATGGCTGCAAACTTTATTAGGGTAGAGGTTATTATATTTGTACTGGTCACCAAGAATGAGATTATCCTGTCTTATCTCTGTTGCCTTACATAGTACTTGAAACACAATAGGTCCTCACTACATCTTGGACTGGAATTTAATTGCCTTGATTTACCAGTGAGCTCAGCATGACCAACTGGTGCTTAGGAAATTGACAGCTGTTATATCTTGATTCAAATTCACTGGAAGCTAGGTTTACTAAGTTCAGGTTAAGTATATTTATTCTAGAGACGGTCCAGCAAAGAAATTTTCTTTGTTTCTGTCATAAACACAATATCGAGGAACATCTTAATGCATGTGTTTCAAAATACGGTCCACAGGGTTTCAAATATGGTGTCTCACAGAGACAATGTCCAAGCCCGGGTGTGATCACCACAGTTTCAAGTACAGGACCTGGGCTTGAGGGATGATGAACAGAAACCAGAGGTCGAGGGGATATCCAATTTGCCTCTGTCCCATTGCTTCCCAGCCTGTTCTCCACAAGAATATCCATGATGGATGACTTTCATATAAGCTACCAGTGCCCAAGAGCAGAAGCCAGGATTATGCAAACTTCTCTACCACTTGCTGTAACTCAACACTCTTTCCTCCCATTCTCGAAAGAACAAGGGAGTTCAAATGAGTGGGAGTGACATTATGAAGTGAGAAAACTTGAGTCTGCTATAATTTGTTAAAAGAAATCATTTGTAACTTTCAGTTATTCAGATACCAGTGACAAACCCTTATACTACAGAGCTGGTCGTGATTCACCTATGTGTCTGAAGGCTGAGTTTAAGAACCACCTCTGTATCTCATCCAGTGAGCTCCTTCCAGGAGGTGGAAGAATAGAGGAAGTTTATGAGTCACAGAGGGGAAAAGAACTCAGATAGACACATCAGTGACTAGAAGTTAGTTTGTTTTGAGAGGGGGTGAGTTTAGCAGGTGAAGGAATAAGGCATTCGGTAGAAAGCGTAAAAACCATAAAGAAATTATGAGCTAAGGTGAAAATATCTAATTTAGTCATAAGCACTGGATTTTGCGCTTAAGAAAAAGCTTCCAAAGGGCAGAATCTTGTTCCCCTTAATTTCTGTATAATACTATGTGTGCTATTAGCAGCCAAAGCAAAGACAATTTTTCAACTTCTAAGGTAGCCTTTATGGGTTTCCTTTTTTGGTAATAACTGACTCTGACCAAATTTGGTGTGTGTATGGGAGAAAGTAACATGATACAAAACTCCTGGAGCTAAGAGAGGTGCTTGTACTCATTGGCAGAAAGTCAACAATTGGCAAAGCCAGGCTATCCTTGAGCACGCCACACACTGATTATTTAGTGGCTGAGCTAGTGTCGGTGCTTTCCTTTCTGGGTCTTCTACTGCAAAGCTTAAAAAAAAAAATCAGTGCAAACTACCATACTTGAGTCACCCACGCTATGTGGACAGAGATGCTTTTAGTCTGTGTTTAGAATTCCTTCAGTGTCAGGTTTCCAGTTACCAGGCCCTTCATCCTTGGTCTAGGCACGAATGCGGTCGGCAGGGATTAGCAGAGCTCTCTGCAATGTATATTATATAGCTTTGATTTCGGCAGATTTTGCAGAATCATAAAATATAATGATCATTTGATGGCCTACACTATAGAAATGATTACACACAAAAAGTCCACTTTCATCACTCACATTTCCCATTGCGTTATGAGAAGGGGGCTCTTGCTCTTTGCAAAGAACCGGAACGCGAAGAGAGTGCATCAGCAGATGCGGCTGGCCCTTGTGCACACCAAGGAAATGTTTGCAAAGAAAATGAAGGAGAAATGATAATGACAGAGTGTTCAGAAGACATTTCTAAAATAATTTAAAACAAATATAATTTTGATTGCCTACATTTAGTTGCTTCTTTCGTTTTTTCTGGCAGTGACCACAAATACAAGAATGCAGTTATTAACAAACTGGATGTGCAATGAGTTTTGGATTCTATTTAACAGTTTAACAGGCATCATCTGAAAAATGGCCTTTAAGAGTATTTCATTCTATTGGATGGTGGGAAGTAGTCCCTAAAAATGGTCCTGCTAAAATATGAGGGGATGAGAGGTTTCTAACGTGGGTGCTGAGGACAATGAGAAACGATAAATATGGGAACGTATGAAAAGGAGAAGGAAATCTTATGAAAAGCAAAAGCTGTCCCGACTGGCCACAAAAAACAGTGGTGAAATCCATTTGAGTGATACCTGCATGTATTAATAATAACCCTTTGGTTTTTTTTAACCACAGAAGAGATTTTATTTAAAGAGAATGGCAACCAAAGGAACAAATCATAACTTGATAGGCCACTTAAATCATCTCTCTGTCTTTCTATTGTAATAGTGGCCTTGGAATTTCAATACCTAAACACTATAGATTTCATCTGATTTTCATGCAAGACACAGTGGTTCGATTCCAAGGTGAGACTTGGGGGTGGGTTGGGGTGGGGGCAACAGGTTCTAGAGGGTCCTGAATTCCAAAACTGTTTCCCCTGCCCAAAAGGAACCACTACACAGTTTCCAGTCCAAAGTTGCTAGCTGGAGACAGAACACGCTAGGGGTAAAATACACTCTTTGTGATGTTTGCTTTTCTCTGATCTATTTTAAATTTTATACATTTTTAGAGTAATTCATACAATTTTTGGAGAAGATATTCATATATCACTGCCACATCTTTACCTGACTCCTCTCCCTGCCATTAATTTCTAAAGCCTGTGCAATAGGAAGATGTTGATGTAAACTACCTATGATCATGAGATCATCAGAATCCCTCTTCACCAAGGGCGAGGAGTACAGTGAAAGAGTCTTAAATATTTCCATCTTCATGCGTGTGGGGGTGTGTGTGGAGAGGGCTTCCATAGCATGATTTCATTAAGACTCTGGAAAATCCTGCCACCGCAACTGTCTTACATTGAATCTCAGAAGCAGAAATGTTAGTGCTGGGAAGAGTGCCATGTACTCGATGGGCTCAGAAGCGAGCTTCAAATGTTGCATTTAGAACTGCAAAGGCTCAAAGCCTGCGGAGCAGGAGCACAGCAGCACTTTCCTGAGCGGCAGCAGCAAGCCAGGCTCCATCCTAAGCACTTTCTCCATGTTAACCTATTTATTCTCATAACAACGTTACAAGGTAGGTTTGCAGGTGAGGAAACTGAGGAATGGTTCTTGACCAGAGTCACACAGGAAATGGCAGGGCCTAGTTCAAGCCCAGCAGACAGACCCAGGAGTCACATGCTTGACCACTAAGCCAGACTGTGCAGCCTCTCTGACCTCACCTGCTTTTTACCTGCTCACAATGTGCGTGTTGGCACCAGGTGAAATAAATTGGTCTATATTTGGAAACCCATTTTTTTTTTTTTTGAGAATCTAATGGGTGAAAAAGAAGGATTTTATTGGTTTGTTTTTTGTTTTCGTCTTTTGGGATTTTGTTTTTTGCAATGGGTACTTTGGCTTTCAGCAGCCCAAGAGGCTGATCTGCTGATAGTGCTGGCAGAAAGCCAAAGAGCACAAACAGAATTCCATGTGGGAAGTTTCATTCGGAGACCTGGAATTGCCTTTCCTTGAGGAAAACAAAGTTTCCTGGTACTTTTTATGAAAATCCTAACATATTTGTGTGGTTCTGTTTGCTATCTTATATGTTGGTGTCATTAAAAATCAATGAAGTGTTTATAAAAAAATGCAGATTCTGGGGCTCCAACCCTAGAAATGGGTTGGTCTGAAAAGGGGTTGGGAACCCATATTTCTCATAAGTGCCCAGATGATTCTGATGTGGATGGAGGTAACACCATGCTTTAAGGAATCACTATGGGGGTTCCTCAGACATGTAACCTGTTCTTCAAAGAATCTGGAATACAAGAGTAGGTCAGCTGGCCTGGGCATCTGAAGATACAAACAGCAGGAGCAAGACACAGAGCTAAAAGCCTTGGAGGGTGTACCAGGGTCAGAGACGTTCTCCTGGTGCTGGCTTGTGAAGAGTGGGTGGGTGAGAAGCAGAAAGTCTATCTGGACAGGCTGTCTGGAGCCTGACTGTGGAGGGTCGTGGACACCAGGGGGAGGATAGGAAGGATTAAAGGATGTGATTTTTAGCCGGGCTCGGTGGCTCACGCCTGTAATCCTAGCACTCTGGGAGGCCGAGGCAGGTGGATCACTCAAGGTCAGGAGTTTGAAACCAGCCTGAGCAAGAGCGAGACCCCGTCTCTACTAAAAATAGAAAGAAATTAATTGGCCAACTAAAAACATATATAAAATATTAGCCAGGCATGGTGGTGCATGCCTGTAGTCTCAGCTACTTGGGAGGCTGAGGCAGGAGGATCTCCTGAGCCCAGGAGTTTGAGATTGCTGTGAGCTAGGTAGATGCCACGGCACTCTAGCCCGGGGAACAGAGTGAGACTCTGTCTCAAAAAAAAAAAAAAGATGCGATTTTTATTTGGTAGGATTTGAAGTGGGGAGGGGGGCAATGTGAATTACTTGTGGGACAACTCTATTTGGACGTTCCCCAGGCACCTCAAACCTTACGAGTACAAAACTAAACAATCACATTTCCCCAAACCTGCTGCTCCTCCAAGGATCCCCTTGGAGAATGACACGAACCATGCAGTCCACCAGAAATCTAGACTCCTCCCACATCCCCACCATAGCCAGACGTCAGTCAGGTTCTAGCAAATGTTCTCTTAGCTATTCGTGGCTGTCCACCCCCACTGCTGTGGTCTTACTGTAGGCGCAAATCAAATCCCTTTTCAACTGGACCATTCCAATAGCAATAGTATATTAGGACCAAAAGACAGGCAGGTGGAGTTGTGGGTCACCTTCACAAAAGGGCAGTTCAACAGCCCAGAATGACAGAATTGGTGTAAGGACTGTTGCATTTTATAACCATCTAGCCAGTTGCCACCAACTTTGAAGAAATTTCAAGCACATCACACTTACTCTTGAAGACATGCACAACTTCAACAGACAGGTGAGTTCAGTCTTCTCTTGGAAACTGTATGAACACTTACAGTTTTTGGATGTGATGTTCTCAAGTTTAAATCCCAACAACCTAATGGGTAAGAGCTTTTTGCATGTGCTTCCATGTGAGATCTGCTACTTGTCTTTTTTAAAAAAATTGGGTAATCTTTTCCCCTTAAACTTATAAGACTAAGTGAGGTTTCTATAACTAACATATTTCACAAACCTTTGGGTTCACTTACTGTCTTAAGAAATGAACAAATTAGCAGTTTAACTAAGATAAGGTAGTTGAAAAAAGAACAGGCTGGGGACCAATGTAAAGATTAGGAGTACTGAGCTTGATTTGGTGGAGTTTGGATTATAATATGCTATTCAGCCACAAACATTGTTGGGTGCATTTGGGGGACTATTATTCTAAGAACCTCGCTAATGCTCAGTATCAAGGCAATGGGCCCATTCCCCAATTTCCACCAGATAATAAATGGAAGTGCTTTTGCCCTCTCTCTATTAATTGTGACGTGAAATCTAAGCACTGCATGATAACTTTCACCAAAGTTTGGAGGGTAATTCTCAGCCTTCATCTCAGTTTGTGCCAAGTAGGTTCCAAAGCCCCAAACTGGGCCCGGTGGGCACACACAAGGCTCCACCTTTGGCTCCCCTGGGCCCTCCCATCTAGAATCCAGCTCATTATTTGGCAGAACGCTATGCAGAAAGCAGCAGCAGGAGAGATTCTGTATAATATCACATTCTACTCGGCTTTCATTTTTGCAGACGAAATGGATTTATAGCACAAAGGTTACTGAACTGTATTGTCGAGATGATTTTCAACAAATAATAAAAGTTATTAAGAGATTCTTAGGTACCGAGGACTTGTGCTGAGCTCCCCCTGCCCTGCCTTGGTCTCTTCGTACCCTGACTGATCATTACATGGTTGGCAAAGACTGGTTATTAATGTCATTAAAAACATTTTCTGTCAAAATCTTCTTTTATTGAAATTAGAGCATTCTTTGTCATTTCTCCTTCTGCTGTAGTATAGCCTCTCAGCTTGCTTTCTTTGAGTTCTGTACTTGCCTTTGATGCTGGTTAAAATGGAACAGCTAGCAAATCAAGGCTTATAATAGCCCAAACTGATTGGGGCTATGAAATTACCCTGCTCTCATCACTTCTTCTTCTTCTTTTTGTTGTCTTTAATGCTCTTGTATAGTTACTGTCCTGAGCCTTTCCACAGCCCCCTCCCCTGCCTACCTGCATTCCTTTTAGCAAACTAATATGTGGGCCCAGAGCCACTGATGAGTGCTTTTAAAAAAGAGAGCAAGACAAGCTTTTATTGTGAGTGAGCTCCTTCAGATGTTATTTCATCCTACGTTTGTTCTCTAACTCCCTGATTTATTGATTTATTCCTTGAACAAGTCAAAGAAAACTGAAAGTTCACCCTCTCTTCTATTTCTTGAATGTTGCTTTGCTCCCAGCCATATTTGGTGCTGGTTTAAGTCCCAATATGAAATGATTTTCCCCTTTTTTACCATATGCATTCTACTAGCAGTATAGCGGCAACCTCAATTCTTAAAATCAGTCACAGAGCTGCTGCTTTAATAATTTAAATAACAGCTTATCACAGAAAAGCAAATATTTACAAGTATGAGTCATCTAATTTAAAGAAATTAATTAAAAGTAAATGCTGAAGTGATTTAAAACTAAAGAGCCATTACCAAATAAAACGTTATTTACCGTTTGCCCCATGCCAACTCGATTTTGAACTTCAGAGAGATGAAATTTGAGGTTCTCCCTTTGCCTCAGGGACCACAGGCTTCGAAACCTGCCAACCTGTTTTGGAACTCGACCTCATTGGCTCTACAGGGTGAGCAGGTGCGCTCACAGTTTCCAGGTTGTCAGGATGCATCAGTGTAGAGGGGACAGCGTGCGACTCAGAGGCAGAAGATTGGGCCTGGATCGTGCAAGGCACTCCACAGAAATGTGATGTAGGTGACTTAGCTTTTTCTAAGCCTCAATGAGCTCCTGCGTAAAGTAGGAATATTAGGACTGCCTTTCCTCCCCTCGCAGCGTTGCGATAGGAACTAAACAAGAAAAAGCAAACAAACAAAGGGACCAATCTACACTAAGGTCCTCACTACTTACTGAACTTGACATCACAGTCATTTAAAGTAATAAAATAAAGTTGAATCTTCTATACGGAGTCTAAGCTGACTGCCCAAAGACCTAAAATGAGCAAGTAAAACAAATCCAATGGTTGAGTGGTGAGGCCCATGTATGTCCTCCTCCACACCGATGTGTGTCAGTGTAGAAAATCCTCTAATAGAGGCAGCAACCCACAGGCCCATTTTACACACACACGCGCACACACACACACACACACAGGCTTGCACTGTGTTTTTAAAAACTGCAGCTAGTTGCTAACACTTGAAAATAGAAGGCGTTCACATACAAATTCAGCTTTAAATTCAGGCCTTCCTTTGAGGCCACCAGCAGCTGAAGCCACACTCTGGAGGGAGGGACTTAGTCCTCCTCCGGCTCTGCTCCTGCCTGCTTCTCTGACATTCCCATCTGCCCCTATAGCCATTCAGGTTTGCAGTACCTGCCCCAGGTGAATGAACCTCACCCTAGATTCCGGCATCACTGCATTCAGTTTGCATCCTTCAGTCATAGGTGTGTGCTATCCAAATTCCCCAGTTTAAAGAGTGAAAGTGTTCTAGGAGGCAGATTAAAATTTCTATCACCTTATCTGGTCCACCTTTAAATCTTTAAAAATAAATTCCCCATAAATAGCTCAGTGTTAGAGATTGCTACAGTAGGGAGAAGGTACCTTGGATAGGAACTCCCAGAGATGGGGGTCATATCCTAGGAAGTTTCAGACAATTTGTTTTAATTTCTCACACCTTATCTTCAACTCTGTGACATGAAGGCATTGGAACAGGTGGCCTCCAATGAGTTGTTGGAGGTTACAATTCCGTGGCCCTGCCAGGAACCACACAGGCTCCAGTCCCAGATGACCTCAGCTCATGTTGCTGCCCTTCAGCCTGACCTCTGCAAGGGTGACCCTGACTGGACCTCCTCACTTATCTGCATCTTGCTTTCTCCATCTGTAAAGTAATATGTGTTTTTCTTCTCACAAGAGTGAATGAAATGATATGGGTGAAAGCATATTGGAGGAAAGTTGGGATAAGACGAATCCAAGATCTTATATTACTCTTGTGTCTCAGAGGTTGCAATTAGGAAGGGGAACTTGCCTTACTTGCTGGGATTTCTGGCTCAGAATTCACAAGCTTCACCGAGAGGCACTATGCAGATATTTCCATGGCCAATGAGGTAATACTGTGGGATTTTTACCCCAGCTCTTGGCAAGGTAATAACAGAACTCAGTTAAAAGGTAAATGTGTCCCACATCAGAAAAGGTGGAGTCTAATTTACCTCCTTGTTCTTGCATTTTTATGAGGAATGTATGTAGTTAACTGTTATCAGGTTGTTAAGCAATTTGATGAGGTGTGAACTAGCCCTTTAATTGTTTTATTTATAACATACTTACCCTTCACTAACATCCCATTGGGGAATTTTCTACTTAGTTGATTAATTTAAGTGTGGTTTAGTGAGCTACAATTTGGTAAAACCAGAAGCTGAAAAACACCCATTGAAATTTTAGCAGTCTTATAATCATTTGTAAATGTGGAACACACTCAGTTGGGGTTAAAAAAAAATCAACCACAACCAAAAAAATGAATTAAATTGTTAATTACCTTCATCACCACCATTTAAAAATAGTAACATGAACAATCAAGATAGGGAAAAATAACTAAATTTAAATCTACTTGTTTTTTTCTAGTACTTTTTCTGGTAGAAAAAAATTGCTTTGGGGCAACATTTCATTTATCAGGGATAGGCAATCGGAATTGCTTTTAAAAATCAAGTGCTTAAAGAATAGTTCTCTCATCTTTCCTCTATAGTTCTGGATGGATGAAACTCCTAATGCTACCCTGACCTAGAGGGCCACCTTATTCCTTGGTTGGTGACAGTGATAAACAATCCCAAAATATCAAGCATCTAAAACAGGTATGAGCCCAGTGACTGTCCCATCACCACCTAGCTGGGCAGACAGAGATGAGAGACAAAGCAGGGCACGTATGCTCAATGCTAAGTGAGTGCCCTGGGTTATCTGCTGCAGGCAAGTTTCTGATGAGGGGAGTGCCTTAAGGCTGTGGTCCCCAAACTCCGGGCCTGGATCCTTAACCCTCCCCACCTCCCACCACTGCCATTGGTGTTGGTGGAAAATTGTCTTCCATGAAACTGGTCCCTGGTGCCAAAAAGGTTGGGGACCACTGCCTTAAGGGAATCTTGAAAGAAGAGTTGGATTTGGGCAAGCAGAGAGAATATAAATGAGGCCATTGAAAAGCTGTAGGGTGCTGGTGGAAAAGCTCGGAAGCCAAGAGAAGTGTGCTTGTTTTGTCAAACTGTACTTGTCCCTGATGTCGCTTCTTCCTCATCCTTCATTTCTGAGTCAGATGCCCCTCCTATGAGCTTATTGAGCAATGTCAGTAATGTCAGAAAATTATGTCAGGATTGATTTCAATTTGTACTTTAAGATTATATAAGATCATGAAAAATCTTCAATAGCATGTAGATGTTATACTTGTATAGGAAAAATTCTGCCTGTATGGACTCACTGATCAGTTTAATTATCTGTTCTCTTGGGTGTCCCCAATAAACTGTGAGCTTTGTGACAGTAAGGACTGTTACTGAGTTCACTGTCAACCTCTCCACCAGTGCCTGGCACGTGGTAAGCACTCAATAGAAAGCGTGTTAGTGAATGTTATCTGGAGATTCCTGCCACAGGGAAAAAAAGGGTACGCTTTTTCTTTAAGTGAGTGCTCGTTTGGGTTTCAGTCTCATATCCTTCTCCCCCAGCAACTGCCTCTCTGCTTGTTGCCTAATGACCGAGCTCCCGTGGCAGACACCAGTTCCAGTGAGTGACTCAGCCTTGATGTTCCGCTCAGCCCCTCTACGGCAAACAAGAGCTCTGGGCTCCACGTCAAAACACCTGGGCTCCAGTTCCAGCTCTGCCACTGGCTTTCACTGAGAAATTTCTCTGTATTTATTTTCTTCACTCAAAAGTGAGGATTATAATGCCAAGCTCTCAGGGTTGTTGGGAGAAGATCAAATTAGAGAAATGTGGAAAAACCACTGTGTAAGTGACAAAGCCCTATTCAGTTATAAGATAGTAGTAATTGCAGTAGCATTTTACCCCTCTGCTTTCGCCAGTCCTGGGCTTTTGCCTTACCCATTGAAATCCTTCCAGGAGTGAGGGCCTAGCTTTGAATCTTAATGTCCACGGCTGGGTGTCTTCATTTGCTGCTGGACCTTCATGATGCCAATAGAATCTTTGCCTTTGTTGTTTATGAGATCCCCTCTCGGGCTGTGCTCCTCTCTGCCTATGGGGACCTTGGATTTTTGTCCAAGCTGGATAGACTTCCCTTTCTGGGCTTTTGAACCTGCAGAACTCTGTTTTCTCATGCCTCTCCTGATCCGCTGCTTCCGTGTCTGTGTTCAGGTCTCAGCCAACCTGGAGTTGAGCACTCCTGTCCATCCACACAGACCCTGCCGTGAGCATCGCAAGATGAAATAGCAGGCAGGTTAGGAGCAAACGGTTCTGAGTTTCCAGTTAACAAACATTTGACTTTGGGTAAGTTGCTTACCCTCTATAATATAGTCTCTGTTTCCTCATCTGCCAAATTAGGATAGTAACAGCTATTTGCTTCCATTGACTAGTTAGGAGGATTAAATGAGAACATCTGTAAAGCACTTAGCACAGTGCCTGGGCATGGTGTGAGTGACTGATGAAAGCTGGCTGTTACTATTATTCTCCCTGCTCCAACTTTTTATTTTTTTATTCCTGATTCCATAGCTTCCTATGTGCTTTTCTCAGTCTTTCAAACGTTCAAATATGTTTAGAGGCCTTTTCTTCTCTAAAAATCTGCTTCCTCCAGATGGAATGAGGCAAGTTATCACCACTTTCCCAAAATTTATGGACTGTGTTCATAAAAAAAAACAACTCATACAAAATACACGAAAATGTACACTCTCGTGATAGATACCCCAATTACTCTGATTTGATTAATTCACATTATATGCCTCTATCAAAACATCACATGTACCCTATAAAGATGTACAACTATTATGTACCCATAATTAAGAATTTTAAAAAGAAAAAAATGTATACTCTCTCTAAACAGTTGTTCTTTTTGTCTTGTCCTATTATATCTGTATGTCTAATTTCTAATGATGTCACCTCTTAGAGAATTGCTGGAGGACTTAGATTTTTGATCATTCATATCTCAGAGAAAGACAAACACAATTACATGTGCAGCTATAAAATGAGTTTTAGATGCATCTAAACCCAGAGGAAGTTGGGCAGCAGCCAAAGACCATCATGGTCTCAGACGAAACATAACTCTTGTCTTGTCTCTCTTGTCTTATTCCTTTATATGGGATTATCTGGATGGATAAAACACTAGGCCATATTTATTTGAGGAAGCTTGTGGGTCAAATGACAATCAGACACAGAAGTGGAGAATGGTTTGGTGCATTGGTCTGACAGACAATTTCTTAGGGGTTTGGCAACTTCTTCTGAGTATATGACAAGAGCTTCTACTTTTCTCCTTCATCCTCAATTCTCTCTTCCTATTTCCCTTGTGATCAGAGCTGGGGTAGTGGACAGTTGCTGCTTTTGCCTGCTCAGCATCTGCCCTACCTTATCCTGGTGATAGCATTCCGTTCTGTTAGGAACCCTCCCATGCCCACTTTCAGCCCATGTGGTTCAGGTAGAGCGATGCCACCCTGGACTCCACAGGTGACATGTGACTCAGACCTCACTGATCAGAACATTCCACCCCAGTGGGCGCAGCGGTTGTGTATGGTTAAGTGCATAGTGCAATAAAAGCAACCTGAGACAATTCTAGGACTTTTGTTGCATATGTTAAAAGGAGAGAATGGGTGGAGTGGCCAAGAAGATGGGCATAAGCCTGGCGCTGTGGGCAGCCACCCTGACGTCACGGTGGAAGCGTGAGAACACAGCCAGCACAAGGACAGTCAGAGACAGGGAGGAGGAAGCCAAGTGCTGAGGGCCGTCTCTGAGTTCCTGGACAGCTGAACCTGAAGATAAGTCTACCCTTGGACTCCTTTTTCAGTTATATTTGGAATAGATTTTTATTTTCTGTATTGGATTTGTAAAAATATCTGACTAATATAGAGAGAGAACATTAATGTTTACCTATTGTTTGTGTCTGGAGGAGGTTACCTACTAGTATGAAAATAAGCATTGTATGATAAACTACTTAGAAAGGGCAGATGGTCATTCACTTTGGAAGCTACCGGGGAAGAGAAAAGCTTCGTTGTAGCTCACATTGCCCCAGCTTGGCACAGCTCTCAACATCTCCAGTGTGGAGGTGAAAAGCAAAAGGCCTAGAATAATTTCCTCTTTCATCTGTGATAAAGAGGGTCTTGGGAAGGAAAATAGAGTCGGCATAGAGTGTAGGAGGGTGACTGAAGGTCTTTTGCTTCCTGACAAACTTCCTTTAGGCTCACATGCCTGCACCTGTAAGTCACTTTGATAACTACCTACGCAGTTATGTTAGTCTTCCTCTGACAAAGTGAACCATCCCAAACTCTAGTCCCCTAGCAATTCTCCAGTAGGTGACAACAATGTGAGTGTAGAAATAATGTGCAATTAGTTCTATAAATATAAAAACAAGCCAGAAAAAGTCCTGCCTTCTCAGACCCAAGGGATTGAATAAAAAGGAAGGTACCAAAATGACTTTCACGATGGACACTTCTCTTGCAGCCGCAGAGACACGCAGCCTTTATCAGTTCCTCATCTCTGTCTGCGCCTCTCTGTTTATAGGCACCATTTGAGCTGGGACCGGGTCTGGAGCCGCTGTGGGAACGAGGCTCTGGAGAGCCTGCCTTCTGTGAGATCGCAATCTCAGCGTGTGGCATACTGATTTTATAAAAAGAGTCATAGGCTCAAGATGTTTATTTGACTGGCAAACAGATCATTCCATGGCCTAAGAACACGGAAGCTCGTTTCTAAGGAGCAGCACAAATGGCCAGACTTGCCTGGGTTCTCTCGTGGGCTTTTGCAAGTGTAGCAGCAGGCAGGGCAGCCTGGGGGTCTCTGAGAGTCGGAATTTGCCAGGGAACAGCAAGGGCCACAGCAGTGTAAGATTCCCCAAGAACTTGAGCTCTGCCATGATATGGCTTGGCAAGTAAAGCTCAGATGAATATGGGCTTTTATTTTCTTTGATTTTTAGAAATTTTATTGAGGTATAATTTTCATACAACAAATGTATCCATTTTAGGTGTTCAGTTCCATGAGGTTTTACAAATGTACACATCTGAACCACCATCGGAATGAAGGATACAGGTGACTCTTAATTCTACTTTGTTCATCGAGCCTTTTTCTTTGCCAACCCTTAAAACTGAGCATTCATTCCATAATTCTACAGAAGATAGACACACACACCCCCAACACACGCACATCTATAATCTCACACTTAAAAAAATCATTACTTGTCTGGAAAAACTCCAATCACTCATGTTGATAAAAATTACTGAATGTATTTTTTTAAAAAATCCAGGTCTGAATAACAAAAATGAGAAATTTGAGCTTTGGAAAGAATTCTCTGGGATAGATGCAAACTACTGAAAATTGAAACTTGGAAAACATGCCATGTCATCTCCATCACAATTATTCTATTGCTTTGTGCATTTATGTTAGAGAAAAATTTTTTTTTTGGTAAAAAGACAAAGTGCCAAAAAAGAATTTACTTTCAATGAAAGAATTTTCATGACTCAATTGGAAAATTCACAAAACTGAATACAAGCACTATGTCCCTTAAACCCAGTACGATTGAAAATAGAGAACTGTCCTTTCCAGCATCTTCACAGTGACCTGTCTGGGATTTTTTCCTCTCGGTTGTATATTTCTTTCTGTGTTTTTGCCTTCATTTCTTTTTATGCCTTACAGGTCAGTTGAATGTCTACTATGTGCCAGGCACTATGCGAGGCTGAGGGTACAGTGGTGAGAAGGCAAAACTCTGCCCTTAAGGCCCTGCCCTTTAGGGACTTATGGCCTTTGCTTCCCGTGTCATAAATCCACTCTCATTGTCATCCCACTTCTAGTGCATCTGCTGCTCTCTCTGCAAAGTACGGCTATAAATGAGAAACTGGGAAAAGAGAAGGGAGTAGAAAAAGGGAAGAAAAAAATAACCCAGTAACACTTTTCCATTTGATGAAGACTAGCAATTTTATTTTATCCATTTGTCAGGGCTAGGGTTCATGGTAGAAGAAGATTTAAAAAATCCAAATCAATAAAAAGCAAAAACCCAACTAGAATAGCCCAATACCCGAGTACTTGCCTGAATTATAAACTCTCCCTGAGCATCTCTGCCTACAGTAGGGAAAGGGAAAGCCACAGAGAGAAATTAAAGCCAAATCCAATGCCAACACGAGGTGCCAGAAGCTTCCAGTAATTACTGCATTTCTTACATGTCAGAAATTTGGAAAAGAGTATAAACTATTTCTGATGGGCATGGTAGTACTATGAGGACCCTGGAGCAGTGATTTACTAAATATGGATAGTATGATAGTCACCAGTTCTAAATTTGATATATTCTAGTGCTGATTGTGGTCACTGGAAATCTGAAGAATAGGCCTTTTGAATCCTTTTCAGTTAGAGTAGCTTCTTCATAAAAACTCTGAAAATACGATTGTGGTTTTAAAGAAATGAAAACAATTCATAAGAATAGACATTTACTTCTTGACCAGTGACTTCTGTGATTTCTCAAGATTCAATAGCTCACTGAAATACCACGTTGGCTCTTTGAGACCTAAAATTTCTATATTAGCATCAGACACTAGACTCCACAAGGCAACTGATAGTAATGTGGGTTTTCTGGTCAACTGTGATTATAAATGTGGCACTTGGGACACAGCAATGTGAGGCTCACTTCTTGAGACCAAAGGATGATGTGGATGTGTTGGCACAGAAGTTCTTTGCTCTTGGCTTCGTGGAAGAAAGACTCAAAAAATTCACAGTGCAGGTTGTTATGAGAAATTTGAAATAGACAAGGGGCAAAGCCTTACAATTGCCACCACATACGTGGTATCAAAGGTTACATCCTGTGAAAAAAAATTTTTTTTAAATAATAAGAAAGTACAGGGATACTTGGCCAAGACTGAAAATTTGAAACTGACTTCATACAGCAGCAAACAATTTATCCTATGCTAGTCCCTTTCAGTGCTAAATTGCCTTCAATAACTGGGTATCAAATACTAGGTAATTCATCAAGTACAGGAAAATTGTGACTTAAAATTTATAGAATTATGAAATCAAAATCATTTTTATCCTTATGTCAAATTCATAGACAAATTATATGTACATATATTTTCTATGTATATCTCAAGGCTATGTATGAAGAAGGTGAACTACAGGAAATAGAACGTTTTCCACTGCCCCTTTAAAATAAGGAAGGAAAGAAGATGGTACAGAATGAAATATCTGAGATGAAGAAAATTCTCCAGTAATCTCTCCCGAACAGAACACTATTTGGATATTAGGTGACAAGAGAGAAAATCATAACGAAATAATGGCCTTCCACATAAAAGAATTATGGTAAGTTGACATTAGGTTGAGCTGCAGTCCAGTCAAAATGAAAGGAGTTCTGAGCTGAGCCTGTCACAGAGTCTCTAGCACAGGACAGTCAATATGTGTTTTCAGGCTGTCTTCCTCATCACCAGCATGCGGTAACTTGAACTGAGAATTGGCTTTTTATGGAGATTTATTACAATAGCATTGCCATTCGAGAATAGGCGGCTATCATCATAAATAAAGAGCAGACACAAAGGGATATGAAGATCCAAGACAGAGAGAGAATTTGTCAAGGTGGGTAAATCATGAACTTATATTGCAAATAAATACACACTACTAAAGCCATCTCTCATTAGGAGAAACTCTTTTTTTCAGCTTTGGAAAAACCAAGTCAAGCTGCTGTGGTTCAAATTCCCTAACATTGTCCAAGGCACCCTTGGCCTTCCTAGAGTTCAGAAAGCAATGCCTGGAACATCCGTGTATGGTGCACACAGGCTGCTCTGATGAACAAAAGATGTGGATTCCCATGACCGCCACGCCTGCTGTGGCCTGAGGGTTGATACTTAGGATCAACAGTGCTGATTAGGCTTTCTTTCTGCAAGAGATGACAAAGCTACTGAAAACTACTTCAAAGTCCTTCCTGAAATATGAAGGGGGAGAAACAGCTGACTCCTTATTCCCCACACTTGCCCTAAAAGTTGAACAGGCAGGGCCTACGTGTCTCCCCACATTTCCTTTGGACATTGAAATCTGTGTAAGTGAACGTGTTTCCATGTCCAGCTTTGTTGTTTCAGCTGCTAGCAGAGCTGGGGATATCAATTACTCCCTGCCTGGAGATGTGACCTGCACCAACACCTCCTGCCTTACAGCTGGCCTCCTCCTTCCCGACTGCTCCCATTTAAATAAATGCCTGTGGCTTCTTCTCCAGGCTACCATTCCTGCCTTCTCATCCCCACTAAATGATTCATTAGGTTGGATTAACCCTTTAAAAACTACTATTTACCAAAGGGTCCTTGGGGACTCTCTCACACATACTCCATCATTTTTTGCTATTATAAACAGCCGGTCCCAGCAGGGTGGAATCCACTTTAAGGCTACTCAGGTTGACAATGTGGGTTTTGTTAGCCCCAATTCACTTAAAAGCCTAAGACAGCATTCACTCTGTGAGATGGGGGATACACATCTTCATCTTGCAGCCTACACATTCCAAATATGCCTCTTGCCATAAACACCTAAGCAGGCATTCTACAAAAAATACTGATCCAGGAAGAAGCAAAGAATCACACCACGGCTGTGGGGGTTGGAAGGACCTGTTTTCGTGCCTCCACCACCCAAGCCTCCTTTTTGGCTGGTGCCATTTTCTGCCCATAATCAGCTGTGTGCACAATGAGCAGTGCCTGCCAAATGGCCATTTGTGGGCGCAATTAGACACCTGTGCCTTCAAACAAGTTGCAAGCACCTAATTGTGTCTGCATGTAGCCACTTGTGGGTGCAATTATCCAGAAATCCAGGTGTGCCTGGTATTATGCACAATTTAAGGGGAAAAAAGTGTCCTCCAAAAAAGAAGGCTTAGGTTGAATGTGTGCCCTTCAAACTTACAGCAGGGCGGTTCAGCAGAAGCTACCACTGCTATTTATATATGGAGCCTTTTTGCTTTGGGGTCTACAGCAGTGCTGTCCAATTGAGAAGAATGCAAGTCACATACATCATTTAACATTTTCTTGTTCCCACATTCAAAAGAAAAATGAAACTAATTTTAGTAATTTATTTTTCTAACCCAATATATCCAAAGTATTATCATTTCAACATGTAATCAATATAGAAATAATTGATATTTAACATTCTTTTTTCTTGTAGGTAGTCTTGGAACCTGGCGTGTATTTTACATTTAAGTATATCACAATGAGGACAAGTCACATTTAAGTGCTTGAGAGCCCCACGTGGTCATGGCTACCATATTGGATAGTGCAGGCCTACAAAGAATTATTTTCAATTGTGATTAACTGCTTGTAATTTAACCTCTAAGTATTTTCCTAAGTACTTATGAAATCAGGCTTCAAAGACATAATATTTGAAAATGTCCTTTAGTGTCTTAGGGTTGTCTGAGTTCAGGAATCAAAGGTGAGCAACTCAGATTCTGCAATCTATTCCCAGCAGACTTTCAAGCTCATGACACAGGCATTGGTTAAATGAAGGCTCAAAGCCACCTGCAATGCTCTTTCGTTTCACAAAAAGAATACATGAAAAGCATATACTGTGCATTTTCTGTCCTGTATACATACTCCCTGAATCAAGAACAATCAATTTCACACACTTTTGTAACAATGAAATTATGTTTCTATACAGTGAAGTATTCACCCCCACAATCACCCATTCTCCGTTCCTTTCCCTCCTACCCTGGGAATGGCCAGTTCAACAGCCCAGCTGACACGGGGAACTGTGGGATAGAATATTTCTTCCTCGTCCTTTTTTTTCCCCCTCGTCTGCATCAGTGGGAAGAGAGTTGAGCATGCCCGGCTGTCTTCCGAGTGTCACTGGCCCACTCCTCAGTCACCTCCAGCAGAGGCAACACCCCTTCTGACCAGGCCCTCTCTCCTCCCTCTGCCTCCCCAACCCCTGCTAAGACACGCAAGAAAAGCTCTTCTTGTTTCTCTTGGTTCATTTGCTCTTTGTTCCATGCACAAAAATATTTGAGGAAAAGGTAAAAATCTAGTCTATAGAATTAAAAAAGAAATATATCCCAAGGAAACCAAAGTCCCGGACAATGGAGAGTGGCCAGAAGCCTCCTCAAGAACCTCAACCACAGTTTCCAGCCCCTTCCTCCTCCTCCTCTAACTAAACCTACCTTTTCTCAAGCACAATTGTAAAAATAGATGAAACATGATTACTTATGCAATATTATTTTTTATTTTTGCTTTAATTACCAGCATTGTAATGGTATTCTTACAGGTAATATTTTTTCATTCTGCTTTCTTTCATTACTTTTAATTTTTGTATTGGACTCTAGTGTGTTGAGGCAAGAGGTTGTGAATGACCCTGAGTCTATTATAGTATTATACTATAGTATTATAGTATAGGACCCCTATAGTATAGTATTATAGTATACTATAGTATTATAGTATACCATATTTTTAAAACAATTTTCACGCAGACAGCATGTCAATTATGTAATGAACTAAACAGGTTTGTGCTGGCCTGGCAGTCTGCTCACTGGACAGTGTATCATTTTTATGAGCAATGCACCCCGAGTTCCAGGACACTCACAATATACACACAGGCTGTAGAAACAGCCCGTTTGAGATCGAGGACTGACTGCGGGAGGGAGGGATTTGGGCTGGCTAATCCATGCCTTCTCATCTAGCTATTTCCAAGTGGGAATCAGAAATGAAGACAGCAGGATCAGGCTCCCCACCTGGAGGCCAGGCCATGGCAGGCGGTCCAGGACTAACTCCAAACCCAATCCACAAAAGCTGCCTCAAGGAGATAACCTTCACGTGCTTGAAAAGTAGAGTTGTGCCTTCTTCCACCATCTTTCTAATCTAAGAAAATCAAATTAAAATTTTTAGACTGCTCAGGTGTCTTTATTCGAAAGCATTAGTTAATGCTCAACTCTATTCAAATACTTGAAATGTGAGCATTTTCTCAAAGACACACATTTCCAAAAGTATCCAGGTACTTTATACTCAGATTGCAGTCAAAACTTACTTTATATTACAAGTGACTGTCAGTATGAAATAGAATAATTTATAGTTAAATTTGTCATGGTAATTCTAAAGAAGGCTATTATAATTATTGTTTCATCGACAAGAGTAGCTTTTTTTCAAGGTATTTTAGTGTCTTATGCCTTCTCATGATTCAACAAATGAAGAATGGAACAACCATCTGTGGGATGGTTGAAATATAGGAAGGTTTTAAATCTCTCTTATATGACTATCATTAAGAGATCCATTTGTGTTTCTAAGTTTCATTCTTTGTGATTAATTCTTTTAAAAAAACTTCAGCCAGAGTGAGACATATAAAGCCACCATTTTTTTTTACACACTGAAACTGATTCTTTGAATATTTGTGTAATTAAAAAATAGACATTAGCATAGTTTTGGGTGCCAAGTCACGGATGCATGTTCTCGACTTGCCCCCTTGTCGTGGACCCTGAGTCCTAGCCACGAAGCAATATCAATATGCCCTCCTGTTATAGTGTCACCACTCACATGTCACTCCCATTATTATAGATGTCAGAGAAGAGACAGGGGAAGCCTGTTTTATTATGGGCATGAATGATAGCGAGAGACTGGACCTTCCAGGGGCACTCTGCTAAAATGGGTGATTCAGAGATGCTGTGCCTCATACTTGAAAAAAGATCTAAATTTATTACGTTTAATGTTTAATATAAATCACCAAACCTGAATGTGTTATAAAAATGAGCTAAATGCTGCTTAACAGACATTATTAAAGAGTCTTAAGTATGGAGCCATTTCTAATTGGTAAAAGTTCACAGATGAACACTTCTTGCAAGTACTCATTTTTAAGAAATATTTCTTCCAGGAAGGCCCTTATTTCAGTGTGAGATATAATCCGGGGGACAGATCTCTTTATGAAAGTATCGTCTTTAAGTTCACAAGAAGGAATCTCAGTGAAATCTACAATTTAAACCTTATTCCTCACTTACTTTAATATGAAACAAAATTTAGTTTTAAAAATAATTAAGCATACAATGATCAACAGTCCAAGGTAGCGTGCTTGGAATAACACTGCTACGTGAGGCACTGGGTGTCAAGAGCTAATAGGCTATTATTAGTCTAAAAAAATTAAAAGAATAGTGTAGAAAATTATCTGTGCTGTTTTTATCATCCTGATTAAAGGATATAAACGTGGATAATTTAAAATTAATCTGCGAAGGAATATGCTGTCATTTCGATTAGAGAAAGGAGAATAATCCTTTAGTTGTCCCGCCCCAGCAAAGGCACCACCTTAAACTAGGAAGTTGGGTCTCCAAAATGGGAAGAGTGCAGTAAACCAATTTTCAGCCACAAAATGCGATTTGCAAAATTGGTTTGAAGTAGCGCTGGCTGGATACCACCTCTGCAGGGGAGTGAAATTAAAACTGTCATCCATTCACACAAAGTCCCGGTAGCTTGGCAGCCCCTGGCGCACGCTGGTTCACAACCACAGCTGCCTTCGCTATCCGCACAAAGACAGCCCTTTGGGGACTCTGCCCTTTCACTTATTTATTAGAATTCTCAAACTGATAATGGAAAGGTACCTCTGGGTCACAGAGGAGATCTTATCTCGCAGGAGAAGGACAAGTCGGCCAAGAAAAACTGGTGATGCCACAATGGCCTTTTTCCCTTCCCCCGTATATGGGCCACTCGGATTTTTCTATTAATTCCTTAACTTCACTATCCTCCCCCCACCCATCTTCATTTTCAAAATGCAGGTTCTGAACCACTCTCTTTTCTGTTTTGAAAAGAGAATTCAAGGCCCACAAAAATAAACAATCAGAATGCTTGGAAGAGAAATGTATTTTCTTACAGCTTCAAGAATCTGTTCTATGGGAATATTTACATTTTTATATTTTACTTATTATTTACTTGTTCATTATATTACTTGTGCTTTTATAGTAGATGAACTTTATTATAACATAGCACATTATAATCAATTTTAAGGACCAAATATTTACCAAGTATCTACTCTCTGGCAATGTACTGCAAAGAATAGAGAAAAGTCTTAAACTGTAAGACATGGTCTTCACCCTCAAAAAGCTTATACTTTCTGGTTGGGGAGATAAGCTAAAAATGCATGAAAAAACCCCAAAGATAATTTGACAGGATATGTCAATGCAGGATTCTATGCAAGAATGACATAGATTTTGACTTTCTACAAAGTTCAATCACATACTTTTTACATAACAGTAAAATCCAGATGTAACACGGTCAACATGAAAGGTGGATTTTGGGCCATCATAATGATACAGGTTTTTGTATGATTCTACCTTTATCATGCATTCTTATTATGCTGGCTTTTATTACTTAATCTATCTTGTAAGAATGTATGTTTTATTTATGTTTTATAGTACACAAAACTTCATCTGCTTGTGTACTTTGTCTATAATTTAACTGTAGTTTTCCATGCAGGTGCCAAGGTGATTGTAAGGGTTATAGATGTGCCTCTCCTAACTTCTTAAATGTCACCAACATGTGCAAGAGGATGGTCTTGCTTTTTAGGGTGGGATCTTGTTCTTTAAATGCACATGGTTATAGCATTGACAAGGGATATAAAACTCTCAGCTTTGAATGACATGGTATTAGTTAAATTCTAGCTACTACATTGTCATTTAGAGTTTATCTACAGTCAATCAACATATGGAAGTTTACCTGATCTAACACAGGTAACATTTGTGAAGGCAAGGAGAGGATGGGAGAGGAGCAGAGTCTGTAGAAAATCCATTCCCAGGGCAGCTGTTGGGGCTCACCAGTGGAAGAGCAGTTGCTTGGTGGCCAGTGGAACAGGGCCCTTGCAAATATTCCTGGTGGGAGACTGGCTACAAGTTGCTAAAGAGTGAACAGACGTTGATGCAGAGAACAATCCAATGAGGTGGTATCTACATTCTCTCCACCAAAGCAGAATGGTTAGGTATATACCTGCAGCCTAAGCTGTGTCCTAACAGTGTTGTTCTTATCAATGCTCCATAAACACATGTCCACAAAATCAACAAACATCTTTCTTTGGAAAGCAATGGGTGGTTCTGAACCAATCCGCAAGATAGGCCAAATACTCAGGAAGTTACCCAGGTAGCTTCGAAACCCAGTTGCATTAAATCATTTGCCAAGAGCACAGAGACTTGGACATTCTTGGAGACACTGTTAACATAGCAAACATCCCTTTAAAGGAAATATTTCCACAGTGTTTTTCATCTCAGGGGAAAGAAAAATACTTTGCCAACATTATTCATTTTTAAGCTCTCCTTGTGGAAGTATTTAAATATGTTACCTACTTATTCTGCTTTTATTCTTTGTTCTCACTTATACATACATTTTTATTTGGAAATTTGGACCAGATGGGATTTGAATATAAAATCCATGTACATTTACTTTCTCTTTTAAAATTCACCTATCACCCACTGTGCATTATTTTTTATGAATTAGTACCTATTTACAGTTTTGTTTCCTCATTTTGTGACACATTTTTAAGGCTAAAAATGAAGAAAAATATTTTTCTTGAACATTTGCTTCTTTAGGCTCTGATGGCTATTGTTTGGTTGGTTTTTGAAATGCCAAACAGGAACTCAAAAATGCACTCAAGTCCTAGTTTATGCAGTAGGACAAGAAAAAGAAAGAAAAGGCAGTTATAAAAGTTAGAAAGAAAAAAATAAAACTGTCTTTATTTGCAGGTGACATGGTCATTTATGTAGAAAATCTGAAAGAATTGACAAAAAAGTTCCTGGAACTAATAAGCGATAGTAGTAAGGTTGCAGTAGACAAGATTAATATACAAAAGTCAATCACTTTTCTGTTTACCAGCAATGAACAAGTGGAATTAAAATGAAAAACAATACCATTTACATTAGGATCCCCCCAAATGGAATACTTGCATATAAATTTTTAAAAATGTGCAAGATCTTTGAGGAAAACTATACAATTCTGATGAAGAAACCAAAGAACTAAATAAATGAAGAAATATCCCATGTTCCTTGATAGAAAGACTCAATATTGTCAAGACGTCAGCTCTTCCCAGCTTCATCTATAGATTCAATGCAATCACAATCAAAATTCCAGAAAGTTATTTTGTGGACATTGACCAACTGATTCTAAAGTTTATATGCAGAGGCAAAAGACCAAGAGTAGCCAACAAAATACTGAAAGGAGAACAAGCTTGGAGAATGGACACTACCCAACTTTAAGGTTTATTATAAAGCCATAGTAATCATGACATTGTAGTACTGGTGAAAGAACAGACAAATAGATCAATCAAACAGAATAGAGAACCCTGAAATAGACCCATATAAATAAATTCAATTGGCCTTTGATGAAGGACCAAAGGCAATACCATGCAGAAAAGATAGTCTTTTCAACCAATGATGCTGGAACAACTGGACATCCACATGTGAAAAAATGAATCAAGACACAGACTTTATAATCTTCACAAAAATTAACTCAAACAAAATGGCTTATAGATCTAGATGTAAAATGTAAAACCATAAAACTCACAGAAGATAAAATAGGAGAAAACCTAGATGACCAGGCTTTGGCAATAACTTTTTAGATATACCAAAGGGACAATCCAAGAATCGATAAGCTAAACTTTATTAACATTAAAACCTGTGAAAGAAAATGTCAAGAGAATGAAAAGAGAAGCCACAGACTGAGAGAACATATTTGCAAGAGACACATCTGATAAAGGACCGTTATCCAAAATATACAAAGAACTCTTAAAACTCTACAATAACAAAACAAACAACCTAATTAAAATATGGGCCAAAGACCTTAACAGACACCTCACCGAAGAAGATATAGAGATGGTAAATAAGCATATGAAAAGATGCTTTATATCATGTGTCACCAGGGAAATGTAACTTAAAACAACAATGAGATACCACTATGAACCTATTAGAATGGCCACAGTTGGGAATATTGACAACAAATACTGAAAATGATGTGGAGCAATAGGGACTATCAAGTACTGCAACTCTCATGGTGGCAATTCAGAGTGGTACAGCCACTCTGGAAGACAGTTTTGTGGTTTCTTGCAAAACTACATATAGTCTCACCATACGATCCAGCAATCACATTCCTTGGTATTTATCCAAAAGAGTTGAAAACTCATGTCCACACAAAAACCTTCTCACAGATGTTCACAGCAGCTTTATTCATAATTGTCAAAACTTGGAGGCAACTAAGATGTCCTTCAGTAAGTGAATGAATAAATAAATAAACTATGGTATATCCAGACACTGGAATATCCAGCCTTAGAAAGAAATGAGCTATTCAAGCCAAAAAGGACATGGAGGAACCTTAAATGTATATTACTAAGTGAAAGAAGCCAAAAAAAAAAGGCTGTGTGATTCCAACTATATGACATTCTGGAAAAGGCAGAACTATGGAGACAGTGAAAAGTTGCCCGGGATTGGGGTGGGGGTGAATAGGCAGAGCACAGGGAATTTTTAGTACAGTGAAAATACTCTGTATGATACTATTAATGTAATGATGGATATGTGTAATGACATTTGTCCAAACCCACAGAATGTACAACAGCAAGAGAAAACACTAATGTCAACTAGGATTTTGGGTGACTATGATGTGTCCATGTAGGTTCATCAATTGAAACAACTGTACCACTCTGGTGCGAGATGTTGATAACTGATAACGGGGGGGGGCTATGCATATGTGCACATAGGGGGTTGATAAGAAATCTCTGTACCTTCCTCTCAAATTTGTTGTGAACCCAAAACTGCTCGAGTAAATAAACAGACACATAAGCCTTGCTCTGCTAGATCCAACAGTTAAAGAGGCAGCTGATGGCTTTCTCCCCTTGTCCTCTAAGGGTGCTTGTGAGATGGGCCCCAGATGAAGGACACGATGAGCCTTTCTTTGCAGGACAGAGGAAGCCACAGCTTCTATTTTTAAGTCCCTAAATGCTGCTTTCGGTGCGACATCTCTGTTTTTACTTCTCAGTGGCTTCTGCCCTTTGCAGCTTCTCATGCCTCCCTGCTCTCTAGTCCTCCTCCTTATCAACACAGAGAAGAAGAAGATATTATCATATACATTTAACCCAGGAGTTCCCATTTCAAACTCTATCTGTACCTGTGAAGGGAAAGGCTTTGTCTCTGTTAAACGTTCAGGCAGCCTGTTAACGTGATGTGAAGTTTCCCCCAGTCAGAGTGCTGAGTCAATGAGTCTTTACCAATTCCTGCAAATGCTAGAAAATGGGGATATTTACTACCAGAAATGACCAGTGTGTCTCTCTGAGAAGAACAGATGACATAAACAAGCACTGTTGGTAAAGATCTTTTTGGAATTATTCTAGAGGAGCAACTGGCACTACAGTTTGGCACTACAGTTCGTAGCCTGGTAATAGACACGTCCAGCTGGAGCCTGTGAATGACAAGGCTCACCTGGAACGTAGACTGGGGCCATTTACCTGGAAACCTCTTCCTGGAACCTGCTGCAACTGGCACCAGTTGACAGCTTGACTTGCAAAAAGCACTGAGTGACATGTTTAATCCGTTTGTTGTCTGCCTTTGCTGAGTTCTCTTCAGGCAATCCATGAACTCTCTATCCTTTTAATTTTATGCTTTTCACATTCCTAAAGAATGAAGTTCTCACCATGGAGTTGCTATGAGGGTTACTGGTTTAGTAAACTTCGATTTCACTTTTCTTTCTAAAAACAACTTTTGCTGCACAGAGTATATTATATTGTAACTGTGGTTTGCGAAATTCCGAAATAAGTGTTTTATCTTTAAGGACGTTTTTGCTATTCTGTGGTGAAGTTTTCAGCACTTTTCAATACATGAGAATTTCTCCTTTTTCCTCCAATATATAATTTCTTCCATATTTTCAGATACTTACATCGTCTAAGCCAATTTGTTGGCACGTTTCGCCTCATACCACAGAGATAAACCATGGTATGGATTTTAAGTGCTAACAGAGAAAGAACTGTTAATTTGTCTAGTCTGCAACCTGTGCAGATTTCCACTTCCCATGGAGTATAAATTTCCTGATTTTCATTATCAATGCTTTATTAAGTATTGACATTCCTGGTAGGAAAAAAGTTGGCATTTTTTAGAGATGATTATTTGCTATTTGTTATTTTCCCATCGTTTGAATACTCTTAATGGTGAGCAGTGATAGAGCCTCAATTTGGAGACATCTGCATATTTGAAATCCCTTTCTCTGCCAGAAAAACCAAATACGGCAAAAGACTGTTTCAGGGATTCAGTTTAAATTCTAGGAATTATGCAGTTTTATAAATCTAAGCTTCCTTTTTGTACATACTTTTCAAATCTTAGGTGGTTCACAGAGATGACTTCTAGTTCTCTGTGTGCCATCTCATCACACTCCAGGGCCCAGAACTGTCACACTGCCTTCCCGCCGAGCCTTGCATGCCTTCCTTCCTCGTCCACCCCATTGCCCCCGCCCTGGACTCCAGAGTTATCTTTGCCACCCTCCCCTCGATACGCATGTCTAATCAGCCATCAAATCAGGTCAGTTCCCCTCCTTCACAGCACAGACAGTCTCTTCCCTTCCTGGCTTTCCCGCTTACAGCCTCACTTCAGGCTCTCAGCATCTTCAACAGGGATGATCAACAGCTTCACATTGACCTTCCTGATTCCAGTCTTGTCCCTCCAGTTTAATCTTCATGAAATTATCAAGGGTTTTTTTCTACAGTGCAAATCTGACCAAACCATTCCCAAGTTTAGAGGCCTCTGATGGCTGAGGCCTTCTGGGTAGACTCAAACTCCCTCCTCGCATGTTGCACAAAGTGCTACACATCTTGCCACTTTCTCACCTCAAATGCACTGAACACACATAAAATTTCAGCACCTATTCTACTCTATCACAATCATCTACTTGTTTCTCCTCTACTCTCTATCCAGGCCCTCAGAGATTAAGCTATAACTCCCTAGAGACAAGGACTGTGTTTTATTGAAGAGTATCTCCTCTGTGTCTAGCACAGTGCCAGCTATTAATATATAGTATTGTTTAACTAAAAGTTTACTGAATTAATGAATTGATAAATGAAATGTCAACTCTACCTTCACGATCTTTTCCAACTTTAGAACAGTAGCTGGAATATCATTCAAAAACTCAACTTCTCAAATTTCCTCTGCTCACCTGAGCTGCCCAGTTAACACAGTCATGGGTTTCCTTCCTTCCATCAAAGCCTACCTCGTCCCCACCCTTTCTTTGCTTGGCTTCAGCCAGATACCCTGTAACTTTCCTCCTATGCATAAAGTGCACTAAATCGAACTCTAATCTTCTTAAAGAGTTAATGTGCCTCCCTAAATGCCTAATTTACTACCAGAGAGTGACTTAGGCACTGGGGAGAATCTGGCTCATTATTTAATAGCCAATAAGGCCAGCTGTTTCATTTCAAGAAATTAATGGTCTTTAAAACCTTTCCATATTGTACCAACTGCTCTTCTCAATGGAGAGCCAAGTGACTTTTATTAGGAAGGTTGATAAAATCCAAACCCTGTTAGTCCTGCTCTAGCCTTCTTCATAATACCAATAGGGTCTTCTGGGACATCTGGTTATTTTTGTTTTACTCTCCCTGTTGATTCTTTGAGATATTTTCTTTGCTGGGTTTTCTTTGGTTGCTCCCTTGGAGACTGCAAAAGGTGGTCCGACAGCTGCACTCCCTGGCCTGACGGCGTGACCCTCGGCCTTCTTGACTTCTTAAGTAAGAATGCCTTTCAGCATTAAGTCTAATTTGGCTGAGACAGTGAGCAGCTTGTTACTTTCAGGTTAGCTCACTCCATCTTTAGCCACCTGAAATTACTCATATGTAAAAAAAAATTCCCATTCAGAGGATGTTTTATGTAACCATCTTTCTCTTATTAATATCCCAGCATTAGGCAAAAAGGTCAAAAAAAGGCTAGATTAGGCCACAAATCCATATTATGAAACAAAGATATAGCAGCCCTTAAATCTGTAGCCATTGATCAGTGTTTGGTTTGAGGACGCTCACTTTGGGGAATAAGAATGAATAAAATACAATTGCCCCCACCAGCAGCTGATGTCTCTATTCTTTTCAGATACAAACTGTTGCCACTGGCACATGGACTACTACATAATAATACCCTTCCTACATTAAATGGATTATTTGTCTAAATTGTATATGGCAGGGTGGCTATGGTCTAATATTCATATTTTACTTTCTTTACATTTCCAGGGGTTTTATGCTGCCATAATTTACAGCGGGTCGACATAGCACTTTTTGCTCTGCTGGAGGCTGCTGCCTGCTTACTCTCGTGAGCACTTCCTTTCCCTCTCTGCTTTCTGGGGATGAGAACAGGATGTTATTTTTCAAAAGCTGGGAAGAGAGCAAATCTTTCTTTAGGTAGTGCTGGTGGACACACAAACCTGACCTCTGAAACTCGCGCAGGTTCTGTGTTCCCCGGTGCTGGTGGGAGTGATGGCGGGAAGCGGGAGTGAGCATGCAGCCGAGGGCGTGATGCCACTCAACCTGCTTTCCAGGATTTATGTGCAGGGAAGGTTTGTTCTCTTTAAAACCAGACCAAAGGCATCGCCCAGAGTGTGGTGCAGAAAGGTAGGCCACAATAAGGTTTCTTGCTAAAACTAGTACATTTGCTCTGATATTAAAGACACCTTTCCACATAGTGAGCTACTATATGGATATTTTTCTTCTAATAAATTTTTACAAATGAAATAATCTCTATGAAGTCATTGTCGTTCTGTTGAAAAAAAAAAGTACTAGCCCCACATAGGAATCATAATGTGAGGATATTAAAAAATGACCCCTTTTGGAAGGGTTTACAGTAAATCCCTCTAATTCAGTAAGTCTCTAATTTATTGGTTCACAAAATTCTCTCACTCACCCTTTTCCTGAGGGATATGTACAAAATATTATTCATGAAAAATTTGGCATGTAATTTCAGAGAATTTGAGGATCCCCTGGAACCAATCAATATCAATTTAGATATTCATAGGCCCCAGATTAAGAACCCCTTCCCTCATATTTCCTTTGGGGTTAGCCAAATTAACACATATACCATCTCAAGACATGTCTCCTTCCAGCACATCTCTCTCTCTTTCTCACAGAAATGAAAAGAGCAACTACCAGTCATATAAATGCTGTCTTTGAGTGGCACACTCATCAACCAGATCCGAGGACGACAGAAATGGACGTTCCAGGGGATGTGGGGCATGCGTGTCAGTTCTACAGGTACCTCTTGCTCATGCTGCAGAAGGAAACATCAGCTGGCAGAAGGTCAAGGAGAGCACATATTTTGCAAGAGGAAGTTCCACCTTGAGAAAGAAGCCCATGTGGGTAAACCTGACTATTCCCAGGACACTGAGGACCTGGTACTCTCTCACGTTCCAAGGGTCCAGGTCAGAATGCTTCAGGGCACTTGGTATCCTGACACAGGGCATCATTCCAGTGAGAGCAAGATGTAAATTGACTCTGGTTGACGCGTGCCAATAAACTGCACAGATTATCTTCCACAATGTTTGCCTGAAGGCATTTGACATGGGTGTCTAGACCATTGTGTATCCTTTATGGTTATACGATAACAATATCACAGTTGATATTGCTTGAAACTGTTATGAAAGTGCATTGCTGCTTAGGATGACATGTGTGTTCAAAGTGTTCCTGCTGTAGAAGTGCCAAAATAAATGGAATCATAAAATAATTAGAACATATGAATATTTATTCCATAATGGAAGATAACCTTTTGCATATAAAAGCAAAAAATTCATAAGGCAAAAGATTAAAGATTTAAAATGTAAAAATTATAAATTTCTATTCATCATCAGTTAAAATAATTTATAATATGAAAAAGTGTTAATGTCCTTAATATATGAAGAGCTCTAGTAAATAAAGAAGGAAAAGACCAACACCTGGACAGAAATGATATGCAAACAGATAAGCTACAAAAACTGAAAAACATACAAATTCTAATAAACATATGAGAAAAATTCAGCCTCCTAGGAGTGAAGGAATTATAAATTAAAACAGTTTGTGGTCATAATTGTTACTTTTTAACCTATTAAATTGACACAGGGGTTCAAAAATGACTTATACTCAGTGCTGGCAGGGGTGTAAATTGGTATAACCTTTTTGGAGGTCAATCTGGCAATTTATATCAGGAACTTTAAAAATATTCACATTCTTAGACCTGGTAATTACATGCTAGGGATTTATCCTGTAGCCTGCTTGACTTATGACACATACTTTCTGTTCTAAGAAGATGAGCCTAAGCATCTTAATTGAACTGGATATGATTGATCCAATTTTATAGGCTTCATGGATATAGTACTGCATCTTAGCATAAAGCCTAATGCTGAAGGGACATTGTGGAGACTGCAGGAGCCACATGACCAGGGCCATGAGACTAATCCTGGAATTTGGCCACGTTCCTACTGTTCTTAATTGAAGCAAAGGTGGCATGTTGAAATCCATGCAAAACTTTACCTTGTGGGCATTTACAGTGATGACCAAAGGTAAAGTCACTGCAGACACTCAAACCACCATCATTCATTAATGGACATACTTGGGTTAGGCACCTCAGTACCAAATTTCCATTTTCCTGAGGCTTTCCATAATTCCAGGGGTGTCCCAGAGGTGCTGCTATATTTCAGTGATGTTCTGAGTATGGGCTGCACAGAATATGAACTTGTCAAAGAGCTTACTTCATTTTTATAAACTGTGTATTTAGGCAAAACAGAGAGAAACCAGAAATATATTCTTCTAGGGCCACTCTCTTGGGTGGCCCTGTTGATGCAATTGGTATTCATTGTGTTCCATCCAAGACATGACCAATTCGCAGAGCACCTGCTCTGATAACAAAGGGGAGGCATCAAGACTATCTGAGCTACTTCCTAATTACATATTTTTCTCGTATGAAAGGCAAGCAGGACTGATCTGCTTTGACCCTGGGCCTTCACACTCACTAGTTGTCACAGCATTGCTGTGTGCACACTTATCTCTTCACCACTTATGTCCACTGTGGTCCTCACTCCAAGTATTTGTGCTTCCTGGCCTGAGGCTTTCTGTCACCAGTTCACTCGACAGGCAGAAGTGCTGTGGAGTTGGCACCTTAGGAGCAACCCTTAGCCAGTGACGAATGAGATTGAAAGATAAATACTTTTTGCCCCTCAGGAGTGCATTTCGTACCATCTCTAGAAGGACCTAGCAGAACTGACAAACCTGCCCCTGTGCCCCAACACAGCAGTGCCTGCTCCTTAATGCATAAATGCACTCTGTGCTGTCTTTCTTCCCTTCCCTTCCTCATTCCCCCGCCCCACAATGCTTCCTGGGATTGTGTCCCCCCCTAAAAACTTTTGCATTTAAATCCTTGTCTCAGAGTCTGCTTCTGGGAGGAAATCCAGCCTAAGACACCAAAACGAGGACTCTTTTTGCTCTTGATTTTGTACTAAAAAGTTATCAGAATTTCCACTAATCTTTGTTATTGTTGTTGCTATTCTAAAAATAGTACAAGGAACTCCCTATACCCTTTATCCAAATTTACCCATTCTTTCCATTTTGTCCCATTTACTTTATCATTCATTCTTTTTTCTTTCATTCTGTTTACTTCCCCTCCAGCCTCCCTCTTTCTCTCTCTCTATATACGTACACACATACATACATATTATATATACATGCTGGTATTTCCTGAACCATTTGAGAGTAAATTGGATATTTGTGCCTCTTTATCCTTAAATATTTTAGTGTATACTTATGAAGAACAGAGATACTACATTTTATAAGTACAGTACAGATACCAAAATGATATCCATGGTTTCTTCTTAGCCTCATGCTTATACTTTATGGGGTCAGAGCTATGCTTAGTCACAGAATGTCAGATGACATTAAATCATCAGTTTTTTTCTACTTGAGAAAAATATCATTTCCAGAATGAAATTACACAGACAGTGATAGATAAGGCTTTGCTGTCCTTATAAGCAGTAAAGACATGTCACAACCTCCGAAGGGTTCCCAGGCCTTTGCAATTTGCATTGTCGACCCGCCTCTGTTTCTATTTTCCAGGTACAAGACTGTGGTTTATTACATCATCACTCCTGATGTGCCCTGGGGTCTTTGGCTCAGCTGTCATGAATACACATTTGTCTCACATGCTGGATCAGCCTCTGCAATTCCCATCCACGCTGAGCTGCCTCTATTGCACATTTCGGTGGCCTCCTTCTGGAAGTCCAAAAGGTACCTCGTGTGTAACACGGCCCAGCCAAGACTCATAATCCCCCCACCTCGTCCTCTATGGCCTTTCTCTCCTGGGGAGCACCGTCGCCATGCTGTTGTGTGTGGATTTACTCTCGACACCTGGCTTCACTTTCCCCACACCCCCACGTGTAATCCATCCATCATCAATTTCTGTCAGTTTTTTCAACCATCTTTCTCCAATTCTGCTATCATCACCACCACCTTTGTATTCAGTACAAACATCTTTCTCCTGAACTATAGCAGAAACCTCTGACCTGGCCTGCAGCCACTCCAGCCTCCTTCCAAACTCTTCTCTACCCTGCAGGCTAAAAAAAAAAAAAAAAAAAAAATTTGAAACACAAATCTGATCATGTCCTCTTTCTGTTTAGAACCCATCAAAGGTTTCTAATTAGTCTTTGAATAAATACAAACATTCTGAACTTGACCACCCATGGGCTGGCTTCCACCTACCTCTCCCGCTCACCTCTCGCAGTCTCTGTTGCAGCCACACAGCTTTCTTCTGGCCTCTGCTCACTGTGCTCTCTCCCACCATGCTCTCTGCACCTGTTCTTCTCTCTGCCTGAATGTTCCTTGTGTCTTCTCTCTAATCTCCTTCAGATGATAACTCATGTCTCCTTCCCTCCCTTGATTTGGTCCCATTTCATATTGTATTTTCTGAAATCACATGTCTTTCCTTTTTTGTAATGGGCAGAGTTGTGATTTTACGTTTTATGCTTTGTGACTGCCTAATTACTATCCTCTCCACTAGATTCTAAGCTCCATAGGACGGAGACTGTGTTTGTGTGGGCTACAGAGTGTAAAGGACTCAGTAGGTCATCAGTAATTAGTGGCTAAATGGAGAAATAAGGAAGGGTAGACAACTTTTTCCTCGCCCATCTATTTAAGGCTAATAAAGTTGCACAGATAGCTTTGATTGACCATTTTTCTTTTAATTAGATATGAAATATGTGACCAGAAAAAGGACAAACTGAGGAATTCAAGCTGTTGACAAGATGGTAACATAAGTGACTTGTTTATAACCGACCCACAGAAGGCAGTCATCACATTATCTTGGCCACATGACAGGCAGCACATCCGGAAACCACTCATATAAAACATTGGCTAGAAGTTCTGTCGTATATATGGACTTGATTTTGATGTCGGACAAAACTGTAAAAGGGTGTTTGTTGCACAGTCTGGACCATTTAGCATAAATTGTCAAGGCAGCGACATATCAGTGGAAAGTGACCAAGAAGCCTGATACAAACTCCATTCTGATTTTATATGACTGTTTCCAGGAAAAGAAAAAAAAAACAACAAAAAACTTCACTGTGGCAAATTCCTTCTCAAAATAGCTCAACATGCTTATTTTCCATCTTAAACCTCTGCCGTAACAATTACAGCTCTTTCCAGTACCTTGTAAAAACACCAGGCTGTCACGCGCTATCATTTCTGGAAATGGGTCTGCCTTTGCCTGAGCTTCATGTGAGCAGTTTGTGGGCAGAAACCTTATCTGAGCAGTCACCACTCTGTCTTCACTTGCAAGCAATGGCCAAGTTGAAAGGGGACTAACGATGCCTCCGAGCGTGTTGCTGGTGGAGACTGGCCAACGAGAATTGCCAGGTTCCTACATATTTAACATGTCACTCCACGTTCAGCCATAAAGGTCAGTTCTGCTGATTGTTGAGTGGGACAACCCTCTGTTGGGACAAGCCCCAACCACTTCTATCTCAGCTTAATTGAAGACTTGGAATATGTGCAGGAACACATTCTGGAGGCTGCTCTTTCTGTACCAACCCTTCTCGCATTTGTACCACAAATGTTTGCCTTTGCTGGAAATAATGGAGCTGGACTGAGGTGCTTCCTGGCACAAGGAGGGGGGTCGTTGGGGCCTGTGTCACATGAGATCCAGGGCACAGATGGGTTCATGTGGCACCACCAGGATAGTTCACTGCCAAAGCTCTCTTCCCTGGACTTGAAGCAGCAGAGTCAGTAGAAGCGATCCTCCTGCAGTTATCTGGCATTTGCATCTCGGCCATGTCCCCTGAGGATCTGCCAGAACTATACTGTGGAAGAACCAACAATACTTTCCTGGCTACAAAAATTGCTGAAGTGGAACCAACTGGTATATATATTTTTAACACACTAGCATAATACAGAGGCAGTCTTTTTTTAAAAAGCGCCATTTAAAAGATATTTCAGCTGGAGGGAAGTGGGTGTTTATATTTGCTAAGGGGGTACTCAGAAGGCTGAGGCAGGAGGAGCACTTGAGCCCAGGAGTTCAAGGTTACAGTGAGCTATGATCACACCACTACACTCCAGCCTGGATGACAGAGGAAAAAAAAAAAATGCTAAGGGGAGCTCTGTGGTTCAATGGTTGCTATTCTTAGTAATTTTGAATGCCCATGCCTATTGGGGGTTTGTTCATTTTAAAATATATACTTCAGTGACTTAGGGTGGGATGGGGATAGTGAGGGCTGCCTCAAGAAAGGCTGGTCACTGAATACTTCCCTTCCTACATGTTTCCAGCCAGCCTCGCACAAGACAACTTGATGTAGTGGAGAGCCCAGAGGTTTCAGAGGTAGAAAGGACTAGACCGAATTGAAAAGGTGCCACTTGCTCTGTGTGCAGCCTTAGTCACACCACTTTGCATCTCTAAGCCTCAGGTACATCATCCATAAAATAGGGATAATAACATTTATTTCAAGATAGTTATAAGAAATAAATGAGGTGACATATTTAAAGTACCCACTAGAGTTCTTGGAGCATAATAAAGCCTCAACAAATGCTGGCTTCTTCCCCCATGCCCGATTCCAAGTGTTCTGTGGGAGAACAGTGCAGAGTGCAGTCTGGGGGCTGGGGACTTGGTGGCATGTGGCATACACAGCAGCTGTGCCCTGCACAGCCCTAGGGGGAGCCACTCACATCCCTGTTCATCCTCCCAATAAGAACAGAATAATTTTTGTAAGGAAAATGCAGCTACCTTATTTTTACTTAGGGAAAATTCATCATAGTGATAATAAGAATAAAAACTATGTGATTCAAAACTATTTTTCTTTTTTTCCCATAAATTCCCTCCTATTTGTTTTGTACTTTATTACTTTTTCATAACCTGCAGGGCAGGTTCCAACATTTCCCATTTTCTTTGGAACCCTAAAAGACATTCATAAGGAACACAGATACATTTTTAATGCGGTCAAGGCTATCTTCTGTCCCACAAACTCATGTTACTCAAGAAAAAAGGTGACATAGCCCAACCTCTCCTTCCCTTGTTAGCCTTGATGGTGTGGTGAAGTTTGAAATAAAAAAGGCTTTGAAAACCAGAAAGACCTGGGTTTGGATTCTGATTTTGACTCTGTCACTTTGAGAATGATTTTCCCTTTTATTGAAGGAGCATCATAATGACAACTGCCCAGTTGGATGGTGGGGGTACAATGAGACAAGGCATGTAGAACACAGACACAGCACGTACTCTATATATTCCACAACCCACCCCCGCCTGGATTTTCTTAGTTTGATTTGTAAATACAATTGACTAGTTTAGGAATAAACATGACATCTTTGAAACAATTTGCACGTAGATTTTAGTATATAAAAGTGGGCAATAAATCTAGTGATGTCACTGTTAATTATTCCCGTTGAATAATATCATGTATTCATGCATTTGGTGAGGCACTAACTTTTTATCCAAGGTGTTTACAAGTTTTAGTGATGTAATGTCATTTTAAGTAACCACAAAGCACAGGCCTCAAACATACAACTCAGAAATTAAAATAAATTAACACACTTGGTTTATTCATAGCATCCCTGCCTGTAGTAGGTTGATAACAGGATACCTGTATACAGCAAACCCAGGAACTTGGGCCAAGGGACAGTGCAAGTGGCTAGAGTTATATAAAAGACAGGGAGGCAGGTGCAGAACGAGAGTGTGCATGGTGCACAACAGTGGAGCACTGTCAAAAAAGTCACTACCATAATTCCAGGGCAATGAGCACTTGGAGGCAGATGGCAGAATGGCAGTAAAACAGGAAAACATCAAGAACTACGAAAGAATTCGAGAAATGAGAGATAGAACAGCACTTTAAATTATGCAGCTGCCTAGGCACAAAACAACCTTCTTTTCTTTTGGCTGGAGAAATTAGAAATACATGCTATATACCTTCTTTAAATATGTGCAGGAGGGAAAACATGGAAGTCAGCTTATCAAGCTTAATATATTTCAAGACCAAGGTAATGTCTGATTTGGTGCTCTTGAAATAGCAGGCACATAATCTTCCTTTCAAAAAGAGTACTTAGCCAACAAACACGTAACAGTTTAGAATTTTCTATGGAAAACGTGAGAAAAAGATCTATGGAATTCAATATATGTAGTCCATCAAGATTCAGTTAAAATGACTTTGGGGACATCAGTACTGTAATGGGTCTTAACATGTTTTAAATCACTAATATTCTAACTAAACTCATAATGGAGGCCTTCGATTGAATAATTAATATCAAATATTCTAACTGGCATCAAGGATATATTGGCTATGAGGAAATGATGAAAAGTTTGATTAAAATGGACTTTTATCTGAGGAACTAAGTGACATAAAAATGATATGGCAGTAGCATTAACCCCCTGATCTCAGCTGTTTGGCATCTTAAAGTGATATTACATGCCAGGGCTTTCTGCATTTTCAGGAAGTTTGAGTTGACAATGGACACATCTTAATCTCACAAAGAATTTTAAATCGCCGCTAATTCATCATTTTGTCTTCAGCATTGACACTGAGGTGGTGTCAGAGGGCCAGTCAAACAGGCAGTTGTTTCTACTTGGAAGGGGAGCGAGACACTAGATTTTCAACATAAGGAAGCTGAGGAGAAAGGATGAGAAAGCTTAATTTGCTGGGGTAAAAGAGCTTCATTGATTTTCAAAAGGCATTAAACCCTATCACACGTGGATGTGGAAGATATGATCTAGATAATTTCTTCCCCCCATCTTAGTGTTCCTGCAAAGTCAGAGCGGCACTTCTTAGCCACAGAAAGGTGGCTTTTCATGGGGAGGAAGGTCCTTCAGGTAAAGTTGCACCAACAGGAAGGTGTCAGAGAACTGGCCACGATTCACAGTATCTAGAATAGATGACATGCAACAGGCCATTGTCTGAGGGCTTAAGGAGAAGGAGTACTTATAGCAGAAACAGCCTAAACCTCTGGTAGAACTGGCTGCCATGCTGCAGGCAGAAGTACACATATTTTCATGAAGCATCTTATTTGACAAGCTGGCCTTGTGGCAGAGAGAAGTACTCAGGCAGTGTGGAGACTTTGTTAATGTCTGTAGACTCAGACAGCCAAACCCCTCCCCACACCCAGACACACACACACACACACACACACACACACCCTACTGTTCTGATTGCTCAAGTTTTCCCTGAACTCATTTAATTACTATCTAGATTAGCTTCAGCCAAAGACTAGTACTGTGGCATTGCTGGAAATCTCTGCTGAACTCGAATGTCACTGCCATCTGCTTAGCAAGTGCTATAAAATAATGCAAGATTGGCAAAGGCAAATTCAATAGCAGTGAGCACAGCAGATGTTCACTGGAGAAGAGAACAAGAGAAATCTGAGATGGAGGGTGCCTTTAAGAAGCAAGGTAAATGACAGAAAAGGATACAGAGGACACCCAGTCAAATGCTTTGGGGATAATATAATGTAGTAGATAGCGTGCATGTTGCAAGCTTCAAACTTAGCCATGCACTTGTGATTGGACTTTTCCTGAGGATGGGCATATATGGACAAGAAAGCTGAAAACCAACAAAAGTAACCAACTGAAAGGTTGAAGTGGAAGTGTGCTCTGATGTTGTGTTCTTCTGCTCTGAATGCAATCACACCCAATACAAAAACACTTGGAATATACTTAGAAAGCCAATTTATTTTAGGTTCCTAGGAAGCAAGCATAAGCTGTTTGCTCCTTCTAAAGTTGCTCTTTCTATCTGAAATAAGCCCTAGCATGTTGCTTCCTGTTACACAGCCAAGTTGAAAGCTGCTTGGGATGTTCAGAGAGACGTTTTCTTCTCCCAAGTAACTTATGTAACATGGGTTAGAGTAACATCAGGATTGGAAGTTGAATACAGCCTGAGCAGGCCTTTGTCCCTCATCAGTCTTAGGAAAGGGAGTCTTTCTCTCCACGGGAGTGTTCATGTAGCTCTTCACCAGAAAATTTATTGTGATCTTTTTCTTCTGGGTAGATATCATTCTTAATCTTAAAGAACCAAAGTACCAATTTGCAGACACCATTTTTTCAATTCTCAGGAGTGTTCTAACAAAACCGGATTCTCTTTTTGGTAGGCAAAGTATATTGCTTAATGTTCATCTAGCAATTGTGCATTAAACTGTTCATATTTCAAATGAAGGACCCAAGGGAAGGAAAAAGAATTGATTTTATGACAGCATTACAGAGATGGTTGAAAGGCATTACTTAACCTGTATATTAGTAATGTTCTGTGTCATATACAAAGATGAATAAGACACAGTCCCTGTCCTCAAAGGCACTTACAGTTTAGAGAGAAAGACAAACAGGTGAGCAAATACTACAAGGGGGTATGATAATCGCAGAGCATGGCTCTGATGCTGAGTTTCCTAACCCAGCTGCGGTGGTTACCTGGACAGACTCCCCGCCAGACTGCTTGGGTTCAAATCCCAGCTCTGCCACTTTTTAGCTGTCGAACTTGGGCAATTTTACTTAATCTCTCCATACCTGTACTTCTGCCTATGAAATGGGGATAATTATCAGGATGCTATTAAGTCACAGTGCTGCTGTGAGCATTAAGTCAGTCAGTAGTTGCAAGGCCTTTAGAACAGTGCCCAGCACATAGTAAGTGCTCAATCAAGATTAACTATTTAGAATTGATTTCAGGGAAAAGAGACATTCTCATGGAAAAATCATTACTTATATTGGAAAACAGTACCCTAAAACAAACTGTCAAGAAATCTTGGGAACATTTCTTTTTTTTTTTAATTTCAGAATATTATGGGAGTATAAATGTTTTGGCTACATGACTTGCTTTGAGTCAAAGTTATAAGAGTGTCCATCACCCATACAGTATGCATTGTACCCATTAGGTGTGAATTTACCCATCCCTCCACCTGTTTGATTTCCATTGAGTTTTGCTACGGGAAGATTTCTTTCCCATAACTTATTTGTATGAAAAAAAAAATCTATTCTCATCTGTATACCGATGTATTAAGAACCTACTATATACACGGCCCTATGTTAGATTCTGGTGGCGAATGTCAAAATAATGAGTATAAAACAGATTTCAAAGAATTTCTAATCCATGCTAGTGGAAAGGGGCAGTAGAGAATTAAAACCTAATTCCAGGGTGTTTTTAGCAGCACTGGAAAGGTATTCCAGTAATAACCATTGTTAGAGAAGTTCAATAGAAGAAGACCCAAAGAAAGATGACCCAGGTTTTGGCATGGGGACTCTGATGTATCTTGGAGGCAGAAGGACAGATGTATCCAATGGGCAGTTGTAACTGGGGTCACAAGCGTGAGATATGAAGGTTAGTCAGGTACTTTTAGAATCATGATCATAGTGATGAGAATAGAATCTGTAGGGATGCAGGAGACTGCTCAGAGAGAATCTATACAAAGGAAAGGGCTAGAAGCAGAATCAGGTAGAATTGTCAGTGGTGTGGCCAAAAGCCTGGGGCAAGAGGCTGCTGGGTGAGTGGGTTGTGTGGAAATAGAGCCAACAGGTAAAAATCTTCTTTTTTCTAAAAAATACGGGAAAAGGAGAGTTGAGGGAAAGTCTTTGTTTTTCTCTGATGAACAAGAGTGAAGTCCATGGAGCCCTGCTCAGCGATGAGTCCTGGTAGCTGCGTGTTCAGCACTGCTCCAATCTGAGCTGACAGGAGCATCTTAGTGTCTCTGGAGCTCCGTCCACCAGTGGGTAGGGTGCTGCTCCTGCACCGCGTCTTCTCTGGGAGCCAGAGCACCTTCTCAGCTTACCTGGTTAACTGACCCTGGATATGGCCCCCACTCCTGGGCAATCCTAGTTCTGTGCCCAAGTCTTGCCTAGATCCGAGTCAGCGTCCTATAGCTGTTACATGAACTCCTCTGTAAGAATCGCTGTCTCCTAGCTTGCCCATTAGCCCAGCTCATAGCTCAGATCACATATGTTTGCTTTATTCTCTTGCTCTTGACATCTGGACCACTGGTCCCTCCCCGGAGTTGGCTGATCCTCAGCCTTAGCCAGCGCTCCCAGCACACCTTCACACAGGTGCTGGTTCTCCTCTTCTCCGCACAGCGGGCAGGCCTCTGGCCAAACGTGTGCCGCTGCGGCTGTGCATTTACAACAGTAGACTGGGGGAGGAAAGCAACTGCCAGGGAGCCCTGAAGCAGCCTGGAGAGGGGTAGTTGGTGGTGCAAGGTCCCCAAGAAGCCAGTGAGAATGAGCTCTGGTGTGTGGATTTGCCTCATTAGAGAAAGACACACTTCTTCCCCAGAGATAAATAAAAAAGAGCTAACAATAAAAAAATCCTTCCAATATGTCAGGCAGGCTCTTCACTGAGGGTTTTGTTTATATTATTGTATTTAATACTCACAGCAGCACTATATGGAGGCCCTAATATAGGCCCCAATTTGCAGATTAGAAAACAGAGCCTGGGGCAATAGATCACGGCCCAAGGCCACACAGCTGGTGAGCGACTGGGCTGGAGCGATGGTCCCGGCCTGACTCTGAGCTCAGGCCCTCCCTGTGTACCCTCGGGAAGTGCGTGACTGAAGGCGCAGGACTCTGAGCAGCAGGGAGAAGGGGAAGGGCTAAGGTCGAAGGCCTCAAGGTTGTAAAGGGAAGGAAGTGAGGTCATCTCCAGAGACTGGGCTTGGGGAGCTGAGTCATCTTCGCAGAACTTAACAGGAGTAGAAAAGAGCTGGAATGGCCACTGTGGGACAGTCAGGGGAGTCGACAACACGACTCAAAGGAATTCAGAGGAATGCCGGCTGGTGGCAGGGCCCCAGCTGGCGCTGTGTAATGTGAATGTCACAGCGGAACCCATGAATGCAGTTTTATGAGTTTCTCTCGCAACCTCTCGCTGCCCACGCAGGCAGGACTACAGAAGAGACGCGGTACCTTTTTGCTCACTCCTCAGGACCCACACTGGGTTACAAGCCCAGAAGAGCAACATAATGTGCTGATGCACTGAGCCATCTGCAGAGAGGGGGATAATGGGATCCCATGGGGCCAGGGATGGGCCAGGTGGGAATGATGGAGGCTTGCGACAGTAGAGCAGAGAGTTCGCTGCTGAAGGGACTGCCCGTGCGGGGCCTGCAAAATCAGAATGGGGCCTGGGAGGATTGAGACGGGCCAGCAGGCCGGAATGAAAATGGAGCCATTTGCAAAAATACATGTGCCGATGTTCACACATCATAGCAGCCTGGGAAACAGCCACTTCCCTACTCACCTAGGGTGAGTAATAATTTGTGTCAGGCAAAGATAAGGGAATACTGATTTTATTGTGTTTACTATCAAAAGAAAGAGAAAGAAAGAAAAGGGAAAGAAAAAAAGGAAAGAAAGAAAAGAAAGAAAGAAAGGAAATGGGGGCTGGACAGGCTGGTAAAACCTTGGCTCAGGTACAGGCCTGGTGTTTGCTAACGAGGTTGTATTACAACCACACTCTGCTTTCCAAAACAGCACCCTCAGGAGAAAAGAAATAAAGTCATTTTTCTTGCAAGGCAGAAGATTTAACATTGCTTAACAATAACACTTAACATCACTTAGCCCTTAGCCTTAGGCAACCTCACAACTACCCAGCGCTGGGAATTGTCTTTTTCCTGCGCTGGCCAGTGCTCTGGCTTTATTTGGTGAAGTGTCATTTAGCCTGGTAGCAGGCTGCGTGGGCCTGCTTTAAAGATGACAGAGTTCCATGGAAGCATAGGAGGGTGTCCCTCGACCAGGGCTTCTCACCTACTCCACGCACTGCCACTGTGGGGCATTTTCCCCCTCTGTCAATGGCTCCAAATTTGGCATATAAATCTACGGTATTGAGTTTATCTTAAAAAGTCCTGTGATGCTCTTCACAAAGAACACAGGAGCCAAACAGTCAGTAGTATATTAAATTGCCTATAAGGTTGGCCACCAACTTCCTATAGATAGAATTATTCCTATTTTTAATTAAAAATTTAACTCCATAAATATTTTAAAGCTTCCTGCCTCTGTGACAAAAGGTAGGGGGGAGTCCAGTGCCTATAGAGAGGTGCTCGCCTCCCCTCCTGGCAAAGGAGACAGCAGCGGAGCTGGTGTGATACAATTAAGTGGACAATAAAATCTTCGGGGGGGGGTAAGATGAGAAAACCAGGGTAAATGTCATTGGCACTCGGGGCTTTCTGAAGCCAGCAGAGCAGCCCCTGGCCTCTGTGATCTACATCTTGTTGGGTGAAATGAACCCACTCCCCAGCACTGGGTGGCACTGCCTGGGAAAGAGGTTTGCATATCCTCTTTAGATATTGGGGTGGAGGACCCCCCATTTAAAAGCCAGTGCCAGGATGGCTCATGCATTTGTCCGAGCCCCGTTGATGCTCCACCATGGCTACTTCTGATTACCAGGTAGCAATAAAATTCTGTCTGCATGTGCAGCTAATCACTCCTGCATTGTGTGCATGAGTGGACTTTTTGCCAAAATTATTTTCAGTCTAAGATGCTTCCTTTCCAGCTATGGTTATAGTGCTGGTTTTGTCAATATATACATTATGACGATGACTCCAGAGGCACAAACAGCATAAATGTGTTACCTTTGTCAGAAAAACCCCTCCACAGTGTTTAATCCTAAAATAGACTTGTTTAGAGTCAGCCATGATTGAGCATTTCAGGGCTTATTAGTAAAAATAATGAGGAGTTGGAAATTCAGAGGAATTTATATTAATAATTACAAATAGAAGCATTTGTTGCACTACCATAACAGATTGATTTGCATGCCTCCTTTTCTATGCAGTCGAGTCCTAAGGATGGACTGGGAGAGTGTCTCCAGTTTCCATATTCGCAGGGCCTGATATATGCTAGGTGATCACTAGATAGATAGGGAATGAATGGATGAGTAAAATTCACAGAATTTGAAATGCTATTTCTGTGCTTTTGATTTGCACAAAAAAATCCATTTCTGCACTCTGAGTATAGTTGGCCAGGAAGACATTAAACTGTTTCCAGTTTTCCTTTTTTTCCCCCATCTCATAAGAACATACTACTTTCCATCTGCCTTAGCCATAATTTCCATACTCTTCAACAGTGAAAGCGGAAATCATATATTTAAAACAAATTTTGGAAAGTACTTCCATTTTTAAAGTAAAAACAAAATACAGCCGTCCCTCAGCATCCATGGGGGATTGGTTCCAGAACCTTCCCGCTCACACCAAAGTCCACAGATACTCAAGCCTCTCACATAAAATGGTGCAATATTTGCATATAACCTATGCACATCTTCCCATATAATTTATATCATCTCTAGATTACTTAGATTACCTAATACATTGTAAATACTATGTAAACAGTTGTTAAGCTGTATTGTTTAGGGAATAGTGACCAGGAAAAAGTCTGTACATGTTCAGTACCCACACCACCATCTACTCTTTTTGTTGGGGGTGGGATATTTTCCATCCAAGGGTGGTTAAATTGCAGGATGTGGAACTCATGGATATGGAGTACCAACTGTATTAGGCCAGGCAAAATAGGCACAGGAAAGAAATCATGGATAAGAAAAAACTATAAGACAACAGATTAAAAAAAAAAAAAAGAAAACATATATAAATAAAATATAGTTGTATAAAAGCTTTTAAAGTATTGTATTTTGAGTATTCTGTTAAAAATTGGTTCCCTGCTAGATTTGAGATGTTGTTACTTTTGAAAATTAACATACTATTTATAAGCGCTACTTAGGCTATGCCTGTTGTAATGTTCAGGATGTTATTTTTATAAATTCACACACAGAAGTACAGCCCACGTGCAACTCAAAACAGCAACTCCAACTCTGAGTTAGCACTTTCACAGCTCTGCTTTGATGACAAGAAAGAGCTACCTGGGGTCCTCCCCTCACCCCTTTAAAAGGCGATATTCGGCAACATTCCAGTTTTCTGGCTGGCATTAACCTTTCTTTGTTTCTTTTTCGAACTCACTAATTCTCACACTCTTAACTCATCTAACTCCCATAGTAGCTGGACTGTATGTAATCTTGGAAAAGTTTCCTCTTTGTCATGTGCTACTGATAGCAGACTAAAATTACTCTTCATCTCACAGATAAGAGCACACACTTTAGAGAACTGTATCTCATTTTCAGGGGTGTCTAGTTACAGTGCGAGTGATCGTGTTAGGACAGAGTGGCCAAGCAAACTTTTCCCACGCAGTTGTTTCTTTCCCCCTCTGGGTCTGTGCCTCTCAGCAATATTTGCTTATTGCCTTGAGAACAGGGTCAGATTCTAAATCAAGCAAAGAACACCTTCCCGAGTGCGTATTTCTCTCCTGCTTTTTAACACCCACACGAAACACCAAACTTAAGGTTGGCCCGCCCTTCCTCATGGGCGACTTCTAGGACAGAGGATTTACTATTTTATTGTCTCTAAGCTTGGTGCAGGATGTTCAATACCATTTTTATAGCAATGGCTTAGGATTTCCATTTAGTATCCAATATTCCAGCTGACATGTTCAATTGCAATGATATACTATTTTCTCCCCTTAAAAAATAACCCACAAGTGTTTCAATTATTAGCACAGTTGTGAAGATGGCACGAGGGCTGTAGCAGACAGGAGTAAGGCAAAATTATAACATATTCCCTATTTCGAAGCCAGATTTCTATTTCATGTAGACTTCTCTAAAAACTTCATTTGTGGGTGAGCTGGAGTTGGGAGACCCCTCGGTGACCTACCTGGGTAAGGACGCGTACTGTCTCTCCATCCCCTCGGGGCGGAGGTTGTGCACGTTCCCATCAGGGCCCTTTCCAGACACCTGCGGAGAGAAAAGTAATTAGAGATGAAGATCCATTATACACGCTGGTTACTGACAATGCAGCTCAAAATTATAATCAGTGCACAAACGCTGCTGCTGCCTGCCAAAAATCAACCATGGGAAAGCAAGCAAGTACCCCGCCTCGTCACGGGAATGGAGGACCAAGCTGCAAACATGGCATTTAACAACACAGTCACTTCTTTCAAACACGGGTCACCGTCAAACCGACTCTTTCACGTCCCCACACCAGGGGTATTCTATGGGCTGTAAGACCGTTTTCTTTTTCTTTGCCAATAGACTTTAGTTTTTAGAAAAGTTTTAAATTTACAGAAAAATTGAGCATAAATATAAAGAGTTCTCACTTATCTCATTCCCAATTTCCCTATTATTACTATCTTACACTGGTATGATATATTTCTTATAATTAATCCATCAATATTGATACATATTGTTAACTCGAGTTTATAGTTTATTCACATTTTTGCCTAATGTCTTTTTCTGTTCCTAGGATCCCATCCAGTACCCCATGCTACATTTAGTCATTGTGACATCATAGGCTTCTTTCAGCTTTGAGAAGGACCATATTTTTAAAATCACCTTTTCTGTGAAACCATTTTTTACTAACAAGGGTGGGTGACAACCCACCGTCTACTCCACAGTGCCCAGGAAGCCCTCCCCGACCACCCTGAACCTCACTTAGCTCTTTCTCTCCCTTATGAAAGAGCACACAGGAGTGATAAACTGTTTTCTATCTAGTGTTGGTCTTTGTTTTTGTCCATTCCTATGTACTTCCTGTGTTCATCTCTTGGAACCTTTTCTATCAACCTCTGAGATCCTGAAGGGCAGTGATTGGCCCAGTAGGTTCTCCGTGAAGTGTGTTTTTTTCTTGAATGAAAAGAGTTTATATCTCTCATCCCTTTGTATCTATCATACCAACTAAAGCAGTAGGAACACATAACAGGTATTTAAGACTGTACTTGTTTGACTGATTCCTTACCTGTGTGCATCAACGCATGTGGTATTATGGATGACTTGTGTGCTTGCTTTTGTGCTGGGGCAGCCCTCCCACAATGGGCATGGAAGGGCGAATAGAAAACTTGGACTATTACGATTGGGTGGAGAGGAGGAGAGTTTGTTAGTAAACACAGAAAGTAGCAGTGTTGCAGTCAGTAGGGAAAATGTTTTCTAGGTAGTACTAAACAACTTGGAAGTCAGTTTCTTCTTACAGAAAGTTCTAGCTCTCTATAAAACCACCATTCCAGCTTGTGCAGGGTTTGTGTGTGTGGGCTGAGAGTGTGGGGAGAGATGATGCAAAGCAAATATACACATGCATTTAGAATAAGAAAGACTATTCTTGGAGTTTAATTATTATAGGAGGATCTTTCAAGTGTGTCCTGTAAAACCTCTTTACATTTCATCAATACATGGAACAGAAGTAGAGGAGGAGCTGGAGTTATCTGAGAGGGCAACAGTCCAGTGAACTGCCAGGTCAGGACGAAGACTGCACACGCAAACTTTAAAGCAACTATAGACAGAGAGATTGAGAGTTCTTAGCATTAAGACAAAAGCCTTGATGTAAACCACTGATCTTTCTACCAAAGACAAAGAAGCAGTGAAGGACAGAAGGAATGTCCTCAGCCACTCCTATATAAGGTTTGTTTTGTTTTTAAACTGTTTCTTATGGAAGAAGAATTCCTGTGAATACCAGAACTATGTTGCCGATTATTAATTGTGGTTGTTTGAAAAAACACCCCAAGCATGGCTCTAGATGTTGATAACTAATCTTTTTCTTGTAGCTATAAAGCTCTCAGTTGACAGCTTCAGCACTGTTATCCAGAACTGGCCCAGCCTGGTGATGGAGGCAGCCAACATGCTGGTGCTTGAGGAGAGCACTGCCGCATGCCTGTCGCTGTTCTGGTGAGTTACCCACCAGCATCCTAGATGCTGTGAAGGGTAAGATGATCTTTATCCTTAAGGAACTTTCTGTCTTATTGGAAAAACAAGTATTAGAAATGAAAGCATGACACAGGATGCTGTATGATCAAGTGCGGTTCTGGATGTGACCAGCAATAACGCAGATACTGCCTGGGCGTGTTAGGAAAAACTCATGGAGGTATCAGTGCTTGGGCCAGGCTTCAGAGATGGGCAGCATGTTATATGACTCTGTTCTTTACCAACTGTGCATATGCTTCTCTGATAGTGTTGCAATATCACTAATACAGTCACTCAATTAGTGATTACTGAGGACCTAAGGTATCCTTAGGCCCTGTTAGGCACTGTACTCAAAGCAATGAAGAAATCCAGCCCTTCTTCTGGAGGAGACAGGCCTGCAAACAATTATGGCACGATGAGATCACTGCTCGTGTGGAAGTGTGCGGAAGGAGGCAGTGGGAGTCTCCAGGAACAGATACCACAGTCCACCTGGGGGAGGTGAAGACAGCTTCATACGGGTGTTGAAGCTTCATCTAAGATCTGAATATGAATGAGGAGGAGTTTTTCCGGGGGATGAGGGTGGAGGAGTAGCAGGAGAAGGCATTCTAAGTAGAGAGAACAAAAGTGAAACAACATGGGGGCATAAAAAAGGCACTGTATTTTCAGGAAATGTCAAGATTTTGATAAGACAGAAACAGAGGGTATGAAGAAAAGCATATTCTTAACTAGTAACAGCACTATGGGTGCTACTATTATGGCTAGGAATATTACTACCACCAGTGAAATTTTTTAATAGACTATTTTTTTTGGTTCACAACAAAATTAAGAGGGAGGTACATAGATTTCTTGTACATTCCCACCCCAACACATGTATAGCCTCCCCAATTATCAACATCCTGCACCAGCATGGTACAATTGTTACAACTGATGAACCTACTCTGACACATCATGATCATCCAAAGTCCACAGCTGACATTAGGGCTCTCTTCTGGAGTTGTACATTTTTAGGGGTTTGGACAAATGTATACGGACACATATTCATCATTATAGTATCATATAGAGTATTTTCACTGCCCATAAACCTCTGTGCTCTATTCAAACCTCCATCCTTCCAACCATCTGGTAACTACTGATGCTTTTATTATCTTTATCATCACTTCTAGAAAGTCATATAGTTGAAATCATACAATACGTAGCTTTTTCAGATTTGCTCTTTTCATTTAGTAATATGCATTTAAGTTTCCATCATGTTTTTTCATGGCTTGGTAGCTCGTATTTTTTTCTATGGCTGAATGATATTCCAGTATCTGGATGTACCACAATTTATTTATTCATTCACCTACTAAAGGACATCTTGGTTGCCTCCAAGTTTTGGCAATTATTTAAAAAAGCTTTTGTAAACATCAGACAATTATGATACAATGAGGTCACTGCTAGTGTGGAAGTTTTCAACTCCATCGGGTAAATAACCAAGGAGAGTGGTTGCTGGATCATATGGTAAGGCTATGTTTAATTATGTAAGACACTGCCAAACTATTTTCCAAAGTGGCTGTATTATTTTGAATTCTCACCAGCAATGAATGAGAATTCCCGTTGTTCCACATCCTTTTCAGCATTGGTGGTGTCAGTGTTCCCAATTCTGGCCATTGTAATAGGTGTGTAGTGGTATTTCATTGTTGCTTTAATTTGCATTTTCCCCTGGCAACATATGATGTGGAGAATCTTTTCATATGTGTATCTTCTTTGGTGAGGTATTTATTAAGGTCTTTGGCCCATTTTTTAAATTGAGCTGTTTATATTCTTATTGTTGAGTTTTAAGATTTCTTTGTGTATTTTGGATAACGGTCCTTTTTTGGACGTATCTTTTGCAAACTTTTTCTCCCATCCTGCAGCATATTTCCTCATTCTCTTGACAGTGTCTTTTGTACAGTAGACTTTTTTTCTATTTTAATGAAGTACAGCTTATTCATTCTTTCTTTCATGGATCATGTCTTTGGTATTATCTCTAAAAATCATTACCAAGCCCTAGGTCATCTATATTTTCTCACATGTTATCTTCTAGGAGTTTTATAGTTATTAAGATTATTATTACCACAGTGTGGAAGTTCTAGTGAAGGTCTGAGCCTGAGATGATAAGGACCTAAACTAGGGAGTTTTCAAAGGATGACGATGAGAGAGTGTCATAGGGATGTTAAGGTGGTAGGATCCATAGGATGGACTGTGGATTAAAGGGACAGGCATGTTTAGAATAACACCCAAGTTACTGAGCTTAGCAACTAGGTGAATTTGGTAATAGTCACCAAGAAGGGAATAAAGGAAGAGCAGATTTAGGAGTAGGGGTGGGAGAAGGGAATACTTAGCCATATTGAGCTTGAGCGGGGACATTTGATGGAGATGTCTGGTAGATAATTGAGTACAAAGGTTTACAACTCAGAAGAAAAGGCTGGACTAAGATGTAGAATTGGGAAACATTCAGCATACAGATGGCATCTGAAAGCTTGGTGGAAAATGTCCAGGAAGAGTCTACAGAGACAAAACAGAAGAAAAGAAATGCAATGACAGGATAGGAGAATACCAATAATATTCTCAGGAACACTATCATTTATAATGCAGGCAAGAAAAGTTAAACCCAGGAGGAAGTCTCAGAAAAAGTAGCTGGTCCAGAAGAGAACCAGGAGAGTGTGTTACCATGGAAATCAAGAGGAAAGAATTCCATGAAGGAGGGAGAGATAACAGTGTCAAAGGTAGTAAAGACTTTCAGTAAGACAAGGACTGTGGTGTATGTGGTGTGTTAGTGCACTTCATCTAATCTTCCCTTCTGGTCGAGTGCCACCCTGAACTACAGAGCCTGGAAAGCTAAAAACTACCTTACTCAGAAGTCCCTTGCAGCCAGTGTCCTAGCTGTGATTTAATCAGGCCCTAACGTTTGGGAGATGGAATTGGGGCAGTGGCTACTCTACCACTGTTTATTCTGGCAAGAATGACTGAAAGGTATCCTTGGTTTTCCTGTGGCAGCTTTAGCAGATGTACCATTGTGAGTTTTTGTGGTGGAGTGTAGCTTTTATAGCTGGTTTCCGAGCTGGTGGCAGTAGAGGTGGCACCTTCCTAACCATGGTAGCTCCTCATATAGGCATTATGTGGCTCTGGAGCTAAAGCTTCCTGTATAGAAGTGGCAGCAGTTCCGTTGGTAGCTCAGTTCTGTAGTGTGGCTTGGAAAATCATTCCTGAAAGCTTATCTAAGAATTTGTTTCTTTTACCTTCCTTAGGATTCAATAAACCCGTTACTATGGTGTGAAACATTTTTTCGGGCTTAAACAAACTAGAGTAGATACTGTTCTCTGCAACTGAACAGTGATCAATCAATATAAGGTCTGCAAAAGTATATGCTGGAATTGGCAATGAGATGGTGATGGGTGCTTTATTGAGAGTGCTTTCAGTGGACTGATGGGGAGAGAAAGCCAGACTTTATGATGCTGAACCTGTTTATAGTTTTCTAATAAACAAACAACCACTGGTTGTACTGCCTATGCTGTTATGCTCACAAAACGGGATTAATACTTGCAAGGAAGTAAACATTTGTTAATATCTCCTAAGTAGAGTAACATGCAAAGTACTCTAAGATAGAGAGATGAGAAAAAGTCTTCTCCCTCAGGGATACATTATAAGTTAATGGAAATGATGGGAATAAATTTGTGTTCTGTTATTTAAAAAAAATAGATTTAACCAGTTTTTCTTCCTTAAATGATTATTGTGGAAAACCGCCCAAAGATGACCTCTGTTAAGATTTATAAATATATACACATTTTAATGGCTTATAGGTTTGTCTCATCTATTTATTACTGGTATTTTCCTATGCCATTAAATATATTCCAGAAACATGAATTTTATGAATTTTAATGGCTATATCTCATTTTATGGATAAATCATAATTTATGATAATCTACTTCTGTAATTTGATCAATCTTTAATATCCTGATTAGAAATGGTGGCAATATAGATCAGTGTGTTGGGTATAAATATTCTTGCAAATAGCTGTAAATGGAGGGTAGGAAATTGCAGAGGGTTGCCAAAGGGAAGCTAATTATAAGAAGTTGTGGTTAAGTCCTGAGGAAGTCAGACACTTGAGGAGGGAGTGAGGGGAGAGAAAACAGGCACAGGCATTTATAAGCTCATTGCTCATTTTGCTCTGTGCTCAACAAGACTCAGAAATGTTCCTGCTTCAAGAACTCCTTATTAGGTAATTTCCCTCGTCACAAAAAATAAGGTCAGCAGCTTCCATCCAATTAATTTTTTTTAAATCTCTTTATCCTACTTGGTATCGTGCAGGGTTTTTTTTTTTTTTTTTGGTGTAATGACCTAAATATATGTCTGATAGAAACAATCTTGACTTAAGCCATAACAGAAACCTATCCTTTTATACAACAGTGTAACGTTAGAACTTACGCCTGGATTTGGGGATATTTATCTTTCTCTTGCTGATACAGCTCAGGAAGTGAAACTTCAGAGAGCTTATTCAAAACAACTTGAAGAGCTCATACCTTGGTGCGCCTTGCACGAGGTGACCCTCTTTGGCTGGATTATGACAGCCTGTGACAAGCCTATCAGGAGGGCTTGGTGTTTGGAAGGAAAGTTGAAATAAGATGCTTTAAGTCCATGGGAGTTCTCCCAATTTCATTCACTCAATGCCTGCTGCCGGCTGGGGCGTTAAGAGCCTTGTTAAAATAAAGCTATTAGTCTTTTATCTATAAAAGCCAGGAGCTTGAGGCTTACATTCAGGGATCCTTACATTAGTATATATTTCTAGCCTGGCATTGCTAGAATCAGCAGTTTCACAAAACAATATACTAAAGAGGCCATTTAACCCCCGTATTTTCCCCATTTGCAGATTAATGGTAGAGAAGAAGATATAATGCCTTTTGAAATATTTTTTTTACCAATTCATTAAAAATAAAAGAATAAATCATACATGATTTTCTACAAATGGCTCTGATGATAAAAAGCGGAAACAATTCAAAATCAACGTGTTTTTCAGCTTCTATAGGTTAGGACACATTTTTCCCAATGTTGTAATTTATGTCCTATAAGCCAATTTTCCCAAGGAAATTTAAAAGCTGTTATGATGGAAAGGCCGCGCAAAGTTGCAACATGGCTTATTCACCTAAATATAACATCCTCATTTACAAATATGTCTTACTCAGATCCATTACAAAAAAAAATGAGTTTCATGCTGCCAGACACATCATAAGATTAAGATGCAAAGTATAAAAATTTAGATGCCGTTTTAGGAAACGTGTCTTTCATTTCAAGTATCATGTATCATGACAGACATTTTTGAGCAGTGTTCCACATTTCCAAAAACTTTCTTCTAATTCCATTGCTCTTACCTAGTTATGGATTTGGCTGGAAGATATTTAAAGGAATCAACACAATGAGAATTTCTAAAAAGTTATAAACTCGGTATCTTCTACTATTAAGATATTCTGTTGAAATGCTACGTTTCAAGGGGAACTAAGGGTAACAACCTATTTAAACTAAAAGAAATATTCAAATAGGTTAATTATCTCTCTTTGGCAATGTGTAGTATTAATATATTATGTCTGAGCTACATATTTGCAAATATGCTATCCAGAGAGGCAAAAGAACACATAGTCATTCAGATCATTATTTCTGAAGTGTTCGTTTTCTCTAATTTGATTTCAGTAATTTTGTCAAATAACTGGGTATTCAGCTTATAGACTAGCCTAGAACATCTGCTAGTTTAGCAAATACAGCAAATAAAATATTTTAAAAATAACTCTTGGGTAAGTCTTTTAACCATTCTGAGCCTACATTTTCCTCTGTTGTAACATGTCAGAGTTAAGACAAAAATCTTTGACATCTCTTCTCACTTGCATACATTTACAAAACTTATCTTGCACAGTTTCTACATTCGTGCTGACCACTTACACCTCTTTAACACAGTAACTGTACGTAGGTACTTAATGATTTTATAGCTGAATGACAAAGAGAGAGCAAAGTAATCTGCAACATTATGAAATTATAAAGTATTTATTGGGATTTAAGCATGAAATCTTATGCTAGTGCCATCCAAGTACTAGCCGTATGTACGCAGGGCCATGGCATCTTAATAACCTGAACTATCTCTGTTATGATTGTATTCACAGAAAATAAAATCAGACATCTCCTGCCAGCTCTGTTTGTGTCTGGGCGTAAGATACAGTTACCATAGAAACTATGATTGTGGATACAATTTTACAAATTTGGCTTCATCTATCAGATGCACTTTGTGTATGTGTGTGTATGTGCATGTGTGCATATGTGCCTTGCCAATAAGCTTGAAGAGCAAACTCTGGCTCTATGTCTTTAATTAAAGAGCCAGACATCACTCCTCATTTCCTTTCCCCCATCTGTCTACCTACAAATAAAGATATTATAACACCAGCTAAAATGTAAACTCATAGTTGAAAAAAGACAAAGGTCTGATGAAAAGATGAAAAAAGGGTATTAGAAAAAGCATTTTCTAAGAAATCTGTCACCTGCCCTTTATTTTCCAGGAGCAAAGTAAACATAAATTTGGTAGCGTCTTAGTGAAATTAATCACTAGATACTAATATCTAGTACTTATTGAATTTGGTTTCTAATTGTTTCTTGAATGTATCATGTGAGTCATTTATTCCTCGCTGCTTTATTTTATTGTACTCTGTGACAGTGTTCTTTACTCATTCCAAAAGAAACAAAGCTAATCCTTCAAATATGTCCCAATTTTAAATGCCATAATAGTTCATATTATTTCTTATGAATTGATACTCTTCCTTTTAACTGGTAAGCCCTATAAAGGATATTCATTGACTAACCTCTCTAGCATATTTTAAATATACTTTCATTTATAAAGACTAAACACACATAAGATTTTCAGCTTTTCAGAATGTTTCTTTTTTTCTATTTCAGTCAGTGGGCATGTTCTGGTCACTTCCATTTGCAGTTACTAGAAAGAAAAGACTTTTTGGAACACTGTACAATCAGCATCATGAGTTATAATCAATGCTACCATTTCCATCTCTGCTTCATTTCACACGCGAGGAAATGAGAGTTCAGAGAGAGTTAAGAGACTTGCCTAAGGGTCATACCGTGGCAAAGCCAGGATTTGAACTGAGAAGTGTCTGACCCCGAAGCAACACTTCCCCCACTCACAATGCTGCTTCATATGTTGACAGTGATCATTATAGTCACTGTCACTCTATTTCCTAAATGAAGAACTAAGACAGAAGACCTGAAAGTTCAACTGAACCTATGATTGCAGTGGGATGGAATATGTGGAATTGTGGCTGTCTGCAAGTGTTCCAGATGTGTTTATGGTCATCAAGTCCTATTACCCAACTCCAATGGCCTAGCGATGTTTATTTCATATAGCTGGAGGCATTAATATATGTATACATGTTGATTTTTTTGGTATAGCAAGAGTAATTCCTAATAAAGAGTTATGTTTTATAAAAAATGACAGCCTGTATTATGTACCTTTTTTCCCAGTTATTAATACATGGTGTCAGTCTGTTAATTTGGTTTACATAAGTCCCCAGACTATAAGCTTCCTGAGTGTTAAGACAATGCCTCCTTTTTGCACCATTGCATTCTCAAGGCCTGGCATATCACTGTGGTCATTAATATTTATTGAATCAATGAAAGAGAAGTCTCAAATATCTACTCAGTGGAAGTTAATAGAAAGAATTAATCAGACTCCATGATGGCTAGCTAGGTTTTGGAGCTAAACTTGTTAAATAGTAGAAAACATATTATCAAAATGTTTTAAGGGAGCATTACCCTCATGACCCTCTGTTCTATGCGAATGCCTCATTAAGACTGCCACTTTCCTTTTATTTACATAGTCTTGATTTTTTAAAAATAAAAAATAAACTATAAACATTCTTACAATTTAGATTTAAGCTTAGATCTGGAGTATAAATCAAAACCATTAAGAACCTGAATTAGGTAATTGCTTAGAGTGAGAGAAGATTCCCATAAGGTCAAAGTAACAGTAGGCTTGGAAGGGAACCCAATTCAATAGGTTGAATCACTGAACACACTGGGAATACCCACTGTCAATCAGAATGGCTACCCTAATAAGAAGTACCTATTTGATTCAGAAAGTTACCATACCCATCCTATCATTCATGCTAGAATCAGACAGGCATTTTCCCCAAATTTATAGCAACCAAATTATTTTATGACTACTATAGCAGCTGAGTTCAAGTTCTAGGTAGATGAAAAAAGATGAGGAGAAAGAAGAACTAAACAGATGTCATTGTGAACATTGATGTTTTTGTGTCAAAATCTGGTTTGAAAAACCAAACACATACCCACACCCACACATACTCTTCCATAATTTTCTATTTTTTTTTTTTTTTTTGAGACAGAGTCTCACTCTGTTGCCCAGGCTAGAGTGAGTGCCGTGGCGTCAGCCTCGCTCACAGCAACCTCAAACTCCTGGGCTTGAGCAATCCTCCTGCCTCAGCCTCCCGAGTAGCTGGGACTACAGGCATGCGCCACCATGCCCGGCTCATTTTTTCTATATATTTTTAGTCGGCCAATTAATTGCTTTCTATTTATAGTAGAGACGGGGTCTCACTCTTGCTCAGGCTGGTTTGGAACTTCTGAGCTCGAGCGATCCGCCTGCCTCGGCCTCCCAGAGAGCTAGGATTACATGCGTGAGCCACCGCGCCCGGCCCATAATTTTCTATTAACTAGCAAATAAAATTCAACCTCTTAGTCTGGTATTCAAGGCCTTTAGCAACCCACAGCAACCTAACTTTCCAGCTTTATCTTTCCTCTCTCATATATATTCCATGGTCTTATTTATCTTATTGGGAATTTTATGGATCCTGAAAGTGCATTTTTGTACCTATGGCAGACTGTCCATTTCCTTGGTTTTGGTAGCTCTTCCCATGGTCAGGTTAGTGTTGTAAACGTGGCAAGGGCTTAGTAAATGCTGATTGAATGAATGAACGAAGCAATGAATGTATGTTGGTCCGATTGTTTGTAGTCATTGTTGTGAAAGGACAAAAACAGGTAGTGAATAAGAACGGATTCTATAGAAGGTGGTGTGAGTATTAAACACTGACAAACAAAGAAAGGAGTCTCATAAAATGGACTATAGGTAGGGAAAGTGGAAAAACCCCAGAGAAGCAGAGAAAAGTTGCAAAAGTGAATGGGTTATATGAAAATATATAGGGGGTGGGGAACCTTAAGGCCACATGTGGCTTTCTAGGCCTTAAGTGCAACCTTTTGACTGTATCCAAATTTTACATAACAAATCATTTTATTATAAGGGAAGCAGCAGAGAAAGATGAAGCTTTTCTTGCCTCCTTTGGTACTTCAAAAATAATCTTGGAATCAGAAGGCCACAGGTTCCCCATCCCCTTTAAAATAGAAGTATTGCAATCTATTCTAAATCTTAGCATACAGGTAATACCTGTCCTAAATTTCTCTCCATTAATCAAACTCTTGGATCAATCAGAACACTCCATTCCTCCACCACAGCGGGTAATACAGACTTTGCTCTTCTGATTAGATGTATATATAGCATCTTATTTTCAAAGTCTTTAAAATGTGATTATTTTAAGTCAACAGTTAAACTCAGATTTGATATAATCATTTAATTGGGCATTGATTCATCTACACAGAACTCATTACTGAATTCTTCAATTTCACCAACATAATTTCCTTCCAAATTATCTTTTATCTAGATGCTGGAAGTCCAAGTGCTATGAAAACTTTGCCAAAATAAAAAGCTTTTAGATTTCTAATGCTGGCTGGACACAAACCCATGGAAGATTGCTGAAGAATAATGCATGCTTGCCAACTGCCAGATATGACTGCTTTTCGCATAATTAATGTCCTTCTTGCTGCTCGAGTACCATTTCCATCCTCTAATAATTTCCATTAATAGAGGAAGTTTCTGCAATAATTTTTGCATCCTGAAAAACCACCATGGCTTCTGTACACCTTTTAATCAAAATAATGACAATGGGTGAAAGGGGGTTGGTGAGAGATATTACTGTACCCCTGGGTTGCATTTGCTTTGTCATTGTTTTTAATCTCCAAAAACTGTCCAAAGGGCTCATCATGTTGATTGTTACTATGTCAATTAGACCTTGGTGCTTTGATTTTAAAGCACTGACCATATTACCAAGAAGAAAAGGGTACATAAAAGAGGGTGTTGGATAATTCATCTACAAAAAAATAAATGTGAAAAGAGTATTTTTTAAAAAGCAAACCCAAAAGATGAGCAGATGCCAATATAAGCTCAGGTCCTGTGAAATATGATAATTGTAAAATATTTTAAGCTGAAGCTTCCAGTAAGAGGAAGTGATAGACCAGCTGCAAATCATAACCTCAAACCTGCCAATTCACACTGTTTTTTTATTATGCTGTTGCAAAATCAGGAACTTTACTCAGGATATAAAATTATGCAAATATACAGAGAGCAACAACAACAACAAAATTCAGCCCAAGTTTCTCATATGAGCTGAAAAATGGATATAGCATGAAGGTGCAGCATTAGTCACATGCTGCAGAGGATGACACAGAGTCCATGCTTAATTGCATTTCTAGGAACCCTCTCCTGGACTTCCTCTAAGCTAAACAGTGATACTAAAATGAGGAAAGTTTGGATATAAGGAGACCACTGCTGGGAGTCTTTTCCTCTCTGTTCCTGAGTTGCTTTCGAACTAGTGAAAGGCTACATCAAAGCCTCATTTTTCTTTGCCTACGATGACTTTGAAAAAACTTCACCTGAGTCACATCTAACTGTACTTGGCCTGCTTTATGAAGTCCACCTAGCGGAGATCTGAAGGTGCCACTTGAGCAGGAAGCCATTGCTCTGCGCAGTGACCTGGGGGAGGGGCGGGTTGGGGTTTGAAGACTGTGTTCAGTGATCTGATTAGGTTGAGAACCAGGTTCCTAAGTTACCGAAGAAATAACACAGAAACAATCCTTGTGTGAGGGTTTAATAGCCATTGTTAAAACAACAAAACAGCCGGCCATCAGCTGTGAAAGCTGTGCTGCCGCTTGCTGAGGAGCTGGGCAGGCACAGAGGAGAGGACAGAGTTCTTAGCAAGGGCTGGCTCGGGGCTCGGATGCTGCTGGACACCTGCCCATGGGTGTGGCGGGGCTGTGCACGTACCTACCCTAGAGAGGAGGGTGACCCCAAGGAGTCAATACCAATTTTCAAAGTACCTGTCCTGCTTTCAAGTGTGCTGTCTAGTCCCTACATACATACAGAATGGATAACATATCATCAGATATTATATATATGGATAGTTTTGCAACGATCAAAGTACATTCTCATACTTCATCTGACTCCATCTGCACCACCACCCTGAGCAGGAGAAGGGCAGGTGTTGTAAATTACTTATAAGACTGTTTTGCTCAGAGAGAGACGCACGGCAAGGAGGGTAGGTATGACAAGCCTACAAAGCACCATCATGGCTGATGCATGTCTTATTCCGGCATTAATTCTAACTAGAATCTGCATGAAGAGTTTCTAGCTGAACCCCAGAGGCCGTGGTCTGGGGCCTGCACACAGTGTGGCGTGGTGGTTAAGAGCACTTACTCAGAACACACCATCTGGGTTTGAATGGTTGCTCCACCACTGACTGACTCTGTGACCTTGATCAAGTTAACTTTTGAGCCTCATTTCTCTCACCTGTAAAACGGAATTAGTAAGAGTACCTATGTCAGATGGTTGTTGTGAGGAGTAAACGATATGATGCTTGCAAACCACATAGTACGTGTCCTATACAGAGTCTACTTATATGTTCCGTAAGCCTTAGTTCTTACTACTATGGTTGCAGTTACATTGAACTTGACCTTTGATAAGGAAAACACTTGGAGAGAATTTCTTCTCTTCCCTGTAGGATTCATTTTGATGAACCTCTGACCAGCCCTGGCTAAGATCCAGAGCTAATGAAAGTGTCTTCAGTGTTACTGTTTCAAGAACAGTACCAGGAAAGAGAGTGAGGAGGGAGAGAAAGAAGAGGCAGATTGGGGCGGGGGGGAGGAGAGAGAACTTGTACTTTCTCTTATGAAAGAGCCTGTTTTCTGCACTTTATATGTCCAGGATGAGTGGCTGCAATGATGTGACATGTACAAGGATGACGTGTGTGTGTATTTGTGTACTTACTGCTCCTCACAGAAACTACTGAATGCCTAGGAAAAAGTCTGAATTCTTGAACATGACATCTAAGCCATTCAGAATCCACCACTGTTATTGTCATCATCTTTCCAGCCTCATTTGCTGCTACTTCATCCTGATGTACCTTGCACATGCCCTTCTCAACCACGAGTCCTTCCCTGACTCCCATGCACCCTTGTACTTCCTTACGTTTCTTCAAGCTTTTTCCTTTCCCCTTCTCTTCCACTACCAGGTCCTCTGGGAAGCCCGTCAGACAGAGCTATTCACTTCCTATTTTCTGAGAGCCTAGAGTATATCTTTTAAAATAATAATTACCTAGAGTGTTATCTTACAATGAGTTTTTTTCCTTCTCTGTTGGATCATGAGTGCTTTGAGAACAAATTATCCTGTTTTATTCATCTTTGTAACATTTCTTGTCCAACACATACTACATGCTCAATAAATAATTAAAAGAATAAAACATCAACTAAACGAAAAAAGTAATCTTGAAGGAGAGATATAGCATAGGCAAGCAGAGAAACACATAATCCTAAACTACCCACAGAAAACAGATTTGTTTTAACCTAGCTGTCCTACCTCAAGATGCTATTAGCAACAGAACACGATGCTTCCATTCATGTGGGAATGTTACTTCCAATGAATGGAGTCAAGAAACAGTATTTACTGTGATTTGGGAATGTAACAGTGCAGATGCGAAGGGTACATTTTATTACAACATCACTGAGCTGTTTGTAATAAAATGTAAAGGCCAGGACTGCATGTGTGTTGTCCTAATGGCTGCATGGGGGGAGGATGACAGCTGGGTCTCCTCCCAGGGCACAATGGGATCTGTGCATGGGTAGAGAGTGAGTCCACCTGTACCTAGTGACCTCGGCCATTCTGCCACAGTCTACTGCAGTTCATTGGGGGGGAGGGTCCTAAATGAGTGCGATCCACAGATGTAGCTCCATAGTGTGGTGGGAGACCCCTTCATTGTGTTTCCAAGTCTGAAAGCATCCTAACCTTCTGTGCTCAGGGAGATGCCTGTCCAGGTGCAGTTCCTCCAGACAAGCAAAGATACAGAGTCTGAAGGGGAAACATCATGTAGCAAGAGGTCACCAGACAGAGTAAACAGAGGAAGGAAAAAGAAACCAACCTTCAACATGAAGCAAAGAAGCAAAATCTCAGCTTTGGCAGCTAAGCCACTGAAATTCCAGTTGAGTGCCATTTAGATGATTTCCCATGTTTAAGGAGAGCCAGCAGGGGTGGGGAACCTGTAGCCTCAGGGCCACACGTGGCCCTCTGGATCCCCAAGTGTAGCCACTCAAACCAATCCAAGCTTCATGGAATGTAAAATTTGGATTCAGTCAAAAGGCTGCACTCAAGGATTCAGAAGGCCACATGTGGCCCCGAGGCCGCAGGTTCCCGGAATGCTGAGCAGAAACCAACACCTATTTATCATCTAGTATTGTTTTGCACTGCTTTAGTGGGCTCAGTTGGAGAATTGTGAGATTTACAAACATTAGCCCAATACAGTCAACATCCCTAAGATGTAGGCAAAAGAGGATCTCTACTCATCAACGTAATGAATTAAGAAAAGTGAAAATTTAGGATGAATATTGCACAGAACTTCTTATGGTGTAATCCATTAGGTTGAGGGATAATTTCCCAGGGGGAGTTGATTTATATGTTAGAAAATGTACAATACCCATTCATAATGTATTTGTGACAGATGTAATGCCATGTCCATCTATAAATCAGATTTACCTTCTGCTCAAAGTCCCGAGTCTTTCCTACTGAAGGCTATCCTCAGGGGCCCTGACCTGAAAGGATTTAAAATCCAAAGGGCCCAATTACTAAGAATCTTCCATCATGTAATTGGGCTTTGGTATGGAAAATAACACCAGTATTAATCCAAGTCACTTGGAAGGAAGTAGACAGAGCTACACTCTGAATCTGTCAATTGGCCCAACACAGTCTAGGGGATGGGTCTCTCTGAGCATCTTCCCTAAGGGCCATGTGACACTCACTCTTAATTTGCAGACAAGCACAACTGCATAAATTACACTAGCAATCCACAAGTGGGTTACTGACCAGATGAAGACCACTGAATTTAAACTTATGATGTTCACAGGGGAAACATCATTTTCAATTTGAGGGTCAAACACTGAGAACAACCCATCCAAACAAAGAATGGGTAGAATCATCTTTCCTCAGGAGCAGAGAGCAAACGCCATAATTCAAAGAGCCACAAAACTCAAATGAGGGAGCAGGAGAATGTAATGTTTTTGAAGGAATAGGAATAGAACCTCTTTCACTCTATTCCTGGAAACATAAAAGCATGTGGTTCAAAAGTTAACCAAATCGGGAGGGCACAGTGGCTCATGCCTATAATCCCAGCACTTTGGGAGGCTGAGGCAGGAGGATCACTTGAGCCCAGGGATTCATGGCTGCAGTGAGCTATGATTGTGCCACTGTACTCCAGCCTGGGTGACAGAATAAGACCCTGTCCAAAAACAAAAAACCAAGTCATTTTTTAAAAAATTAAAATACTACGCAGCCTACAGCTGAATTCAATGGCACACAACTCAGCAGAAACCACACATTTCTTCTACCCTGTCATTCTCTCTCAAGGAGAATTCAAATACTGCCAACAGTTAATACAGTTAGAGGCCCCCAATTGCCCAGATATTCATGAAAACTAAACTGCAAAAAACTAAAGAAAGAGAGTGAGCTTATTAAAGGTTTTTAGAGTCACTCCAGTATTCATCAGGCCTGCTGCCACATTTTTATTAGACTGATCCACTTTACTTCTCAATCCTACCCTGTATTGTGGGTGAATACAATACAGCACCACTGGCATGTTTACAATCAGCAAAGAGAAAATACCAAGAAATGCAATTGGGGGTATAATTCTCTGCTAGTAAAGTCCCAAAGAAAAATGACCCAACGCTTCAATGTGTTTCTAATTAGTAATTTCTATGAGTCCTCAAAATCAGGGATCCTTAACACGGGAGAGCTGCCTGAGGAGACGCAGCAAAGCAGCAGGGAACCCAGAGCCACCGTGTACAAACAGAGGAAAGGATAAAGGTGGTGGAAGGAGCTCACTAGCTCACAAGGATGGAAAAGCTTCTACTGGATAATGTCTTTGAATATCCTGTCTTTGAGTGGGCTATTATTTAAATAGTATGAATTAAAGAGACCTATTAGATCAATATCTTTGGAGATTTCAGAAGTAAATGTATTCATATTTCTTATTATGCTACCAATACCCCAATAGTGGTACTATTACTGTGTGCAGTTTGAACAGAATACTCACTCACAGATTATAGTGAGCAACACTGGCCATGCTGTTTTCCTGTACCCAATAACAGAGCTGCAAACTGCCATTAGTAGAAATCTCAAAGCATGATTTAGTTTTGAAATGTCATGGGACATTTTCATCTAGCATGAAAAAAGTATCCAAATAAGGAATGTGAGGACCATGACTCTGCTCCCTTTCTCCATCTGCTGGCTGGGGCCAACTCTGAGGGACAGTTATACGAGGATGGAGAATGTGTTGAAGGAAAGTCAGGGCTTGGATGTCTGTGATGTACATGATTAGGGACAGCAGCTCCATCCTCTTTCCTTTACTGCAGAGTGCATGGGTGGAAACAGGCCATGGTACCGCCTGTAGGAACATTAGAAGGCAGCAGACTAGACTTGATTATGGGGGCAATACGTCTGCATGGTAGACATGGAGCTAAGAGATGTGCATGGAGGAACTCCACGCTAGTCTGTGTACATCCCCCTATAGGGTGGAAAACTCGTATGTCCCAGTTTTGAACAAATTTGTGAACATGATAGCCTCCAGCATTGGCAGTCTGGAATGAAATCATTGGCTTTCTCTCCTGAAAATCACTCTCTAGAGTTGGGCTTTAGAAAGAACATAGCGAGCTACAACACATGCTAACCCTTTTTATTATTTTCTAAGCATGAGTATTATGCATTGTCTACACATCTCAGAAAACTAGAAATAACAGCTATGAGTAAGAATGGTTAAATAGAGTGAACTCAGTAAGAGTCCATGTTTCTGACCCAGCCACCTCTCCGGCGTTGGTCCACTGTCCTGCTTGCTCTCACTCCGCTCTGCTCCTCCACCTTGCCAAGCATGCTGCCCTCCCAGTGCCTGTGTGCTCCAGCTTCCATCTGCCCTGCAATGCCTACTCTCCACATAGCCACATGCCTTTACCCCTCACTCATGTCTCTGCTTAAATATCTCCTCTTCCAAGAAGCCTTCCCCAACTACCTTATGCAAAACAGTATGCCTTGCCCAGCATCACGCTCTAGCCCCTTAGCCCAGCTTTATATTTCTTTGTGGGCATTAGCACAGCCTGAGTTTTACTCTTTGCGTGCTTATTATCTATTTCTTTTCACAAACATAAACTCCACGAGAACAGGGACTTTGTTTTCTTTCCCTAGCATAGCACCTAGAGCAGTGCCTTGAAGACATTCAACAAATCAACATTTGATTAAGTGAAATAGCTATAAATCACTTCTCTAAACATGCATGTCTCCTCTCGTTACTTTCCTTTTTCTTTCGTTTCTTTGTTTTTTCACTGTCCTCTTTCCTTTTCTCCTTCCCTTTCCAGAGACAGACAAATGCACACAGAGTGACTTGATGTCTTCATAATGCCTTTACTCGACTCTATTTGAGGTGGCTGGCTACCTGGTGATTATATTTTCATCTCTTAAAAAATTTTACATTGAAATCTTTGTATTTTTGTAAGTTTAGTATGTATTTTCATAAATTTAAGAATGTGATTGCATGGGGGTGAGTTAATTAACTCTTATGTTTTCTGTTACTGATTTTTAAATTGAGTGATAAATTTCTATTTTTTAAATTTGTATTTAAAAATTAGCTTGGAAAAAAAGATGTCATTTTGCTTCAAGTTTAATTGTGATTTATGACAAAAGATGACAGGGGTAAGGTAGTGAGAGAAGTAGGAAGGTGATGAAAATGAGTTTTTATTTTCATATTCATTATTTTGAACTAACCCATGAAAACTTTCATACACAAGAAAGTCTGGTGGTTTAGGAGAGTAAAATAAGCCATCTTAAAGCTCTGTTGGGAGTAGGGACTACATTTATTTGTCTTCCATCAAGGTATAAAGCGGTATATCCAGGCACTGGGGTGTTCTGCACACCAGTCCTAGTGCTAAATTGTTTTATTTATGATCGTTATTTTCCCTCCGCCTTCCTTTGGGAGAGGAGAATGCAAAAATTAAAATTTATAAATTCAAAATATCCACATTTTAAAGAGAATATGTCTAATATTTTCCTTGAGTGAAAAAAGAGGGATGGACATATTTTGCTTTCCTTTCTTTGCAGTGAAAGTTGAAACAGTGATTTTGTGTTATTATAACACTCATCATTTCTCCCTCTAATTTGGATGGTTTTTAATAAAGCTCCATTGATTCCACTGAAAGAAATTCCTCCTGGCAAAAGCAGAACACACACACTGATTGCTAAATATGCAGCAATTATCATATTCAGCAGCACACTTTAATATCTTATTTATAGATGTATCTATCTATAATTTGCTTTAATTAAGTTGCATTGATTTTAATGACAGGAACGATCCTCTGAGAAGGGGCTGGTGTCATACGCTTCTATGAGTCCTGGTCTGTCACTCTTTTTAAAGATGTGATCCCATGCCTTAGTGACCTTCTTTAGGCTCCAAGCAAATCCATCCCAACTTAGTAAAGTTTCAGGGAAATTTTTAGTGTGTTAACATCTCAGAATTTGTCCTTCTTATCATAGGATGGTGTGAATTAATATATAGCTTTGTGGAATGAAAGAGGCAACCAAATTTTAAAAATTGTTTCACTTGTGTATGATTTCATCACTAGCCCCAAATCACACTATTTATTTAGACAACTACCCTCTGTCAGGTGTGGCTAGCAACAGCATTTTGCCACTTCAGTAACTCAACTATTTTTTTTTTCTGCATTGCCAATAACAACAGTCAGCTCTAAGAAGCATCTTTGGACTTGAGGAATTTTTGAATTTTGACTGTCTTTCATACCCCATCCTGGTAAAAGTCTGGGAAAACTGGAACCAAGGACTTATAACAGTTTTGCTTTCTGTGACACCATGTTCAAAAGTGAAGGGACTAGCTGGCTAAACTTAACACAAAGAAACATGAAGATAGCAAGTATATTTTTAAAGGCTCTAAAATATTACTCATCATGACCAGAAACTATTTCTCTTTTTTAATGGATGAAGAAGTAAGCACTGCTTCCATAAATCTTTGCACCTCAGAAGGTGCCAACATTAATTTTGTATAAATTATCCATGTTAGGATGCCAAGGCATGATCACAAAGGAGGACTCAGAAGACAGTTATGCCAGTGCATTCGCAGATTCTGGTCACCATTTTTCACTCACTGATTATTGCTACAAGTGTTGATTAATAGTGGTGTTCACGCTGCTAGAATGCATTTCCCTGGAGGTGAAGAAAACATTCAAGGGGAAAAAAAAAGCAGAAAGAAGGAAAGACAATAATCAACCCATCCTTCCGCTTTTCCATAATAACTCTGCGAGGGTGTGCAAATCATGGCTGTTGATGAACTGTTAGCAGCGTCGGAGCCACTTGGAGAAACGAATCATCCACATGCATCCGATCGCCAATTTGTCCATCAGTTTATATGGCAATTAAATGTTCCCACATCTTCTCCCTCTCCCTTTTGGACAGGATGAAATGATAAAAGCAGCAGGAGTCCGAGAGTGGTATTAGGACATTTCTTATCCAGTTCCTCTGCTGTGTCTTGGAGCCCTGTCTGAATGGTGGCTAAAGCTTCAAGGACAATAATGTGCAAGATTGGAATTTACCAACGCTGATTAGCTTACTACTTATTTTTCTCTCATCAGTAATGCCATCCTTCTTATCCATGGAGGGAAACTAATGAATTGGATTTAGAATGTGAGAACATTTCTTAATAAATGCAATCTGACAGGAGTTATGAAAAATACAGATGAGAATACAGCAGGGGAAGGCTTGCATGTGCAGATGATTTGACTTCAGATTCTGTTTAGACCTTAGCTTCAAGAGCCTCTGATCTTGAAGGCTATCAGTTTCCTTTGTCCAGCTCAATAAGATCACACTTCCTGCTTCGTGTTTCTCTCTCTGGGTGGCTTTTCTCATCATTAATCCTATGATGTGTTTTTGTTCTTCTAACTCTTAATTGTCTCTAATGAGGAGCAGACCATCAATGGCCACATTTGCAGTTCCCCTCTTGATTTAAGTGGAAAGACTAATTAGTATAAATTATGGTGAAAGAACTTGAGTCCCTCCCATAAGTTGAAGAAGAAAAGTAAGTGAATTTACAATATTATATCTTCTTGCACAGAGTATGCACTTTCGCTCTCCCACATGCAATCAGGTTTAGGTTCCTTTTGGCTTTCCCATAAATTCTTCTGCAAAGGTTGGTCTACATGCAGATATTGAAATCTTACATTTCAGATTATAATCCCTCTCTTTTGACATCTCTTCTTTCACTCAGCTCCATACTAGCATTTTCTAGTGGTCCAGCACTATATATTAATAATCACTTTATGACAATTCTTACGCAGGTGATTTGTGCCCCTAGAGTCAACCTTTCTTTCTTCCCCATTTCATCTTCTTGAATTGTCCAACATGGGTATCTGTATGGTCAATTCAGAAAAATATGTTTCATTGCTTTATTTCTTGGTAGAAGTATGTGAAACATTTTGTAGGAGACTATGAAACAAAAAAAGGAATCCAAGTTAGCTCTTATCCTCTAGCCACCCAAAGACCAGAGACATTTTGTCTGTTTCTGAAATCTCTATCTCTGGCTCCTCAGAAGGGGAGGTTATTGCCTGAAGATGGCAAATCTCTGGCTGTTACAGATTCTGAACTCTTAGCTGCACTGCTTAGAGCACCCTGCATTCTGGAAGGAAGCAGACACAACAGAAAAGGAGAGAATAAAAACAAAGAGAAAGTAACGAGTTGACAATGTTTAAATTATTTTACAGCAACCACAAAATCCTTATTTATTCTACAATTGAGCTGACTACTGCAAAGTGGCATTACTTTAATGCCACTTAGAAGCATTTAATGTAAATTAAATCAATGTCCTTATGATGCTGGTACCTACCCCTTATCCAAAGTCTTCAAGTCTGGTTAACCCTGTTGTGGGTGGATATGGGTAGGGAAAGACAGGTCGCAAGCATATTAGGATAATACATTTTCTCCAAACTTCACTAACAAATGTGGCAGAGAGACCTTGGTTTAATACTTAACAAGTTACAGCTGTAAGGGTAGGTACGCACAGCACTTCCTTCCCATATGCTCTTGGGTGCCATTCTTTTGCGTCTTGTGGTGGAAATGTGCATACCCTACGGACAACACTTCTTATTCTTCACAGTGCTGTTGGGTGGCACCCTTCTTTGCCTGCTTATACCAACCTGGCAGTTGGTAGAGTTTCTCTGTGATCTGTTATTATCTTTCATTCGTGCTACCAGATGGATACCAGATGGGTAATTGTAGCCAGTGCCTCTGCTCCAGGTCCACACCAGAGCCCATGGGCAGGACGTGTCAGTCAGCTGACTCTAAAATGGTGCTTCAAAGAAATACTTCTCAAAACTGTGTGCATCTGTTCCCCACTCTAATGACCCTTACCAAAAAAAAAGAAAAAGAAAAAGAAAA